>WAAF01009348.1:0-586724 GCA_013400475.1 Tricholaema leucomelas | reverse complement strand
TCCTCAGGGCTGCTCTCCAGCCATTCACCACCCAGCCTGTATCTGTGCCTGGGATTGCACCGACCCAGGTGCAGGACCTTACACTTGGCCTTGTTAAACGTCATGAGGTTGGCCTGGGCCCACCTCTCCAGCCTGTCCAGGTCCCTCTGAATGGCATCCCTGCCCTCCAGCAAGTCAGCTGTGCCACACAGCTTGGTGTCATCTGCAAACTTGCTGAGGGTGCACTCAATTCCTCTGTCCATTGGAACTGATGTTTTGCCATATGCCCAAACTATGTGGAATGGTTGAATTTTGGGGTTGTTGGCTTTTTTTAAACACCCAAAGTAAGCAGTTTGGACTAATACCCCAGACAGCATCTAGGATCTGAATATTATAGTGAATAACAGTTAAAGTTAAAAATGACCACTAGACTATGTATCACAGCCAAAGCTAAATTAAATAACATATTTTTGCTGTCTGACCTGAGTGACAGATTGAAAAATGCAGAAAAGAATTTAACATTTTAAAGCTAACAGGCAATCTTTGTTTTAATAGCCTAAGAAGTTATTAGTGAATGCAATTAAGTTAATCTTCTCAGGCAGGAGAATGCTTCACCTCCAATATTTCCCCTGTAAAGAAGTGGCAAATAGTAACAATGTGTTGCTTTGTTCAAGAAAAGGGAGGGGGGGATATTTTCACAGAAAAACAGTATATTAACATCATACTGGAATCAAAGGGAGTGTGTACATTTTAAGTCATCATAGCAAAAGTCTCTAGCCTCTAAGGTTTTCCACCACATGGAAATTATCAGAGGAAGGTAGCAGGTAAGTAATACCAAGGCAAAGCATGAAAACCAGCCAATAGTGGCCACCTGTAAGTTTGTGGATAACCCTTTTCTACTCCTGCCACAAAGGCAAGCTTTTTCCATCAGCAGAATATCCTGTATTTCTGTTATTAAACATAAGTGAGGATCCCAACTTTCACTGTTTCCCATAACTGATGGACTCCACCTAAATGTCTGTTAGGGAAGTAACCAAGTGGTAACTCTCAGAGATAAGGGTGCTTGCAGCCATCAACGCAGACGGAAGTTAACTGAGAGCATCTAAAACAGGGCAAGACTCATCTGTAAAGTGAGAATCTTCTGTAGTTTAATTTTTTGCACACAGACTAATTTTAACAATTTACATACAACAATTCTTACCTTTTGGCAAGCTTTTTTTTTTTCTTTCATTAATCAGTATTTTGGAAAGATTTATGACTGAAACTGATCAAAAGTTGGCATCTAGGAAGGGAGTCCTCAATTTTCTCAGTCTGCAAAGCACTGTAGATCCAAAGGAGAAGGGAAATGCAGTGCACCTTTATAAACCAGTAGGAATATACAATGTACTATGAGGGAGAAACATTCTCAGTTAAAATTCTAAGCACTCTTTAGATGGGCTGAAAAGAAAGGAGGCTTGGAGCTGCCACAGAGGACCTTTTAAGCACAAAAACCCTCAAACCAATAACCAACCAACCAACTCACCTACACTACACAGAAAGCAGGCACATTTGTGCANTTTGGACTAATACCCCAGACAGCATCTAGGATCTGAATATTATAGTGAATAACAGTTAAAGTTAAAAATGACCACTAGACTATGTATCACAGCCAAAGCTAAATTAAATAACATATTTTTGCTGTCTGACCTGAGTGACAGATTGAAAAATGCAGAAAAGAATTTAACATTTTAAAGCTAACAGGCAATCTTTGTTTTAATAGCCTAAGAAGTTATTAGTGAATGCAATTAAGTTAATCTTCTCAGGCAGGAGAATGCTTCACCTCCAATATTTCCCCTGTAAAGAAGTGGCAAATAGTAACAACGTGTTGCTTTGTTCAAGAAAAGGGAGGGGGGGATATTTTCACAGAAAAACAGTATATTAACATCATACTGGAATCAAAGGGAGTGTGTACATTTTAAGTCATCATAGCAAAAGTCTCTAGCCTCTAAGGTTTTCCACCACATGGAAATTATCAGAGGAAGGTAGCAGGTAAGTAATACCAAGGCAAAGCATGAAAACCAGCCAATAGTGGCCACCTGTAAGTTTGTGGATAACCCTTTTCTACTCCTGCCACAAAGGCAAGCTTTTTCCATCAGCAGAATATCCCGTATTTCTGTTATTAAACATAAGTGAGGATCCCAACTTTCACTGTTTCCCATAACTGATGGACTCCACCTAAATGTCTGTTAGGGAAGTAACCAAGTGGTAACTCTCAGAGATAAGGGTGCTTGCAGCCATCAACGCAGACGGAAGTTAACTGAGAGCATCTAAAACAGGGCAAGACTCATCTGTAAAGTGAGAATCTTCTGTAGTTTAATTTTTTGCACACAGACTAATTTTAACAATTTACATACAACAATTCTTACCTTTTGGCAAGCTTTTTTTTTTTGTTTCATTAATCAGTATTTTGGAAAGATTTATGACTGAAACTGATCAAAAGTTGGCATCTAGGAAGGGAGTCCTCAATTTTCTCAGTCTGCAAAGCACTGTAGATCCAAAGGAGAAGGGAAATGCAGTGCACCTTTATAAACCAGTAGGAATATACAATGTACTATGAGGGAGAAACATTCTCAGTTAAAATTCTAAGCACTCTTTAGATCGGCTGAAAAGAAAGGAGGCTTGGAGCTGCCACAGAGGACCTTTTAAGCACAAAAACCCTCAAACCAATAACCAACCAACCAACTCACCTACACTACACAGAAAGCAGGCACATTTGTGCACTTCTTAGGTTATAAATAGGCAGTGGTCTGAGCAATAGGAGCCCTCACATATCAGCTATTACACCACCACAAGTGATTTTCACACCAACACCCCAATCACACATGACATTCTGCAGAACCATCTGATCTTTCTCCTAATCTTCATAGCATTGTATCAACCCATTTACAACTCTAAAAGTGTTTCTTGGGAAGTGCTGTATCAGAACAAAGCATTGTGAAAGGGACTAGAAAATAAGAGAAGATCTTGGCAGGGCAGAAGCAGCATCACTGCTACTGATCTGTGGCTCTGCAATGTTTCCACATGCCACAAATTCCCACCACAGCACACACAAACATTCAACAGCATCTCACAGCAAAGGTTCAGCTGAAAATATGCTAACTCCTTATCCTACAAGAGCAATGACAAAGGGAAGCATCCAACATTACAATTTCAGAGGTTCAAGCAGCAGGAAGGAAAAAGCCTTGAAAGAAAAAAACCATACGCCATAAGCAGTAACTAGAGGAAATAAACTGCCTTTAGTCACTAAATATTAAGACAAAGTTTCAGTAATGGTTTAATGAAACATTACAGGCCCTACTAACTTAGACATTAAAAAACAGGTATTGTGGAAATAAAAATCTGTATATGCCAAGTTATAAAAGCCAAAAAGTCAGCAAATATAAACTCAAAAGGATCTGTTTTCCTTTTAAACTAGGCATTTAAGACAGATCAGTGCAGCTGAGCTCTGCCAGACTCTTTTCTTGGATCTAGTGACCCCAGGTTCTGGGAGCCCATAATTGCTGCTTTCCCAGCAGGGACACAAAACCTTCAACCACAGCTTTTTGAGAAAAATAAACTGAGGAGCCACCAGTGGGAAGAATGAACAATTAGCAGCTGCACAGAAAAATTAGTAAAGTTTTTCATGCTACCAGACATTCAGAGAGATATTTAGAAGCCGATGACAATTACAAGCAATCGGGCAGGGTTCAGCTTCAAGCCATAGGCTTACACCACCAGACATTGTCAGATCCAGTTCCCAGCTATGGCAGGCAGCCACACCATGTGATCTCTTTATAACCTTGTTATAAATGCTCTTCAAACCAAGCCATTTTGGCATGGTATCATCCATTACAAGCCATTAATTTCTCAAAGGTCAGAGTCTTTCAAATTTAAAAGCTAAATCATTCCAGCATGATCCTTTGGCTTCAGTAAACTGCTAGCTTCCTTTAGCACTGCAAAGAGTATGCATATTCTCTCTCGTCCCAGCTCCCTTTGTCTCCCCACAACTCTCGTCACCCCAGTGTTAATATGACCCTTTGCAAAAAGCAAACAGATCACTCATCCCTTTCAAAAGTCTTTCTTAAAGTCACAAGACACTGGAGATGACTGAAAAGAGACCTGAGAGAAGGCATCAGAATCACAAGGCAGAAGACAGTATCTCCTTTTTGGGACAGATATAGTATTAACATATATATATATATATATATATATATATATATATATTAATACTGGAACAGATTGCCCAGGGATGTGGTTGAGGCCCTGTCCCTGAAGACGTTCAAGATTAGACTCAAAGTGATCCTGGGCAGCCTGATCTAGTTGGAGGTGTCCCTGCTCACTGCAGGGGGGTTGGACAAAATAACTTTTGAGGGTCCATTCCAACGCAATGCAATCTTTGAATCTGTGAAACCATAGCAAAGACTTGCCAAAAAAAGCTAAGCTGAAAGGACAGCTTGCCTTGACTTAGTGGGTGAAGATTTCATCGGTGTCATTTCTGGACAATGCTGACAGAACTGCTCCAGCTAGTGGGAAACAGATACTCGCACTTGTCCTCTGCACCAAGAGTGGATCCAACAAACAGATAACATCCTTCATTTTTCCAGATGACACAGCTCTTTTCATTTCAAGGAAGAGAACATCCTATGCATTCAAAAGCACAATGTAATGGGAGGCAGAACAAGAAATGACATTAGAAAAGGCTGCAAGAACAACAGCATCTGAAGAAAGTTAACAACAAATTAGGATGATCAGTCATATGAAACAAAGAGTAGCAAGTGCAAAGAAACACCCTGTGACCCCACTGGCAGGTAACTGGAGGTATTAGCTGTCAAGAAATAGCTTGGAGCAGCAGTGGCTAAGTTAATAGATTTTTACACTGGAACTCATCTAAGAGCATTTCCAGACCAGGGCACACTCAACTACAGAAGTGCTGCATCCTCAATGTGCAGGGCTGTAAGTTCAGTTCAGTTTCCCCCCTTTGAAGCACTCCCATCTTCGGCAGCTCCTTATCATAGCAGGGAGTGCTGGCAGCACACAAATTATGCAATGCCAGCTTCAGGCTTGCACTGTCTGCCAGATGCATTTTGATGCCCTTCAGTAAACTTAGTTGAGCAATATGCAAAACTCCTCCTACCTTTGCACGGGCTTTTTCAACGTTATGCTCAGACAGTTCTCAATCCAAACCAGCTAAAGCCGCTGTGGTCTCTCAAGTTCACATAAGAATTTTGAATGCCCAAACTATCCTAGCACACAGTTGGAGGACTTTCTGAAAGCATCTGGCAATTGTCCTCTGAGAATCTAACTCCTTCATAACTTCTCTTAGCTCTAGATATCTGCCATGGTCACTTTAAACAATGTTGTTGTTGGAGCTTGCACACAGCTATCTGCCAAAGACATAAAAAGAAACAATGCTAGAAACAGTCATTTACCGAAGTAGAGAGTTTGTCTTAATTAGACCACAGTCACTCTAGGCAGAGCATTTGTAAAGCATTCCACACCTTCGACCTGGAGAACCACCACAGCACTCTGGGATTTCAGCAATGCAAATCAACTCTGATTGCAAAAAACTGTTGAAGTAAACGTCATCTTCAAGTGTCTGGAAGGTGTGCAGAGAACCTGTAGGTCTCCTATCAAGCTGATGCTCAGAATATTAATATCATTTTGAGACATTTCTTGTAACATTGTAGAGGCTCTGAATAAGAAACGTTGACATAATCTTTGAAGTCCACATAATGGAATATCCAAGGGAGAATCTCCTTCTTACAAATGTCTGTCTACAGAAGCACAGACATGGCAAGCCAATCTAATAAAGCCCCCTCTGTCTGCTAGATTCTCACATGGTAACCAAAGCTCAGAACTAGGGTTCTTAAAGTAATAAGAGTACTTAAATTACACTTGTGCATAGACTAGAAGCTACCACACCCCTCCATCTGCCCTCTCCCTATCACTTCTCACCAGCATGCTATAGGTGCTCCACTTACTTTCAGAAGTTTTATCTGAATTCCTACCTTTTACTCAAATAAAACCACTCTAGTGGCTTCCCTTTACATCTGAGAAGGTACTTCAACTGCTCTCATCCTCAGTATAAACATGCTGCACAAAGACAAGCGGTCCAGCATGGCAAATGAGACAAGGCTCTGGGGGGCCCCAAGCTGGTACTGCAGGGTTCTTGCACGCATTGAGGGAGATTTGCTAAAACCAAAAAGTGAGCACATCTGCCAAGCCATCTTTCATCTAGAAACAGCTTTTAATCCACTAACCCCAACATCAAATGCTGTACATCCACTGCAGCTTTCCAAGACTTCAGCAAACAGCCTCGAATAAAGCTTTCGGAAGTTTTTATAGAAGCCAGATATCCACTGGGATATGTATGAGAAATGCATAATACACTATTTTTTTACTTCCCCCCCCACTTCTTGTATCTTTCAAAGCAACTGAGCATTTTCCTGACAGAAATCAGAGATGTTATTTAAGTTCAGCAATTGCCATGCAAAAATGAGTTTATTTACCTCCAAGCAGGCTTCGAGCAAGATATATAGGTGTCTGGGGCTTTTCCCCTCATGCAAAACTTCATTATACAAACACGAGTAAGTTGATGCAAAAAAGCTACCATGTCTACTCACTGAAGAAACCTGATTGCAACTGTTTTTTCCCCCTTCCATATGGGATAGCCCTAACGTTTTGTCACTGCACAAGTCAGACACCAAGTCTCCCTCAAGTTTCACTAGCTTTGAGGGCACTTGTGAATTCTTGTCTCCTACATTCACTAAGTGAACACTGTTTGCATATTTGAGGAACAAATTTTCCTCTTCATTTATGGAACCATAAGCAGTCACAGATTTATAGGCACAACTGACAACCAAGGTCTATGCAGAAAAGTTACTGTGGCCAGCTATACATGCTGTCACAGACACCAATCTGATATCACATCAGTTTAAAAGGACATCCATGGAAAGGTCTAGCACAGAATAATTAAGCAAGCAAAGTTCCTAGAAATCTTCTTTTCCCTCAAACTCTGCATCAGCTTAGGTTCATATAACTTGCCCAATCAGATCCTCTATTTTGTTTGTTCCCTTTGAGATGTATTTCAAGATTCAGCCTTTAGTCCAGAGCACTTACAAATGCAGCTGTTCTTTTAAAGAGGACTATCTAGTTAGGCTCCCCACCAAAGATTCACTAAAAGCAGTTGCAGTATCATCTGAAAGAGGGTTTCACCTTTATTTCACTACATATCAAATCCACATCAATAGAACGCCAAAAAAAGAACTTGGAATCTGAGAAGTGCAATTCTGCAGCCCAGTACCCTGTTTGAGAAGAACAAGACATTTAGCAGAAAATGTATGGTAGAAATTAAAGAAATATGAATTGAACTCATTTTTTCCATTTGAACAGGATGAGATGACAGCATCAATAATGGGAATGTCCTTCTCCTGCAACTGACTCTTCTGCTTGAGTTTACATCAACATAGATCAAAGAAAAATTATTTTACTTTATTTGGAAGGCTCATTAGAGAGACTTGCAATAAAACAAAAAGCTTGGCTTCCAACACGTGATGATGACACTGTTTGAAAATATTCCACACTTATTGACACGTGGCCAACTTCCCTGACAAGCAACAGGATAAAGTATTTGAATCATCCTGGAGATCTGTACAAACTACACGTGATTCTAGAAAACAAATAAAATGTCTGCAACGTGCAATGTTTGAGTATGGTCCTGCTTACGTGGGAATAAAAAAGGAATGGGCTGCCCAGGGAGGTGGTGGAGTCGCCGTCCCTGGAGCTGTTCAAGGCAGGATTGGACGTGGCACTTGGTGCCATGGTCTAGCCTTGAGTTCTGTGGTAACGGGTTGGACTTGATGATCTATGAGGTCTCTTCCAACCTTGGTAATACTCTGATACTGTGATACTGTGAATCTAAATGGAGAGACAGCAAATTAATAAATGGTTTTTACTGTGCAGCATACATAAGTGATGTAAAAAAACAGCCAACCAAAAAACAACAGAACAAACCCAAACCACAGGCACCGGGCAAAACCCCTTACCAAGTTTAGGTAAGAGAACAGAGTTTTCCATGGGTCATGTTGGAAGGGGCTGCAGTTCGAGGAGTTGGCAATCCAAAACACAGAACAAGGTACTGCTGCCATCCGTTTAATATGAAGGCAATGTAAGGCATGAAGATTCACAGAAACATAGCAAAAGCTTTAGGCAGAGATGGGATGGACACAGGATTGTTATGCATGGGATCAGCCAAGGCCAGAAAGCTCAAACAGCAAGACAAAAAAATCTGCATCACCTGCAATAGCTTCTGCACCTGAGAAGGGCAATGTTTTCAGTGTTTCTCAGATAACTGTCACCCCACCTGGTGAAAAGTCCCTGTCATGGTATTTAGACCACTTCAGAGAAGTGCATCTATGTATGTGACAAATATCTATTTTAGCAGGCATTCTGTCTGCTTTAAATTATACTAAAGTTTGCTGTTAAAGAAGGATTAACAATTTCCCTGTTTCTTCCAGCAGCGTATGTACAGGTCTGCCAGAACACTCATTTCCTTATTTGTTTCAGTGGATTCAATGCAGCAAAAGAAAAAAATATATATAAATGACAAAACACAACTACTGCCTGCTTTTCATTCAAGCTGTAACATAAAATGCACATTGCTCTATCAGGTAGAGTGACAAATATATACATTCTTCAATGCAAATCCCATTTGCTTCAAAAATTTTAGCGCATTCCTTCTCTGACTCAAACTTTATGACCACCTTTAGCCCATCCACAGGCACAACTTTGCCCAACAGGTCACCCACAGCATATGCCTTGCTTTTCCCCATACTGCTGACCCTTCATGGCACATCTTGCTACTAATCTATCTCACACAGACACGCTGAGGGTACACACAGAGAGGGTGCTCTAATTAATGTTGCCCCTGTTTTTTTTTTCATAACTTATCCTAGACAGCAGCTGTCAGACCTATCGCTTCATCAGT
Organism: Tricholaema leucomelas; assembly: GCA_013400475.1. Classification (NCBI taxonomy): domain Eukaryota; kingdom Metazoa; phylum Chordata; class Aves; order Piciformes; family Lybiidae; genus Tricholaema lacrymosa; species Tricholaema leucomelas. The sequence goes on along the minus strand of WAAF01009348.1, from coordinate 577,741 downwards.
GACTGAGCACATGTGTTTTAACACTGCACCCTTCCCAAATTTGGCCACAGCATGCAAGAGTTGATATACAATCCTCAAAACACTATCGCATTTTCTAACCAGACACTCTTCTAGCCCAAATTTGGACCTGCTAGGGAGGTCTGCTACAGTGCATAACTAGAAGAACCAGATAATTTCCTGGGCCTCCTCAGATTTTCTAGAAGCTGTCTTGACAAGCTAAATCATACCACCATACCAGAGAGCTCTGTTACTCATGTCCTCATTCTCTCAGGAAAAAAAAGCCTAAGGCAAACAATTCAGCTGCATCTTTCACATTTGTTTCCCTTTATGGGCTTATCTACTTCCTCTGTTACCTGCCCCTTCCCCATTAAAACATCGCTGTGATGCCACTACACTGACGAGTTTATCAAATTACCTAAATCCCTCTTAAAGGGAAAGAAAAAAAGCTAGCTTTCTATTCTAATCTACAAAATTGCCATTGTCATTATCATTGCCAAGGAGGCGGATGTATAAACAGCTGATCCATCTTTGGGGTAAGAGCTGGAAAGGCAGACACAAAAGCACAGTAGCAGCTAGTTATTCTCCTCTGGGTTATTTTTGTCTGGGTTATTTTTCTCTTCAATCCCAGTAATTGGCAGCAACTAATTAGAAGGAAAAATGCAAGCAGTTTATTAAATGTTTGATTAACTGTTGATTACATGTTTGATTAAACATGATCACAGAACAAATCTCCCTTGGACAAGCACACTCATTTTCTCTTGCTCACTTCTTTTGTCTGTAGACATGCTGGGATTTCAAGCCTATAGGTGACTGCACAACGCAGAGCAAGGAGAAGCTGGTGACTCCTCCGCTGTTTCAGATTGCTTTCCACACTGCCCATCATCAGATGCACACTAACTCCTCACACTCTCTTTAGAGCCTTCACATTTGATTGGGAGGTGTCAAACACAAGATCATCTTAAAGATCCTGCCAGAATTACATCACAGGTTGGAATGGATTGGAAATAAAACTAGCACTAAAGCAAGGGACTTGAAAAATTTTACCACGTTAAATTACTGCAGTTCTGAAAAAGGTACAAGAATCATGCATGAGAAAGAAATCCACACGAACAGCTTCAAATGATGGTGGAAATTCTAGATGGATCCTTGAACTTCATCTGCAAAGTGATTTTTGTTCCTTCAATTTGCTGTCACTTGAGAGGTCAAGTAACAGTTGTCAAAAATGACTGAATCATGTAGTACCAGAATTTTGCACATTGAGAAATGTACATATTTACTTCTTAATATATTAACAAAAATAACATTTGATCAGAATAGTCCCAGAAAGTCTTGTTTGCAAAGGCAAAAGAAAATTCTTGACCAAATGTCTGCTGTTACATTCCACTAACAAATCTATCTGCAACAGGAATTATTTTTTGCTGGCAGCATGTTTTCACAGCTCTCTGCACAACAGCTCCATGCTGTCAGTCACGCTTCATAAAGAAGGAGGCTACTCCACACCCAACTTTAAGTAATGCCCTTACACACACTTGCTCAGCCTCACTGATTTCACTCTTGCACTGGGTGGATATTATCTGCCTACTTGGACTTGAGAGGTTTCATGCTCGGTCAGCACATAGTCTATGGTTCCACAGTAAGCTGCAAAATACACAAGCATCACCTTAAAGGCAGAAGCTATTCCAGTTTAGCAAAAACTTTCCTCTCCAAAATCCTTGCAGTCCTCCCGAACAATAAAACTGCGATGGTTCTAAAATGATTATAAAAGCCTTGCAAAAGTTGCACTCTAAGAGGTCATAAACTGTTGCTATCTTATTTGGACTACACCCTTACAGTTCAATGACATGCTACTTCATCCTCAGTTATTTTCTCTAATTAGTTTCCAGATAAAAGTAGGAGAGCTGCCAGGTTTATGTTGTTGGGTTTTTTTTCAATACTAATTTGAACACTTATTTTTTTTTCTTCATCTGAACTCTACATGACCACCCATAACATGGAAGAGAAGTCTTGCTCCAGTCTGGCCTGCATGTCTCTGTACCACCACCCTAGGGCAGACACCTGATAAACATCACCCCAACCTCACAGACAGCTCAGACCCTCATGGTCACAGACCACCCAGCACTCTTCAGAAGGCACAGCCAATCAAAAGCCCAGCAATGTCAGTCTAACAGTATCAAGGCCAGCCTTGATTTTGCAGCAGAATCCTCTCTCAAGGCCTGGTTTCAAGAGAAGACTAATTTCAGTGTAAAATACTGAAGTGATTTTTTTTTTTAGCAAGCAATCTGGGCTGCATATCAGTCAGACATGACACCTACAGTTCTGACTACCAGTTCTAGATGGACCTTGCAACAGCAGCTATGGGCTCCAGGGTACTTTTAAACCATGGACCCTGCTTACAGAGGGTCTACTGCTTAATGTACTGCCTTGTCTTATTTCAGGAGATGCAGTCAGAAGTGATGCTGGAAAGACAACAGACCATTTCATTATTATTTTATTCCACTGTTTCCACATTGCAGTGTTCTCATTAGAAAAATCCTAGTAAGGTCATGGCTAGAATTTTTCAGAAAGACTTCCTCTGAAGAACAAATTCTCTACTCATAAGGAAAAACAGTCTACAGAAAAACAACTAGGAAACAAGAGTGATCTAAAACTCCATTTCTGGTCATTTAAGACCATGGACTGAGGAACAATGAACAAACCTTTATGTCAAAGGGCCCATATGTCAAAACAAAATTTAAGACTGTTAAAAGCAAGAAGACTTCTCTTTTTCAAGTATTTAAAGAAATATTTCCCTGTAAGTACGGCCCTAACCCACAAGGTCTTGCATCCTACCTAATAATAAACTGCTTAGAGATGCTTATGATGATAGCCTGACCGCTAAACTTGTGTATGGGCAAAGAATTTCATAACAAGAGAGAACTACAGACAGAACATAGTATCAAAGATCAAGTCTCCTGCAGTTTGTTCCTCAAATATTACCACTGCCTTGGTGCTAGAGTTCCTCAAGACATGTTATTTAATGTCTCTATCCACCTACAGTCACAGATTTCTTCTGCTGTAATTTAATGGCACCAAGCCAAATGTCACCATTCTTGCACCATTCTAGTAGTGCATGTAGGCATAGCATGTTTATGCTGTCGAGTAACAAACACCTCCACTGATGATGAACACGCTAGAAGACTACGAGTGACAGAAGCTGTAGATGAAGCTTGCTATTACACTCACACAGTACCACTGTTTGTTACAAGAGACAGAGCAGAGAGGCAACCTCCAAAAGTCAAAAGTATGGGGAATCTATGGGACACTATCAATTTGAGCATGAAGTATGAACACCTGCAATAAGAATTTCCTGAAACCATATGCATTACATCGGGGAAAGAAGCCATTACTAGTCCACAAGTAATCCAGAAGATCATGGTAAAAAGTACAGAGTCTCTCTCACAGCAGCACAATTCAACAGCATGAAATTCCTTGAGAAGGAGGAAAGCACAGCAACTTGAGTATGCATGAGCCGAGGCACTGCATAGCAGGCAGCCTGCTCTGATCACCACATCAGTCTTCTTTCCCAGATGTGGCTCACAGCTGTCCACTGGAACCCTAATCAGGAGAGGAGATAGGTATAGGGCCTTGTAGCCTAAAAAGCCTTTTTTGGGGCATTTTTGATACCTTCTGTGGGCAAGACAACTTCTTGAAATGTTGACATACACAGCGTTCTGCAGGCATAGTGTTTTCAATCTTGTAAACAAGGCAACCAACAAACAGAGACCACCATAAAATACTAAGCTTCATCTAAAGCAAATTAACTGTCCCTCTTGTTGTCTCTTGGGAACACTTCAGATTACACTCTTTGACTTTCACTGCCAGGATGTGATCTAGCCAGTGGTCACAACTACATCCTCACCTCCAATGCAAGAGCCAAACATTGCCTGTGCTGTTTGTTGGTCACTCAAATGAACAATTCTGCTATTTCTCAAGCATCATTTCAGAACACACATCAAATTATTCTATGCGGCCAAGAGAGCCAATGGCATCCTGGCCAGGATCAGGAACAGTGTGGCCAGTAGGACAAGGGAGGTTATTCTGCCCCTGTGCTCAACACTGGTCAGGCCACACCTTGAGTACTGTGTCCAGTTCTGGGCTCCTCAATTCAAGAGAGATGTTGAGGCACTGGAACGTGTCCAGAGAAGGGCAACAAGGCTGGTGAGGGGCCTGGAACACAAACCCTATGAGGAGAGGCTGAGGGAGCTGGGGTTGTTTAGCCTGGAGAAGAGGAGGCTCAGGGGTGGCCTCATTGCTGTCTACAACTACCTGAAGGGTGGTTGTAGCCAGGTGGGGGTTGGTCTCTTCTCCCAGGCAGCCAGCAACAGGACAAGGGGACACAGCCTCAAGTTGTGCCGGGGGGAGTATAGGCTGGATGTTAGGAGGAAGTTCTTCCCAGAGAGAGTGATTGGCATTGGAATGGGCTGCCCAGGGAGGTGGTGGAGTCACTGTCCCTGGGGGTGTTCAGGAAAAGACTAGCTGAGGCACTTAGTGCCATGGTCTAGTTGACTGGATAGGGCTGGGTGCTAGGTTGGACTGGATGATCTTGGAGGACTCTTCCAACCTGGTTGATTCTATTCTATTCTATTCTTCAGAAAGTAAATATGCAGTCTTAAAATCTTCTAGGAAATCCAGAGCCTCATTTAGAGGGGAAAAACACCCCAGGAAAAAAAAAAAGTAGTTTCTTGGTGCAATAGTGAACAGTAACTTTCTTTTAAAAAGAGGCTCTAGAGCATACTTGATCTTTTCATTCTTAAAACAGCATGAAGAAAAACAATGCTTCTACCCACTTTGGATACAACTCTTCAGCCAATCATTCAAGTCTTTCAGATATTTATTACAAGTAAAATTGTGTATAATAAACACAAAGGCATAAAGATTTCCTGAAGAGCCAGACCCAGCAAACAACCTGTAGCTGTGAACGAAAATGAAGTACTTCTGAAAAGCCATTTATTTTTTGAGCTCGCAGCTAGTTAAGTTACATAGCACCCTCTCAGATAAGCTGCTGTAACAGGAATTAAAGATTCCTACTGTTGCAGAGGTTTTATCCCAAAGTTTCCATGTTAGGTAAAGTTATCACTAAAAAAAACCCTTCTATTAGCTCAAGCTCAAATTTATTTAAGACCTCCATAGTTTTCATTCCCCTTGTGTTTCATCAGGTTTTGTGTGCCCTTGGAAAACAGCACCTACTTGCTTTATCTGCAGGGTTATAAGGACCTTTTTGGAACTTGTGCTCCCCCATAAGAAGCAGAGAAAAGCAGAAGCAAGAAAACACAACTTATCACTATCACTGTCTCTTCTGGGCTGTGCTGGTACACAGCCTCCTAGATTCTCCCTACTGACATTCATTTTCACCACAGATTGAAATGACCAAGTTAGGACAGTCAATGCAAGAAGATGGAATCTTAGCTTGGCAAAAGCTGTAATCACTTACTCTGTATATGATAAACTGAAAACATTTACTAGTTAAATCAGGTCTGACAGAGAAGAGCAATCAAGAGAGCTAAAGCTGTTAAAACACGTTGGGGTCTTTAACAACTGGGTTCAATCATATTTTTTATAGAAAGAGCCAGTGAGAAGCAGAAAAAAATTAACAATTTGATTTTTTAATTTTGAACCATGCTTTGGAACAGACAGATGCAAAAGCTGCTGACAAATAGCAAGATGAAGTAAAAAACACTTCAGCTGTCCTTGGAGAACAAACCATCTATGAGCTGCCTGCAGTTATTTCAGCCACATGACATTCCGACAGGTTTGTATTATTTCTGCACTTGACAGGTAGAAAAAGTAATATACTGGGAAATTCACTGATTTGCTTAAGTTACAATGAAGTCCACTACAGAGCCAAAAGCCAACCCTATTTTGGCTGCCAGGGCTATGTGTCTGTTCTCTCTTTGATCAGAGAATATTCCTTGATACAGAAACTCCCTCTACAACTCTGACCCCAGTGAAGATTTAAACACATATCAATTGTTTGCAGGCTACCTATGTACACTTAAGGCTTTGTTAATATTTAAAAGCTATCTGGGCAGCATGCTTCAAAACTCCCTTGTAGTCAAACTATATGTTCAGGGTACAGCAGGAACGCCTCTGAGTTCCTGAGCTCATGTAAGCATCCAACACCAACATCAGATATTTTGAATAACAATTTATTTTCCTGAGATGTTGAAGGACAGAGAAGCGAAGGTAAGAATTTTCATACTCAAAAGACACATAGAGATTGGAAAAAATACAACACAACACCACCTAATCCTTTTTTTTTTATTTCATCAAAAGAAGGTCAAACTTAACTGAAAAAGAACCTTCATCCATGTTCTTCTAGAAGGCTCCAACAATCATCCCCTCAAGGCAAGAGTGGCTGCTGAAAACACCATCCCCAGACATCACTGCTTTAAAAACTGGAAACTATTTAATGAAGAGCATTCTTCAGCACAAGCCTTCCTTTACTGTAATATTAGCAGCACTGCTATGCTGCTCCATTCTGCCTGGATCAGCCCCAAACAACTGGCACTCTAATTCAATTCAATGGAGAGAGAACAGGAAGATTTTACATTGACATGTATGCTTTCCAGAAACAGTTATTTTGTGTTTCGAGTTTCACAACCAGCAGCAACACGTGTGCTAAACATCTATTCCTACAGGGAGCTTTCACATCCACATATCAGTCAACATGAGAAACAGTGGCAGCAGCACTAATAAGAAACAGGAAACCCAAATATTACACTTGGTCCTACAAAAACATTTCAAATTACACTACCAGATACTTTCGTAGGCCAAGTAGGCACTTAGAGTACTTTCAATGGCACCATGGTTGCATGTTTCAATTAATACCTACCATGCTTTTGATTCTTGGCCATCAATCATTGTTATCAAGCCATGACATCTTTTAAGCGCCTGCTCTTAATAGTTATGGTGCAACAAAACAAGGATAAACCAGCAAAAGAAGTCCATGTGTTGATTGCAAGTTTGCCACTGAACTTGAAATTCCATTTCCATCCTTGTCTCCCAGGCTTTCCAATGAAAACAAAAACCCAACCAACCAACGAACACACAAACAAAAGCACCTCTGAACACCAGGTATATCCAGTTCCCAAGGAATCCAACTACAGAGATTTCCAAGAGCTTCAGAAAAAGATGGACTAGGTCAAGGTCTGCAAACATGCTTATGTCTCAACAAGGCCAAGAAAAGCCAGCACCTTAACAAATAAGAGCTTTTGAGAATTCTCAGCCTAATTCCTATGCAAGGAATACTATTTTAGGAATAAGCACAAGCACAAAGAACTTGACCTCCATCTAATTCATCTACAGAACAACAGATATAGAGATCCTGATCTTGCACATCAAGAAACAGCTTTGCCCCAGAAGAAATTCTGTGGTAAAGCTGCCCTAGAATTAAATTACTTTGTTTCCAAATTCTTTGCCTAAGATACAAACCAAGGATTTTAATTAAGGTCTCTTAACTGCAGTTACTGTAATTTGGGGTAGGGAGGAAACATGTACTTCCACAGTCCACTGGAACTAAAGCTAACAAAGGAAGAAAAGTAACTGTAAAAATACATCAGCTGTAGTAAATTCTCTAGACATGTTCTGTGCTTCCAGAAGCACATTTTCCAGTTTGAAAAAGACTCTCTTGTCTGGTTCTGCAGACCTTTTTCACAATGGCAAACAGGAGAGACTACGCACAAGGGAAAATCAGGGAACTTTGTTAACATACTGACAGCCATAGCAGGTCAGACTGAAAGCCCCAACCTACTGCCTCTGGCATGGCTGTTTTCTCTGTTCTATAGCCAAAGGTAAAAGAAACATCCAAAAATACTGTTTTTCTTCAATGATCGCTTGCAATTAGAGCTACAACGTTTCATTACCACTGCAACAATACAAGAGGAAGACTTGTCAGAAGGAAGAGGATTAAGGATTACATTTTAATAGATTACTCAAGATAAATGAGTGATCAAATCACAGCACAGAAATACTGTGCCAATGCCCATACAAACAGTATCTGTTGTGAGCCAAGATGCAGCACTGAGCTGATCAGGAAACTGCTTAACACAGCAGCACAGAAGTGAGAAAAAAAGCTTTACCAGAAAAGCTGGTGGTTGGCACAACACACATGGAAGCGACTGTCTGCTGCAACCATAACTGAATTGTGTACCTTACTTAGAGAAAAAAAACACAGAGCTCCCCAATGACTCTATGTCTTTCTTCATCACTTCTCATTCCTTCCAGTATCATTTTGGGCTCCAAAAGGCAGAATCCTAGTTGACTCAAAAGAGCACTTACATCCTACCCGCCTCTTTGAAACATTCAAAACTAAAACACAGCAGCTGACTAGCAGCAATCAAGTCTCCTCTACTCTCCAAAGTCTTAGAATCATAGAATCAACCAGGTTGGAAGAGACCTCCAACATCATCCAGTCCAAGCTCATATGCTAAAGATCCATGTGATTTGATTACAACACCTAGAATGAGAAATAACCTGTTATATACTTCAAGGAAAAGATAGCCAAGAGAGGCTTTAAGTTACAGACAGTTAGATCAGACAACAGTAAGATACACTACTTTTACTGCAAAAAAATAAGTTCTGATCCACAAGAAAGCCTGACATCGAGGTGCAATGCTCTTTGAAAAATAGGCAATCCATCACTAACTAGTAAGCAGTAGAAGTGATGGAGATTGCTGGCCCATAGTATACCTAAGAAGCAAAGCCACAATCACTTTGTACTAACAAAGAAGGGAAACTAGAGTGTTTTTGAAACAATGTTATTCCCCCCCCCCCCAAAATAAATCATAGAATCATAGAATGGTTTAGGTTGGAAGGGACCTCAAGGATCATCCAGCTCCAACCCCCTGCCACAGGCAGGGACACCTCCCACTAGAGCAGCTCGCCCAAGGCCTCATCCAGCCTGACCTTAAACACCTCCAGGGAGGAAGCATCCACAACCTCCCTGGGCAACCCGTTCCAGTGCCTTACCACCCTCACTGTAAAGAACTTCCTCCTAACATCCAGTCTAAATCTCCCCTCTTCCAGCTTAAACCCATTCCCCCTCATCCTAACATTACTAGACCGTGTAAATAGTCCCTCTCCAGCTTTCCTGTAGGCTCCCTTCAAATACTGGAAGGCCACTATAAGGTCTCCTCGAAGCCTTCTCCTCTCCAGGCTGAAGAGCCCCAACTCTCTCAGCCTGTCCTCATAGCAGAGGTGCTCCAGCCCTCTGATCATCTTCGTGGCTCTCCTTTGGACCCGCTCCAGCAGTTCCATGTCCTTCTTGTATTGGGGGCTCCAGAACTGCACACAGTACTCCAGGTGGGGTCTGACGAGAGCAGAGTAAAGGGGGAGAATCACCTCCCTTGCCCTGCTGGCCACACTTCTCTTGATGCAGCCCAGCACTCGGTTGGCTGTCTGGGCTGCATGTGCACACTGCCGGCTCATGTTGAGCTTCTCGTCGACCCAGACCCCCAGGTCCTTCTCCTCAGGGCTGCTCTCCAGCCATTCATCACCCAGCCTGTATCTGTGCCTGGGATTGCACCGACCCAGGTGCAGGACCTTACACTTGGCCTTCTTAAACGTCATGAGGTTGGCCCACCTCTCCAGCCTGTCCAGGTCCCTCTGGATGGCATCCCTGCCCTCCAGCAAGTCAGCTGTGCCACACAGCTTGGTGTCATCTGCAAACTTGCTGAGGGTGCACTCAATTCCTCTGTCCATATCACTGACAAAGATGTTAAAGAGCACTGGTCCCAGCACTGACCCCTGAGGAACACCACTTATCACCGGTCGCCAGGTGGACATTGTGCCATTGATCACCACCCTCTGCATGCGACCATCCAGCCAATTCCTTATCCAAGACAATTTAAACTTGTATGTGCTCATGACCAAAGGTTTTTCACTTTACTGAACTGTGAATAAAACATAATTCAAAGCATAAATTGTCTCAGATGCTGAAAACTGAGGGCCTAAAACAGCATCAGGTAGAAACAGAAAATAGTGTTCAACATCCTATCTAGCTCTAAGTCTGCACTTCGTTTTTGACAGCGTGCTAAAATTTTGGCTTTAGCAGGCCAAGGAAAAGGTAAAAAAAAAAAAATTATACTCTTCAAAATTGACTCTAGCCTTGACAGAGTCCCTGGATTTTGATTTATTCTTTGAGACAGAAGGAAAGGTTACACCAAAATGTCAAGCCCCAAAGTCAAAACATAGCCCAAATCCAGTGCTCGTCCACCTTCAAAGGAATCTATTCCTTCTGTAGCCCCAGCTCCCACTTGCAGTCCATGCAAGCAGGAACAGCTAAAAGTGTAGCACAAACAATTTTCTCTCCACAGATTACAGCAATTTTAAAAGGTGGCAGTTTTGAAAAAGAAAACTGAGTGACAAGGAGTCCCACTCAATTTTATCATCACATGCTCTTTGCACAGCACATAGTGCTCCAACCCAGTGTGCTGGCAACAATATTTCTTTTATGCCTTCTCATTTTCTGACAGATACAGGGTGCAGGTCAGCAACTACCATTCTTTTTCTGCATCAGCCTCTCATCAGAACAGTAGACTTGCTTAGGGTTTTTTTTCCCTTTCCTCCTTCACATTCACTTTTACAGGAGTTTTCTTTCAATGCTTGAAAACTGCCAGATTGACAGCTCCAGTGAATTAAGCACCCCCTTTGTCGGCAAAACAAGAGCAGCACCACAGGCAACCTCAGAACAAGCTCACTCAATCCTCTTCTTCCCACCCCTCCAACTAGCAAGCATATCTGAATGCTGAGCTTCGCACACAGCTCTATCACTCACACCAGGAGGCCTTGTAAAGTCTCTCGATAATATGGTTTACCCAAACTATCTCACAGGACACTAAAGCCACACATGATGGAAACATTCTAAGTCAACACACTGTCGGCATGCACCTGTGCCAGACAGCACAGTAACTAAAACCATTAGGTTGGTCTGAGTGAATGCAACTCTGTTCCTAAAGACCGACTGGCAATGAAAATCTGTTTTAGGCATCAGTATGAAAGACTCATGAGTTGAAGCAACTCTTAAGCCGTACTTGAAACTACTGAAAGACAATGTTAACTGAAAACAGAAAGAGCAGATAAATTCAGAAAGTATCAGACAAGACACTTGCAGATCTTATGTGAAAATTAATAGTATATTTGCCATAAATGCTACAGAGATGGGGCTTCTGTTACTACTGCACTACTAATACCGTACTTCACTTTTGGAGAGTGCTTCCCTGCTATGTTACAACTTAACCCAGTCAAGCACCAAACGTGAATCCAGACACTCTCTTCAATTACAAGAGTCTTGGAAGTTCCACAAAACTCCCTACTGTTGGTAGGAAGTCACAGATTAGCATGTCCTAGATGAAGTTAGAAGATGGCTCCTAAGCTGTACCCTGTTTTAAGTTCCTCCTCTCTCTTTTGCAAGAATTTTTCTTTGTAGCAGGAAAGCTTTTTCTCCTTGAGGAAGGACTTCTGAACTTCTTACAAGGCCTTGACTGTAATTATTTCTTTTTTTAACCAGTCCAAGATCCAGGGTGTTTTTGTAAAATGAACACATATACATACATTTAAAGACAAATAATGCCTGTTCCTCTGCTGGTTTAAAACAAACCAAACAAAACAAATCAGCTCCAAGGAAAAAAAAAAACAAAACAAAAAACCCACAACACAGCAGAAGCAACTTTATATTTTCTTATGTTTTACTCACAAAACCAGTGAACAGCCAACATGTGCTGATAGCTTCCTCACACTCTTACCATGGCAGGAACAAAAAGTGAGTTAAGAACTGTATTTAAAGGTTTGTGTGGATCAGATCCATCTCTGGCTATTAAACATGGTACTATGAACACAATTTGCTGTCAGCCTATAGACCACTGACTGACAGGAGGCAGAGGGATCTGCTAAGGGGAAGATGAGCACATTTGTTCTGTGCTTCATAGTTTCTACAAGCACCTGCTACAACCATCACTCAGGTCCTGGCTTACCATGTTCAGATGGCCTGTCAAGCAAAACACCTGAAAGCAGTTTGAGCCTCTCCTACGAAACTAATGAACTTGTGCAGGAGTAACCTTGCCCCATGCCACACTCTTATCCTTCAAATGGCAGCAATAAGAGCCTATACTGGCTGCCCTGGTACCAAACTCCAGTGACATCTGGCAGTGAGGGCTGGATCTTCAGCCCATAAAATCTCCTGAACAGAGATAAGTTTTTTTGTAATACAAAGGAATTGTGTGCTCTTTAACAAAGAAGCACATACACATGGCTTTATTGACATGCAGATAGAGCTAACGAGCAACATTATCAGTATTTATATTAGTTTTCTGTGGTTTGTTTTTTAACTATCATGACATAAGCAAGATTCCCACTTAAATATGCCTGAAAAATAATATATTTGACCAGGTTTAGATGGTCACTGCTGGACTCACTAAAATTTAGCACACTGCCGAAACATACAGCATGCGGTAGCCCACCTATACACATGATGACACCTTCTATTTGTGTAGTGAATCTAGGCTGAGAAGGTAAGGAACAAGTTTAGTCATTATTCCAATTCTTTTAACCACAAAAGTCGTTTTGGAGTGCAGCAATGTGGCTGCCAATGGGCAGGCGTGGCATGTCACAAGGGGACCTTTATCATATCATTTCCTTCCAGCACCATTAATCACCCTAGACATCACTTGTTCTATCAGCTATTAACCAGTTGCCCCGACACACAGATAACTTTATCAAGGTTAGGCAGAATCATTACTAAGCACTACAACATGCAGCGACAAATGTCTTGTCTCAAAGAATTCACTGAACTATTTCCTCCTCCTGCATCACACTGCTACATGCACTTATCCATACCTAGCATCGGGGCCAAAATTACAGACAGCAAAAAAAAAGGCATAAGCACTTAAAAACACACAGTTTCAGAAAAGCACCACTATGTTGCTTATGGCCAAAACACTCAACTCAAACCAGGTTTCTTTTAGCCCAGCAGGACTCTTCCAGAAGGAGAGTCTTGATCAACCTGCATGCTCCTTTGTGGTGCGGTCTGACAGGACCAACACGGAGCTTCTGAATGATGTCCAGAAGCATCCCAGCTTTGCAGACCAAGATTCAGTATTTTGTCTTTTACTACAGACATGTCTTGTTCAAGTAGTTTTCCTCCTTTGCATCATGGAGAACTCAGTTTCAGAACCCAGACTAAGCATGAAGAACCAATGTGTTACAGAAGAAAAGGACTGAAAGTGACTTGTTGACAAGGAAGAAGAAAAGCCTGTGTGGAGTGTGATGAAGAGAAGAAAAATCAACCTGTTTTTCAAGAGGAAGGACCAACTTCAAATTCTTTCAAGCAAGCAAGCAAGCAAGCAAACATGACTCAGCAGTATGTGACAAGACAAAATGAGACATAAATCTTCTCTAACTGGCATCTGAGGAGGGAAGATTAAACAGCTCAACATGAACTGAATCTGCTTCCAAGTTCTGGGCCTGGCTCTGCCAATTACTTTCCTAAAGCATCATTAGATTTAGAAACATGACTCTCCACTCTACAGAGCAGAACTCTGGGAGCCCTCAGAGCAAACTCAGTGAGCGCACAGCCTCTGCCCACACAGATAGTAGCCTGGCTGTGAAAAAAAAAGGCAGATTTATTTTCTTCTTTGGCTCCCAACTCACAGGAATTATTTGACAGAGCTTGCATGAGTGGCAATCACATTGTGGCCAAAATAGCCCAAGTGCTGCAGCTGAGAGGAAAGAGAACTATAATTAAAGGCATTTTACTTGGAACTAAGGGACATCCCCCACTCAATGAAACTAAGTCATTTTGAAAGCCATCTTAAAGTATGTGTTTGTGCTCCAAGCAGGATTTCTATCTGCAGAGAGAGAATGCTAATTAGTATTTATGCAGTATTTGGACAGTATGGAAGTATCAGCAGTTTCCTCCTCAATAATATAAAAGGCACAGCTCCTTCTGATAAGAGTTAAATTCCATCAGTACAAAACAAACTTGTTTTGAGGACTGACCACAAAAATGAGAAAAGGAAGATAACCAGGCAGAAGAGGGTTTGTTCCACAGCATTACGGCCCAGGTGTGCCCAGCACAGGTGCTTATTTTATCTATTTGTATGTTTATTTTAGCATGTTTCACATGCTCTGCTTCCTTACTTCTTTAGAACCTGTTCAAGAATGCAAACTCATCAAAAAAGTGTCAATTGTTGTGCTGTTGGCACATTATATGGTTACTATCAAGAGACAGACTGTCAGTCGGTGCTTCCCAGGTGCAGATGTGTTTAAGGGTCCTTTGGATGTAGTGCTTAGGGATATAGTTTAAGGTGAATCGTGCTGAGTAGGGTTATACATTGGACTTGGTGATCCTGAGGGTCTTTTCCAACCTGTATATTTCTGTGATCTTGTGATTAAAGCAGAGCAAGCACTTTGTCACCTCTGACACAGCCCTCAGGCTGAGCCTACATATTCCAAAAAGCTGCACATTTATTAGACTGTGTGCCTGAACTTTAAGACATTACTTACAAATTACTAAAGTAACTTCAAACTACTTACTGTACACAAATCATTGTTTCTCAAGCATCTTTTGCACTACTCACGATTGGACAAAACCAGGGACAGTGACCTCAGGAGAGGTCAATATCTTTTGACTTGAAAACAGAGCCACAGGCCCATGTTTGTCCCAAGCCATTCTTAGAAGTCTCAAGCAAGATATTCCTACCTAGAAAATAGCACTCTCTTTTCCACTTATCTACCATTCCTCCTTCTTGCCACAACTGAAGGCCACTACTTTTTGTTTCGCATATAATGGAACTGGAGAATACACTTGTGTTGTTGATTTTGGTTGGTTGGGGTTTTTTTGGGGGGGGCTAGGGGGTTGTGTGCAGTGTTAGGGTTCCCCCTTTTTTTTCCCCTACAACAGCTTTTTTACAATGTCTATAGATCCATCTCCAGTCTCATCTTCTTCACGCTGAGTAACAGTACAATACACTGCATTTTCAAGACCTCTGATCCTTCTCACTGCTCTCATCCAGGCAACCTCCTTCTGACTTGCCTTTTACTTCAAATGTTGTGCCCCAAACCAAGGGCAGTAGGTAAGGCTACTGCAGCAGCAACCTCATCAGTGCTGTGCAGAACACAGCCACTACTTCATGTCCCTTTCAGGCCCTGTTCCAACTTAGCTACCCCAACATTCGCTTTTCTGTTACCAACACTGTCAATTTGTGCTCAGCCTGCAACATGCAAAGGAATGCAGATCTTTCTCCGAACAGCTACCACCTGAGCAAGTCTATTATTGTCCCCTGCTACGTATCAGTTCAAACAGGTTGTGGTGAAAAGATGTACCACAAGGAGGATGCAAACTTCCTGAAACTGAGGTAAATGATTGTTAGACCACGAAACAAAGTGGCTATGAAAGAGTGATTGTTATGGTCACCTGCTGAGCAGCTGCACTCTACACTCCCATGAAATGGTTCTGTAGGCTTTCTCCAAGGATGCCTGTCAGTAAGTGCCCTCAGACAGAACACACTGGCATGTAAAGTCTTCTCCACATACTCCTGGAAGGAGTAAGAACACAGAAATATAGACAACTTTTCTTCCAAGAAATACAAGGGTGTTTTGCTACTATCACAAACACTCCTCATGGCTTAACATAACTTTTACCATTAGGTCAGTTTTAAGTTTTTGTTAGAATTGACATCTAAGAAACTTACCAACCCATCTGGCACCCAGTTACTTCTTGGGATACAGTACTTCAGACCAATACAAGCAACAATGGGAGCTACTGATCAACACACCTACATTTTATTTTTATGGCTTTTAAGCCTATAAAAGCTAACTGGTATAAGCCAAACATTTAACAAAAGCAGTATTTAGGGTTTTTTTGGTGGGGAATTGGGGTTAAAGAAAATCTTCTTTTTCCTGTAAAAAATGTGCAGTATACTCCATGGACTGCTATATAAAGAAACAGATTAGTTTAATACCCTCAAACTAGAATTATTCTTGAATCTATCTTAAAACTCATCTCTAGGGTCTTGCACACAGACCACAGCACATGAGACCACAAACAAAGTTCAGAAGAAAAAGAGACATACAGATTTACAGCACTGGCAACAGTGTTGACCACTTCATGGTACATTTACTAAGCTGAGTAGCTTCTCATGTGTGCTAAAGGAAGGCCTAAATGTCTACTACAAAAGTTAAATGGGCAGAAGCTGGAATATTAAAAATCAAACAAACAAAAAAAAAAAAAACAAAACCAAGTTTGAATCACATAAAAATTTAAATAAGGCATACTAATAATCTGGCAGGAAAAAAAATCATTGGTTGCTATGTCATCAAATTGATCCAATATCAGCATCAAAACAGCTTCATCATAACTCAATTAAAAAAAAACCAACAACAAATAACAACATACCACAAACCAAAACAACCCAACCAAACAAAACAAAAACACAAAACAAATCAAACAAAAAAACTCCATCAGAGCGACCTGTCATATATCTCTGGAGATATTCAATACCCGCCTGGATGCATTCCTGTGTGATCTAGTATAGGTGATCCTGCTCTGGCAGGAGGGTTGGACTAGATGATCTTTCAAGGTCCCTTAACATTGTGTGACTCTGTGATACCCAAGTGGTCTTCAAGACAGCTGATGTATGCTCCAACAGGAGATACTTCTACCCAAAGAAAAGTAGACTGCTTTGCATAAAACCAAAACCTGCTGAACCGAATTAAAAAACATTGTATCAAGTTTCAGAACGGTCTTCAGCAGTGGGCAGCATCTGGGAATCCAGACCAAGAAGCTGCAGCTTCTCGTGTGTCAATGATAGCTATCAGTTTGCCATAGATGATCTCCCAAAGAGGAAAGATGACATCTGGCTTGCTTACTGAAAACTACAACAATTGGGCTGCACTAGAAGACCTTCTGAATTACCTCACTTCCATTTTTGTGGGTAGAACTTTATTTTCTTGGAATTGCTGTAAACTCCTGATCACTTTTTCCTCCCAGATGCTCACCCTGCTTTCATGAAAAACACAGTACAATAAAACCTGATCATAAATAATCTGGACATTAGGATGTACAAGCACAGTTTCTGTCAAGCATTAGGGCTGGGACAACTACTAAATTAAGTGACAGATGCTCTCTTATGAGCCCCTCTCCCTTCCCAAAGGGGAAGGGAAAAGGAATATAAGAGAGAAGGTTATAGAGTGCAAAACTAGAAGTACTTCAATGAAAATAGTAACAATAAAATAAAATATATGCAAGTCAATATTGAACTTAACTCCCCGCTGGCAAATACATCACTGTGACAGCACCACTGATGCTGGGGCAGAAGTCATAGACTAGACTCAGTAACAGATGGGAATCCTGCTGGATCAAGATCAAAGGCAGATTGGACAGAGCCCTCCCCTGATGCCAGTCACTGAACAAGAGAGCCCAACCTCTGTGCTCTCCCAGCCCCACATTGAATATGACTTATTCAGAACAGAACATCCTGCTGGTCAACCCAGGGCCATCCAAACTGTTTGCTTCTACCTGCAGGTGCAGACTCCACCCCCAGTAGAGCACACAAGACACAGCAGTGTCCCCAACCCACACACGAATCCTTGGTACCAACCAGAAACACCAAATGTCACCACCAGCATGAAAGACTGCCACCAACCTCAGAAAGTGCAACCACCCACAACAGAAAAAGCCAAAATGCAAAACCACCAAACTTGTTCTGCTCCAACCCAAACCAGGACAGTTCCTCTGTCTGTCGAAACGCAGGATTTATCATGACACAGATTACATCTTCAGGCAACTTCCTGACTTCTTTACTATTCATTTTCTACACATTGGAAAGAGGAAATTGAGTCATTATGTATATAGGTACCTAGACAAGCTACCGCATTGTCAGGCAAACTTGAGAGTTTCAGGTGTGAAAGATATTGCCCAAAATAACAGAGAAGAAGCTTATCATTCAGCATGGGGCAAGTTTAAATTACCCCCTCTTGGATGAAGCCTATTTCACTTCACCTCCTATCACTGTAACTTATTAACATTGCCATAAACTTACTGCCTCACATCTCTCTGGCTCCCAGAAGAGACTATGTTAACAAATGACATGCAGGAGGAACCACCAAGCAAATCAAGGCCTTTACAGAGCAAGCAGTCATTTGTAAGTGGCTGCACCTCACTAATGTGAACTGGTGCCAAACACACGGAGCTCATTTTCTGAACAGACACATACATTTTTCTGTACTACCACCACTCCTCATATAACATGAACATCAGTCCTTTTATTCACAATGTCCAGAGAGACCTGGCAGTACATCTACATGTATTTTACAAAAGTGTAATACGGCTACCCAAGAGTCTCTACCACTATCTGCAATTCAGAACACCACTCTGTCCTCTCTGTAATGGAATAGGGCATCTCCATTTCACTAACCTTGTATTAGTGCTCATGCACCTGCACAGCAACAACCTTTCCAAGGACAATGTGATGAGCAGGGAACTGACTGGACTGTGAGTCTTTGGCAGCTATGTAACGACTAAACCTAGCCTCAGCAGCTAGAGGAAGAAAGAACTGTTCCTTTCAGCAGTGGCAGGGACACATGACAATGTCAGAACTATATGCTTACATCATGGGCTCCTAAATTCTCAGGAGTCCCTAAAAACCTTGTCTTACTTTTTAACAGGCTACAGATACTTTATGTTTTGCCAACCACCAGCTACCTAAAGCTCTGAGACTGTGCCATCCCCTTGGTGGAGCTGAACATAAAGGAAAGTCTACTTCAGATGCACCAAACCAGGCAATTGCACACTGCAGTCCCATAAGGGATCCTGCTCTGGGAAATACAGCTGCAACATATATGCTAGCATGCAGATAACAGCAATTTCAACACGAATCATGGTATCCTGGCAGCTTTACTCAACAGCACTGGACAACCTGACAGCAGCAGTTTCTTAAATTGACTCCTAACAAATTCACTGAGATAAGAAGCCTATACCAAATGCCCTGTTCTACACAGAAGAGCTCAATTGCACACCACATCTCAAACAGGAATGCCAGCATATCAGCAAGGCTGAGACTGACTCTTGTCCCCAGTGAAACTATACCAATGACAGAAAGGAACATGAAAGTCTTGCTTCACCAACAGCAAAGGAGTTGCTGGGTAGAACTGAAAATTGCTGCGGTAAGCAGAGATAAGAACTGAGGGCACACCTCACCCCAAAGGAATGCCCCTTACAATGGTGCTACAGACATATCATGGAAGATGGCTATCCTGGCATTGGGGAAGGGAGCTCCCATTCTTCTCCTTATGCACTAGCAGGTTCAGTCAAGAGAATGGAAATGAGCCTGGCCCAACTTCAGGTTGTCTCCCTTGGGAGACACTAGCTGTAGGCTTAAAACCAGGCTTCCCACTAGCCAAGACAAGTGTTCTATCCTTCAGGTTGACAGCTCTCAGTGTGCTATCAAAAGACCACTGATCCTCTGCAACAGGCCTATGAAATCACATAATCTTTTTTCTCATAACACTGCTCAGAAGCCTGAGATAGCCATCAAAGCATTAGAGGTTGCAGCAGGCTGTAACAAAAATTTGGGAACCTGATCTGGACTAGGAGGTAGACATCATCACAGGCACTGCTTTCATCTCCTTGGGCTATGCCTGGAAGACATGGCCAAGGCTGTTATGCTTTACAAAATGCTTATGCTGAGGTAGGACTTACCTAGTGTGCCACAACTGGGACCAAAGGTACAGGTGAGCTCAAAGGCCTTTGATACAAGGCTTACCTTGTGTATATGTGATAGGCAAAAGTGTCTTGAGGCTTTTGCCTAAGCTTAATTTGCAACCAGAACTTTACATAATGAAGTAAAAATGTTAAGAAGGCAGATGATTGTAAATTCTATGGCAGCAAACTGGAAGAATTTGGATGCTAAAGAGGGAAGCTTATTGAAACCCAGCATCCTAAGCTTCACTTTAAATACAGGTATAAACATGCGGAAAGTATTTTAAGTTCCCACTCAGCCTTTGTGAAGCAGAAACCTGAAGGCAGACCTGTCTAAAACCTGTAACAGCACCTTAACTGCTGGTCCACTCAGTCACATCTAATTTCAACTGGGACAGTACAACAGTATTTCAGCTGGTACAGAAAAAAACCTAGAAGCACCTGTATGAAACTGGTTCAGCACTCAGACTATCTCTCAGAGGATGGCTCAAACAGATTTTGAAATGTCTGTCCATGACTCCCTTTAGATATCAATGCTTTGCTCTAGGACATGGCTGCCCTGGCAGAATATAAAGAATTGAAGACTCTTCTCATCCTAGCCATACTCCTAATACTCAGCATGCCTTAAGAGTTCATTAGCAGGCTTCTCTTACTTTCCTGGATTATACCACCGCTTCACCGCAGACCCAAACAAACAAAACTGAACTTTGCAGTCATCCCAAAAGTATATCCCTAGGCAACAAGAACATAAATTCCAAGTAACAGTCACCATAAAGTACATAGACTTGAGAGATACACACATAGTCCACATTAATGCATGAATCACTGTACAGGAATGAATCCATTTACTTTATACCTACCATACACAATATTTCTAAGATGTACATTGAGCTTGCCACCACTTTTCCTACAGCAACAAAAGTTTACAAACACACAAGCAACCAAACAGATACGCATAAGTTCTTTAAATCTTTGCCTATATGAATGCAGCTTCCCACTGGTGTCAATGGAAGTTACTAGGAAGCAAAACAGAGCATCCAAGGTATCAATGCAAGTTGCTCCAGTGACTGTACTGATCTTCAAACCAAATACTTAACTCCTCCTTTACAGAAAGACTAATATTTAAATGTTTTAAAATACCAAAGCATGACTGAACAGACATATCTATCCAATGTCTGAAAAAGATATTCAAAGTGAGCAAAACCTGTGCAGAATGAGAGTCTAGTTTTCATCAAGAAATTAGTAAAGTAGAGCAAGAAACAGACTTTGGAGTCAATTTTTACAGCACTGTGAGGACCTAAAACTATATTAATTAATAAACTTCTGCAGTACACAAAGAAATTGTATATGGTATGTTATGCAACACAAGTGTAAGGAATTTCTGAAACAGAGATAAATGAAGAATCTAGTCAAAAAGAGACACAAGGACAGTGAGGAACAGAAAGTCAGTTCTGGAGATTTCTAATCATAAGAAACTACAACACAGAATGTAGAGCACGAAAGACAAATCATTGCAGAAAGCTTTTTATGCATTTTCTGAGATCAGCCTTTGCTTCTGGGCATGAAAAAGTGTATACCAAACCTCAAGCTCCTAAACCCGACATTTTTCTTGGGGTTATTAGAGGTCAAAGCGTATTTCTGAGCGTCACAAAAACTAACTGAAAACCTCTTAGGCAAGGTCAAAGCCTAGCATTATTCACCCAGAAGTATTTTATTTGGAGAATCACAGGAAATTTAAAAATACATTAAGCCAGAACGTGTGGCCTTTTCTATGCTTTAAAAAACTCTGATAAGTTTTGCCGAAGTCTGACGGAGAGAAGACAGAATGCCAAGAATACAAACTGATGTAAAAGCTTCTGTCACTTTCTCGAAATAGTTTTGTTTCTTCCGCCTCCATCTTCACAGAAAGGACTAAGTGCTGCCAACAGAAATTTCACAGGGACTGGGGTTTCTAGCATGACGTGGTTTAAGAAAATGTATCCGAAGTGTTGTAAAATATATTCTGCAAAATTTGAACAAACTTCAAAGAAAGCAGGAACGTGGGTTACTTAGAATATTTTCAGTTCAAAATCTATTTTATGCAGTTATTACAAACTTATTAGACTGTACTATGCAAATGTTGCTATTCAGTATCAGAGGCTGTAATGTATGTGTCACAAGACCTTGGACCCACCTGGAATTTACACTTCCAATTAAATAATAAAATTGTGTAATAAAGTGGATATATTATCCTCTAAGCTATTTGGATAAAGTCTAACTACAGCTTATCAAACTAACCTTTACCTCTGGGACTACAGAAAACAGATGCAGTTATACCACTGTCAGACATCTCATTCATCTCTCAAGTGAATACAACCTCACTCAGGGGTTCGTACACCCTAATTTTATGTGGGTTTGTACCACATAAAGAAAAGTTATTTTCAGTCATTTGATTCTTGCTAATAATAACTCAGCTTCAGCTCTGAATCTTAGTCTCATCTGGGGGCTCCGTGGACCTTACTGTTTCACCGGGAATACTAGAGACTTCTTGAGAAGCGGTGAAGAAATGTACCCAGGCAGCAAAGCAGGCCAGTGCGGGCCCTCACACGTGCACACCCTGCGCATCGCCGCGGAACGAGAGCTTCCTGGGAGTGAGTCGCCCAGGTGAGCAGATGGGGGAAGACCTCAGTAGGGGCCCTGCGGGCATAGAGCCGCCTGGAGGACACTGACCAGCCCTGCCTTCCTCTGGTCCTGGCGAACAGAGCCAGCTGAAGGGAATCACACACCGGACAAAACGCTCGGAGCCGCAAGCCACGGCCGAGCCCGGAGTGGCCCGGCCCCGGCCCCATCTCGGGGCCGCCGCGCCCCTCAGCCGCCGCCCCGGCGCTCCCCGCGGCACGGCGGGGGCCGCCTCCTTACCGGCACAGCTCGGCGAAGGCCTGGAAATTCAGCTTCCTGATCTTCTTCTCACTCAGCCAGTAGCCCACCCGCTTCCCCTTCAGGAAGGTCTGCATGGTGCCGGCCCGGAGAGGTGGCGGCCGCCCCGCCAGGAGGAGTAAAAACCCACGGAGTAGCCCGGCTATCGCTCACACTCAGCGCCTGCGAAGCAACGGCTTTAATAAGAGAAGAGAAAAGAAAATCAATAGGCTGCCCACGGAGGACTTCGGCGCTAACTCCCACCCGCCCGCGCTGCGCGGCTGTACCGAGCCGGGCGCGGCATCTGCCGACACCGGCGAGCGGGGTACAGCCCCCGAAAGGCCTTTCCCACAGTGGGCAGGCAGCATACCGAGGCGAGCAGCAAAGGTGCCTCTACCGGCCGGGAAGCCTCTATCCCCGCCAATCTGCTGCCAGCCGTAGCGCGTCCAGCCGAGCAGGCACACCGCCCCTGCTGCTTGCCGAGCGGCACTCGCCGCAAACGCACCGCCGCCCCTCTCCCGGGCCGCCGCAACCCACACAGACCCCGCTGCCGAGCTCTCCTCCGTACCCGCCCGCCGCTGCTGCTGCTGCTGCTGCTGCTGCGCGGCCCCGGTGCTGCTGCAGCCGTTCAGCTCCCCATTTGCCCGCTATTCGCAGCCGCCTCCACTTCCTCCTCCTCCTCCTCCAGCTCGTCCCCTCCTCTCCCAGCCCACAGCACAGGGGCGGGCGAGTGGGTGGGCGAGCAGCGACAGGACACACCCGCCGCGCCGTAGCCCCGCTCCTACCGAGGGGCCTCGCCCTCGCTCGCCCGCCCCGCGGGCACGGCGCCCGTCTGCCACCCCGCCGCCAGCAGGGGGCGAGCGGAGCCGCGCCGCCGCGTTAAAGAAACCCCCTTGTTGAGGCTGGCCCAATTGGTGGAGGGCGGTGCCAGTGCGGCTCCTGCTCCACAGAGGGCACCGTAGTCGGGCAGCTCTGGTCGCTTTCTGCTGTGCATCTGTCCACTGCACCCGGCACCGTGTGGGGGTATCCTTCTGGCCCTCCGGAAGCCCAGTGGCGGAGGGCCGAGGGTCTGCCTGCTGAGGTGAGCCGTGCCGCCCCTCTACATTGCCCAGAAAAGGGTAAGAAGAGCGGGCTGGACTGTCAGCACTAACATTCAGGGAAATACTGCGCCCGGCTTCTAGGCGACAGCGGGTGGCAGCTCCAGGGCTCGGCATTGGGCGCCGCGATGGAGGGCAGGGACCGTGGACAAATCCCTCCTGCAAGGGCTCCCTGCGGCGCGCTTGCCTTTGGCCCGAGCCCAAGTGACCGAGCTACCGCCGGCCGGGTTCGCAAGGGTGCCGGAGCGGTGCTGGAGCAAACCCCGCCGTGCTTGTCGGGGCTTTGCGGCCAGAGGCATCCAGTACCTTCTGGGAGTTAGACTCGCCGGTGGGCCACGTAATTTTGATTCCTAAAGGAAGAACCGTTTATACAGCTACTTCTATTTCCTATTAGAGCTACTAAAATCAGTTATTCAGTAGAAAAGTGTGTTTTCCACAGAAAAAAAATGGTTCCAGTAAAATAGGAGGTTTTGGTGTGAAACGACCAACCTTCTTCCAGCATTTGCCAACTAACCGTGAAGATTTATGAGAAGTTTTAGGTTTCAGTAATAGTTATTTTTTAGCTAACTTTTTTACTTTACCCCCTCCCCGGAGGCTGGGGAAGGCAGGCAATGCCAGCATGAGCCACCATTTGCCATCATCATCGTTATCATTCTGATTTTTGCATTGTGCATTCCTAAATACCAAGACAGCTGTTCTGTGCTTCATTTCAGAACAATGTTTCAGTCTAAAGTTATTCTGGTATCTCACAGCACAAGTGTAATGTTCTCATCTTTGTTTCTCTCCTTCATCAGTGTCTTTCAGCCCGAACATTTGTCTCTGCTTCTTTGCAAATTGTGTAATTATCTCTTTCACAGAGTGCTGGGCAGTACGTGCAATCCTGAACTGAGATGCAGATGATAGATGTAGGATAATACATTTTGTGAACCAAGCTTGAAGCCCTGGGTACAGCTGAAACTGCTCAGTGAAATCTGCTGACTCACAGTGCCATGATGAATGTGGTTTAGTAACTTCAGCAGAGTATTGGGAGAGTAGTAGAAGCATCCATTCAAAGGAAAGAAAGCGGAAAGTCTTAAGAAATATGAAAGGGGTCATTGACCTAGAGAGTACATAGAGACCATTTATGTTTCCGTCGTCATTCACATGAATAACGAAGTCATCCTAAAACACGAGTGTTCAAGAAAGCAGGCAGGGAGTGGAATTGCTGGCAAACAGCTTGTACCAATGCTTTTTAAAAACATATATAATAGTACATTTCCTCCATTGCCTTTGAGGAATAAATATTTCTCTCCATCTTAAATTATTTGACAGTGGTACGCTATAATCTTTATTTTTCAAAGCACTTTTTGTCTTTATCATATTCACACATTTTTGCACAGTTGATGTAATTAGAATTACTAAATGTATTTTGATAGCACAATTCCTGATGCAGAATGTTTCACTGATATTTAAGCATTTCAGGAAAGCATGGTAACTCCAGGAAAACGTACAACCTAAAAAAACCCAAATACAAGACTTTATCAAATGTTATCAAAATCAAGAGTCCTGGAACAGACTGACTTGGGTTTCCTGTTTTGTTTCATTTTGCTAGTATCAGTGGTTTGTTTATTTTTCAGCTGTCATTTCATTGCACTTATTTTGGAGTTTGTTAAAATTCGCATCAAAATCTGTATTTATATTAGAGTCAAATATTAATATATTGAAATATGACATTATTGAAGCAATCTCCCTGTATTATTTCTAAATATATCTTCTTTAAGAAATATCACCATTTCAGGCCAATCTAAAACAGTTTGCAGAGACAGAAAAATCTATTAACTTCTTTCCAGGTATGGGAGAGCAGGTTTTCAGAGATGTTGAGCATTCTTGGTTTTGTAGTACAGGAACTACAAAGGAGAAATTTGCTTTGCTCCAATGCAGGCAAATTCAAATGACGTGTATCAGAGATCAGATTCAATCTTAGGAAGGAAGAAGATTATTATTATTGTGGCCTTTCAGTATCTGAAGGGGGCCTACAAAAAAGCTGGGGAGGGACTTTTCAGGATATCGGGCAGTGACAGGACTAGGGGGAATGGAGTGAAGCTGGAGATGGGTAGGTTCAGGCTGGATGTGAGGAAGTTCTTCACCATGAGAAGGGTGAGACCCTGGAATGGGTTGCCCAGGGAGGTGGTTGAGGCCCTGTCCCTGTAGCTGTTTAAGGCCAGGCTGGATGGGGCTCTGGCCAGCCTGATTGAGGGTAGGGTGTCCCTGCCTATGGCAGGGGAGTTGGAACTACATCATCCTTGTGGTCCCTTCCAACCCAGACTGATTCTATGATCCTATGATTCTAAGATAGTAAACACCTTAGTTTTTTAACTGCCTCCTTTTTAAATTTTTTTTTTTCAATCTTAACCCTTGAACAATTTATCTGGTGCACCACTGCACTGCATTTTGGTGCACAGTGTTGCTAAACAAATTACAATATTCTCTTTGTACTGCAGAGCCAGTTCAGGCAATGCCAAACCTGTGACCACAAAAAGCCCCAGGGTAATGTTTACCTAGTTTCTGATCAGGAGCAATCTGACTATTCCTGTGGCTTTCTGTGGCCCAATGCTGCAAGCAGCACCTCATGAGATGCTTCATGCTAATCAAAGAGGTGAGGGTTGATTAAGATCTTGAGCCCTTCAGCAATCAGAACTGTCTTCCTCTTCATCTTGGCTTCAGCTGCAGGTCAAAGCAGGTTTCCCTTGTTTAGCTAGAATCTCTCATACCTTGTGTTCTAACCGTTTCAAAAAATGCAAGAGCTCCAAGCAGGCTGAACACAGGCAATGTTGCACAAGTTACGGAAATTCCATAATGAGACATCTCCATTCACTTCATTGGTTATCATAGTACAGTTTCTCAGTGAAGGACTACAAGCAATTTGCTCAGCACCTGGCAAAAGTTATAATCAGACTTTTTAAATGAGTGGAAAGAAGGTGGTGAAGTTATTTTTCCTGTCTGGAATGTAAGCTGTTGTTTGTTGTTTGTTTATTTGTTTTATTTATTACAGGACAGATGTTGCTCTGCTGCAGATGAGCCTTCCATATCAGAACAGGTCTCCCCTTCCTCCAGTCCCCAAACGGCCAGTCAGCTCACGTGCTAACGTGGCACTGACGGAATGAGGCTTTAGGGAGGGAGCACAACAAAAACCCCTTGCAGATGATGCACTACATCTTCTTGGCTTTGAAAGACTCAAAGAAGAGTCCTAGTGTTGCACAGCACCTGGGACTGGTCATCACCAGTGAGTCAAATAGACAGAAATGCATGAGAAGCATGTTGGGTTAGCATTTCCTCAGGTCTCTGCTATATCTACAACAGATTCATTACTGCAAGACTTATAACAAGGCCAGGTATTACTTCTCCTCATAGTGGCTCACTAGAGGATGTGTGAGTGAAATTGAGCTTCTCTACTGCATGTTGTTTTTTGTCTAACTTTTGACAAAATGTGTCATCGCAGCTACTGTCTGGAAACTTTACCAAAAGTGCTCTGGACTAGCAGCTCTGAAATGATAAAGCAGTGAAAGTTAGTACTGGGGAAGAAAGTTAATTTCTAGGTTTTGTGCTCAAAATCACAAAGGCTAGCTCTAGGCAAGGGCAAACTTCAAGCAGCTGCTGTAGGGTTTCTGCAGTGGCTCCTGAGAGGGAGGCCCTTCTAGTGGCTGATGCGGCTCGACTGTGTTTCTCTTGAGTAACCCTTTGCCCATACAGGCTGGATGAGAGGATCTGCCTCACTAGCTGGAAATCAAACTGTCATTTTACAGTCCACTAAGTCAGGCATTGCTGTTCAGGGAAGCAATCCCTCCAAAAACTGCTGCTCCTTCTCACCTTCTTTACAACAGCAAACATGCTCACATGGTTGTGTGTGAACAGGATCAGGGAGCTAGGACCTGAGATGGGCTGAAACTCAGGAAGCTGACAACAAGTATTTTAGTATTCCTCAGGCTGGGTCACCATCCATAGTGGCACAAGACAGAAGGCAGTGAAAAGGCTAGAAAGAAGAGGCTAGACAGAGAAAGCACCAAGCTGCCTCTGTTGGTGGTGATCCTATTTGGCATCAGTAGCAGAGGATGGTGATAGCATGGCGTTAACCCATATGACTACTCCCTTACCTATGGAGGTACATATACAATGCATCATTTTGATTTTATAGAGAAAAGAAGGATTATTGATAACTGGATGAGCCTCATCAGTATTTCTATGATCTTGCAGAGAGCAGAAGGCCTTCAACCAGAAGGGCTCACAAACCTTCCAAAAGCAGTTAACAATGATGCTTGGCAAATGACCAGATCTGTGTGAGCCAACACAGTGCCATTCAGGAATTCCTGAGCTAACTCTCACCAGCCCTGGTGGAGCACTGCTTAGACTGCTACGTGTCACACTGGTACCACAGCAAGCTCTTGTCATAAACCCAGGATAATTATGTTTGTTTTTTTTTAACTGCAAGGAAACCACCATTATAAGAAGGTATGTCTTACTTTATACAAATTCAGGCCAAAGTTTGACTGTCTTGAGCTCTGATGAATGTACATGCTGCAGGAAAGCAAGAAAGAATATTGCTGACAAGTTTGCTTGCTTGGTTTGTAGCAATTTGGCTGCAGAGTGCATGAGCTCATAAGGCAAAGAAAGCATATCATCAGTGAACAAAGAATTTTAAACCACAAAAAACATGTGGCCAAGATGCAAAAGATCAAGAAGTCCTATGTGAGCATAATTATGATTTTAAGCTGATTTACATTTGTTAGTCAAATTCCAAGTATGGATACAGACTGCACTGATATGCATTGCTGTAGCTCTCTTGCCTTCTATTATGGGAATAAGATATATGGAAATAATGCTTATGCAAACTCGTCAGACACATGGAGACATTTACTTACCTGACTGCTTCAGCACAGTTACAATTATTCAAATTACATGTGCAACTATGTTCGCTGAAGAATTTGAGTGATCTGACAGTGTGTATTAGATTTGGACTGAGACTTGGTTAAGGATTAAGGTGGACTGAGGTTTGCTCTACCTGCAGTTTCATGCTAACAGAGTTACTCAGGTGATGGGATTTTTTAATCAGGTAGTTTTAAGTACTTATGACAATTCTGGGAACATGCTCCCGATAAAGTTAGTCATCTTTCCACAAAAGAATAAATCAGATCTAATTTGTGTTGCTAGAATATATTATTTTTTAAAACAATGTAACTAGTTTTAAAATTATGAATGTAAATGTAAAATTATGAATGAACATGTAAGTCTTACACAAAAAGTGACATGGCCATGTATGAATCCTAGCACTATTATCACGTATTTCGCTGGCTTACATCTATGTCTTTGCTCCTTCTGTTAAAAACACATTGTTCTAGATGACCTAAAGCACTTGTCCTCATTCTAGTGGCCCTCCACTTCCACGAGTTGTTTGTGGCTACAGTTGAACCTTTTAAACTGCTAAAACTGAGAAAACAGGAAAGATAAAAAGTCCAGTGTGGCCTGCAGTGTCACACCATTACTTGCACTTTCTTCTCATGCTTATGCCTCTGAGGATTGAGGACCCTTTTCCTGTTTTTTTTTTAATGCTTCCTTAGAGTTCACTAAAAGTTCACATGCCACAAGCTTCAGAAAAACACTGTGCTTTCTGTTTCTGCATGGTCACATCAGGAGACACTGGGTTTTTTTGCTCTCTGGGAGGGACAGCAATTTTTATCTTTTCAGAAGATACCACAATGTATATACTTAAAAGGGCAGAAAAATAATTTTCAAATCCCATACCAATAGTATTTCAAAGTCAACTAATAATAACATTTTAGATAAAAGAAACCCAAATCAATCCATCTGATAGTATCTTCAGCATATGAGCACCTTGTAGACAGACCTCATTTCTGCTGACGACATGCCCACAGAAACACATGCATTATCAGAGAGGCTTAGAAATGTTTTTTTG
Source organism: Tricholaema leucomelas (assembly GCA_013400475.1). Classification (NCBI taxonomy): domain Eukaryota; kingdom Metazoa; phylum Chordata; class Aves; order Piciformes; family Lybiidae; genus Tricholaema lacrymosa; species Tricholaema leucomelas. The sequence continues at coordinate 548,070 of WAAF01009348.1, read as the reverse complement.
AAACAACTCTAATCCTAACCACAGGGAGCTTCCTCTGGACAGCTAAAAGTTCTTGCAGACATGCAACAGCTATCTGAAAGTCAACTAAAGATGCTGGAAAATCCCTCCTATGACTTAGGTGCTGTTCCTTTTGTGCCTGCAAACCTTTCATACTTAGGAATCAGTGACACATTAACTTAACTCCTGCTTACTATTGTACTGAAGGCAGGAGTAGTACCTGTCTTCCTCCACCAGTCATCTCTGTCCTTGGCTTTTTTACCATTCAGTGTATTTCAAAATTGAGTATCTCAATACTCAATGACCAAAAGAGGCATTTTTATTCTTGATAAATATCAATCTCATATACAAATATTAAACTATGCACATACATCTCCTCCATGGTGCCGACATTCTGCCCTCCCATTTCTACCTCCTACAACACGCATCCCATCTGAAGGAGGAGAAAGATCTAAGGAAGAACTGGAAATTAAGGAGACAAGCAAGTTCCAGAAGAGAGGAGATAATCAGCTGCAGTGACAAAAAGAAAAGCTGGGATAATCAGCTAAGCCCACAATATGATTATGGCTCTGAGGTTTTCCTAGATGAGACATATAGCTCATTTAAGATTGCAAATTTTCAGATGTTTTAAACTGTCTAGATACTGTAAGACATTTGCAGTTACACAATTGTTTATTGTACCCCCCTATTATTAAATTTATCATCTCACACACTCAGCGCATAAAGTCACTTAGTAAGTAAAACTTGGGCAAGGGGAACCTTGGAATGTGGGACATGTTATAATGCCATGGAATCATTATGGAGCTGCCTGGCCAAGCAGTGCTTCCCAGTCATTTTTCTGACAGCTCATTGGAGGCTTTCATGGACAAAATGATTGCAATTATTTCTAGTGGCTCTGTGCCTCTCTGAAGAGGCTACTTCTGTGGCTCCTGTTAATATACCTCATACACAAAGAGCAGCTTTTAGAGCTGAACATACTGTTCTATTGAACATACTGTAGTCCTGTTCAATATCTTTATTGATCATCTGGACCAGGGGATTGAGTCCAGCATCACTAAGTTTGCAGATGACACCTGTCTACAACTACTTGAAGGGTGGTTGTAGCCAGGTGGGGGTTGGTCTCTTCTCCCAGGCAACCAGCAACAGGACAAGGGGACACAGCCTCAAGTTGTGCCGGGGGAAGTATAGGCTGGATGTTAGGAGGAAGTTCTTCACAGAGAGAGTGATTTGCCATTGGAATGGGCTGCCCAGGGAGGTGGTGGAGTCACCGTCCCTGGGGGTGTTCAGGAAAAGACTGGATGAGGCAATTGGTGCCATGGTCTAGTTGACTGGATAGGGCTGGGTGCTAGGTTGGACTGGATGATCTTGGAGGTCTCTTCCAACCTGGCTGATTATATGATTCTGTGGTTCCTGTGTTGCCTTTGGGGTTTTCTTTCTCTCAGAACTTCCTGTGAGAAAAAAAAATAAAGAATAAAAAGGACTGGTAGTGGCTGAACTGATGAAGCCTGCTTGCTTTAGGCCTCCATTTTCTTACAGGACCTCTGAAGAAAGCTTTTCACATGAATAGAAAGTTTGAGATAATCCATGTCTATGAAAATTCCTATTGTCTCACATTGTACCTTTTTCCTTTGTCAGGACACAGTTTCCACTACCTAACTGCAAACTGCCCCAACAAATACAGGACTTCAATGTGTGAAAGAGGTCTATCCTTCCATGTAACTTGTATTTTAAATTGTGCAACAGATCCAAGTCCATACACACTGCCTTTTTGTGTTTATTAATTGGAAAAACAAGCTAAACTAATCAGATGGGGGACAGGCTTGGAGAATGCCCTTCTTTAATCCTCAACACTGTGGAGTGCTTATTTCTGCACCACTTGCACTAAGCCTATGAAGTGGGATTCTTGTTCAACATGAAGGCTTGAAAGGAGAAAATAGGAAGGGAGACAAACATCACAAAACAAAGGAAAGAACTCATGCCACCATTTAGACAGAGGAGACCTTGAGACATGCCAAGGAGTTCTCACCAAAGGGTCTGAGCCACGAGGCAAAGAAGAGGCCTCGTGGCAAAGGGTACCAGACAGGGTGCTGAGGCAGACAAGCTCTGCAAAGAATACATCTGCTTTGTGTTCACATTTGGTGTTCTATCTAAAGCCTGCCTTGTACTGTCTTTTGGTATTGTGAGATCAAAAATAGGTTTGTATTGCCTGGAAGTTGTACTCTTGAGAAGAAACTCAGTTGTGCACAATTCTCCTCAATAGCATAATAATTCTAATAACAGAAATTCATAAATGCATATGCCTGTTATGTCATGGGGTTTATTTAAGTTATCATTGTTAACTGAGTAACACAGCTTCCTGCCCCACAATCCTGCTCTGCATCACTGGATCCCTGATGAACAGGAAATTTTAGTACAGACAGGCATCTTGTTTGTCAAAAAAAAAAAGGTCAAAATAACTTGACAGTCTCTCCTGGCTCTCTTCCCAGCCTTCACACGTGCAGTGTGCAAGGCACAGCAACATTTATAACACAAAGCAAATCCTCCTCATAAACCTCCATTTTTGTTGTCATACCTCCACCATTATTTTAACCTCACAAACACATATACTGAAGTAATTTTACAGCTGTCTGGACTAAAGAGTTCTCCCTAGTGTTTTCATAAGCCAGAAAAGTAGAAATTAGCCCAGATACTGTGAAGGTAAAATTGATAGTGGTTTCAGGTGAAATTTTTGTTACACTGCAATCAAGCAAGAAGCTGCTAGAGGGATTAACCATGATTTGTAGGAGCTCTTTTGAAGGTGATGAGGCCTGAATTTGAGTGGAGAAGAGTGACGTATAATAAGTATGTGGGTCTTGGCAAAGGATCTACTCATTTCTGAGAGAATTCAAAGCTGAATTCTTCTTTGTTATAATTCCCACTTGCTATCAATGACAGTAGCTCTAGAAAGATTTAACATCTCTCTATTTTTCTCCACAAAGCTGGGAAAAGGAGAGCTTTCAGGTGTCATAGACTTTTCTACATCTGTGGATGCTGGCCTTTCAGGTAAGCTGACAGCTCTCAGTGCACTCTTTGAATGAGGTGTACTCCAGGTCTGACATTAGGATTAACCATCAGGTATTTCTGTCATTCAGCTTATCTGTGATAGACTTTCCATTGCCTCGGACAGGTCTGTTACTCATGCAGGTTTAGATTTTCTTCAGGGATACTGAAGAGACCAAAAAGCTGGAAAACTGATACCTGTCGTATCAGGCCGGTAGCTCAACAGGAAACTGAAACGTGGAGTTTATTATTGTAAGAGCACAGGCAATCCATTTTGGTTAGAGTAAATAAATACCATCAATCAATGGGACTGACCACATGACACGGTGAGAAACCAGCCTCTCAGAAGCACCCAATACCATACTTTCCATTATATACTTGCAAAACCTAAATTGTGGCATTTAAGCGTATGCAAATAACATGTAGAACAGTTCTGAAAATAAAAGAATGTTAGATTAAGGATGAGAATCATAGAATGGTTTAGGTTGGAAGGGACCTCAAGGATCATCCAGGTCCAACCCCCTGCCATAAGCAGGGACACCTCCCACTAGAGCAGGCTGCTCAAGGCCTCATCCAGCCTGGCCTTAAACGCCTGCAGGGAGGAAGCATCCACAACCTCCCTGGGCAACCCGTTCCAGTGTCTTACCACCCTCACTGTAAAGAACTTCCTCCTAACATCCAGTCTAAATCTCCTCTCTTGCAGTTTAAACCCATTACCCCTCGTTCTGACATTACTAGACCTTGTAAATAGTCCCTCCTCATCCTTCCTGTAGGCTCCCTTCAGACACTGGAAAGCCACTATAAGGTCTCCTCGAAGCCTTCTCTTCTCCAGGCTGAAGAGCCTCAACTCTCTCAGCCTGTCCTCATAGCAGAGGTGCTGCAGCCCTCTGATCATCTTTGTGGCTCTCCTCTGGACTCGCTCCAGCAGTTCCATGTCCTTCTTGTGTTGGGGGCTCCAGAACTGCACACAGTACTCCAGGTGGGGTCTGACAAGAGCAGAGTAAAGGGGGAGAGTCACCTCCCTTGCCCTGCTGCCCACACTTCTCTTGATGCAGCCCACCAAACCTTCAAGTAATAAAAACGTTACAGAAGTAATTAAATACTATGTGGTTGAAGTATTATAATTATTGAGAAATAATAAAGTTTTTAAGGACAGAATTAATTTAACTGACAGAAAAAGGAAGATAGGGACACTTCTGTAGGGAAGCGGGAATTCTGTTTTTTTACACTGTATGTAAACACCTCTTTGACTAAGAACCTATCAGCCCTCACATTATATAAATGGAGGTCTTAAAAGCATGCACCTTGCAGTACATTTTAGAAGTGGTAAGTATGTGCTAATTCTTAACAAGACACAGGGAGAAGGTTCCTAAAAGAACACAGACACACATATACACATAGACTTTTTTTTCCTCCTTGTTATTTAATGAAAGTTTAGAGTCAGCAAAGCTCAAACAATATCCTCTTCACTATGCCTAAACCTCCAGCCTGATCTGTGCAAAAAGAACTGTGGTCCTTTGAATGTGGGAAAAGGCCTAATCTGAACCGTGTTCTTTCGGTGTTTGTTTAGTAAAAGAAAGTTATGCTTTGGGAAAGTCTAAACATAGATATGCCTGGCTGTACACAGCTCACAGTCTAAGCAAGACAGGCATAGCCTGAGAACTGGGACTCTTGGAAGAGACAGTTAACTAATCTCTTTAAAGTTATTCTATGGTATTACTGACTTGTTTCACAAAAGCACCACAAAACGAAAGACAATTAGTGGAAATATATATTTTTTTTAAAAAGGCAGATGTGTCATCGCAACCTCCTCTCATGAGGACAGAACTGTTACTCCCTCAGACGGCCAAATGTTTCTCTTGGAATCTATATGGAGGGAAGAAGGAAGGACAGTGCAGTCTTCTAGCGAGTGACCTTCAGAGAGGATTTTTTAAACAATTTTTTTTCCTGCTGATGGCTGAAAACTAACTCTTTTAGGACAACTGACCACAGCCAGCATTTTTGGCCTGTAGATCCCTAAGCAGTGAATCTGTTTTCCTTTTTAACAGACGTGATTTTTCAGTTAAATTGTTTTAATGAAAATACATATTGGCAGCTTCTGCATAAATTGTATTTGTCCTCTGTTTAAATAAATGTGCCATGGAGATAAATATTTAGACAGCAACCATCTCTGCTCACTCTCTTTCAGTATGCTTTGTCATTTCTTGATAAAGATGGAAGCTTTCTGAAAACAGAAAGTAAAAGCAAAGATTTTATCTCTTTCTTGCCAGAATTATTATGACTGCAAATGATGTAGACGTGAAGCTTATATTCATTGGTAATTAGTGAACAAGAAGCATCACTGTAATGAACTCTAAAAGTTCAAACTAAAATGCCCCTCTTCATCAAAGACTCATTTCTTTAAAGGCATTCTGACAAAGGGCAATTGTGTGTAATTCTACCTTTGGCAGATGTTTACTATGGATATTTGGGAGCATGAGATAGCTATTCAATTTGTATATATCAAGAAGTTTGTTGGAACAATGGTAAATATTCCTAAAATCAAGAACAAAGTATGGCTGGTATTCAGAAAACCTGGGAAAAATGATTGCCTGAAGCCTAACTGCTACTAAGAAACAAAGGCTAGAGCAGAATTTTAGGAACAGAGAATTAAGGATCCAAGTAATTTAAGGGCACAACTTTTCAAAGAATAAGAGGCAAGCAAGTCAGAGGAGGAAAAGGTCACCACTTGGTGTACTGTGTACAGTTCTGGAGCCCCAAACACAAGAAGGACATGGAACTGCTGGAGTGAGTCCAGAGAAGGGCCACGAAGATGATCAGAGGGCTGGAGCAGCTCTGCTGTGAGGACAGACTATGATTGTTGGGGCTTTTCAGTCTGGAGAAGGGAAGGATTCGAGGAGCCCTTACAGTGGCCTTCCAGTATCTGAAGGGAGCCTACAGGAAGGCTGGGGAGGGACTATTTACAAGGTCTTGTAATGACAGGATGAGGGCTAATGGGTTTAAACTGGAAGAGGGGAGATTTAGACTGGATGTTAGGAGGAAGTTCTTTACAGTGAGGGTGGTGAGACACTGGAACGGGTTGCCCAGGGAGGTTGTGGATACTTCCTCCCTGGAGGGGTTTAAGACAAGGCTGGATGAGGCCTTGAGCAACCTGCTCTAGTGGGAGGGGTCCTTGCCTACAGTGGGCGGGTGGAGCTGGATGATTCTTGAGGTGCCTTCCAACCTAGATCATTCTATGATTCTATGATTACACAGAGCTCACTGAACACCTACACTTTGTGTGGTCAATGGAGCCAAAACAAGCAAACATAATACTCCAATTCAAAATGAGAAGAAATAACAAAATGCCAACATATAGAAACATGTCTTACATGCCTCCAAGATGCTGAATATGCTATCCTTGGTAAGAAGATAGATGCTTCCAACAGAAGTTAAAAGAAAAAAAATACAGGACAGGCAAAACACATAATGACATCTAGCCCAAGGATATTACATACCACTCTGGTGTTATGCCTTACTTTCAAAGACAGCTTATGTTTACTGTAACAAGTCCACAAAATTTTGGGAGCTTTCCTTTCATAACCATAATTTCAGGCCTGTAGTTAACATAGAAGAAAACCCATAAACCAAGCAAGTTAAATCCTAACCCATCCTCTTTCCAACTCTATCCATTTAGAGGACAGTCATGTTAAGTAGAAACAAGCCCAGTATTTCACTCTTGAAAACAAACTGAGACTCTTAATTGCAACTCTGGGCTTTCTGGGCTTTACACTTAACACATGCATCCACTGCCAAGTCTTACATTCACACAGGCACACATTGATTCTGACTGAAACCTCTCTCTTTCACTCTAGGTTGGTATTTGAAAGGAAACAGTCCCTGTGTGGTAGCTATTCCATTCCCTATCATTACCTTTAACCCAGATGTAAGAAAATGCTATAAAGCCATACTTGAGTAGGCTTGTTAGCTCCACAGGAGCTGGCATTCACTTCTAGATCAAGTGAAACCCCATCACTTGTACAAAGGGAAAGGATGGCATTTAGTCGATAATTAGCTATACATAGTTACTAATACCTTCATCTTTCATCAGAACTACACTAGCAGTTCATTTAAACATCATGAAAGAGGTTAAAATCCTCATTCAACTGAAGCGCCAAACTGCTGGACCCCACGGGGGTCGAGGTTTCACTAGGCCTGCCTGTGGTGTTGAGCACCATCTAGTGTTGAATGAGTATCAAAGGAGAGAAAAACCAACAACCAAAAGCAAAAGCAAAAACCAAAAGGCAAGCATGGTGAGGTTGCTATACTGCTGTGCGTCAATGAACTTACTTCTGACCTTCGTGGGCTCTCAACAGTGCAGTTCTTCTCAAAGGCCATCTGCAGCACCATGCATTCGGGCTGTCCTGAATAGAATCATTAGTTTTGGCACATTTTTCACTAAAACACCAAACACAGCAGGCTAAGCCATTATAAATATAATTTTGCAGCACCTTTTATATAGGGCCTCACAAACACCTAACACACCCTCAAGAAAAATGCCAGAAAAATCCTAGATGTGTATATTTACTCCTTTTTAACATTCTCTTCTAGCCTTCTTAACTATATCTAGATGAATGTGAATTGTAGGCATCACTGCTCCTTGTAGCTTTACAGAAGTCAGTGCTGACTGCAAATGAGTCAATCTGTCCTAGTCTGAAGCTAGCTAGAATGTTTTGGTGAGAAGAACTAGATTACAGGCTGTGAAAGGAAAACAATGGTGATGTTTACTTCCCTCATAGGCTCGCTGAGATGTATAAGAATAAAAAGCAAAACATAGATAACCACTTCCACTGCTGGCGAGCTCTGAGCTGCGTCTCTCTCCTAACCACACCCTCCATTTCCTTGGCTAATCCACTTTGCTTCCTAACCCCCCTGGCCGAGCCTCCATTTCTTCCTTGGGACTGGGGTAAGGTTGAGAGGGGTAGAGGGAAGGTGAAGGGGAGGTTGAGAGCCCCTCCTGGGGACTCAGGTTTCTGGGAGGGCTGTTGTGTTTCTGTATTACCTTTTTACCTTGTATATTTCTGTATATAACTGTATATACTGTAAATATCTGCTTGTATATTGTGCTAGCTGCAAATATAAAGCTTCATTCATATTTCCAGAGCTGGCTGCGTCTAGTCTGGGTGATTTCTAATGGGGCGGGGAACACCCAAACCACCACACAATCATTCCCAACACTGTTGGAGTTTTTACAAATCAAATGGCTCTGGAATCCATTTCACTCATAGTTGATCCAATTTGTGAAGCAATTCAGAAAGAAGTTACTAACAGCTCCCACCAGCAGTAGGAGAAAAGTTTTCTTGTGACTCTGGGATGGAATTTAAATTTTACATGTCATGCCATGCAGTTACTGAATTCTTTTAACTAGCACAGAAAGTACAAACAGTGAATTTAGACAGACATTGAAACACCTTCTGCACAAGCAAACTTTCCAAACCCCTATGGGGAGAGGCTGAGGGAGCTGGACTTGTTCAGCTTGGAGAAGAGGAAGCTCAGAGGTGACCTCATTGCTGTCTACAACTACTTGAAGGGAGGTCGTAGCCAGGTGGGGTTCAGTCTCTTCTCCCAGGCAACCAGCAACAGAACAAGGAGACACAGCCTCAAGTTGTGCCAGGGGAGGTCTAGGCTGGGTGTTAGAAGTTCTTGCCAGAGAGAGTGATTTGCCACTGGAATGGGCTGTCCAGGGAGGTGGTGAAGTTGCCATCCCTGGAGGTGTTCAGGAAAAAGACTGGATGATGCAGTTAGTGCCATGGTCTGGTTGATTGGACAGGGCTGGGTAATAGGTTGGACTGGATGAGCTTGGAGGTCTCTTCCAACCTGGTTGCTTCTACATGGTATACATTGTGGTGTACATCAATAAACTGCACACATCTGACCAAATCAGGGTTGGTATTTTTTTGTAAACTTAAGATAGTCTTTTAGCATCATTGAAAGCTTTTTCATAATTCTGTGTTTTCTAATAATTTAACAGAAATACATATTTGTGTATAAGCATTCAGTGATTTTAAGTACACATCAGTGGTTGGGAGTCTGAAAATCTGAGACTCTGTTGCTGTTTTCCTGAACGCCCTGCACTTGACTAACGCAGCTGACTATCAAACCACAACTGTCTTTTGAGTTCCTCCTCTCGAGTGCCTGCACAATTAAACGCAACCCACGGGCAGCGCAGTGTGAGGCCCTTTCGGGAAGCAGAGGCTAGGGCGGAGAGACTAGGCACGGTGGAAGCTGGGGTGGGGCTCTCACGAACCTAGCCTCTCCTCCGCTACCACATGAAACGGCACGAGCACCGAAATAACGGTGGCTCAAGGCAGGCAACCAGCCGTGCAACAGTCTCGAAAGGTGATTAACAGAGCCAAGCACCCACACAGGGCAACCGCCATTTTGGGCGAGGCCATCCAGGCCACAAAAGAGCGCAGGTCTGAGCCAAGATGGCCGCCAGCCAACCTGCCCTGCCCCGCTCCGGCTCGGATGCAGATGAGACGCACCGGAAGTGGTTCTCCGAATGCCGGAAGTGCCGCCACTCTGGAGCGGTGGCCGGGTTCCGATGGGGACGGGCCGGCAGCGGCGCCGGGGGCCGGTGGGCCTCTCCGCCGCCCAGCGCGGTGGCGCGGGCTGAGGGGAGCGGGCCGCCTGCCGCCGCCCTCCCGCTCCCTTCTTCTCCACTGGAAGAAGGTAAGGAGCTGCCGGTGTTGGCGAAGGAGCCATAGCAGCGGAGCGCTTTTCGGCTGGAGTGCAGGTCGGGCGCTCGCGGAGGCGGTGATCGCTGCGGCCGTCGCCAGCGGCCGTTTTGAACGGCCTGTTGCGGGAGGAGAGCTCCGGAGTGCCGGCGTAGTGGGGGTGAAGGGCTCTGGTCGCAACTCCGAGAGCTGTGTGTGAAAATACTGCCTCGAAATGGAAAATGAGCGAGTAAACAGCGTTATCTCTGGCGCTTTCGCGGTAACCTAAAACCAAGCGTCCGCTTCTGCTTACTGCTGCCTATAAAGAGCAGGACAGAAAACAACTAATGTTTACTTTCTTAAATCTACTGCAATTTTAATCGTATTCGTACTTTCTATATATGCATTACTTTAGAGGATTTTTTTCTGAACCCACCTACTTGTTAGCCATCTCTAAGATTCCTCACTACTGGAAAAAATGGACAGTGACTTAGCTATTGGGTAAACACACTCTAGTGGATGAATAGTTTCTTACACGCTTCTTCAGTTGTCCTACACAAGTATAGTTCTGTGTTAAAAGGTAATGTACAATTAAGTTATGTAGAAGGATAAACTAAACAATAAATAGCTGTCACAAATGTAAGAAATGGCAAACTTGGGTGTTTACTGGCACTGTATATTTGACTCTCTTAGTATCCATAAATGCAGTACGGTGAGGGCCAGAACAACTTTTCCAGAGTTACCCTGATCAGATTCCATCAGGTTAGGATTGAGAATATCCTTCAGATATGGAAAACTAGGTAGTCTTTAAAGTTGCTAACCTGACAGATAAGTCTAGTCTTGGGAAGGGGGATTTGGAAAGGTGTAGTGATTTATGTTTTTAAACCAATTAAAGTAAGCTCTTCCATATTTCTGTTATAATTCTGTATGTGTAAGTCTACTTAAATAAGTTTTTCTGACTAGTATTTTTAAAGCTTAGTAATGTTACCTTAAAACAGTACTAAAGAAATTGATGTTTACCCCCCCACCCCCCTTATAAAAATTACTTGGGAAAGGTCAAAACTCAAAAATCTATAAAAGAAAACAAAAGCAAGCAACCAAAAAAAACCCAAAACAAACCCCACAACCATTGTTAGGAGAGCTCCAGACAGCTGTAGTGAAGTGGTGGTGAAGTGGTGACTTGCCCTATCTCACTGGCTGTTTTGGGGAAGCTGCTGTTGACTTTTTGGTATTAAATTCTTGGTTCTTCAGCTCAAATGTTCAACTGGTTTGAAGGATGTTTCAGGTCATTTAAACCCATATGGCCAGCTGGAGAGCTTAAGCCCAGCAAGGTGCTTCAGTAATTTGTGTTTCTTCTGATAAGTGTCAGTTAACTGGTGTCTGGTTCCTTTTATCCTGACTTGGTTACTGGCAGCTGTTCAGCTCCTTTCCTCCTGAAGGCATACTGCAACTGTTCACATAGGTAGGGTGGAAATGCAGTTAGGCACAGATAACATACTTGTAGTATCTTCATGGGTGCAAATACCTTTAGTATGTATGAAAACACCTTTTTATATGGCTCATAGATGGACACTCATCTAGAGCTTTATAAAACTGGATGTTGCTGCACTGCAAAGAAGCAATGATGCTCCTTTGGCTGGCTGGCAGTGTATTTGTCTGGCCACCCTGGGAATACTTGACAAAATTCCACTATTTTTAGATAGCCTTGTATTCCCGCTTTGCAGCAAGACACTGAGGGCAGTAACTTGTGCAATTAAAGACTTCCATTTTGCCCACATAGTACTTGACTTTGGCTTGGGATAACTTGATAGCTAGCAGGCCCTAAACTTGCCAGAGCTGTTGATGGAGCATTGTATGTAGTTTCCGTTAGCCTGATGCTGATACAGTAGTATGATTTCTCTGATGTATAGAGAACTCAGGTCTTCAGAAATGGGTGTGTATGCTGGCTTTACTGATGTGTAATGAAAAGTTAAATGATGAAAACCAAGCTTCATCTGTGTCTCCTTTCTCCAGGTGGTACTTAATGTATATATTGCCTTTCATTCCAGGTGCAGAGCATGGAGAATGATGAACTTCCGCCAGAGGATGGGATGGATTGGTGTGGGGTTGTACTTGTTAGCAAGTGCTGCAGCTTTTTATTATGTCTTTGAAATCAATGAGACTTACAACAAATTAGCACTGGAGCACATTCAGCAACACCCCAAGGAGCCACAGGAAGGAACCACATGGACTCACTCTTTAAAAGTACGACTGCTATCCTTGCCTTTTTGGCTATGGACTATAATATTTTTAATACCGTATTTACAAATGTTCTTGTTCCTGTATTCCTGTACAAGAGCTGACCCCAAAACCGTCGGATATTGCATCATTCCTATCTGCTTGGCTGTTATCTGCAATCGTCATCAAACATTTGTGAAGGCCTCTAATCAGATCAGTAGATTACAACTGATTGACACTTAGCTCAATTTCTGGTTTTTGTAGCTGTTCAGAAACAATTCATATGGCTCATCTAATCACAAGACTGAAGTAGAGAGAAGACTGGAAAGAGCCTTTCCTGTTAAGCAATGAAGAAAGTTACTGTTTTCTATTTACAGAAAAAAAGAAGGAAAAAAAATTAACTACAAAGGTTTTTAAATATAGCTCTATGAGAATGGCCAGAGTGGGAGAGCCCTATGTGACACTTGATGGAAGTACTCCTTGTTTTGCCTTAATGATGCAAAATTGCAACACTCCATCTGAATCATCCTATGGGGGGGATAAGTCTGGTCCATGATTTTACCCTTCTGTGCAAAAAAGTGATTTCCTGTTTTCCCTTGGAGTAAAATCAATGAAAAGATACTACTTTTGTGGTAAATGTAAAAGGAAAAAAAAAAAAACAGAATGTGATTATAAAAGCTGCACTTAACACAATTCTTTGCCTTTTTTTTTTTTCCTTAAATAATTCACATCTACATCAGTGCTGGTTTTTAATGATTTTTTTTTAAAAATAAGTTTAGATACAAACACAGGGAGCAAGAATAAACTTGTTGTGGATCTTTCAAGGGTAAAAGGTGGCTACCACAGGAAAAAAAAAAAGAGATACAACAATAGCACATTACAGCAGACAGGCACTGAGGAGTGGCATAGGCCTGAAGACTGGTGCTTTAAACATCAGAAGCAGTTTATGCTGGCACTGGCCTGTAGTCTACACAAAACTTCATTTGTGTTTCCTCATACAAGTGATTGGAATTTACTACCACTTTAGTTTCAGTCTGGACATGATGTAAAACCATGTTATGGGAGCACTGATATATTATGAAAATCTTTGAATTTGGAGAAGCTAACTGGTATTAGGTTGGGGTGGATGCTGCAAAGAGGTTATAGGACAGACCACCATGTTTCTTCCAGAAATTTTAAGATGCCACCTTCTCATTCTTGCAATGAATACAAATCTTTTCAGTCATACTGAAATTCCACTGAGATTTTTTACCATAGTTTCAGCCTCTATTTTTTTGGTGCTATTTTGGCATAACATTTATTTCTAACTGACTGTTATGCTCAGTTAGAAATATATAGTTGTAGTCCCTTATTTCTAAGGACTATGTATTTTGAATAATATCAAATCTGTTCTTGGTGTCCTTTTTTTTGTTTCCTCTTATGATAACTAAATTTTTGATTCAGCTGTGATGGAAGTTGTCTTCCAGATGTGGAAACTGCACAACACTTCAAAGCAGTAGGCCCAAAACAACTGAATTAAACTCCTTGATTATAATTTCAATTGTATTTGGCTGTCAGGTTAGCATTTGTGATAATTAGGTATTACTTCTGACTGAAGGAATCCAGGAGTGTATCAACTTTCTCTTGCTGTGGAAAGAGAATGCTATTTTCAGTGTTGTGCTTAAGCACAGCAGTTACAACACCTTAAACTTCACATTTGCATTTGGAGATACTTTGACATACTGTTTTCAAATGTCAGCATTGGTGCTAGGACCTGAAAACAATGTAGCCTTTACAAGAAGGTTTTAAGTTGGAAGTGCAATATGGGAAGGAAGAAGCTACCATCCTAATACGCTGGAATAAGAGTAAACTCTGACTTCTAGTATTTTGGGAAGTCAGAGTTTTTAAGTTGTCTTGTTTCCTAACTTTAAAGATCACCATCCTATTTATCTATACAATAAAAAACTTTTCAATGTTTATAAACAAAAGTCTGTTAATGTAGATACCTATCAATGTATCAATCTGTTTGTTGCTAGGCAGCAGTGCTGGCAGTCAGCTGCTGTAGCTTATTCTGTTACTCCCTCAGTGTTTTTGTTTGGTTGATATTTTTTGTTGTCATTTTGTTCTGTGTTCTAGTTACTCATCTGTAGTCTGAAGTTTTGGGGCTGACTGACACTGAATGCCTTCGTCATTTCTTTACCTTTGTACAAAAGGAAGGCACCTTTGGCTGGACAGATTTTAACTTGATGCTGCTGATTTTTAAACTGAGATGGAATTATTTACAGAAGAATAACATAAGAGGAAGCATCAAAAATAGAAAATGATAGGAAAAACTGCTGAATTTTCTGTTGTACAGACATGTGGTGGTTAGCAAATTTGTCATCATGCCTGATGTGATGAGCCAGGCTGTCTGGATATGGGGCACGTGCTGGGTGCAGCAGTGACTTACAGAACAGGGTTGTTTGTATTTGTAGACTTTTCTGTCAAAAGCCTGGGTTTGGATTAAAGCCAAGCATGGGCTTCACAGCTGACTACAGAAAGACACCATGTGTAATTAATGTAAATGCAACATCTGTAGGGATTTGAGTTTGAAGGGGAGAGAATTAGTATTTACATATTGTAAAGGAATACTAGACAGTAGAAGAGGAAAGCTAGCTCTGCTGGTGCTTCCAGCATTTTTAGCACCAGTAGAAACATCAGGTGAAACCTTAACCATAGAGTAAGTCAAGAAAAGACTAAAGATTAATTACTAAATTGTTTTCACTCTTCATTTTAAAAGCAGTGAAATAACTGAGCTTGATGATGCTGAAGATCTGTAGGTAGTGCCAAAGCTCATTAATTTTCAGTCACAGAAGATAAATTGACATAATCTGCGAGCTTCTGAGATAATCGAGCTCCAAGGAGTTTTACAATCTCTTTAAAGACTACAGTACTTCTCACTTAGTTCTTGATTGTGATAGATAATAGCATGAATCTGTTTCTACAGCAAAGGCATTAATAAAAGATGTGAGACTAGCTTATACTAGAACTTGCTCATACAAATCTAGTTATTTTCATGGAGTGGGTGGAAAAGATTAATTGCTACAACTTCCACATAGGGGTGGGAAGGCTATTTTTACTCATACTGTTTTAACTTAAAATAAGTTGGCTCAGACCAGATCTTGAAGAGCTTCCTAAAGCAGAAGCTGTAATAGTATTGGCAGTAATGAAGTCCTCAAAAGATTGCTAACCTCTACCAGCTTGGCAATCATTCAGAGCTTTATTTTTTTGCTAAGAAAAGAAGTAGCTGTAATACAGAGTTGATTAATACTTATCTCTGTGCTACCTACCCTGGTTTTCTTTGTATCACAAGATAAAGCTTTGTCAGACTGAGCATCACTTTTGGATGGTCTGAGTGTTAGTTTCATTAGATTCTTGGTCTTCACCTGACAATTTCTTCTTGCAGGAAAGGGTCTGCCATTTTGAAGTGCTTCTGAACCTGTTTTTCAGTTCCTCCCATGGTGAGGGCAAGTCCAATCA
Source organism: Tricholaema leucomelas (assembly GCA_013400475.1). Taxonomy (NCBI): domain Eukaryota; kingdom Metazoa; phylum Chordata; class Aves; order Piciformes; family Lybiidae; genus Tricholaema lacrymosa; species Tricholaema leucomelas. Next base: position 532,624 of record WAAF01009348.1, on the reverse strand, counting down.
AGAGCATACCTCCAAGCTGCAGCCCTTCAAACTTGGACAGAACTAATCTGCAATAAAATGTGTTCTTTATGACATGTTTCTTCCAGCAGCAAAGTGCTGGCTTGATTTTTTTTTTAACTTTAAAATATGACAATTGACTTATCCTTGGAAGAAACTTTCCAGTTTGTTCAGGACATCTGCTAACTTCCCTATCTAGGTTTCCCTGTGCTACTGGGGGAAAAGGGTGGGGGGGCCCATCCTTTGTCCCTTCTAGTGGGGCCAGTCAGCTTAAACCAATACACTCCCTGTATTTTCTCTTGCCTGGTCCTTTGTTCTTGAGAGTTTACTATTCAATAGTTTCTAAAAACTGCTGCTTTTCATGTGCCAGTCTCGGGTGAGAACCTTTTCTGCGTGAAAGCAGTTTAATAGCTTTATCACATAGTTTAGAAGAATTGGCTCAGCTCTCCTTAAAACAGATGCCATGGTGCAGGTTTCTTCTGGAAGGAGAGAACGTGCTACAGCCACTACAAGGTACTTCTGATTGAAGCCCACTATCAGCCCAGGAGATGGGCCCAAAACCACTAAGTGTTAACCAAGTTACCATATTTGAAGCACCAAGATACATTATGATATCCTAATTGCCAGATTGTTGTGTATTTTAGAGAGAATCTGGTAATTTGTAGTAGCTTGTGTGGAAATTAACTGCTTGTGTGGAAGTTACAAAGGCGCTGCAATGAGTGCATTGCAGTCAAACCGTTTTAATGAAAATGAGTGAATCTGTCCTAGGAACTAGGAAAGGTCTTGCACTTTTAGACAATGCCCTGATTATCAGCACAATAGGATTGCTTCCTATCCCTCACAGACCATTTGAGTGCTTAATAAATGTCATACCTGTGATTTTAAACTTTTTTAAACACAGAACACTACAACCTGTTAAATTAATTTAGTATTTTGTATTAATTTAGTATTACTTCAGCTTTTTCATTTCAATAGAAACATAGCAGCATTCTCTCCCTTGGTCAGTGAAGAAATCCAAACAGCCCCCTCTGCCTGGTAAAACGAGTTCTACTGGTAAGACACAAACTATAGCAAAGAGCACAGAGATGCTGAACTGGGCTTGTTCTGTGCCAGCCTAAGGTTTGGTTACAGTACAAAGGCACTACCATATCTCTGATACTAAGAGTATGCCATCTTTCTTCTGTCAAGGTTTATCTGCTCTACCTAAAGTGTTTGCTGCAGTTGACTTACAGCGTACTTCATCCTCTAGAATAGCAAAAGTTGTTGCAGTTTTTTGTTTTCTGCATATGTAAACCTCAGGTTTTCTTGTCTTCAGATTTTGGAGCCTCTCCCACAGCCATGGAAAAACCTGTATGCTTCGCTGACTTGGTTGCTTTGAAAAAGCATACCACAGCACTGTGGTACAGCAACTGTACCTTTTCCCAATTGTTTGGCTAGGGCAGTTCAGGAAGTGGGAGACTGCAGATCTTTTGGGGGAGAAAGGGATGCTCCAAAAGGGGTTCAGAACACAGCTCTAAGGCAGGTCCTAAAACAGATGTGGGAGAAAACACACCCTCCCCACTCCATTACACTAAAACTTTCTGTGCCTTGTTACATTGCAGCAACTCTCAGAAAAGTTCTCTGTTCTGTTGGGGCACTTCTGTCACAAGCACATACAGAGTTTAGAATTACATTAAGGCCCCATGAGGCTCAGGGTACCCTTTTCATAGTGTTTAAGCTTTTGTGGCCTCAATAAGGACTATAATTGCTTTTTTAAAGGCAAAAACTTGAGTGTTTTTTCTTGACCTAATGGTCATTGATCTCTTCTGGACCTTAGCTGCAGCATGTTACTGTGTCCAGGTTGACATTAAAAAAGAAGTAACCCATTACTGAAGTGTTACCTGAATTGACTCTCACACTGGTTAAGGTTAGGGTTTGTTGCTTTAGACCAGAGGTTTTCAGCCTGTGATAAGCCAGTGTACTGTTTACATAAAGTTTATATACAAAGGTCCCAGATTCGTGCTTATAATTAAATGTTGCATTTTAGCCATCACACAGTTCACCATGTTGGAGTGTCTAGGACTGCAGGCCAGGGATGGGGAGAGGAGAGGTAGACATAGCTCTACAAGCTTCCAAAATTGCAGAACCGAGCTCATAAAAGATGTCATCTCTTCAGCACAGGTCACATGAAGAAGCCTTCAGATATGTTTATCAGGGTAGAGTTTTTTGTATTATGCATTGCCTTTACCATTTCAATGTCACTTCCTTCAATAATTATCTACCCTAAAACACTTTAAGCACTTCATCACTTCAAGACTTTGCAGCCTGACAAAAGACAGCAACTCTGAAGAGTTGGTTCTTTTCTCCTTAGTTATGCCTTTGTTACATTGACTAATAGAATCACAAGTGTGTGAACATCTTAGAATATGAGTACATAAAGATGTCAAAAATATATTTACTGGACCTCTTTTCCAAATTGCCCCTCCTTCTCTTCAAATGAATGCAGGTAATTTTGTGCTCATAGAAATGCATCATTTATTCCAATACTTTGTCCTCCACACACAAGTCCCAAGATTTGCTGTTTCCAAAATACATCAAACTCTGCCAGCCAAATACATGAAAATGTGAAAAATAAATACTTTTTACACTATTAAATAAGCCAGTCTTCTGCTAAAGGCTCTCAAGCTCACAGTACGCTGTGGACTGGCTATGAAGGATATTTTAGGGGAATTAAGGCAGCATGCAGGAAGCCCTGACAATTTCTTCCCTTGCAAGAAGCATGCTACCTTAATGACATTGCACATGCTGAATTATCATGAAAAGAAAGAATGTTACCTCAGCAGGATTGGGTTGATTTATACAGTACATTATGTATTCATAGGTGTTACTTATTTCTGCATTCTTCCCCCCACCTAAATTAAACTGCAGCAGCCAATATAGAACCCTACTACACTTTTGCTAAGTTATGCCCAAAGTCTTATTTTCCAATGACATTAAAAAAAAAAAATCCAACTGAAAATCATCATTCTGCTCTCTTTTTTCTTATTTTTATGTGACGTTGAGAGAGTTCTGCACAGACAGAATATTCAACTGTGATATTCGCTCCATTTGGCATAGCTACCAAATGAGCCTAAAAATCAACCTGGATAAAACTCAAGTGATGGAAGAACTTGTATCAAGATTGATTGCTGCATGAAGAAAATAAAAAAAGGAGAGGGGGAAAAAAACCCACAGGCTTAGAAGAATTCTGAAATATTGCAGGTAACGATCAAAGTCACACTGACCTGTTACTTTCTTGGCTGTTATAAAACGAGGCATTTTTGAAACCAAGATTCCCAGCTCTTTCCACATACTTTGTCTCTGACCCTTCCCAGGAAAATACTTGATTGATGGGTGACTAAAACCTCCTGAAGATAGGCAAAGCCAATCTTTTGTTGTACAGGAGTCTTGTAGGACTGTTAAGTACTAGGACAGTCCTACAGCTGCTTTTCAATTTAGAATACTGTAGTGGTCTTATATTGCTTTTTCTCCATAAAAATAGAAATTGTACCATTTTAAGATCATATTTGACAAAGTAATCCTTATTTTATTACCTTCTTTTAAAAGTTTGGTTTAAGGCACACAACAAAACACTGCGACTTGGGAAGACATAAAAAAGGTAGCAGTCAGAAGACTTTTACGTACAATTTTGTATTTGTCGAGTAGCTTACTAGGAATTCGTCACAGCATAACATTGGCACCCTGCAAACACGCTGCTAACGCCAACGTGCATCCTTTCGTTAAGGCTTCCACATGAAAGGAGTGTCGGGATCGACTTTTCACTTTCACAACACGAGCAGAGAAGCAGACGCCTGACTGGCTAGAGCGGCCTACTCCCGCCCAGGGCCCCGCGCCCGGGGGACACTTACACCTGGTACAGCTGGAATGTCCCTTTCTAAGCCCAAACTCCACCGCTCACGCTACCGTCAAGGCTGCTGAACCTTAGTCCTCTTTGGAGGAGGGTCATCTATGCTCGCATTCGGGTCGATATTGTTTTCGTCTTCGCTTTCATCCTCATCATCGTCGTTGTCGTCGTCCTCTTCGACAGTGCCTGTCAGGGTTCAAAGCGGAAGGTCAGATGAGCAGTCCGCGGTGTAGACGGCTCCCCGAAGCCAGCAGAACCCCCCTCGCAGCATTCCTGCCCGGCTCGTTGTCAACCGTCCCTCCCGCCACTCACCGCGCTTCCCGCCGCCAGCCGCCGCCTCTCTCTCCTCCTGCACAAGGGGCGCCAGCAGCTCCACCACTCGCTGCTGCAGCTCGACCAGGCCCTGCCGCACACTGCGCAGCTGGCCACCCTCGCCCTCCACCGCCGGGCACAGTACCCGCACCGTTCGCGTTTGCCCGTCGCGACCCTTTAGCTCCGCTACCAGCTCCATCGCGTCACGGCAGCACAGCCACCGGCTCGGCCCCGCCTCCGTTACGTGCACGCCTCCAGCATGCCGCGCGGGCTCCGTCTGTGACGCACGGCTCCGGTCACGTGAGACGCACGGTTCCGCTTCCGCCGTGGCGCCCTCTGGCGCCTCGGCCGTGTGTTTCCCGCCTCGACTCGCCCACGGCCTCGCGTCCCGGCGATGGAGGCGGCGGCGGAGGGTGTCGAGCCGGGTAGCGGCTGCGGCGGCGGCGCGGACGAGCCTGTGGTTTCCTTGGAGGAGGTGCTGGCGGAGAACGAGGAGCTCGAAAAGGAGGCGCGGGCCGTGCTGGGGGGCAGCGACCACGAGCGCTGCAGCTACTCGCAGGTGGGGGCGGGGTCGGGAGCGACGGGGGGCGGGGCGGGGCGCGGGGCCAGGCGCCGCCAGGGGGGCTGGAGGCGGAGCCGAGGGGCGCTGGGCGGGGCCGCCGGAGGCCGAGACCCCACCTTGGCGGTCCCCCTGTAACCTGTGCCGGTGTCGCCCCGCAGGGTGCCGTGAAGAGACAGGCGCTGTACGCCTGCAGCACCTGCACGCCGCCCGGCGAAGAGCCGGCGGGGATCTGCCTGGCCTGCAGCTATGAGTGCCACGGCACCCACCGCCTCTTCGAACTCTACACCAAGAGGTACGGGGTGGGGCGGCGGGCAGAGCGCGCGCGCGGGTGTCGGTCGAGGGCGGCTCGAGCCTTCCGCGCCTGCGAGGCAGGGGTCCCGAAGCTTCTCTGCGGCAGTGCTCTGCTGCTTTCGGGCCCTCGGCTGCCGCGGGGCCAAACGTGGGTCCCGTCAGCGGGGCTGCGAATGCCATCTGGCACCGGTTGCCTTCTCCCGGCCCCGGGTGCCGTTCGCTGCGGGACGGACACAATGCGAGTTGAGCTGGCTGGGGGTGTAATGCATTGAAGTAGACATCACCATTGTTTCCCTTCTCACAGCCTGTAATCTAATTCTTCCTCACCAAAACATTCTAGCTAGCTTCAAACTAGCACATCAGTGAGGTGGGACAGCGTCCTGGTGTGTGAGTCATACAAATTCCACTGCTCCCAGCAGAGCTGCACAGCCAGCCAAGGTCAGGTCACAGAGGTATCCACGTGTCCCCATTTGGCTGTCACACCAGCCATAATTCAGAGCTTTATGTATCTGAGTAGAAAGGACATGAGCATAATCACTTCTGTGAATCCAGCCTTCAAACCCATTCACACCACTTTTTTGCTAGCACTCGTGTTTGCGTTTTTGAGTGCAGTAGTTGCTGTGTCCAGGGTTGGTTGTGCCATTGCAGCCTCCTAGTGAAAGCACTGTTGCAAATGATGGTGTTAGCTGAGACCTGCCAGGAACAGTGTGAGAGGGTAAGGCTGCAAGGCCCTTTGGCCAGTTCTGACAGCTGCTGTTGTTTAAAGAGTAGCAAAAATATTTTTATGTCTCTTAATAAGCTGCCGAGAAATGCTGTTGAACAGAAAACCTAATGTGTTTTGAGGTAATAAAAATCCAGGCATGTTGTGGTTTTCTTTCCAGGAACTTTCGCTGTGACTGTGGAAACAGCAAGTTCAAAAATCTGCAGTGCAAGTTACTCCCAGTAAGTTCAGACATGGGTTTCATACTTACAGTAGCAAAATCACAGAATCACAGAATGTCAGGGTCTGGAAAGGACCTTGAGAGATCATTTAGTCTGACTCTCTTGCCAGAGCATTGGGAGGTTAGTGCCTTGCCTTGCCCAGTGTTGACTCATACAGTGCCTCTGCTTTTCCAGCAGGTTAAATGATGTGGGAGTGTTATAGCTGGAGAGAAAACTGTTGGAGGACCAGAGGGAAATGAGTGTTTGATCCTCATTATCCTTACATGCAGTGTTCCTGCATCCACATTCATTGTAGTGCCAGAAACATGTTTGTGGTGCCTGCATTAATACATCTTGTTAGCTTTAAGCTGACTTCAAGAGAACTGTTTGGGGTGCAGTTTTGCAGTTGTATTAAGGAAATTTAAAATGCTGCTGTCAAAGGGACAGCTGTGCCACCAGAGCCTACCAATGGGATAGATTTTTACTGTATTAAGCTTCCTGTGCATTCATACTCCTGGGTATTTTGGACTCAGTCAGGTAGCTCGTAATCTGGGAAAGAGCAACCGGAATATGCTTGACTTGGCTGCAGTTCTGCTCCCAGAGTAATAACACTCCAAATGCAGAAACAGCAAGTGTTTTTGTGTGTGCCCTTTGTGTAGTTGGGCCAGTTCCAGAGCAGCCTAAGGCTGCTGAGCAGTGGTCCTTAGAGAGACACCTGTGGTACGGGTTAAGTGATACTGAGCATCTGTCTGGTAATCTGTCTGACTTCATGGATATGGGATGCTCGCATCATCTGTTATTCCTTTGTGAGGATGGTGATGGAAAGCATTTGATAGTAATGGTCACAGCTGTTTGTGCAGGGGCCTATGGTGGCCTTAGCCTACGATTATGTGCAGTTGTAAAGCCCTCTGCTTGCAACTGTATTGGCTGCCTTTTTTTGTTTGTTATAAAGGAATTGCTGTAATTAAATTTCATTCAGCATGTTGTGTAATTTAGGTAATCTGTAGACTGAGGCTTATGTGGCACAAATTTAGTGGAAACTCATAAAAGTTGAATTGGAATCAGTATGCAAGTTTGAAAACAAATGGAGGGGCAGGTGCATAGTCACTGTACAGATGTTGCTATAATGGCAGGAGACAGATATACTTGGTGATCAAAACTCTGATGCTGTTTTAGATTAGCAGTAGACTACTAGCTTGACAAACACCACAGTTATCATTTGTTACAAAGGCAGAAAGACTGCTTTTCCTCTTTCCTTTTGAACTTAAGTATTCCTCATGTGCCATATCTGCTGCTCTCTGTATAGCATAGGTGCCTGAATAATATCTTTTTGGATCTTCAAGAAGTTGTTCAGTCTAGAGAAAAAGAGTCTGAGGAGAGACCTCATTGCTCTCTACAACTACCTGAAGTTGGAGCCAGGAGGGGCCAGCCTCTTCTCCTTGATGACAAGCGACGGGACTAGAGGAAGTGGTTACAAGCTAGGTCAGGGGAGGTTTAGGCAGTGGTGGAGTCACCACACCTGGGGGTGTTCAAACAATGTGTGGACCTGGTGCTTAAGGATGTGGTTTAGTGTTGATCCTTTAGTGCTGGATTAAGGGTTGGGCTTGGATGATCCTTGGGATCTCTTCTAAACAGATACTCCATGATTCTGTGTGTTGAAGAGGAACAATAATAGTTTTTTTTTTCTAGATTATACATCATGCCTTTTGTTTTTCATTGTGTTGTCTCTTGAGACGTTCTTTATGTGATTTTTCTTTCCGTCTAGGAAAAGGGCAAGGTGAATTCAGGAAATAAGTATAATGACAATTTCTATGGATTATACTGTACTTGTAAAAGACCTTATCCTGACCCTGAAGATGAGGTAAGAAATACAAAGCCCAGTAGTAATCATGTAGATGGTTTTAAGGAAAAAACACTGTGCAAAGGGTGGTTGCTGAGCTGCTCTGCAGGGAAGATTCCACTTCAAGAAATTTTGTGTTCCATATTGCGTTTGATTGTCATATTCTGTGTAATTACTTGATCAGTTTTTATTAAATAGTAGAATGTCTTTTTGCCTCAAAGATGGTTGAGACAAAACACTGCAGTCTGTCTGCTTTTCTCTGAAGTTACATGATTCCCTTAGGAGGTGGCTTTTCATTATTGTAGTAAATGCGGCAAGTACAGAATAAACACGTTGCATGTGTTATAAGAGACTAGAATCTGCTTCTTTGTGCCTGCAGCAGTGCTCTGGCAAGGCTTTTAGGATGCAGCAAGGCTTGTCGGATGGGTAGAGTTTGTCCTGTAGCACTGGCTTTACTTTTCCTCTACAGTAATTCCAATGCTTTTTCTCTGTCTGAAGTATTAAAATATTCCGCTTGGTTTGCACAGGCACATTTTTGTAGTCATAGAAGTTCAAAGGTTTGAAAGAATTAAGAAAGATTAAGAACAAGTCTCAAATACAGAAAAGTGTAAACTTGCCTCTGAAGTTCAGAAATAGCTAAGCATTTGTAAAGTAATCATTAATAATTGTTTCATGACAAAGCAGTTTGTACTGTACTGCACTGTGGGCAGACCAGGTGGGATTCCGGTGTTCTAAGCCAAGCTGATGATGTCATGAATATCAACATCTCTCTTGTATTCAGCTTCCTGTTCATGCATTTCTGTTTGTGGGAAGAAATACACCATGAATGTACTAACTTTTATCAGCTCTTCTGTATGAGAATGTCTTGCTCTAGTGGGAAAACTAGTTTTGTAATAATAAGTGGGAATTTCTGCACTCTTGATGATATGACAAATTACACATGCTGTTGAACTTCAGGAAAGCAAACTGACTAATGAAGCAGAAACTACTTATTGATGGCAGCTCCCTGTGGGTGAGTGAAGGAGGGAAATGCAATTCACTTGGGCAGGCTTTGCATAATACTGCAGTTTGGAGGCTTGTGAAAGATTCTGGAGGTTGCTGTAATGCTAATAATATGACTGTTCATCTAGATTCCAGATGAGATGATCCAATGCATAGTTTGTGAAGACTGGTTCCACGGAAGGGTAAGGAAACTATAAGTACTAGGATTACCATTTGTATAGAAATAAGTTAGTGCCAGATAACTTTGCATGATTGTTCTTATTTGGGATGATTTGCTCCAGTTCCCAATAGATTACTATGTGAATTCTAAGGTATTTCTTTTCATCCTATGTAAAGGAATATTGAAAGTTTAATTTTGTGCTGCTGTTCAGCCTAAAAAAACCTACGGAGAGTTCTCCTTTTTGGAAGGTTAACGTTGCAAAATAAAATGTTAACTTTATAACCGTCTCTTTAACTGGAAAATTCTCATCAGTAGAATTGTTGAGAAAAAGTTCTCACCAACTACCTGAATGGTTCATTTGGAAGAATGCTTTTCAAGATGTAATTCCTTTAAATGGCAGGAAGCAAAGCATGCAGCTGCTTCCTGATTAGGAACTTTGGGGAAATCTTTTAAAAGCAGCTCAGCACTTCAGTGAGTGCCCTACTTAATGCGTAAGCATTAAAGATGTGGCCTCTTGTGCCTTGAAGGGCACAAGTGAAATACCACATTTGAAGTTGCAGGATCAAAGAATTAAAAGGAAAAAAAAGACCATTGGCTTCAGTTGTAGGTTCTGCAGACAAACTATAGCATTCTGTTGTATAAATATATGTATGAAGACTGTTACCGTGCATATTGTGAGCTTGGCAAGCATGCTTTCCAAAAGAAAGCTGCCAGCTGCGTTTAATTGCCCAAATATTTCTCACCAGTTTATGGAGAGCTTTGGGACCTAATTCTTCTTGAGTTCAGTATGAAAAGTTACAGTCTCTTAGATGTAAGGAGGCAATCATAAGTTATTTAAGGGTTTAAACATGCAATGTGCAATAGGTATCTTCACCTGTCCTATGTTTAGAAGAACGATGTTTAGAAATGAGATAAAGACAAGACTGAGATTTCTGGGTGTGTAGAAGGCATAAAAGGTTATCGGAAAGAGGATTATTTCCATTTTCCCCTGGATTTTTTATCAGCTTTTTCCAGTCCTTATGTTATTCTGATGATCATTATAGAAAGTTAGCCAGAGCATGTGCTTGTGCTGAAAACAGGACGGCTTTCAATGTTCTGTTTCCTCTAAACCTTGAGCTGGATCTGCTGATCTGCAATGAATGCTTCACTTCTGCATACTTTTTTCTCGTTGACAGCATCTTGGTGCAATTCCCCCTGAAAGTGGAGACTTCCATGAGATGGTGTGCCAAGCCTGCATGAAGCACTGCCATTTCCTGTGGGCCTATGCGGCACAGTTAGCAGGTAATGAAAACCAAGGTAGCTGAGCCGGTGTTTTGTTTGTGTGTACTACTCACAGTTGGTTGATTAATGACATAATTCTGTTTGGGTGGTTGGAGAAATCATATTCATTATACTGGACATTTGCCTCCAGCAGTGGAATGTGTGGGGCTGCAATAACCATTCTGTAACAGTAAAATGCAGTTGTTGTTTCTGAATCTTATTGCCACGGTGCTGACTCTTTCACGTATCAAAGATGTGCTGCGTACAGATGGATGAATTTCATACTTGCCTTATCGCAGCTTCTAAACCGGACCAAAGAACTTAAGAGCCATCCAAGGAAACCAGCATGGCGAGTTGCTGAGTCTGGGTAGCAAAGAGCAAATAACAGACTGACCTGAAGTGAATGTGTAAAACCTCCTTCGGAGTATGGCAGGAGCTGTGCTCAGGACAGAGGTTCTCTGTGGTCACACCAGGACTATGTTGTGTGGTCTCTGTAGTATCAGAAGGGTGGATGACTTGATTTCAGTGGACAGAGATGGTTTCATGGAGCCTCCTAAATTTTGCTTATATCAACTGCAGACTGATGTCTTATGGACTAGAAATGTAAATGGTAATTCTAAGGATTCCAGGCTGGTTTACCTGGAGCTGTCTTTCTTCTAATACAAAATCAATACAGAATGGGGTTGTGTGTTTGTTTTATTCACTTTCCTTCTTCTAACCAGATTTGTCATACAGTATGCATTTGAACTGACATCAAAAGAAAGCCTTGTTTGAAATAAGGAAGTGGCTAGTGAAGTTAACCTGTCGTAAGTGTATCTGGAGAAAATGAGGGACGCTGACACAATCAACAGAATAGTATGCAACAGCTGCTGACTCTGTGATAGCTACCAAGGGGTGTCAAAGATAAGCATTTTGGTACAGAGCTCTCTCAAGCTCTGACACTGTTTCTTCTCTAAGGGATTAGATTTTGGGAAGCAGAGTATTTTAGAAATATGAGAGGTGAAGAAGACTGGTAAAAGATGGATAGGAGACCTTGCACTGTATGGATGTGGTCCAGGTGCTCTTTGATGCTGCACTGTAAAGCAGAGGGAATGTCTATGGTAGCCTGTATGTTGTCATGCACTGTATTTTCACTTGTCTGGGTGTGTATCTTCCAGTTCCTGCTTTGACCAAAGTGAACTCCCTTGAAGATGAAGGAATTGCCCTGAATGTTGAGGAAAGTGAAGAGCAGAAAAAAGAAATAAAAAAAGAAAGTGGAGTGGAACACCAGGAAATAAAAGAGGAAAAGCAAGTTGAACAGTTTAATGAACCATCCACCAGTTCTGGGGCTGCCTGTCCAGAGGTAAAATAGACCTTCTTTCCTGCCCTGTACATTTTCATACTGGTGATCTGTGAAGTGAAACCCACCTCCTAATGTATAGGTTCAGCAAAGACATATATGCTTTCAGTTTGTTTCCCTGTTCTTCAGGGACACTTCAAATATGTGGTCTCTGTGGAGCACAGCATAGGCTGTGAAACGTTGTTGTAGAAATGGGTGTCAGGGGTGTAATGTCTGTGTGCAGACTGGTTAGATCCATCCTTTCTTGTCAGTCACACTGAGGTAACACCTGAGTTTGCTCTAGTAGAGGGGCGTTTTGCGGCTGCATTTGCTTGATAGTCTGTCTCCCATTGTTTTTTTTAACCAATACAGCCACTGCAGCAGCAATGTATGTTTGTTTTATTAAAAAATCAGGAGTGTCTGAGACAAAAGAAAGATCTTGCTTATGGAAAATAACATGCTGGAAAGAACACAATGTGTTTGAAGTGAGTACTGAACACAATCTTTAAAAATTCAGGTAGTTGCCAAGAGCGAGGTGCCAGCCTGCAAGCTGAAAGAACTCCAAAGCAAGCCATTTGTCAAAAAAGATACTGCCACCTTTTGGCCATTGAACTGGAGAAGCAAATTGTGCACCTGTGAAGACTGTTTGGTATGTATTCTGTGTTCATGGGGGAGGCAGGGAGTATCTCCCAGACAATCTTTGAAGGGAAGCTTGTAAATAAAATCTGTTGTCTATGTTCTTAGTCTGCACATAAATACCTAAAAAAACTCTCTACCCCACATAGAGAAACACACTGAATCCACAGGAATACACCATGAAGGAGCTTCTAAATGTGTTTTCTTTGCTGCTTAAATCTAGTATTGCTTTGGAAGTCGTCATGGGGAGACATCTGAAACGCTGGATTAAAACTACTTTTACTGTTACTATTTGTGATACTGAACACAAAAAGGACTGGGCAAGAGCATCTTCATCTGAGAAGTTTAGAATTAAATTTTACTTTGTTCTCCAGAAAATGTATTCAGAGCTTGAGGTCCAGTTCCTGACAGATGAATGTGACACTGTCTTGGCTTATGAAAATAAAGGTACCAGTGACCAAGAAACAGAGAGGAGAGATCCTTTAATGGACACCCTTAACAGCATGAACAGAGTCCAGCAAGTGGAACTCATCTGTGGTAAATATAGCTTCTTTTCTAGGGTCTGGCTTAGCACTTCAAGTGAACAGTTTCCCATAAGGGATGGGTATCAGATCTTGCAGTGTAGTATCAAATTGTTCTTGAAGTTACATGCAGAAGACTGTATGACAGATTGCACGTCACAATCAGGGTTACTCTGGAAAAGCTTGTCCTTTCTGGCCCATTTCTGCAGCTTCATCTTAGGAACTAGATAGCATGGGAACTTTTCTTCTATTTAAACTTAGATATTGTATTGATTATTTCTTATAACATTAACAGTTAAATGTTAATTTACATTTCTGCTGTCTGGCTTATTTTATCTTACCCTGGTCTGTTGTTTGGACAATCTCCTGTTGTCTGGGGGAGTGCCAGCCAACATGAAACTGGAGTGCAAGGTGCTCCGTGGCAGCATTATTGTTACTATTTATTATTACTTAGAATCTTGTTCAAACCCATATTTGTCTTAGTAAAGCTATCAAATGACAGGAGAAAGTAAAACAAGTTGTCTTCTTGAGCCAGTGTTAAACTAATGCTGTCATTTTCTTGTTTATTTTTTTTCCCTTGCCTTCACTTCTCCATCCAGAATACAATGATTTAAAGACAGAACTGACTGATTATCTCAGGAGATTTGCAGATGAGGGAACGGTAAGGCTCAGCTTGCAGAATTTGGTGCTAGAAAATGTGTTTCAATATACCATTGAGGGGTGGGTGTTGAATACTATGATGCTGTGTTGAAGTACTTTTTTACTGCAGTACCAGCAGCTCCAAGAGACAAGAAAAAAGCTAGAAATGTCACAATTTACTGGAATTTAGAAGTTGCATTTCCTTAATGATGTTAAGAGATATGAGGGAGCTTCAAATCTGTCTGTGGAGTACTGAGAGCAGTTCTTAAGTTCTTCTTTTGCTCTAGGAAGAGTATTTGGGGAAAGAAGCTCCTCTTAGATTTAATCTAAACCCTTAGAAGAACAAGGACTGACTAAATATTGTCAGTCTCATCAGTTGTTTTCTTGGAGGAACTGCATACTGCCATTAATCAGCAGTTTGTTGGCTTGTTTGCTAAATTGTCATTGTTAGTTACTTGTAACCGGTCTAAAGTGAGCTAGTGAACATCTTGCTTTCTGAAGATAGAAACAAGTGGCCAAACTCATTAAAAGTGCCATTGGGAGCTTTGGATCATGTGCTTGTTATGCCTTGGAGGAGGTAATCTCTGTGCTTGTATTCTTTTGTAATAGAATCTGGGTATTAGTAATCTCCTTTGGGTACAATAGGAAAACTGTTTTGGCAGCTGTATTGAAGAGATTTCAGGATGCTTTTTTATGCTTTGTGTATTACAAACGAGGAGCATGCAAGAAAAAAGAAAGATTGTTGTATTGAATTCTTGTACCTCAACTTGGATTTCAATTGCTTCCCCAGGTGGTTAAGAGAGAAGACATTCAGCACTTCTTTGAAGAATTTCAATCACGGAAAAGACGACGGACTAACAGGATGCAGTACTACTGTAGTTAGGCTGAGAAGGTTTGGGTCTGAAAGGACAACTGGGAAAAAATATTCATTGGCAAACAGAAGAGGCATCTTCCATATTTGGCTTCTTATCAAAATACAACTCTCCAAGAAATGTCTTACTTTTGTCTCATACTTCCTTCCTTTGTAGTGACTAAAATGTGTTCTTAACAGGTACGTTGCAGGCATTTATAGGGATTTCAGTACTGATGGACTTCGTGTTGCTGTGAAAGCTGGCCTTGCTTTAAGGAGGAGGATGGCTTGTTACAAGGACAGTGTGCCACTGTGTGTGCCCTCCAGGTTGTCACCTGTTTGACTCTTAGCACCTGTAGCTGTCACTGTACTGGAACCTGGCGGGGGGTGCTACCCCACCCTCCTCCCTTCCTTCTGTGCAGCGCAGGCAGCGTACACGCAGTATGCTCTGCTAACCTACATTACATGGCTCTCTGGCATCTCCTAGTTGGCTGTTGAGAACTCCCAACACAGAGTGTCTGTTCATTGCACCGATGGAGGCACAGCTCCTGAAGGGGTAAAGCAGGTGTGCGTTGCAGACAGGGCTGTTGGGTGGAACTGCATTGTAACATTTGGGTCACCTCAGGTGAACTAAGTAGCACTGCACTTCTCCATGCTTGCTCTTCACAGGGGAAATGCTCCCTGGGCAGGTAAAAAGAAATCATAGGTTAGGTCTGACAGAAGAGAATGTTCCATCTGTTTTTGTAAATTCAAAAACTTTGTTTCTAGTCATGAACTTCATCCTGGATACTCACTAGCATATAAATTGCAACTTAAGCATTGGAGGGAGGGTCAGGGTGGTTTTAGGACTTTGACTGTGCTTTGATTTTAAGAACTAGTCCACCACAAATTATTCTACTTCATAAATGTCCCTGAAAACACTGCAGCATCCTGGTATTTTGCTATAGTATAAAACAATCTTTTTATAATCACTGTGATAATTGTGGAACAGGATGTTTTGCTGACTTCTAAAAACCTACACTTAGCTACAATTAAGTAAGT
Organism: Tricholaema leucomelas; assembly: GCA_013400475.1. Classification (NCBI taxonomy): domain Eukaryota; kingdom Metazoa; phylum Chordata; class Aves; order Piciformes; family Lybiidae; genus Tricholaema lacrymosa; species Tricholaema leucomelas. The sequence continues at coordinate 517,391 of WAAF01009348.1, read as the reverse complement.
ACTGACTTTTTGTAAGTTTGGAGCCTAATGTAGTTTTTAGTTTTCTTTACCCTGAAACCCTAATATGTACCTAGAAAAAGTTCTAATTTTTAAACTCCTGCTTTATCTACTTGGAGGCTTTCTTTGCCATGGAGTACTATTCTGTTTCTATGTTAATAACTTTTGAGAAGAAAATCTGACCTTTCTCTCTCCTTATCTCTGTTGTTTCTGACCACTGTATTTACAAAAGCTAGTCCTAGAGACTCAGCTCATTAGTTTGTTTCATGCAAAATGCCTAGTTGCTTTTAACGCTGGGTAGCACACGTGCTTTCTTTTGTAGCAACTGTTACAGGAGTTGTAACTGCATCTCTAATGACGCCATCTCAAAATTAAACAATTGTTCACTCTGTACTGTGCTGGTTTTTTGAAGTGCTGGTCTAACAGTCTGTTTCTGTCTGTGATCCAGACAGACAGAGGGCAGGGCAGGGCAGGGCAGGGATGACCTGCTCTTGGTACAGACAAGACACATCTCAGGGGCTCAGTCAAACCTGGCGTTTCTGGACCTTTGCCTCTGCCTTCATTACAGCATTGAAGGCAGGTGTAAAACAGAGGCTGGCATCCCCGTGCAGGAGATGAAGCAACACAGGATGATGTTTCCTCTGGTGCATGTCCTGGCTTGTAATTCACTTGAGTTGGGGAAAATGCCTAGGAGCAAGTGTTGTCCTGGGGTGCAGCTCTGAGCTCAGATTCAGATCCCTTGGAGATGAAACCCTAGCTATTCCTAGGTGTTCTGTCTTCCCCCAACACAGGGCAGCAGCAGAAGCTCCCAGAGTAGAAGTCAATACTGCAGCAAGGCCCTGCCCCACTGCTCATTGTGCTCAAGCATTTACAGCAGTACCATACAGAGGGAGGAGTTCAGCTGCCAGACACTTTTTGAATCAAGTATGTAATCTCCACAAAAAAAGTTATCGACAGCTACAGTCTTGCACCACGAGGTCACCAGTGGCAATGTGGCTTCAATCTATACTACCATCACAGAGCAGAGTGTGCCTCAAGTGGGTCTGGCCCTTAACAATCCCCCTTTTCAGCTTTGTTGACACAGTTGTGCTTTCTTCCTGAAGTGAGGCATTCTGTCTTGTGAAAAGTTCACAACTTGAGAACTTCATTGCAAAATGAACAGAAAACTTGTAACAATAAATGCCAGGAAGGTGGTCCTAGAGCTCATCTTCCTGGATATGGGAATAAAGATGTCAATAACTAATGTTTTAAGACTGCACAGCACTCTGTCTCTCCATTCCACCCCCGCTTTCTCTCAGTACATAACCCAGGTACGTGTTGTACATCAAAGGGTTCAGCTAGTGGATGACACACTTCTAAACTCAAGTCATCTCTTCAAAGCAGTGAAGCACTTTTTTCTCTAGAAGAGATGTAATGAATATTCAGGTATACAAGATGACTGCAACTCCAGAACAGAACGCTAGGTACTTTAGCATCTTTGCCTAGATGCTTTGCTGAGAAAAGAAATACTTCCTAGATCAAGGGCTAGGCTCCACTGCCTTGACTGCGAGTAATCATACGTGCTTTTCATAGTGAAGAGTCTCAGTCAATTAAGCTCTAGCTGGCACTCACTGAAATATTTCACTGTAGTACTTTTCAATAAGCCACTATTTTGAATTCCTTCTCTTCTTACACTGCTTTTTATCAGATCTTTGATGTTCAAATCATTTTTTGCGCGTTTTCCTCCCCTAAGAAGGAATGACAAACCTCGTCGGTGGAGGACACTTTTTGGTTTGCATTAACCACTCCTTCCCCCACGGGCATCGGTGAGAGCCAGTTGTGCCTAAGGACAGCAGGGTGGGTTCAGCCGCCGGGCAGCACTGCAGCAGCCTGCTGGGAGCTGTCCATCGGAAGAAGCTGCACAAGAGCATTCTAGACAAGCCATTTATTTGAAATGCCAACTATAGGTGGGGTAAAGTCAGTGTTACATGCTTCTCAGCAACAGTAGAAAAATAGAACCAGTGAAAACCTTTGTACAACTGTAATGGTACTCAGAAGAGAAACGTATTGTTTTACAATGCATCACACAAGACTAGAATTCAAGTTTGGAGGTACCTAAATAAAAATACTATTTTTTTAAAAACACTATGTACAATTGAAGCGTAAACAAGTTTTACAAAGTACTGGTTATGCAGGTTGTAGAAAAAACACTTGCATAGGACATGGAGTCAGTTTAAGAAAGTTTTCTGAGCCTTGAGCATTGAAGGCACTTGACTTTATACCAGTAACGACACAAGGACAGGAAACAAAACCGTAACATTGCCGAAGGCAGGGCTGCCTCCTGGCAGTACAGATAATTACAGAAACCCCAAACAATGTTGTACAGTTTTCTCTCAGATGTTCCCTGCCTTCAGCAGAGCTCAGCACCACCTTTACCACAGAAGCACAGAGTTTTTAGAACAGTGCCTCAAACAGCATGTGAGTATTCTTACAATAAAAGACCAAACAGAAAAACCAAACCCCAAACATAACCCCACCCCTCAAATCCCCCACCAAACCCAAAACAAACCAACCCATAAGACCAACATTTTGGGCAGTCCAGGACCAAAACCCAAGGCTTACAAGTACAGGTGGCCATAGCCTTAACTTTCGCAATGAAACCCCTGTAGAACAGGAAAGATACAAAGAACTGCCAATCGACGCAGCAGTTACTACACAACTACAGTAACTCTGGAACAACAAAACATTTAAAGGAAGAACCTGTTTCAGGTATTAAGTTATTAATTCATATATTAAGGAAAAGAGGATGGGGTCAGGGAAAGGGGATTAAGTTTTTGCATGTTACTCTCAAAATTAAAATCTGAGCTCTCTTTTAATAGAGCAAGGAGCACAAGTCTTCCTCATTCAAGAAAACACTCATAGCTCTGTCCTCAAAACACAGTAATCTGTTATCTCCATCAAATTTACAGGAGGAGGAGATGTTCATTTCCAGCCTAATCAAAAAGTGCTTCATGTAAACAAGGAGCTTTTGCACCAAAGTTTAGTAGACAGAGAACAAGAAGTAGCAGGTAGCACAGGTATGTGTGTTCTGTGAGTGAGATGATGGATGAATGCTAGCTTCTCAATAAAGCTTCCATAAAGAATAAACATGGTCTCTTTCCCCTTCCTCTGCAAGTCCAACTAAGCAGAAAATCCTGCACTGGAGTATGAAAATACAGTTCCAGTAATTTAACAAATCCTTCTTTTCCACTTCAAATTGGCTGCCATCTTCTTCCCAGCGCAAAATAGACAAGTGAAAATGCAGATTGTCTACATGGCCTGATTGTCTCTGTGGCCTCAGAAGGACATGTCTTTTATTTTGCACCTACTTTTAAACACTTCAGTCTCATTTTAATACTGCTCAGCTTCTGAGACTTCAGAAGCAATTCTGTATTCTAAAATGAAGGCATGTTCCCCCAGAGGCATTTCTTGCCAGCATATTCCAATGCCAAAGAGTTTCATGATTTTCCTCAAGCAATAACCTGAAAACTACTCTGTCTTCTTAAGCCTTGTCCCCACAAGTTTCAAGCCTACAACTGACATCTGTACATTTCAGCCTCCTCTCCATCCAGGCACACAGTGCCACATCCAGCTATGATAACTAAAATACTTTTCTCAAAGTACATTAACTTTAGGTAAAAATAAATTACTCAGAATAGTAAATCTTCTGAGGACAGCTATGACTTCAGTAATTCAGCCACTAACATATGATGCAAGTGCATGTGTAATCAAAGTTAGTGCTTCTAGTGCCAGTGAGTTACATAGGCAGACAGCACTGTACTCAAATCTCCAGAAGAAATCAAATGAACCTCAGTCTCTAACCTGCAGCAGCAGCACCCCATCGCCAACATTTCCTTACATTTAACAATGTTCTACACTGCAGTCCCATGGAAATACTACACGTTGGTGATGAAGCCAGGACTGCCAAATATCTTGACTGTGGTAAAAAAAACCCAAAAACCAAACAAGGAAAAAAAAAAACCCAGACAAATTAAAAAGGTGGATAGAGCAACAAAACAAAACAACAAAAAAAAACCAACCAATCCCACATCTTGCTTTACCCACAAGACACCACCTGTGTGGTTTAGCTAAGTTTCTCCTTCAGCCCTACATCATGCCTTCTATGGTTGCATCTCAAGTGTCTGCAGATCACTCACAGAAGCAGGAGGCCTATAGCTGTTTATGCAGGAGACAGTAGGTTTTATCAGTTCGGACACCCATATCTTCATTTATTTAGAAGCTACTCTGTAGCTTGGAAATGCAGTATTCAATAGATTTCAATTACATTGTGGTGTTACCAGACCTTTAAAATTAAATAGGTAAGAATTTACCATCAACTAAAAGTTGTGGCAAGATTTCTGTTTGAAGAGCATTAAACATTTTGAACTGCAAGAAACATCGCAATCTAACCTTAAAATAGTCCTTAGGGGAAACTCTTCCATATAGAAACTGCAGTTAGAAAAAAAACACCAAACAGGCCTTTACCAGTAATCACTACACTGCAGTGGCATCAGAATGCAAGGAATCTCTGGTAAAAATGCCATGTAAATATTAAGGATGCATTTAGTAATTGTAGCTGTTACACCCGGGTGCACTGCCTAACCCTGGCCCAGTGGCAGGAGTCAGCCCAGATCACCGTCGTTCCCTTTTCCTACCATAAGGGATTAATCTAATTTCTGTGCTTTAAAAAAGCAGTCAAGAAATGGAGGTGTAATTCAGGAGTGCTACAGCTTTGCACATTTCACGATGCTGGAGCAGTTATTCTTTGATTTTGGTCACAAGACAGCTGCAGTTACAAAGTCAGCAGCACTTCAGGTAAAGAACACTGAACGACATCACTATGAGAGAAGCCCTTTTTTAATCATAGGCAGGAGAAAGCAAGGCAAGGAGCAAGTCACCTCAGCACCTCTGTTGGAGAGGGAACCCTCTCAAATGTAGGGTTACCAGTCAAGCAACAGCAAAGATACTATGCCTTGTCTTCCTGACACTCCAGGTTTTAGCATGAATCCTTAACTCTGGCCTTCACTTACCCTCACATATGGGTAGCTGGAAGAACAAGGTGTTGTAATTTTTACAGCATTTCTACATTTATTTCTGCATGGGCAAACAAACAATTCTAATCTGTCTCATAAGGGTTTCTGGATGATCGTGGAGTTCTCCACGGTCACAGCCGAACCAGAAATCAAACAGAATCAGACTGCCAGATCTCAGCGAATTCCACTGAAATTTGAACTTCTAAATATCCCCCTGGATTCTTAAAAACCCAAATATAATTCTTGAAGTGGGCTTGCTATGTAAGGGTAAGACCAGCTGCCAGAGCTTTTCAAACAAAACATCAGATTCTTGCCACAGTCATAAAAATCAGGAAGATTGCAGATCTCAACAAACAAATCTGTAACCAAAAATGTAGTATTTTTGATGTGCTGTTCTTTGGAATTCCTATAATTAAAAAATAAACGCATTGTTGCTATCCTGTAAGAAAATACATTTTGTAATGTGCAACCCAATGCACAGAGGGAATTGGTAAGTGAAAGGGAAAATGCAGAAGTATGAAAATACAGTCCTTTAAACGTGACAATTATGCTTAACATATTAGTACAAAACTAATACACTAAAATAAATGTATGGGTGCAAAAGACTACCAGGTTGTAGAAAAAGGTACCAGCATTTGTTTTTGTTTGGTTTTTTTTTTCCTCAAAAGGCTTAATTAAATGTACTCAAAAAAGAAAAAATAATCCACAAAATAAAACCAGAAGCAGCTTTAAAACCAATCTGATAACATGCTGTCTCTAATAAAGCAACGTATCTACAAAAGAAGTGAAAGAAGCTGAATTTATCTGCTGGCATGAATTAATTTGTCTGACAGAAGTCAGGCCAAAAGTTGCAAAGAATGGGATGTTTACAACTCTTAGGCACAGCAAAATAGTGAAAGTTGCTTTCATAGGGCAGATTTTTTATACAGAAAATCTGGTTTGTTTGGAGACCTCCTTCCTCTGCTCACTGCATCTTCCCTTTCCAACTCCGCATTTCTCTGTGCTCCATGTTCCAATGGCTCGTCATCTGCCAGTCTCCTACCAGGTCGCTCTTCTTGCATTTCAGAGGGGTATGTAGAGAGTGAAGGTCTGTTGGCAGTTAGGCCATAGGTTAAATCTGTTTCCATTTTTGTTCTTCCCCTGATGTGAACCAGGCCATTACTAGCACTTTCCTGGGTAGCCAATGCCAAGTCCAGTCGCTGGGGAGGTTGTTCTAAGACATCGAGGTGTATTGGTTCATTCTTTTGTCTGTGTTGATGCCCATCTTGGGAGAGCAGGTATTCCCTCCTAGAATCCTCTGGCTTTTTAGGAGATATCTGGGAAGGCAGATAGGCTGACTTTAAGCCACTTGGTGATGCCTTATTGTGGCTATACAAATCTGGGCCAAAATATATGCCTTGTGAAGGTGAAGGGCTGTGCCTGTTGGGTGCTGGAGTAGAGGGTCTGCATGCAGCATTAGAGAAGTCATAGAAGTCAGGATACTCTTGCTGACTTTCTCGAGCATCTACTTTTTGCTCTATTGCATGTTTCTTTCGAGAAGTAGGCATGTGTCTGCTTTGAATACATGAAATGTGCTGGGGTGGACCGGGCCCTACCTCTGTAACCGTCTGGCTTAGTTCTGTGTCGACCGTGAGCTCTGGTAATCTTCTGTCTTTTAAAGACATTGCTGACACACCCATCGCAATATCTGGCATCAGTTCATTTAGCAAGGGCTGAGTACACTGGAAAAGAAAAGAAACTGGACTGTGGAAACAAAGCAAAAGCTAAAGACAAACTGTATTTAGGAGAGTTTCTGCAATGCAAAACAGTATTTTCCCGATTTACCTTGCCCAGCTCAACCTCAGCCTGCCAGTTTCCTACAGTGTTTAAAGAACAAGTGTATTCTCCAGCCTTCACCTTCCTGCTAATTTAAAACAGCTTCTTTACCTTATGAAGCTGCTGTGCCACAATAATAGCTTCTTAAACAGATCTCATCTTGCGTACGCAGTAAATGGTAATGCACTGTTAAACTCTCCAAAGGTGAGCCTCTTTTAAGGCACTTGCAATTATCAAACTGAACATTGTACTCAGAGTAGAAGTTTGAGACAAGCATTCCAGACAGAAGTTCTACTTTCTACTTGTATTTGTTACCTTCTGATGAAAATATGAAAATAATTTTAGCAAACGTTGATCACCACTAAGTCACAAATTGCATAAAAGCCAATACAGAACTAAGATATTGCCCATATTAAGTCTTTGCTTCTCCCTGCATTTTTATAGAAACATTCCAGCAGAAATATTTTTAATGTGAGAATGATCACTAGGTAATTTCCTTGGTGAAGTCGATATTGACCGCATGCTGCAAAACTCACTCTTTTGAGCAAATGTTAATTTCATGTGAAATTTAACCTAAAATATAACAAGGAGTGCAATATGCAGGAAGATTGATAAGTGAGGAAAAAAAAATTATAATGACTTCATTCAGAACTCCAAATGAAGAGAGCAGGTTTTTAGTATGATGTAAATGTGCACTGGAAGTTTTTGCACTGCAGAAAAAAACCCATCAAATTCATTATTAGCATTTAATGTACTTGACAAAGCTGTGTCTTTGTCCAGTATATTCCAGGGCATTGTTTTCATTGCATCATATTATAGTTCAGCAACTACAACTGTCATTAAATGCTTTTACTAACCTCTTTGTATTTGCACTTACTGATTTCTGCTTGCCTACTCATTTAGCCTGGAGAAGATGAGGCTCAGGGGTGACCTCATTGCTGTCTACAACTACATGAAGGGAGGCTGTAGCCAGGTGGGGGTTGGTCTCTTCTCCCAAACAACCAGCAACAGAACAAGGGGACACAGTCTCAAGTTGTGCCGAGGGAAGTACAGGCTGGATGTTAGGAGGAAGTTCTTCCTAGAGAGAGTGATTTGCCATTGGAATGGGCTGCCTGGGGAGGTGGTGGAGTCACCATCCCTGGAGGTGTTCAAGAAAAGCCTGGATGAGGCACTTAGTGCCATGGTCTAGTTGACTGCATAGGGCTGGGGGACCGGTTGGACTGCGTGATCTTGGAGGTCTCTTCCAACCTGGCTGATTCTATTCTATTCATTATCTTTTGCACATTCTCCACAGTTTCCCTTCATACACAACTTTTTACTTCAGGACTACCTACCAAATTGCCAAAAGAGCTCATGATTTATAGCACCAGTCTGCTACCGAAGCTGCCTATACTTTGTTTCAATGTAGGGCAACCTGTATTTTAGAGTATTTGCAAATCCCACTTGTCCCTCCAAAAGGCTCATAACCATGGAGCATTCTTTCTCCCAGGCATTAGCGCACACTTTTGGGACGCAGAATGCTGAGAGAAAGTTTGGTAGAAAACTCTTTGTAACTAACAAAGACACTCTTTAATTTAACAAAGCCAAGTTACTTCATCATAAGAATTCTTTACAGCTGCCTTCTATAAGCTACTTTAAGTGGCCAGAGTTAGGCAGAAGCCATAATACTTACTACTTGCTTCTCAGCTGCCATCACTGCTGCTGCTGCGGCTACTGTTTGTCTCCCCGGACCTGTAGTGTTAGTGCAATCAGGAGGCGCAGCTTTAACACTGGGCATGTAGACAGGTGGTGCAGCTTTGGGAGCAGCTCGGGAATGGAATAATGAGTGATTACATGGGTAGGAAAAGGAACGGGAGGGATGTTGACTTGGCACCCTTTGTTTCCAGCCCACTTTGAACTGGTTGTGAATAGGAGTTGCTGGTGGATGGTATGGAGGCGGAGGAGGGGGCAATGGTGGATGGAAGGCCACAAAAGAGTCCAGTTCTGTAAACATGGTTTCTGCAGTGGGAGTGCTGTTAACACGACATCGTCCAGACTGTCTCATTGTCAGGAGTGGGCTTTCATCCCCAAATCGCTCATCAGGAAAGAATTTGTGAGGATTCTGCAAAGGATAAAACCCAGGTGTAACAAAGAAAAGTAGGAAATCATCCATAAAAATCTCCTAAACTAGCATGCACTGGAACCAGAGATCTGTTGGTGCTCTAGCAAACAGACTAGTTGAGTCACTGTACTGTAAAACAGCTGCCTGTGCTTGAAACATCAACACCCAATTAAAACTTCAACAGTTGAGGTGATCACAGCTACTCTATTGTTCTTTTAAAAGAACACAACAAGAAGCATCAGATTCACTGTTTAAGTTGACCAGCAAAAAAGCAAATGCATTTGCTTTAACAGTGGCATACAAACAAAAGTGGGATTTCCAATTTCCCAGTCCTGCTGTGTACTATGCTAACCTACTGTTAGTTACTACTTCTCTCCCGTTCAAGAGCAAGTCACAACCCGGGTGCCTAGTTATGATTTGACTGGTTGTCATCAGCTGCCTCTGAGTAGATTTATTTTTTTTGTCTGCAATATCTGTGGGAGTAAGAGAACTCTGAATGGTAATGGTAACGGAGAAAAATATTTTTATCTTGCACATTTCTAAAAATCACACACATCAAATGCACCACAGTCTCACCCCCATTTGCACTTGGACAGTTCTAAAGCTCCACAGATATTTCAAAGCACTTCTGCATCTGCACATGTGAAGCAGCTGTTGCAGATCACACAGTCACGTCAGTTCATAAGCACAACAGAATCTAAGCATTTGTGGTCTTAAACAGGAATTTCTCATACCTGCAGAAGTTCAGCAGCAGCATCAGAAAGTCCAAACTCTCGCAGCACACGAATCTGAATCTCGTAACTGACTGTGGCACCTTCTCCACAATTAAGAGCATATGCTCTCTGCACCTGCTCAGTGTGACGCAGCTCCTGCAGCCGTCTGATCATCTCTTTTACAATGAGTAGATTGGGGACTGCAGACAAATAATAGAACAAAACGGGCGAGAAGTGAGATGACTTTCTGAGCGGAACGAACTAAATCTGATCACAATGGTTAGATTTAATTCTGAAGGGAAAAAAAAACCCTAACACTATCGAGCTGGCTTGGCTTTATCTTTTTTCAAGAAGCAGTCTGACAAGAATGATTCAAGTTACATGTATGTGCTCCCTGGAGCATCATCAAGTCACACGTGATTACACACATCATGCAGATGGTGACTATGTACACCATTTGTCTAGCTTCTGCTAGAATGGGACATAATACAGCCATCTTTGTAAACCCTTTATGATGCAGGCATTTCAGGACGTTAGGTGGGGGCAGGATATCTTAAATAGTAACTGAATGTTCCTTCATGAGTTCTACAGGCAAAGAATGCATAGATTTTTTTTTGGCACACATTTTGCACTTCCAGTGGAATTCTATAAGCACAAGACCATAATACCAGGATGTAACTGCAGGAAGAATGTTAAAAAAAAAAAGACACTAACTGTAAGCCAACATAAAAACGTTAACATTATAGAACCATAGAATCATAGAATCAACCAGGTTGGAAGAGACCTCCAAGATCATCCAGTCCAACCTAGCACCCAGCCCTATCCAGTCATCTAGACCATGGAACTAAGTGCCTCATCCAATCTTTTCTTGAACACCTCCAGGGATGGTGACTCCACCACCTCCCTGGGCAGCCCATAAAATTTATACCATCTGAGCCTTGCCAGGAGAGAGGGTCCCCAGACTGCCCCCCACATGGGTCGCTGTGGGGACTCAGGGTCCTCTTGGTTTATTACTTATGACGCATAATTTGGGGTATTTATCCTGTTGAAAAACTCCCTCATGCCACTTCTTGCTGCTGGCTGGTGATGAACTACGTTTCTCAAAGGTCTTTCTGTCCTCATGAAAACATGGATATTGTAACAGAAGACAAATCCAGATCTCTGAATATGCAAGTCCTGGCATATGACCCTTCACCAGCTTTACAAGCATTACATGTTACCATGACCAGATGTCCATTACAAAAGCTTACCAAAATTAAGTAGACCAGTCCGCAAGATCAGTGTGAGAAGACATTTGCATTACAGAGAAGGAAAACCCAACAACTGGTCCAAATTTCACACAGTTTACATTGGTACATGAAGGATAAGTGCAGGAAGTGCAAAATATTCCCCCTAAATGAATTCCTGCACTAGAGTGGAAAAAAAATTAAAATCTAGAACTATTCACCAGCCTTGTAGACTGAATAGAATATGTCCTCCACACACTTCAACTGCTCTTAAAAATCCTGTTTTAGCAGCCAGATGTTTAGCAACAACTAGCATTTTGCCACACTGAATAAAAGAGTATTATGGAGAAATTTGGAAAACTGCTTCAAACTGGTAGGCATAAAAATGATCTAAGTTTTTAATATTTTTCTAAGTTTTTTCTTCTCAAACCCAGGTTTGTTTCTGTTTTCTTATTATTCATGTCAAACACATGAAAAAGATTGTGCATATTAAAAGCCAGAATTCTTTCAAGTCAGTTGCAGGACTTCTAATTTGAACTGAAACTGAAAATACCTAAGGAAGCCCAATTATCTGCAGAACTTTGCCTCAAAGCAGAACAATTTCAGCAGAGACTGAGCTCACTAGTTTTACAATGATGTTGCAAGAAGAGCACTAAGATATGTTACCAATTGCATTTATGCAAATGCAGTCTATGAACAGTGGATACAAGGAAAATGCAAGCAGAGATGGAGAACACTTAAGCTGTAAAGCACACATTGTTCTAAGAGCCTGGCCTAAGGCACAGAGGTGATGTTGCCTGCCTCCGTCTCTCAGTTTCTGTGCTTTATGCTCTGGAATGGATTCCTTTTAAAGTTACTTTCAGCACTTGCCTGCACTGCCTCAAATTATTTGGACTCCATCCACCCTTCCTAGTACAAGGCACTCAGCTCTTTTGCTTAATTACAGAACTACGCAAAGCAGGCAGTTACCAGGACACAATACCTGTTCTCAAACTACTGGCCACACTCAGAGCTCAAATCCATGCTCAAATCAAAGGGCTGCCAGTAGTTCCTAGACACTAACTGAGACAGAATCAAGCTGTAGTGGTGTTTCAGTTTGGTCAAGATGTCTCACCTTTGCCAACAGTTGGCTTGACTGCAAAGCTAAAGTGGATTCAGTAAACTGAAGTGTGCTTTGAGTCCCTAATTCCAGTATTTTTTTGGCAAACTGAGTTAAGCTGACTGCCCCACAAGTTACACTCCCTTGCTCTTGGGTTTTTAAAAGAAATCAGTATTTTGCTGTTTTCCAGCCTTCTGGATCTTACTCATCTTGGACAACTGGTTGCAGAAAACTTGAACCACTCAGAGAACAGACAGCCAAATCTGGCAAGTGTTCTACAACAACCAGCTCAAGGTTTTTCAAACTGCTCAGCTGAAACAAGTTAAATATTACCCCTCCAGTAGCTTATTTTCCAGCTACTTACTACACTACTAGTTATTATCTTCAGAGCAGACCAAAGCAAAGGGGACTACCAGTCCCCTTGGGAAGAAGCCCAACTGGTGCAGCAGTACTCTCCAAGGAAATCGTAATATTCAATAATTCGCATTCACTCTCCTCAGCCCCAAGCCCCCATCCACTCACGTGAGCGCTATCAGCATTTCAAGTGATCTAGCAGCCTTACCTGGGATCTCATTGGCTATAACGGAAGGAGGACTGGACTGGTTAGTGCTAACTTGCTGGTGGGTAATCACATGACAGCACTGCGGCACTGCGTTGTTTACCATGTACAGGGTGTCGGGCACATTGGACATTCGGACCATCCGCAAACGAACGAGATCCGTTTGTTCCACCATCATCTCATCCAGCACTGACTGCAACGACAGCCACGACAGCCCTCATGAAGGCACTGCACACACGTACCCAGGAAGACCTGCTGCAAACACGGTCCCAAGGGCACAAATCTATCAAGGTCTAAATTGTAACTTTTCTAGGTCCCAAACAGCGTTTGTCTTTTCCACAGCACTTTCTGCTCAATTTTCCAGTCATGATCAGATCTAAGGGCAAGGAGGTGAATAAAGCTGGGTAAAGTTGCTTTGTTTATTTTCTAATTGTCAGAGAATTAACCTTTTCATGGCCAGATCCTCTGAACTTTGTCTCAGTTATTGCCTGTCTCAACTTTGTGCCACTGAGTAAAAGGCATTAGTCTGAAAATGAAATGCATTTCCCTCTGATGTCTTACAGAATAGAAAAGGATTTATATAGACCCTTTTAAGATTAACACTGAACATTAAATGCATTTATAAAAAAGAAAGTTAGGAGGCTAACAAAAAAAATCCCCAAATCAGAAATCTCTCATCCACAACTTTTGCATTTCACAGTAATAAAACTATGAATAGGAAGCATATAATTACCAGACACTGAGAGTCCACCCTTTAAGGTTAAACAGCTAGCAATGCTTTTACATCTATTAACAGCATAATGTGAAGCTAATAGAAACAAGAGAGATTCCTAATGGGGGTGGGGAGGAGAAAAAAGTGCATTCTACGTATATAATTACTACTAAAGTACTCCCATGCCATATACCTAAAGCTGAAAGAGTCAAAGCTTTTATCATGTGGTCTTTAACACATTTCTTTTTAAAGAATTCAGGATACAAAGACAAAAATTTAGCTGGCTAGTCTTCCTTTGCTGCTTTAGTGACACCTGTGCTCTCCAAATTTATGCCCAAAATGCAAAGTAGTTTCATTTCTCCTCTCCCCTCAAAAAGGAAGTCAACAACTCATGTACTCAAAAAAATATTTTCATAGGCACAGGGCAAAACCTTTGAATCCACCAGAATTGTGGCTAGAGTTTGGAAGGGCTGTGGATGAGCATAGCTTCACCTAATCCTTTTCTTCTGCAGTCACTTGTGCTGCTGGGACACAGGAGCTTATGGTTGAAGCCAGAGGTGTTTTAAGCAGTGGCATTAGTTAGCTATCTACAAGGTTCCCATTCTGTCAAACTGAATGTGGCATGTTTCTGCCCCAGACAGAGCCATCCCTGTCCTATCACCAAATGCCACCAAACATGCTACACGTTCTTCAGTTTGACAGTCCTCATGCAAGATATTAAATAGAGAAGCTATTGCCTGAGCAGGTCACAAAGGATTTCAGTCAAATTGGACAAAAGTTATTTATTCCATTTTGCAAAAGATTGAACGAATTTTGGATATGTCCTGACTGAAACAAGGAGATGAAATACCAGAGTCCTCTGTGGAGTACATTAGTAGTTCTCTATACAGCTCTGGTGGGAGCCGAGGAGCCTGAAAGACCTGGCACCAAAGTTGCTGACTAGCTGCAAACTGGGACTCTCAGGCTCTCACCTTGCCATCCGCCTGCCATGAGGGCAGCCGAGGAGCTGGGCCGGCAAACTGGCTGGAAACCAGGGAGGTTTCCCTCAGAACGCTGCTTTGTTTCCGGTGGAATTTCATCAAGATCTGTCTCGCAAACATTTCAATTTTGACAAAAAAAAGGTTTTGTTGAAAAAGTTTTCTGACCAGTTCTAGAAACTTGAGCCTGATGATCAATCATGTAAGTCTTGTTAAACTGAAAACATTAGTATTTTAGGCCAGTACATGCAAAGAGACAAAAGACACCAAAACCGTTCCGTGTTTTACAGAGCCCCATGATAACTCCAATCTGCCGATAGTTATGTCGTTAATGATTATTACCTTTGCCTCCTCCACATATGGTGAGAACAGTCTTGGACGCACATATATTCCAGCATTTTTTTGCCTCAGCCAGGCATTTGACTTTCCACCTTCTGATGTTGGTAGCATGTCTGAAGGAGGAGTACTTATCAGGCCTCTCTTCATCTTTAAGAATCCAAAAAAGAGTTTTGTGGGGTTTTAAAAAAGATAAATATTGGGAAAACTTGCAAGAAATGCATTTCGTACACTGAATTCTTACATTACCAATTTTTCTTTAACCTCCTGATAGATTAACAAAGAACAGAAAATTTAACCAGAAAACTAAAGAGTTACACATGTATTACTGAGCAATAACATTTTAGGAGATAATCCTGAAGCACTAAAAAGTAACAACTGAAAATACTGTAGAATCTGAAGTAGAAAGAGCCCAAAGACAGTGTTTAAATAAGACTAATGACTTACTGCATCACTCAGAACTTCACTGTTCATGGGTAAGATGTGCTCAATGCGGACAAAAGGTAAAAGGGGAGACAGGATCTCTCTCAGCTCTTCGATGTCAAGATCTCTCCTCTTCACACCTCTTTTGTTCACACTGTGAGCAGTACCACTGAGTAAATTGGGCTCTGAGAGATGGAACAAGAAATACTGAGTCTAAAGTTTAAGTGAGGAAAGCAAGAATTATAGGGCTTACAGGAAGTTGCAGAAAAGGAAAAGAAGAATCTAATCTTAAATCAACAGTGCTTATCAGTGTTACTCACAAAACTATGTCACACCTTAAAATGTGATATAAAGCATCTACAGAGACAAGTTTAGCTCATACAAGGCATTGAGAGCTGTACAAATGACCTGTTTCAAAGTGTAAGCCAGGGAGAAAATATAAAAGCAGTATTTGGGGTAAATGCTTAGAAAGCCCTACCAAAAGCTAGTACGAACACATCTGCACCTCCCAGCTACTGGTCTCCCACAGACTCTCTCCTGTAACTCCTATGCCTTTCCCCAGCAGCAGTTTTCAGAGCCTTGTTTTCCTACAAATTAAGTCATGACGAATCCACTGGGATACACTATTCTAGCCTCCATGTGTAACTCACCTCAGCAAATACTGTCACTGAATCAAAGAATGTCAGGTTAGAAGGGACCTCTGGCAAGCACCTTGTCCAACCACCCTGTCAGCACAGGTACATCTAGATCAGGTTGCATAGGAACCTGGAACTCATCCAGTCAGGTTTTGCAAGTCTCCAGAAAGGAAGATTCCACAATCTCCCTGGGCAGTCTGGTGCAGTGTTTCATCACCCTCAAAAGTAAACAAGTTTCTCCTGAAGTTCAAACTCCTTCATTTGAAACCAAGACGATGACAAAGCAGTTGTATCACAAGCAGTAACAGTGGATTTCAAAAACATGGCCATCCCTCCAAAGACAGCAGCCACACCAGCACTGCTGTTTTCACACAGGCAGTTTTACCCTTTTCTGTTCCTCTCGTTGTACTATCTGATTGACACTGCTTGGTAGGGATGACTTACAAGCTACTTGCATTTATTATTTGGCAAATACATATTTAACCTACTTCCAACATACAATATGTGAGATTACCCTTGAAGTTATCCCTAGCGTGATAATACGCATCTAAGCTAATAAAAATACGTTTACATCTACTGTAGGAAAACCACTGATACCACCTGATGGCTTGTTTCTCACAGATTTCTGTAGGAGAAATGTACTCAAATTGAAGCAAAAAGCTGACATAGTAAACTAAGAATAAGATTACTGTAAGGAAGCTGGATGAGCACAGGAAAGTTAAAAGTTACTGCAAGTGTTTTTTAACTGACAAATTAATTACAAGAAAAAGAATTGCAAGAGACCAGGAAATCATCTAGCCTTAAAAAACAGACAGTTGTAGGAGCTGAAAAGACCTCTAGAGACTTGGTGTGGCCACAACCACTGCCCTTTCTCCAGACCTCTGCAGGCTGGGTAGAGCAGGTTGTCTACAACTATACCTAATTGGGTTTTTAACACCTCCAAGGACAGAGATCCTATAACTGTTCTGGGCAACTTGTGCCACTGTGTGATCATCATCACAGTTTCTTCTGTTTAAACAGAATTTCCTGCATCTCAGTTAATGTCTTCTTGCCTCTCATCCTGTCCTGGATGCCAAGAGAAGAATGTGGCTCTATTTAATCTGCTTCCTACATTAAATATTTATAAACATTGCTAAGATCTCCCCTAAGCCTTTTCTTGAGGCTAAACAATCCCAGCTCCTTCAGAATGCCAGTGTTCTCATGTTTAAGAGAACAAAAGTTTCAAGGAAAAAAAAAGAGGGGGAGTGTATTTATTGACTATACTATGAGCAAATCAGATTAAATTTCTTAAAGTTACAGATTACCCACAAAAAATAATTTCCACACATTTCGGATTATTCGGTTTAGCTCTGTGTGGTTGAAGGATCCTTACCTCGATCTGCTATTCTCTTCATCAACTGGTGTTCTCCCCATTTAATCAGATACTTAAGAATATCTTGTTCACTTGCCTGGTAGAAAGACAGAGTCAGCAATCACTATATACTTAATTATTTCTAGATTTGTGTCACTTAGTAAATGCCTATGAAGGAAGAAAAATGTCTAGCATGGAAGACTTACAGGTATTACATTTGAATGACTGAAGTTAATCAAAAAGGGCAGGCCTACTCTAACACTGGTTGTTTGGATCTCCTCTTTAACATTACAAACTCTGCATTTGCACTGGCTAGAAAACTACAAAAACAATGAAACCAATTAAATTACAATCTAGGTGAAGAGAACGATTTTCAGTAATATTAAAAACAAAACTTTGTTTTGTTTATACATGTATACACACATGCTAATCACTCAACATTTTTAGAGGAAAAATTGTGTACAGAAAAATTTATCTATGCAGTTTCTCAACAGCTAGGGTAGGAAATCTAGTGTAACACATCCCATCATGGAAAAATCAAGAACCAGCTGCATTCTGCATGCAGGTTACCTGTAAATAGTCAGACTGAATAGCTGTGAGCAGGTGGTCCTTGCTGAGTTCATAGAAGACATCTGAAGTCATGACCTGGGTAAACTCCTCACAGAGGAAATGTAGTGCTTGACGATGTACCCACTTGGAACCATATGGCTGAGAGCTCCACTTCAGAATGGCAATTAAGGTGTCTAGTGAGATGCTCTCTGCAATAATATCTTCACAGCCTAGGAGGCAAAAGCAAAAATCAAGGATGCTGTTACAGAGGTACTTTGATCCTGAAGGGATAATACATACAGGTAAATCTGTAATATAAAGAGATATGATTCTCAGTGAGAGTAAAACCGGGAGTGCTCTACAGAAAAATGGTGCAAACATGGTTAAGTTCTGACTAAAAGTATAATTTTAATTGTGGTTTAGGATTCTAACATTTACTTTTTAAAGGGAGATGAAACATGTAGGCTCATACGCATGGCTGAACAACTGGAAAACTAGTTCAGCCCTGTGGGAACCTCCTTTGGTTAATATACATGATCTGACTATTCAACACATTTTAAAGTTGCAGATCTTAATATGAGTCACTATTGTTTGCATCAGATTAACAGAAGCTGGTAAGTGGTAACTGGTTTCCTCACTTTGTACACAGATCCTCCCAAGACAGAAGAGAAGCAGCAAAAGCTGTGACAGTGTCAGTATTCAGCCACTCAAGACAGAATGAGGGCAGCAAAGCATCATTTTCTGATTGACAAAGAAGGCAACAAGCTGTGGTTGGTTGCTCTAGGCTGCCACTATGCCACTCTAGGTCTCCTATCATGCAAGGCACAGTATACCAGGACAAGAAGCACTTCCTCTGATAGAAAAACAGAAAGCAAAGCCTTCAAGAGGCAAGTTACTCTGACTCGTGGTGAGTCTGCTGGAGTTTTTCCCTACTCACTGCTGCGTTTACTCTTTCACAGGGTACATATTTTCTGAGGAAGAGACATCTCCTGAAAGGAGATGTAACAGATTTGGAAGGAATTAAGGGAGAAGTATTGAGGGAGGGATGAAAGCATGGGTACTTCAGGTTACTGAGTTAAGATAGAAGGTAACAGAACACTGATGATTTGAAGTCTCCAGCAGCACTTTGCGGGTTTCATTTGTACATCTGGTTTACATATAGAGAAAATACTATTTCTATTTGTACTATGAAGATAGCAATTTAAAGGGGGAAAAAAAAAATCTTATTCTAGAATTATACATTCCACTCTTAACCCACTACAGCCACAAAATTATAGCTGTTTATGCCCATGAGAGGTCTCTGGACAGCTTAGAGCAGCATGCTTCCACTGCAATTATTTTACTTCTATATGTCATCATTTTTCTCTCAGTTTAAAAGACATCTGAAAACTAATCTTTGATAGAATTGTCTCTCATTACTGAACTCTTGGACTAAGCGGAGTAAGAAAGTGTTTGGTATGGTAATTTTAGCATTTTTTAAGACAAAGATCAAATTTGATCTCTTGATGCTACATATTTTTTAACAAGTTGCATACACACAGGACACCAGGAGCAATTCATAAAACAAAATCTTACTTTTCTGCATATGTCAGCACACAATATAAATGCCATCTCCATTTCTGTTGCAACTAATAATGTAAAGGTTAAGTTAAGGAATAAGTAGTAACAAGCAAACACGCTACATCAAGTAGAAGGGTATAGAAGCAAAGTCAGTGAAAATGGAAACTTAAACAGTTAAGGCAAAGAAGACAGCACCAGGAAGCACCAGTTTAAACATGAGATTATAGACATACTTATTCTATTAAATACACATATTTCTAGTCAATACTATAAAAAAAGCCAGCATGTTAATAAAATTATTCTGCCATTACAATTTTCTAAACAGGAATTAAAAAACCCCAAAGTGAACATAACACATGGCCAACGCTCAGTGAGAACGGCTGCAGCAAGTGCCAGGAATGTCTGAATTTATGCACAGTTTAGGAAATAATTCTGATGTATTTTCTAAAGGAATTTCTGAAAATAATGCCTGTGTGTCCCCCCAGTTCATATTTCAACTTTCCTCAATAAGCACTTAGAGGATTTTATTTTCACATACCACTTCACCTGAGGAAAACAAAGGCCATAGATCAATGCAGCCACTGATGGAAGGTCTATCAAAAGCACACACATTTCTGAATGATGCATTAAAGGCAGCATTACTCTATTCATCCCAAGTCAGACTCCCCATTCACTTTTGAGAAAAGAGTAAGGATTGAGCTATATTTCAATGTGCCTGATTTGCCCTTGATCATTACTGAAGGTATACGCAATTTTCAGAACTACCAATTACCACTAGGCTACACAGATGCCTTATTATAGATATTAACCTCTAACATGTGTGGTGGGGACATGTCTGAAGTGCACAGTAAACATACAGGAAAGACTGGCTTGTGGCACCTGGAAAATCAGCCTGATCATCACCAGTACAGATGAGAGCAGAGGATAACCACTCCTGAGATACACTCCCTAGGTTTCAGTACAGGTTAGAGAAAACTGCCCACTCTAAATGCAGGAACTCCCCCGAACCCTGAAGGATAAACTTTACCCCAAAGTCTTGAAAAATTCTGGTCAAGAATTTGAAAAATGGTATTTAAAAACAAGCCAGCAGGCAAGTCTACCTTAAAAAAAAGGCCAAAGCATACATCAGAAGTACAAATAAATTAAGTACGAGGCTTTCTACTTCAGGATCCATTTTTACTTAACATTTCTCTTACATTTTTCCTTACACAATTAACAGCTGCTATTGTATTTAACTTTGCTGTGTGGGTCCCTCTTTCCTTTTGCAGCTCAAAAAGGATATATGTTAAGTTAGCAGCTAATCTGGCATACTGAAAGAAAGCCAAGAATGACTACTTGCAGTATGCTTAAAAGAAGTTTGCTTCCCTGAGTAAGAAACACAGTTGTTTGAAACAATTATTTAGGATCATGCTGAGTTACACTAAGTCTTGTCCTGCTAAATCCTGAAACATCTTTATACAATCACTCCATTTGTGTGGAAGATGACAGCAGATAATTACATCCTCCTGAAGCCTAAAGATTACACCTAAGGCCTGCTTAACTGTAAAGCCAATGTGCATGCCAACTCACTGAAATCAGTCACTGGAAACTCAAACTCTAAGAACAAAGAGGCACCTTCCAGTGAATGCCACACATTTAATCTGACATTTATTTTGGAAACAGTAAGGATACCTGTGCCCTGCAAAGACAGAAAACTACAGCTCTGTGAGAAATGCAGTTCCAAAGATCTGAGCAACACTGAATTGTAGCATGCTAGTTTGAGGGTAATTGGAATATTTTAATGAGAAAAATTAGATTATAGGCTGTGAAAAGAAAACAATGGTGATATCTACTTCACTCAGGCTTGCTGAGATGTATAAAAGCAAAGACACAAACATAGATAAGACAGTGTGTGTCTCTGCCTCTCGGAGTGTGTTTCTTCCTCTTGGATCTGTGTAATTAATCTTTCTGCTTCTAAACCCCCTTGCCGATGCTCCAAACTCACCTTACATGTAAGGCAAACTCTGGGATAAGGTAGAAGGGTGGAAAGAAGGTAGAAGTGCGGTTGGGAGCCCCTCCTGGGGACTCCAGTTTCTGTGAGGGGTGTTGTGTTTCTGTATTACTTTTAACTTGTATATTTCTGTACACAGCTGCAGATATTTGTAATATATTGTAAATATCTGCTTGTATATTGTACTAAGCTGTGAATATAAATCTTCATTCCTTAACTTCTATCTGGCTGAGTCTAGTCTGGGTGATTCCACGGGCAAGGGGGAGGAGGTAACTCTCAAACCATCACAATAGAAACAGGGCATCAGCTCAGTGCCAATTCTTCTGTCAAGTCCAGTTATTGCACAGCTACCAATAATATGATACTATCAATCAGGTGAAAAGCTCATTTAGGATGCCTAGAAAATGAAAGTCCTTTTCCCAAGTACTTTCACCAATGTTGACACATTGACTGTGAGATTATTAAAAGTATTTCTTCTGAACTACAAATAAGGTAACCATTGAAAGTGTTTTCTGAACATCTAAATAAATTGGGGCAACACAGTTCTAGCTATGGAAGTATTCCAATTTCTGCTCCTTCTCAGTAGAACGTTTTTTCACTTCAACAGTCACTTGGAAAAAACAAACAAGCCAGCCAAAAAACCCCAAACTCAAACCAACCCAGTCATCTAATATTCTCCTGTAAGCGCTAGTTAAGAGCATTCAGGCATAAACAGCCCTTCCAAGCTCTATCTGCAGTGTCCCTACTCCAAGTGCTCTATTGCAAACTTCTGTGACCATTAGTATCTTTCAGAGACTCAATTTTAAAGAAAGGAAAGATGGCTACCACATTTTGAACAAATTAAGCTATTCCATGTACTCCTTTTGCTGGATACCAGTAAGTCCTGCTTACAAACAAGTCCTTTCTGCTTCCCCAGATCTCTAATGCAGTTCCACGGTCCTTCCAAAAAGACATAGCTTGTGCTCACGCTTAGCATACTAGCTAGTAGCTTGGGATCATATCAAGAGTTGACAGACCTACTAAAGAGAAATCAAGTGCCCTCAACAGTTACCAAAAGTAAAATTAATCACTTTTTACTACAACATTGTTAGTTAGATTTAACTCATTTTGTTGTGGAAATCTTTCCCCTAAACTTAGGTAAACCAGTGGAGCCAAGAAAAAAAAACAAACAAACAAAACTAGTAAGACTTCATCTTGACACTGAACTGGAGTCTCGAAGCTATTCAGCACTTTAAAGTTTGTTGCATTAGGAAAGCTCATGCTGGCAATCAGGAATAATATGTTTTGAATTTGCTGGCACCTAGAGAACAGTTAAGAGACACAAGCTGCAGCCAGTCTGAACTGCAACACATTTGGAAGTTCCAGAGACAGTCATCTTGCTCTAACCAAGCTTCTGACAGCAAAAGAAAAAAAGAAGACATTTGTTCAGCCTCTTTCCTACATCTTCTGGACCAAAAGCTGCAAATGTGTCCCATACTTGCTAAGGATTCTTGAGAAGGTGGCCCACATCATGGAAGCCAACTCCCTTGTATAAAGGTATTAAACTAGATTGTGGCCTTCTTATGATCTGCTCCATGGCTCTAGTTCTTCTGTCACACAATGAAACACTCAACTAATTTTGTTCAGTCTTGGCTTTCAGCAATATTAGATGTCCAACAGCACAAACCCTAATGCCAGCATAGGGAACAGAAACAAGGAGGCAGAGTAGCAGTACCACTGTTGACCACAGAACAATCTGTGTCATATTCAAGTGACCTTATACAATTTGAGACACATGGCAATGGGGATTTAGGCTCTTCTCAGCAGTAAGCAAAACATAATTACTAAAATAGTAAGACCACGTGTCAGAAGACTTACACAGTACAAACAGGAAACAGTACATTTTCCTTTTTATTTTTTTCTTAAACTGGCTGTCACATAAGCAGTAACTGCACCAAACTCTACTTTCCTGGAACTGTTTTGTAAGCAAGGGATCTTGTTCACTATTCATCTTACAGATGCAGGCAGACTTTCCCAGTTTGATAACATTTACTGCCTCCCGGCAGCATCATATTCTCTGTCTTAAAGGAATGCTACAGGTTATTTAGCTCTTGAAGTTTTAGCATTTATCTTTTCCATCTCCTCTCCAAATTGTTTTGTTGTTTCATTTGTTCTTTTTGCTTTGTTGGTTTTGCATTTGGTGTTGGTTGGTTTTTTGTTTATTTTTTTTTGTTTTGTTTGTTTTTTTATCTTTAAAAGGAGATTAAGCCAATACTCAATTGATGTCCATCTTGTAACTTTCAAGCACATTATTTTCCACATTTTAGAACTCTGAAGAGTTTTATGTGAAGGTGCAAAACTATATGAATATTTTGCAAAACAGAAAACAAGACCTAAATAGCACTAAAGATAAAGAAAGGCTCAATAGGCATTATTGGTCAAACACTTCTGAAGTCTATTGCTAAGCTGAGTATCTCTTTTGAATTATTTGTGATCCTTCTACTGCTTTGCCTAAACACAAGAATTTAGAACATTCATGTACTCTCATCCTTGAAAGGCTGAATTCAAAGTACAGCTGCCATAGTACTGCTTAAGTAGATAGTACCATTGTTTGCTTCATTCAAAGGCAAAGTAAGGATTTTATAGCACTTCAGATCAACTGCTAAAAAACAGAGTATCTGAATGTTGGGTCAAGCAGCACTTTGTGTTGTGCTAACCACCCTTCCACAGTGAAAAAATTAAGTTACATCAAACCCAATATAATGTATTATCCAGCCATTTGAAACATTACATTAGGGGGTAGATGACAACAACATTAACTTCTGTTTTTAAAAATATGGCAGTTATAAAGCTGCCAAACATTTTAAGACATTACAACCGAGTTTTTGAAGTTTTAAAGCCAGAAATGCAAGATATCAAATGCTTTAATTGCAACAGCTATTTGTGACAAAAGCTCCTTACTGTTTTCTCTCCCAAATAACAAATCTATTCTTCTGCTCCTGCCACATGCAAAAATGCACAAGGAAGCCTGAAATCTGTGTTCACATCTTTGTCTTCTTGCAGTTGATAGTGGCCCATGACTGAGGTTCAGCATTCCTTAGGAAGAACATTCAGCAGCAGAGGTAGGCAACTGATACAACTTAAAAAACAAATGTAGGTCAGAAACAAAAAGCTGCCAACTCAACCATAACAAACCAGAGGGAAGAACTTAATACGGCAACAATAAAGGGCTGAGGAAGAGCTGATGTTTAGAAGGATCACCACCAGCAACCTCTGTTTAGTATTTAAGTCCTATACTTGCTAGAACACAGATGTCTGACAGAAAAAACCCTAAACAGTGACAAGCTGTTTCTCTGCCAACTATGACACTGCAAACAAATTTTATGTGCCCAGTTGCACAATTCAGTCAAATTCTTTATCCTTGCATATAACCCTGGAACCCAACTATTCTAAGGAAGATCCCTTCTATTTCCTGCTTTCTCCAGTCTTCATCTTCATAATGTAAAATCTAAGCAATAATTTTAAGCATAAGTGAATAATTTTAAGGATATAATAGGTCAAATTTATGTTAAAATTCACTTAATCTTACACATTTATATTCAAGTTCTTTTGAACATTCCTACTGCACTGATATATAACTGACATACTTGCTCTAATCTTCCCACAATACATTTTTGTGTATTTAATACGGCTGCTGTGGGCTTCCTGGCATTTCGGTCCTGCTGAGATCAAGGGTACTTTGATCTAGAGGCAGATATTGCCTGACATCAAAAAGCTGCACTACTGAGTACGGCTTTATAATAAAGTTTCTTCAATTTTATTCTTGTCAAGGGTAAAGTAAACAGCTGAAAAAAGAGTCAAAAGTCTGAAACAAAGTTATTTTTTGTCAGTTTAATTTTAGAAAACTTTCTGGAACCAGACAGAAAAAGATTCCAAAGCAAAACTATTTCATAGGGTACCAGTACCAAAAAGCCCTGTAACAGAAAAACATACTGTACCACCACTGTTCATGACAGTAACCAAAAAGGTCAAGATGGAGAAGAGAATTCACATTAATGTAATTAGCTAATAAAATTAACATACCTGAAATCAAACTCCTTTGCAACAACAATAGATGTTACAGTGCATTAAGACTGAAAGGGGGATTATTTTAGCAATGCATGAACACGTGAGGGAACTGATTTGGTCTTAACATTGTGCTACAGAAGAGGAACGGATAAGTCATTTTACATCTGCTATTTCTGAGTCCTTGTGTTAAAACAGTTGCACCAGAACAGAGAGCAGCTTGGCAGCAGGAAGACACAAAAGCAGAGGCAGAGTGCAGAAATGCTCCACCAAGGGATATGTCTGAACCTCCCAGAGAGGGCTCTAATTCTTCACAGCCTGAGAAAGCAGTGAAGAGACTCCCTTTTTGATGGTTCACCAATACTGCAGTACCCCTAATAGCAGTCTCAGTCCTGTTAGATACAAATGGGTTTCAGTGCAGTCTGCTCTATATATCAGATATGCCTGTTGACATCAATTTGGTTCATACAAAGACTCAACTCAATTTCCTTGAGAAGGTAAGTAAGAATCATCAGCTGAAACAAATCAAGGTAAAGGCAACTCCTAAATAATGCTATCTTGCTTTTCTTGGACAGTAAAGATTCATAGCACATACTCAATACTACCACTGACTTCATCATAATGAAACCATCTGTTAAAATACAACAGTCAGAAAAAGGAGTATCACTGAGTTAGTAATGGGAAGATTTCCATGGAAAGAATCAAAGCTGAATCATTACTGAAATTCAAGAAGACTTACATCTGGATACTTTGAAAGGTCCCCAAAGACAAATCAAACTCAAATTTGTTAATAAAATCACCTGATCAGATGCTTTAAAATACATTCATTTCAATTGACACTAATATTTTTTTACTCAGTGTTTGGTTGGATGAGTGAAATAAATTGGAAATATTCAGAACACCGTTTGATAAGTCCAAAATATTTTCCGGGAAACCACGGAGACAAGCTTTAGCAAGTTTGCAGCTGGCTAGCATAAGTGAACTGAATTAAAAACCTTGAGTCAGTGGCTGTGGAAATCTAGAGGAGAAACTTAAGGCATTAGCTACTGCAAAAGCCAGTTAATGAGTTGAGTTGGAACTTGGGCACTATTGGACACCTGCAGTGCCAGAGTAGAAAAGTGCTGTCAGAGGACCAACTTAAGAGTTTTCATGAGAACTTCCTCCTCAGTTTTGCCCCCAACTCCTACAGAATGCTGTATCTTCTAACACTGCTCTGCATAGTATCTAGAAACCAGATGTCAGAGTGACAACTTCCAGCACCGGCATGAGCTAACTATTCAATCAGGGAATGGGAAGGACACTAGTGAAACAAAAATTGTTCATCTACTTCATGTTAATTATTACACTAAGAGAAGACAAAGTGCTATGCTTAAGTGCCCAGAGAAGATCAGTGGTTGCTACCAAAGCACATACTTCAAGTGATCTGTTAGTTAAGTGTAGGCATATATATTTCACTAATCAAATAAGCTCCCTTTTTATTTTAATTACAAGATTATACCAGAAAATTCTTCAGTGTCAGCACAGTACCAATGATCTAAACATGAACTCAGCAAATTATGTATGAAACTATTAGACACTGACTTCACTGGCATACAAAGATTTCCTACAGATTGTTTTTTCCTGTAGCTAAGGAATAATTTGTAAAATCCTAGTTAGATGACATTAGCATCCAGAATTTCAGTATCTGAAACTTATATTTGCTGGTATTTGACAATACTATTTCAACCCTTGCCTGATTTCACCGCTTTTTTTCCCTCTACGTATCAACCACCCCCCAGCTCACCACTTCTGTGGTCAGACACAGATTCTCTAGTGAAAAAAGAAATGACCTCTAAAGGTCACCACATCCTTCTACCTCCTCCCAAAATGCTACAGCTCTGGTTCATCCAGACTGAGCACAGACTGCTGCACTTGTTGGTTCCAGCCACTCAAGCATGCTGCCAAGATGCTAAGCCCAGTGTAGCCCCTGCTGCTGCCTTTGACTTTCCACCCCTAGAAGTAGTGTTGGGGGTAAATCATCAAGGAAAAGTTAGACCTTGTTACTACTGATTCACAGAGTACATATTCCAGAGCAGCACTGGTCTGTAGTGCATTACTGAAGAGCTTGATGGTTTAGGACACACTGATTCAAGAAGCCTCAACATAAATGAAACTCAGCATCGAATAAATCAGACAAAAAGGGCCATTTTTCCTATCTAAAACTCTGCCTAAGGTTCTCTTTGAAGTCTCCTATCTATCATAGCTTTAATATGTTTTACACACTGCTCCCACAGAACACCTCCAGATCACAGTTGTTCCAGGTTAGGTTTAAAACCTAAAGGAAAGAATTACTCTCTGTTCATTTATGAAACAGTGTATAATTCTTCAGTGCCTTACTGAGGGCCTCATTCACAATTTCATTCCTTCATTAGTATTCCCTGAGCACACTATCTCCTTTTAGCACTTGTATATGTGCATGCACCAAAAGGGAGAAACTGTAGACTTGCATCACTTGTTCAATTTCAGGTCACTTTTTCTTGCTTTCAGCTGACCTACCAAGTTGTCCTCTCCTCAAGTACTATCCGCTTGCAAATATTGTATAGGAGCGAATTTGGCACTGCAGATCAATTATGGTAAAACTTCTTGCCACTTCTGTATTCCATTCAACATTAAGTTTCCAAGTATATTTTAAGGGGAACAACAAAAATAAGAGAGTCCAAAGGAGTGCCATGAAGATCATTAAAGGGCTGGAGAACCATGTGTTCAAGGAAAGACTGAAGACTTAGGTCTTCTCTCTCTCTGAAAAAGAGAAGGCTTGACCAGACCTCATCACACTAGTGCAGTACCTAAAAGCAGCTACAAAGAGGATGGACACTCTTTGCTCACAAGGAATCTCATGGAGAAAACAGGTAGCACATATATGTTGCACTGGGAGACATCTTGATATAACACATTTTTTACAGTGGAAACAATCATTCAATGAACAACCTGCCCAAGCACATGGCACAGCCCTCATCAGTGGAAGTTTTGAAGATGTGATTGGACAGGCTGCTAGATAACCTCATCTACGCTACCTTTCCCAAGAAGAGTTAGATCAGATCATCTTTTGAGGTTCCTTCCAACCTGATGCTCTACAATTCAATGATTCTGAGCCTAAGAACATCTTTCTGGCATTTCTGTAGCAGAATATCTCAAAAAACTTATCTCCTTTTTTTCCTGCCAGTTTTATTAAAGCATGACGATTTCAACTGCCAGTATTATCTGAAAATTAGTGTCCCAGTATCAACCTCTGAAGAAGATACAACAGTTCTGATTAGTTTCCCGTATCTTTACCATTCACAGTTCAATATAACTATCAACAGAACCTACTGTCTCATTTCTTCCTGCAGTGCTTCTATCCCTTCAGAGGTTTCCTACTTCACTGAAGTCTGATTCATAGTTGTTATTATAAACACTTCAATCTTACTACATTTCATTTGACAGCTAGGAGTTATGGATGTACAGATCTATTGTAAAAAGTTGTTTTCTTAAAAAATTACAACTAGCTTAAACAAATCACATTGTTGCTGTTATAAGTGAATTCCATCCTCCATTTCTCAGCTCAAAAGTAGAATTCTCACCTCCTCCACCAACAAGGCTTGAAGCAATTGCCATATCCCATTATGTAACACAGTCACTAAATAGTTCAAACACCAACAGATGAAACAGCAAGCAAAGCTCCCGCCACCACAAAAGGTATTATTAATTTTACAGTCAGTGCTCTTACACTTCACCAGAGGTTCCAACAACCCTAGCCAGCTGTCATGTGTAGTATGTCTGTTATCAAGACTTCAGTGATCTTCAAGAATGATAGACAGAAGTGAAACTTTATAAACTAAGAAAGTACTGACTGCCACTTCCTTCAGATCTTTACATCAAAAAAGAGATACTGAAGACATGGGACTAGTGCAATTGAGTAGTTTATCTTCCAACAGCAAGACTGCAGGCTTGGTGTATCTCATTTGATAATCTACAGAAATAACATACAAAGTTTACAGACTTGTTTACAGGAATGCTTCATAACAAGTCTTAAGTAATTCCTTTTTCTCAAAAATCTATTGTTTTCTCCTCCTCTTGTTTACACCCAAAAAAACCCAGATTATCAATGAAAGCAGAATAAGGTCAGAAATATCAAGACCTTTTATGTATCTTTGACAAAATGCTTCAATAATGACATGCAATACGATGCTCTCATGTGGCATTTCTTCTGTCTCTAGAAAAACACAAATGGAAAACAAACTTCTTTTGTAAAAGGAACTGCCACTCAATTATAGCAAGACTACACAGGCATACTTAAACTGCAAAATAGGTAAAAAATTATTCTAGTGAGGTCATATTTTCTACAGCATGGACAGAATTACATACCTTGTGCAAGCATGTTGAATTCCAAGAACAGTGCTATGTGATAAAGCTCCATAGCTTCTTCAGCCCTAGTCATGTTTAGTTTTCCTGCTACAAGAGCCTGAACTTCACTTAAACTGCCCACTGAAGGGCTGGAGTGCAAAACTGAGAGGTCCACCACGTCTGTATACATACAGTTCAAAATGACCTTCGCATATTTTTTTGGTATGATAGATTCATCCAAGATAATTCTAGTTGGAGTTCGTAGAGTTCGGTCTGTGATTTCTTCACCAGTTCTTATCCTCCTCTGCAGCAAGTGACGAAAAAACGGGGACCGTGATGAAATAATAGCTTTATGAGCTCTGAGCTCTTCATCTAGGCAGTTCTGACTTCCACCAAAAGTATCAACTAAGTCAGAGGCAGATGAGAAGCTGAGAACCACATCATAGTAGCACATGTAATCAAAGAGTGCACGCATATCAACGTCTAAGGAATTTGGTGTTCCAAATTCTTCACTAAGCTGCACAAGGATATCAACATTTTGGAATCTTGAATCCTCCATTCCAAACTCGCCTGTATAAAGGTAGTGTAACAAAGCAGAAAACATAGGCATATCTATGCCAGCTGTGTTAATATCCATTATTATTTCCGCCCCATACTCTGGTGAGGAAGAAAGCAGTGTCTTAAAAAATGGACACCTTGCTGCTAATATCGCACGATGCACAGGGAAACAAGTCTCTTGAAATATTAAATCTACATCAGTACAGTATTTGTACTGATAGAGTTCAGCCATATCTTTTTGTAGCGTCCTGGCTTCCGGTCTTGCCAAATTAGCTTGTAGATAAAGTTCTTTTAAGGCCGATGTCCCTTCATATTCTTCTACTAACGCATTAACATCTCTGACATCCCAGCCCGAGAGGAGTTCACGCATCTGCTTGGCATGGTCAGCAGATCGGCTAGATTTCCGACGCTTAATGAATTTCTTTTTGAGGGTGGCGAGGCCAGAGGTTTTCTTTTTCTTATCTTGAGGTTTCTCATGGCCATGGTCAAGGCTATACAGCTTTGATTCACAGCCATAACCTTGATGAGAATAGGATGATGTCCCTGAAAGCAGAAAGGAAAATCGAACATATGAATTCCTTAAATTTACAAGGAACGTCCATAATACCTAACCAGTCCATTAACGTCTCTGCAAGTTACACAGTCCGTCAGATATCTGAGGCTGAAAACCAGACAAAAGCCTCATCTGGCCATTAAAAATAAAAATAATTTGTTTCTTTGAGGTTTTTTGCATCTACAAAGTTTATACTTTTAAAGAATAAAACTGACATTTAAGAAGGAAGCATGACTCTCACTTTAAAGAGTTATTTCCTAATTTCACTTATTTACAGAATTTTCACTCTAGGTCAGAGGGCAAAAAACCTCAGATGTGACCAGAAACAGTACAGAATCTCAACTACTTCCAGATAAAAGAAGGGGAAAACCCCCAACAACCGAAATAAATAGTGTTTGTCCATGTTCTGTTGGGAATAGCCTATATGTTTACATTAGTACTCCTGTAGCTTCATTACTTGTTGTGGGTTTTAGATGTTAAAGCTCAATGTATATTCAACCATGAGTTCCAGGAAAGCTTTATGTAGTACTATTTTTGCTATGATATTTTTATGGTGATGTTATGGACCACGCTGTCAAAAGACAGTGCTTTTAGTTTCCACATAGCAACTTTTTGAAAGACACAGGAGCAATTCAAAGCTGCATTTAAGAGCACAGCAACTACAGCCCTCTAAGACTAGGTATATACATGTTTTATTATTTAAGCCTCAAAAATACTACGTAACCTCATACCTTGGCTTTTAGACCAAGCTAAGTAAAACTCCAAATCATGCCTTGCAATGGTTTTACAGTCTACTAGTGAAAACTTTGCGAAGGAACTTACTTTCTTGGGGGAAAAGACCTCTGACCATTTTATCCATGCTACATTAAAATTTGCTTGATGAGGTAACATGTTATTAATCATACTGAAACTTAGACATTAAACTGATACTTTTTAAACAAAGAGAACAGCAGTAATTCACAACAATTTCAAAGAGGCTGTGCTTCTAAATCTACTATAAAAATTCTTTCCACGTGCTATGCTAGGTACTACAATAGATTCAGCTTCCTGCTGATAAGAGAGAAATCTAGAATTTCTGCTTCATTTAAAGAGCATTGATTATACTTCACACACACAATGAAAGTATAACTATACTTTGGTCACTCTATAATGATAGATTCTGCTCTGGTAGAACATGCCAGCTCATTTTAATTTGAAGTACTTGAATTCTAAATGGCAAATTTGAGTATGCAGAATATTCTCTTACATTCCACTAACCAAAAACTAGGACAGCGCTACTCTCAATTTTTTCCTTCCCTGATGGCTGCCATGAGGTATTACTTGCACATGAATCATTACAAGATACTAAAATATTGTTCAAACCTTTGTGTACCCTGAGCTACTTAGAAGATTTAACTTCAAAAGTACAGCAAACAGTGCTATTAACCCCTACAAATAGATAAAGCTGCTAAAAAGGTGCTACTTTGTTTGCAAAAAGCAGCTGCTTTTTGCCATAGGCAGAAACAGATCTACCAGCATAGCCTCTCCGGGTTCACATCAGCTGGTGGTTTCATATCCCTCAAAGAAAGAATTTTGAAAAGCCCCTTTTTGACCTGTCTGTATTCCTCCATAATGCAGAAGCATTAGAAGTAGGAAAGAGAAATCTATTCCCCACTTGAACAGTGAAATGTCCAAACCTATTAAACACTGTTAAGCAGCAGCAGCCTAGACTATACCTAGCTTTGAAACAGATAAATATTTACGTAATGAAACGGATGACTGCTGAGAGAAAACTAGTTTAGCTCATGACAACAAAAAATGAGATCCATCTAGTCCTCTGCATGCCCACACATTTTAAAATCTAATTATACAACTATATATACACAAGTAAGCATCTTGAACAGATGCACCACTCTAGAAAATGGTGTGAAATCCCCCTCCTGAATGTTGTAGACAAAGTGGCAAAGAGGTGACTACATAGGCCTTTGCTACAACATAAGTACATTTTTCACAATGAGAACACTGAATTATTTTTACTGATTCATAAATGGTAAGCAAATTCAGCATTAAGTCAACTAACAACAGGAGCTAATTCTATGAATCTACTGGGCTTTTGCCAGAGCAATTCTTGGCTTCTTACGTTCATTCTACATTTACAGTGTAACACACTGCAGTGCTTCATTGGTAAAGCTGCACATCTAAAACAAACCAAGAGCCCTGAATCCAGTTTCCAGGAATAATGCAGCTAATATATATTTACACCTATTACAATTCCAGTCTCCATATTTCCAGTTCTCCTTTGAAGCAGTAAATGCCTTCTACAGAAAAATTAAAAGGAAGCTGATTTAGCATTAAAAAAAAAAAAAAAATCATTATTCTGACAAGTGATTGATTTTAGAATGCACCTATTTTCTGTTGAGACAACTACATAAACCAATAATCCCAATAAGAATTAAGGTAAGAGACAAATTCCATGAAGTGTGAAGAGACGAGGCTGTGACGTAGATAACACATTTACTCTACTAGCGCACTCACGTAAGCGTTACCACAATAGCAAAAGATGTCAGCAAGAATTTTAATGAAAACACTCATTTGGTTTTCCCCAGATGAGACAACCACACACTGTCAGACCTACCTCAAAAGCAGTCTCAACCACAATTTTCAGTAAGTAATGAGGATCAGTAAGTTTATCACAAGACATTTGTATTTTGAATTTAATAATGGAGAGCATCATCACAATCTTCCATAAGCCAAGCAGAGAGTTTCAGGGGAATTTAATAAAGGCTTTGGAACTCTCATCTTCAAATTTGCTCAAAAGGTGTTTTGGCATGCAGATCTGCCTGTTGTCAGGTTTGTAAGAGTTTCTCTTTGTTCAATATAGAGGCAGATAAAAACACCGAGGCACATAATAAAAATATCTGGGCTGTGATTTTTAGAAAGTATATACATCAACAGAGGAAAACCTTCTACTAGTGTTAGTTATACATGGAAAGCCTTTAGGGGGACTTTACAGAATGCATATCCAAGATATTAGTATTAAAAATTCTTCCTTGGCATACAACGACAGCACATGCAGAATTTTTAGCGCAGAGCACAAAGCTTTACACGTAAGAGTTTGTGGGCTATCCTCTACACAGGTCTCCAAAAGTTATAATTGTCAAAACAGCTGAGAAAAAGAGAAAAATTACAGAGCAAGTAGGGTTTTTTTTCTCTGCTAAGAATACTGCTGTGTTTTCAGTGGTTAAAAATGAACATCAAATATCAGTAACTACTTATGCAGTGTTGCAAGCCAAGGCATAAAGAAATAAAGTGTTTATAAATAATTTATGTTATGTTATTTACTGCTAAGAGCACTCTTCAGACTGCCAAGGTTAGGTTTTTTCCCAGATCTACCTTCTCAAAAACTGTCTTCTTTTAGATTCATCACCTAACTCTTTATTATTTATAGTGTGACAGTACTTAGATCAACACCAAGGTCTTTTTGCACTAGACTTGAAAAGCACATAAAAGGTAGTAACTGTTCCAGTTATGACTGGAATAAGAAAATAATTTCTTAGGGCACTTTAACTCATATCCGGTAAAGCAAAGTCCTTGCTTGTCTATAATACTGCTAGGACAGTAAGCATCCCCATCCCTATTTACAGGTGAAAAGGACAGGAGAAAGTTGTCTTTGAGACCACTTGTTACTTTAACAGTCTTATTATCAGAAACACCCTCTCTAGCACAAAGGCAGTAATTAGCTTTTGTGAAGCATAATGCCAATACCACAATGAATACTGATAATCAACAGTTTTACATGCTTTGATACAGTTTCACAGAAAATCTGAGGAAGAGTAGAAAATGGTAGACAGATTTAAGAGACGGCAACTGCTTTGGAACTGGGAAAAGTAGCTTGCACAGTTTAACTATCAAGATCCCTCAATTTAATTTAAATAACCTATTTAATAGCAAATGACAGATCAACTTCTTGCACATACACAGGACAAATGGCTACTGGACAGTTCTGATTTTATGCATGCTTGAGCTTGAATGGATTCAAATTGGTGACCCAGGAAATAAAAGCACTGCCTAACATTACTGCAAACAAATCAAATCCAGTACATACACAATCCAGCAAGTGACAAGATAACTGACAAGATTTACCTATGAATGTCTGCTGTGCCTGTGAATTTGCCCCTACCCTTGGGGAACACGAGTGAGGGTAGTTAGATGCATTAGCACCCATTTTCTTCAGTCACTCAGGCATTCCGCCTGCTGGCTCTTCAACGTATAATCCCATAATCCTTTACAAATCTTCAATCCCAGGTCCAGCATTCTGTTCCTCCGTTTCTGAAGAGCAAAAATACCAATAAATTACTTCATTATTCTTTTTCAGTATGTAATATGTGATTCAGATAAAATGAACAGCAAGGCAGCTCAGGATGAAGTTAGAGCCAGACTACAGACAAAAAAGGCATCACCACACCAGAAAACACCAGCAAACACAAGCTGTTGAATCCATGTAGTCTTAGTCAATGTATAGACTCATTCCCTTCCTTGTGTAGAAACACGCTAGCTATTCTACAACAGCCAAACACATAGGGATGCAAATCCCTTCTCAATACACTAATAGCTCCATTAAGAAAAAACTTTTAGAAAATAATTTCACTACAACAGTGACACTCCAAACCATCTGTGTACCCACACAGAATATGTTTCTTAAACATTCATTTCCAGATGGAATTAGATAAATGCAGTACAAGCTTTGTGGAGGTTAAGAATCACCTTTCTGCGTGAACGCCGAGTGTCTCACAAATAAAGGCCAGCATACTGAGTGCATATCCCAACAAATTCCCTCTTCTCAGATAAAATTTGACTTGTTTGGTTTTGACAGAGCCCTGGAGTACTGCCATTCCTATTTCATTTTCCTCTTCTGTGTTCTGCTGTGGTGTAATAACTTGTCTATTAGAAGTCTACTAGTACTTTTCAGTTTCCTCCAACATGGGAAATATCCCAGGAGCTGAGCAAAAGAGGACAAAAAAGAAAGAAAGAAACAAACAAGAGGAAAGACAAAAAATAAACAAAAAAACCCCAAAACACACCCCAAGAAAATCAACCCAGAAACCAACTAGTAGGCCTGTTTCAGTCTTTTTTTTTTGCTAGCAATCACAAATTATACACAACCAAGTCTTAGATTTGAAATCAATACATTGATTGTCTTCTCCCCAGAAGACACAGGGGATGCAATCACAGAATATGCAACTCTGCAACACCAAGAGCACTCAATGCTTGAGTCTGCAAGAGAACAGGCTTTAAATTAAGTGAAAAACATAAACACTATTAAAAATACCTAAAATATCAGGTACATAAAATAATGTTTAGAAACTTACTGCAAGAACACTGCTACATATTCAGCCTGAGCATCACACACTTGCTAAATTCAAAAATATGTAACCTAAGTATGACCAGTGCCATACTGAATCTGTATACCTATGTATGTGCTTTTATATCAATATATATTTAAATAAAGGAAAGGCAAGCATGCCAAGACCCAGTGAAGGAGAAATTTAATGCAGAGTAGGCACTGTGGTCAGGCATTTAGATATGCCAAAACTTCTCACACCTCCTTTTCAAGTGTAACCAAGCACTGCTTGGTCACATGTATGCCAGCTGATGTCAATCTCAAAACACAATGCAGTTCATAACAAAGTGTATTGTGCCCCATGGTTCAAAAATGATCATAGCTTTATTCCTACTACTGTCCTTAATCTCACGTATCAACTGAAGTACAGTCTCTGTATTTTTTATTCATACATTCATAGAATGGTTTGGGTTGGAAGAAACCTTCAAGATCATATAGTTCCAACCCCTCTGTTGTGGGCAGGGTCCACTAGACTTGACTGCTGAAGGCATCATCCAACCTGGCCTTGAACATCTCCAGGAAGGGGAATCCACAACCTCCCTGAGCAACTTGTTCCAGTGTCTCAACACCCTTACCGTAAAGAATGTCTAATATCCGGTCCAAATCTATCCTTCACAAGCTTCAATCTGTTCCCTCTCATTCTATCACAACAAGTCCTCGTAAAAAGTCCTCTCCTGGCTTTCTTGTAGACACCCTTCATGTACTGGAAGGCTGCAAACAATTTAAGCTGGCAGTAGTGATGAACTTTGTCCTGGAGGAAGCCCCACCTTCCACTCTGCATTCTTATTTTCCCTACCTTGTTTGTTCTGGTCCAAATATTCTGTGAACCAGCTAAACTGACCCATCTTAAAATTAACCTAGACAGAAAGTCTAAACAGTATCACTTACACAAACAGGTTGCCACGGTATCACACGAATATCTCTGCCACCACAAGTGGAAAAAGAAAGAGGAACACAGACATACGCTGCTAGGGCTGGTACTGCATCTTTTAACAGCAAGCATACTTGAACCACTTTAAGGATTTAGGTGCCAGTCTTTGTTTTGCTACTTTTCACTTCAGGCTCTACACTAAACCTAACCTACCATTATCAAGTAAAATGCCAAATCAGAAAAGCCATTTTCCATGGTGAAAGACAGCTGTAGAAGGAAACAAATGTAAAAATGAAGATGCAACTACAAAACACAAACAATCAAATCATTACCTGCAAAAGGAAAGAAACATTATCTTTCCTTGCAGAAGTTACCCTGCACACTGAAAGCTGTCCTGTTTTAGCTTAGATGAAGCCTCAGAATGTAGTCATAGAACTTTTTCTTGTTTTAAGAACTACTGCCAGGTAAACGTTTTGTCAAGAGCACACAAGCTAAAGGACTAAATGCATAATGGGCAGCACACCTTTAAGAAACTGCATACTTGGTAAGTAATTCTCAATTGAAAAGAAACAAATGAAATTTTGAAGGGTAAGCTGATTATATAGTCTGACACACATGCAAATCCACACAAAGCCTATTTTGACTGTTTTTTTAAATCCAGTAAAGCAACTAACATCTATCATTACTCAAAATTATCTCAGTGATACAACAATAAGACGTAGCTCATACAGCTGAAGGGTTATGGTTTGAATTAGTACTGTACAAAAATGAGGAACAGATAGTGTACTTCATGATTTGGGTTTAGAAATATGTTATTTCATATTTATTGCATTGGAAAAAAGAAAATCCAATAAGCAAAATATCAGAATTTAAGCCACATCAGCAGTTACAGACACAAGTGGGCAAAAAAGCAGATAACGAGATTATGAAAGTGACTGCATTGCTTAATGCTTTGCTGAAAATCATGTGTCCTGGCAATCACAAAGAACCCTTTCTTACTTGAGTTTTAAGGCACTTTTTTCCATTAAGTAATACACTTCTGCATTAAGAAGTTCTTTTAGAAACCTCATAGTACGTTTGACATTTTGTTCAGTTTTGTTGAGAAACAGAGGACTGAGTTCTAGGAGCAAATAAAAAAAAAAAATAACCCATAGCATTTTTCAACATGTCCTCTGAGGAGTCAGAGCAAAAGGCAAAAGAACTGTAATCAAATGGAATATAAAGGTGTGCAATCTCGAAGGTCAGTCCACTTGAGAAAGAGACAACACTGAGAAGCATTCCAGCAGTTGCAAAGACAGAATGTCTGGGAAAAGCCCTTCATTTCAACGCTGTCATTGCAAACAAGCACTCAGAGTAGCATTTTTGATGATCAGCAAAGCAATCTGAAGCATGATGTGAATGTATCACATCCTGGAAGTGATTACATAATGTCATCAGTAGTGAACAACAGGTCACATCACTAACAGCACTGGAGAGGCATGGGACATCAACATATTTATGGTCCCCTAAATAGAAGGTTCCAGGACCCAAAGCAACACAAATATATAAAGCACATGTGGACTAACTGAATTACAGCAGTACAATCCTGCACAGAATAGGAAGCTTCTCCCTGGCAATTTAAATATTTTCACATATTGACAAACAAACCTTCAACTCTGAACATCACTGGTTCTTCCAGCTGGTTACAAGCACCTGCCAATTCACCAAAAATCTACTTTGATTGATGATATTCACATGAAAGACTTTATTAATGTTCCTGAAATTTAATCCAAAATATTTCTTCTAGTGAAACTAGCAAGAACCATTTATTGCCCTTTAGGACTCTCTTGACGTGCAATGACAACACATATTCTTCAGTGACTCCATTTTCTGAAAGTTCACTTGAAAGGTGCATTATCTGATTCAAACACAAAATATCATTAAATCCACTTTAAGAAAATCAGAGAAATCCTGTCCAAGAAGTCTTTATCAATATTACTGAACAAAGTAATTAGGTATGAATATATCCATTTACAGGGAAAATGAGGATAACTAATTTTAGCTAATCTAGAGTAGCTGCAAGATACTCTAACATCTTGTGACTATTTTGAAGAACCTAAAGTTTTTTTCAAAGGACCTCTTCTGAACAAAATTAAAACATGTTTTTGTTTGTTTTTTTGTTGGGGTTTTGTTTGTTTGTTTTCTTTTTAAAAAGACAGGCAGATTCTCTTTGGTACAATAAGTATCAGTTAGTTAACAGTGCTGTGGTTTAACCCAGCTGGCAACTAAGTCCTACACAGTCACTCACCCACAGTGGGACAGAGAAGAAAATTAGCACAGTAAAAGCGAGGAAACTTGTGGGTTGAGATAGACAGTTTAATAGGTAAAGCAGAAGCTGTGCACACAATCGAAGAGAAACAAGGAATTCATTCACCACTTCCCCTCAGCAGGCCGGTGTTCAGCCACCTCCAGAACAGCAGAGCTGCATCACACAT
This sequence comes from Tricholaema leucomelas, assembly GCA_013400475.1. Taxonomy (NCBI): domain Eukaryota; kingdom Metazoa; phylum Chordata; class Aves; order Piciformes; family Lybiidae; genus Tricholaema lacrymosa; species Tricholaema leucomelas. Next base: position 478,055 of record WAAF01009348.1, on the reverse strand, counting down.
AATCGTTACTTGAGAAGACAAATGCTGTCACTTGGAACCTTCCCTCCTCCCTTCTTTCCCCAGTTTTAGAGTGCTGAGCATGACATCATATAGTATGGAATATTCCTTTGGTCAGTTGGGATCAGCAGTCCTAGCTGTGTCCCCTCCCAGCTTCTGCACCCTCAGACTATTAGCTGGTGGAGTGGTGTGAGAAGCAGAAAAGGCCTTGATTGCATAAGCACTGCTCAGCAGTAACTAAAACATCCCTGAATTATCAACACTGTTTGGGTAACAAATTTTTGAATGTCTACTCCCATACAAGCTGCTATGAAGAAAAATAACTACCCCAGACAAACCCAGCACAAGCAGAAAAAGAAGCCTTTAAACTACATGAAAAATGCCTCAAGAAAAAAAACACATTTTTTTTGCAGTATTCTATTTTTTCCCTCTCTATCAAATCAGTCAGTCCATTGTTGTTAGGCAGCAATTTAATTCAGTCAAATTTCAACCAAATTCAGTTTCAGATATTGGCACTGAAGCTTTTTGACAAGATCACTGCTCTCCTGTCTTCAGATATGACTGGTCCTTATCACAGAAGTATCCTCAGCCATTTGCTCCGTGAGAAAGTTAGGAGTGATGCATAAGCAAGAACTCCCTGCACAAAGCTGTCCCACCTTTATACAGCATATTTCATGGGTTTCCTATTCAAGAACCCCTTAACTGTTAACAGGATTGTTGCTTTCACAGGGAGTAAGGCAGGCAGTCTTCCTCTGTAGTTTACACAATTCATATTGTTTTCTTTGAGACTGCCTCCCAAAGATCCCTGTTTCACCAAGAAAAGAGAATTTCTTCTCTTGCTGAAGCTGTGACCCAACAATACAAGATGCTGTTTTCAATCACATAGACTACTAAGACAGAGAAATCTTAACTCAAGCCCCAACAATATGGAAGATCCAGCTCTTGACTTGAGCACTGCTGCCTTCTCACATCAAGTACTATCTCAGTGGAGTATACACTACAGTCTCCTTGTACTGGAGACTGTTTATTTTTCTCAAGGCTCATTACTTCATAGAAAGTAATTTATTTTTAAATTATCTGGGAGCTTCCTGTACACAAGAGTGCTTCTAAACAAAGTAAGCTGCACCTGTCCTCTCTTACAACTTTCTGCTTTTAATTCACCTTCACAAAAGCACCCTTTCGACCTGTTTTAGCTCTCTTATGAAATTCCACAGCCTTAAGAACAGTAATAGTTTCTGCTGATGAAACCAAATTTTCCTAACAGTAACTCCAGCATGCCAATATTGAAGATGACTAAAAATCTTGGACCTATGCACTTAATGACTCTCCCATATATATGAACTCTTCATAAATCAGCTTGATTACTTCTATCACCTTAGCTGTTATCAAGTCCTCAAACTGCCATTCAGCCATTGTATCAGTAACTACCTCATTTGCTTGGAGCCATTACTGACACTATTCCTCATTACTACAGTGTTTTTGCATAACTTCCTTTCTGCACAAGCTTCTGAAATATGTGGTGACAGAATAATATGCATCTCATCTACTTCCACTGAAAAACTTTGCCTGTGACTAAAAAAAATTAAGATTTCCCTGTATTCAAAACAATTTCTCTATTCTCTATTCTATATTCTATTCTCAGCTAACACCACCATCTTCCCAAAGCTCTTCCGCAGTGTCAGCAACCAAATTAGTGTTCTTTTCTGGAGTTTTCTCTCCAGTGCAAGTAGTTCCCTATACCAGTTTTACCAAATGACTCAAGGAATGCCATCAAAATTAGGAAGAACAGCAAGAAAAGGCTGCTTGCTGTCCAGAGTCAAATGCAACATGCAATATAACTAATGCCCAGTTGGCAGTCTTCCAAAAACAAAAAAATTCCAGTTCCATGCACTCATTCCTACAGCAGAGCTGTTTCCTTTCATTCTAGCAGACTTTTGTGAAGTCACAGAAGTCCTGTCAGGGACCTGGTTATACCATGTTTGTTTTCAGCTGATCCTCTGGTGTGGCTGTTAACAGCTGCTGCTCCTAAGTACAGCATTGCCTCTGTACTTTGAAAGTGGTAGCTGTCTAAATGTAAACACCTCAACGTAAGAGGGTGACTGTAAGACTTTTGCAGTACATGGTTTTCCTTAGCTCTTAAAAATTAACAGTAGGAGGAAAAAAAAATTAACTTCAAATTGCAAAGCAAGGGCAGTCCTAACAGAAACAGGTGATTTATACAGCAGTAACTACCACAGCAGTACTCACTGCATCTCTAGCTAGCTACCTGCTGCATCTTATTTGGCCTGTACTGCTGTTGCTCTTTACTTGTGCAGTTTGCTCCTCCCTTCAAATAGGCCTTGTAACAACCTTTCATATAGCAGCCATTTATACAATATATACATCTAGTTATTAATTCTGTGGAGAAGAAATACAAAACCAACCAAGCCTATGTGCATTACCATATACTCTTCTTAAATCAGCAAATTCCTGCACTACAAGGGAGAAGCAAACTGTGTATGCAGGACTCCCTGCCGGTCAGCACTTCACTGATATGTTAGGGTGATGGCACACTACCACCACTCACTCTGCTGCTCCACCCACGAGGCTTTCCTGCTTCCCCTCACACTACATACAGATATTAGATGATTATGGAACAAGTAATTTCAAATGGCTGATCTATCATTCAACTAGTGGAGGAGGTAACAGACAGGAAAAAGGGGAATTCCTGCAGGTTGGTCTGACAGTCACTACAACTAGAAGAGGAACCCTCATCTGTCAATACGAAGAGAGCACTGTTGCTATTAAAATGCCTCAACTCCATGAAACTATACTCTTGTAGTCCTATCTTTTGCTTTCTCTGAACTCAGGCCGAATGTCAACAAGTCACTCTAGTCTGGCCCCAGGCACATAGGCAAAGTCCTCCTTTAAAGTCACCGTTTCTGTAGCTCAGGTTTCAATGCTGATCGGTGCCTTTTATCCTGCTCTCCTAAAATCCACAGTCATTCTCTGGTCTACTCTGCTCAATGAAGCAGGCAGAGATACAAAAAAAAATAAGCAAACTGGAAAATTCATTGTGCGTGCTATTTATACAAAGACTGACTCATGCAAGAGCTTGTAAACTGGTTATGGACTGCTCCCACCCTGAGTAAATCAGTTGCCAGTCAAAACTGCAGGCTGCTTTGCGTTTATTTAGATGCTATTTGTGTACAAGAACAAAACTAACGCAGTGATCTTAAGGCTGTTTGTGTAAAATCAGTTACTTCCGTGTATACTGTGATCTTAACAGTTACTTAAAAGCTTGCACATTCAGATTTCTCCTTTGGTTAGGCTTGTCTATATGGTCTATTTAAATTAATTTGCTTCAGCAGAAAATGTAAAGACTCACATGGCATGCTATGCCACGCACTACAAAGATTTTGAGGATGGGTACATGCACATGAAAGCACATAGCAAAACACACTAATGTTGCAAATCTTCCCCTCAGAACCAAACTTCAGCTACTTCCACAAACTATATGAACTTTTAAGTTACATCAGTAACTTTAGCTTCAGTAGGTACCTTCAGTAATACCTACACTTAGAGTCCATGCAAATGTGGTGAGAACTAATGCTCACAAACTTCAAAAAGTGTCCTCCCCAAATCCAGAGAAATCCATTTCAGATGAAATAGAACACATACTTTCCTCAGTACTAAAAGCAATCAATTAAGGAAGGAAAGGCTTAGTCAGAAAACCAGTCTAGTAGTCTACAAATAAGTTGGAGCACTATTTACATTTTCCCCTTGGCAAGCAAAGGAAGTTGTGTCTTAGAGATTTCTCGCACGAAGTTCTCTCACCATTTCTAAAGCTTTTATTTTTTGTCCTGTAACATGCACATTCAAGTTTTACAGAACAAAGGAGCATCTCACAGGGTAATATAACAAGTTGTTCCTAAAAACTGAAGCACCAGTTCATGTATCTATTTAATTCAGCAACATCTACACATACCTCATGTGCAGGTATGAGAGCCTGTGGGGTTTTTGTTTAACTGTTTACTAAAGCAAATCTGCCCTTTGAGCAGATCGACAATATGCCTTGACTCTTCCCTCTCCCTCCACAAGATCTAAAGCCTTTCAGTTGCCTCAGAACATCTGAAAAACCTATTTTTCAAAGAAATCAAAGTTTTAGAAGGAAACAACTTTTTTTATTATTAGACAAGAAGCTTCATTAAAGCAATCCATTGCTCAGTCTCACTTTAGACCAAATTTTGTTCATTTTTCTCTCATCAACAACTGTCCTCGATACTCTTTCACACTTAAGGCAAGGGTGAAATGCAAAAAGGGAAGCCTTTGACTGCATGTGCTATACATATCAAACTTCCTTTGACTATTCCATTATTTGAGAAGTTCATCAATGGATGGGAAAAAGTCATCATTGCCACCCATAATAATAAAACTGTATCCAGATGAGCCTTCCCACTCAACTCTTCTACTTGCACATTTTAACTTAAAAGAAAACAAGTTAATCTTGTATGGGGGGGGTGGGGAAGGCAGGTTCAATTTCCCTCCAAACTTAAAAGACGGATGAAATTCAGACTGACAAGATTTTTAAATAAGCATTCTCATTACTGTTGAAGACTTCTAGTACTTAATGCAGGTAAAATCCAGTCACAAAATGTGGCACTCTTTAATTTAGTTCTTTAGAAAAATGTTAGTAGCTAAAAATAAAACAAAACGCGAAGTGAAGAAGGAGAAGTAGATCTCCAAGATGGTGATGGGGGGAACATCTAGACTGGCACAAGTATGTTCATCCAAACTGGCAAATTTTGAATCTGTAATCAACTGAGAAACATGCAGTAACAAAATTATTAGACATTGTCAGTAAGGAATCTCAAATATCTTAAGAAACTTAATATAAAATCTTCCTTTTCCTTAAGTGGAAAAGCCTTCACTATTATGGACAGATCTTTAGGAAAGCTTGCTTTAGGACTGTACTTCTGAGTAATAGTTTTCAGGAGCCTTGAAATTTAATCTTGAAAACCAACTTCAATTAATAAATGTGCAAGTTAGGACATCAAAGATCTTGGTTAAAATGCAGCTGAAAACAAGCTGTTACAACTCAGTGCAGAAATACATGTGAGAGGTCTCTTACAGGGGTTACCAAGTCTCCAGGTTTGTGTCTAGAAATACAAAGCAGTTATCACATCAGAGCAGGGATAATATTACACTGTATGACAACCTTTCTGTGCTAGAAGGGTATTTTACCATTTCAAGTCCAAATGCACATTTAAAGAATTGTTTAATAAAATGTTTTGGTGAGCAAGTAAGGATCAGGAGGTATTTTCTGTTTCAAATAATGTACCTTTTTGTAAAAGAAAAGGCAGAAAAATATTTTCTTTTGAAAAGTTCAGACAAGTTGGGATTTCACAATCTGAGACAGTAAACATACATCCTTATCCAAAATCTAGAAAAGTTAAATCTCCAAACCTCTCCTGGACAGTCCCTCTCCTGGAGGGACTCAAGATGACACTCACCAGCAACTTCCGAAGTTACATAAATTCCTTTGTAAGAATTATGATGGTTACATCCAGATTACCTGCGACAACTGTGCTTCTCAGGAGCTGAGAAGTACTGACACATTATAGATCCCTCCTCATTCATTATCAGGGCCACCACCACAGTGAATAATAAAACATTTCCTGTCTCATTTGCATTTTGTCAATTCAGTATTCTTCTACCACTCTAGTGGCTGAAGTAAATAATCCATTTCAAAAACTTCCTCATTACAGACTGTGACAAAGGTATCTTCAACTAGAAGTGTCAGTAGAAACTGTTTCACTGTATCTCACTGAGCTGTAGTTACCTCTAGAATTACCTAAAAGAAATCCAAGGCTGAAAACAGATTACTCTGTATTTGGCCTTGGGCCTTCTACTTTTCTCTCTGTGTAGTCTCACAACAACTTCGTGATTCTCCTGAGTGGCTTACCCCTTCTTCCAAAGACAGTAAACTCTCCGTTGCACGCTGAGTTGCAACCAAATCTCTCTATCCTTCTCCATCAACTTCTCTTTCTGCATATGGTATTGGCCTGTTCTTGTGCCTTTAAGACTTCTCTCCTGAACAGCATCCAAACTTCCTGGTCTCCTTGGCCCTTCAGGACTGCCTGCCAAAGAACTCTGTCAGCCTGTCTCCAAAACAAGCCAAAAAATCTGCCTGCTGGAAGTTCCAGGTGGCAGTTCTGTTGACCCTACTCTTCAACAATCAAGAAATCTATCATTTCATAATCGCTGTGCCCAAGACAGTCCCAAATAGTCCTTTGCTGTTTGCAAAGAGCAGGTCCAGGAGAGTACCTTCCACCACCAGCTGTGTCAGGAAGTTATTCTCTACACATTCCAGGAACTTCTCGACTGGGACTGCTCCCTCTCTGCCGTACTCTATTTCCAGCAGACATCAGGGAACTTGAAGTCCTCCATGAGAACAAGGGCCAACAATCGTGACACTTCTTCCAGATGCTTAAAAAATATTTCACCTGTCCGTTCCTGCTGAATGTTCCTCCTGAACAAACTCCCATCGTGGTATCTGCCTTACTTGCCTTCCCTCTCATTCTTACCCTAACTCTAGCATCACCATCATTAAGCTCAAGGCAATAAAAACACTCCCCGACATACCAGGCCATCCTACTGCCCCTCTCCTTTCTTGTCCGTCCCTTCTGAAGAGTTTGTAGCCACTGACTCTGGCATTTCAGTCACGTGAGACATTCCACATTTGTGTGATGGCCACTACGTGATAGTTTTACTGATACACAATGGCTTTCAACTTCTCCTGGTTTTTTCCCCATGGTGCATGTGTTAGCGTAACACCTTCATGCAGTGACTGCCCTAAGTTCTACCTGACCATTCTCAGCTGCTCCCCTGATTACTATCCCATCAATAACCCTTGTATCTTTGCTGTCTTGTGAGTCTCCGTTCCCTACCTCAATTGATACGGTAGACCAAAAGACCTCACTAGGATAACATCCTTCAAACATTGGTGTGCTGCCCTTGGGCTTATTTCTACAAACCTGTTTTTGTGCTCTAACTCCTGCAAAACTAGTTTAAACACTTTTGACGAGCCCTTCCACAGTCTGGGCTGAGATCCTGTTCCCCCTTTAGGATAGGCATATCCCATCTGTTGCCAACAACTGATGTCCTGTAAATCAACCCACGATTGAACAATCTAAAGTCCTGCCAGTGACACCAGGTTTGGAGTCAAGACACTGATTTGCTGGCTCTTCCTGTATATTCCCTCCTCACTCCCCATAAGTGAAGGGATAGAAAACACAACTTGTACTCCGGATCCCTCATAACCAGTCATCCTAATGCCACAAAGTCTCTCCTCGTTACCCTTGGACCTCTTGTCACTACTTCATCATTGCCTACCTGAAAGATCGATAGTGGATAGCAGTCCAAGTGCCATACTAAAGAAAGAAGCTTTCTCCTTACATCATTAATCTGAGCCCTAGGGAAGCAGCAGACTTGTCTAAGAAATGGGTCTGGTCTGCACATCCAGCCTTCCACTCCCTTCAGAAGTGAGTCACCCATGACAATGACCCTTCTTTTACTCTTTATTGAAGAGGTTTTGATGCAGGGTGTAAATTAACTAAACCTCAGCAACACCTCCAAGCTAGCTGAAGCTATCATAAGTAGCTTCAAGAGGTTGCTAACCTCCTATGTATTTTAAGAAACAGATGTAGGAATATATTGAAGAAAAAATTCTAAATGCCTCCACTTGTGCAAAATGCTTCAGCAGAACCTCATACTAGAGAATTTATGTGGACAAGCACTATAATTATCACAGCAGCAGAAAGGCTTCAAACAGGACTTGCTTCTTCCAAGACAAAGTCAAAGATTATCAAATCCACAGCACATCCAGCTTCTCAGTTTTCAGTACTCAAGAAACCACTTTGCCCCCACCTATATCAGGAACCATTATGAGAACAAAGCTAAAGCAGAAGATGATCAGTAAAGCTGAAAGAATATGGCAGCACCAGTCCAGAAGACATTCTCTCATTGCATTCTGATGGGATTTGCTACTTTGGAAGGCTCTTTAGTCACCTCTTATGCAGAATTTCTGATATTTGGATCAGAAGAAAGTGTATGAAAAGGAATTTTTGTCATTCTTACCAATTATTTTTGAAGCCACTAGAATAACCTTCTCATTTCATCACAGGATTTCCTTTTAAACTGTTTCTCTAAATGAAAGAAACACACTGATGACAAAATCCCCACCAGGGTGAACATATGTGTAAGCCCACCAGCTGTCACAGTACCCATTCAGTAGTGTTTGGTGTAACCTTGCACAACAATTCATCCAGTGGAGCAATCAAATCTGATTTAAATTTAACTAAGTATATAGTGATGCATGTTTTTCAAGCCAACTCACTTTAGTCCCACCCCCGTCTTCCCTTTACTCACCTAACCTTGGCTCTACATTGTACCAGCAAACAAACTTTCCACAGCAGTGTCATGACCCAGATCTGAATTTATTTTGTTTTAGTGATTTATTTTTCAGACAGATCAGCTTCCTGCAATGCTTCAATGCAAAGCCATGTAAACAGTTCCATCAACACAGCTGAAAGGGCTGTGCAAAAAGCAGGAAAAAGCAACTACAGACCACAAGTGCTTAAGCCAATTTTGCCACTAAGCATCTATCAAGAATCTTATAGGCATCTTTATGAAACAAGAAAATCATAGTTCCAAGAACAGAGAAATTAAAGATGTCAGATCCCCTTTAGTTTCTGATGAACCTCTGATGAGATCTGATCTCTGCTTTAACACTGAAAACCAAAACACCACAGAGATGACGAAAGCAAAATGCCAAAACTTCAAGAACTTCGGATAGCAAGGTATGAAGTAAGTGTTGCATATGCTACTGCTGATTCTCAACTCTTTCTTAGCCATTTTCCCTTTTGCCCAATTCTACTCTTGCCAAATAATTTTCACTGTTTCTACATAAAATGTTCTCCTAGCATCAATTCATTATATAGAAAGCATCTTTACAACTGGTATGCAGGACAGAATAGATGGTCACAAAATGCAAGAATAGCACCAAACTCTGCATCTGCAGTGCCTTCTTGTTATAGTTCAGACATAATGGTAATTTGACATATGAAAATGCTTTCTAAAAAATCCACAATAGCTCCTGCCCAAAGACTTACACACTGAGATGCCAAGCTTATTCTTCAAAGAACCTGGGTAACGAAAAAGATCAATAGTTACACAGCTCACTTGAAGCTCATCTAACACTCACATCTGAAATAGGATTCTCAGTCTCCACCACACAAAAAATGTTTGTGCACCAGATTTCCAGACCTGTGAAAAAAGTGCTACAAGCCATCAATCTGGTAGTCAAAACCCATGTAGATATGTTCAGGGAAAGAGGCAAACCAAAAAAAGTTTAGTCAAGACTGAAACTCAAAGTTTTATATCAAGATGTGCTATAAGGGGAGTCAGATTCTAATTATTAAGAATATAGTTATTTCTTGTTAAAAGAAATCTAATATTTCGTCTGATTTGATTGTCCCTGAAAAGCAGCCACTCACATTTATCCTATTCATCATTGTGCAACCAAGACATCAGAATACACTCCTCTTCTTGCGTGTGGTCTGCTACCTCGAAACCACACTAGCATCAGAGGGGCAAGGCTTGTGTCACATCTCTTACGGCCATACGCAGGACTACAGGATACCACACCAATGCAAAGCAGGACAGAGGAAGACATTGCCCAACCCTAGAACTCATTCCTTACAAGTCTCTAAGTTAGTTGTCATCACTGAAAGCTGTAAACCTGACATTAGCTATGCAGCAACTTCAATGGCCACTTTCAAAATGAAGACCCAATATTTAGTCAGTCCGCTCAATCAAGCTCTGTCAGCTCCACTGAATTAAATTCAAAGAGCTGGCTGCAAAGACAGAACATTCTACTATAGTTTAACAGTAAGCAACATACCCTCACAACATGAAAGTTTGAGCTTCTCAGACAAATACGAAAACCAAGAGGGAAAAATGAAAGGTAAAATAAAATCCCTATGACAAGCCCATGCAAGTCTACCAGGAAAGCTTATAAAAATAATTCTGTCATGCATGACTCCTTGCAAATCAGACAATGCCAGCTACAAATATTACACCACTACTGGATCTACAACTCAGCAAGGAAATCTGGATATAAAGAAAATTCATTTGCACTAGTAAGAGGCAAGGACTTTTTAAAAGCCGGCAATTACAGCAATGGCAAAGAAAATGATCCAAGATGAGTTGTGTCTGTGCTCCTTGTATGTTTAAACACGCAAGACTAAATCAGAAAGCCAAGCTCTTCACATATTGACTGAAGTTTCAAAGCAAGTAAAACAATGTTTAGGATTCAACGGCTTTTTTTTTTTCTCCAATGAATGAAAATAAACACTGGAAGTACATTCTACTCAAAATATTGAGCTCTATTTCCAAGATGACCTGTATGCAGTCCAATCATACAAGTCTAAAACTGAATGTAAAGCAGAAAGCAATGAGCAGCTTCATGCTACAACTCAAGATACAAGCTTTATTCTTTAACACAAGTCATCAGAGGCTTACATATAAGCAAGAACAGAGAGTAATGTTTACACAGCATTATTCAATGCAGCAGTGTAGCAAATTCTTAAATGTCTTAATTATGCTTTGGTCCACCAACTAAGACTACTTAGAATTAAATTATTGCAAGAAGGGAAAAAAGCATCACAAGCCATACCTTACCACTACATTATCTGAATCCAGATATTCTACTAAATAAGCACTCAGACTTTGCCTTTTAAACACAGTAATGTACAGACTGTGAAATTTTAAAAGACACTTGTTTCAGTTCCTTAAAAATAATCTCTACAGAATTAATTTGATTATGCTGGCAGCAGACTCTCATCCGACAAGGGCAGAAAGGTGGAAGAAGTATTTGCATTGATATCTTCAGCAAATAGAAATTTTAACTCAGTAGATGCGAAAAGGTATTCCCCTCTCTACACCTATCTGTGTAAAGAAGCAGACCAATACAGAACTAGAATGAAAGACAATCCCAGAAAAATAACCCTTTTCCCTAACATCTTTCAAACAAAGAGGTAAAGCTTTAACTTATCATGCTTATCAGTGCCTAAAAAAAATAAGATCTGAACGCTAATCGTGTTGCACTTTCTATTTTTATTTTCTTCATTTCTAAATGCAAATAGAGCATGCAATATATGGTAAAATCCAAGATGACATCTCAGTGGTATATCTGCTGAACACTTTAGCTTTGTGTATTGTTAGCCTGACTTAGAGCAAAGCCTCAAGTGATGCTACATTCCCTAACTAAATTCTCACGCAAACAAAGTATCGAGTCAACACATATTTAATTATCTTGCTATCATATTTTATGTTAGATCTTGGCATGTGTCATCTTTCATTTAACTGCCTCAAATGTAACGGAAAGGGGATGGCAGGGGAGAGTAGTTAGAAGTACGAACCGACAGCAAAGCACTATCCCAACAGCAGCAGGAATATTCCAGAGGCACAAGCATGCACATCGTCTACAAAGCCCTCCAAGTTTTTCCAGGAATACCTACGTGGAGATCAGGAAGACGAAACCCCACATCCCAGGGCAGCAGCAACCTCAAAGCCGCAGGGACTGCCAAGGGATGGGACGAATAGCCAGACGCACAAGCGGGAGTCACAGTGAGTGAGTGCGGTCACTCTCGCACCGGCCAGACGCACGGGGAGCCCCACAGCAGCAGGAACATAAGCCCCGAACCGGCTCCTGCAAGAGGCGACTCAAATTCCCTCGAGGGCTCCGTGGGGAGTGGCGCCAGGACTGCAGCCGCCCAGAGCCGAAAGACAAACCGCCCCGGGGGCGGCGGGCGGGCAGCGCTCTGCGGAGGGGGGCGTTAAGGCAGGACCCGACGGCAAGAAAGACGGAGGCGAGGCCGCTGCCGGTGTTTCGGACCGGGGACCTCTGGGCACTGGGCCCGCCCGTCCCCGGGAGCGGCACGGGGCCTTGCGGGGCGGTGGGGACCCGCACCCCACTCCAGCCGCAGCGGCAGAGCTGCGAGCTACGAGGCAGGTACGGGAGAAGTCCGTCTGCAACCGGCGCCGGGAACTGCCGCTCGGCAGGGCGCACACTTGGCCCCAACTCGGAGTCTGCCGCCGCGCGGACGTCAGTGGTCTCTCGCCCCCTCCCTTCTAAGGCCATGACACCAAGCCCGGCCCTCCTCCCAGCCCACGCTCACCACACGGCTCCCCATAACACCTCACCTCCGGCAGCCGATCGCCGCCGCCATGCTCCCCGCTCAGTGCCACCCACTCTCTCCTAGTCGCGCTCCGGCCGCCGCCATTTTGATCCAGAGCCCCAGACTCGGCCGGGCTGGAGGAGCGCGCACGGCGCCTGCGCAGCGGCGCTGCGGCGCCCCGGCCACGTGGTCCGCGGTAGGAGGGCCGGGGCGACGCGCGTAGGTCCCGCCCGCGGGGGGTGGGGCGGGGACAGACTGTCTGACGAAGCGGGGGACGTGGCGGTAGTTGTGGGGTGTTGTGTCCTAGGTCTGAGCCGCATCACCGTCACAGATGTAGCTTAGGAGGCGGGAGGGCGACGTGTGATGGCACCTGTGACAGAGGCACCAGCCCGCAGGTGTTGTGAGGGAGAGCAGAGGCCAGGCCTTGAGGAGACTCAAGGCAGCTGTACCCTTGTCACCAGCCGCCTTCGCATAAGGGCATGTTCAGCTTGCTTTGTGTGACAGATGTCACAAACCTGTACACCCAGGTACAGCAGCATCTTCAATTTGCTCATGCTGTAGACTGTTTTCTTCTTGGCTCCAGCCTAAAGATGGAGGCAAAACACAGTCAGTTGAGCTGATGGACAGTATCTCACACTCCTTGGGGGGTTTAACCATATTAGTTTAACCATCTCTGAGAGAGCCACAACCTTTGACTTCCATATCCACTGAGTACCAGAGTGAGATGAGGGAATTTCTATTATTACACTTTAACAGATAAAAGTTCATAATACCAGGGTTATGCTTGTCTCTGTTTAAGGGGGGACTATCTTCTATAAATATTATGCATTTCCAAGGTGTTATTGCCATTGTCAGGAGAGCTAATAAAACTGACGGGCAGGCAGAGCTCAGCTTCTGTGAGCTACTGCTTCCGAGAGACTTCCCATCTTCTATTTCTGTCTCGTCTCTTGTGCCTGCCCTAACTCACTTTCTGTTCCCTGCTATTAGGAGCCATGACTGTGGAATACCACATACACAGCTGAATTATATTTCACCCCGTGTTTCTGTGGAAATATGATATATATGATCATATTGTCTACCTGTGTATATATGGGTTTAGGTCCATGACTTCCATGCTACATTTGTTGTTTTTTTTTTTTTTAAACTCATTGATCCATTTCTCATTTGAGTCTTTACAGATGCTGCAACTACAGGAAATGCTTTGTTTTGTCTTAGCCATCAAAGTCAAGCAAACCAACAGCCACAAACTTACAGGAAACTAAACTGCCATAGTTTTCGTGCACATAGAATTGTTAATTGAAAGATACCTGTTAGGAGAAATGGCTGCAGCTGAGGTGCTTAAATATCAACACTGTGAGACAACCCTTGCCACTATATGTCATTCATGATGTATAATATCATTACCATTTTAGCAGTGGCTTGCTGCAACCAGCACAGAAAGCTGAGTTAGGTAAGAAGATTCAGGTCCAAGAGCTTCTAGGCTGAAGGGAGACAGCATGCCGGCTTGGTTTTCAGTGACAGAAACTAGTTACAAATTAGTTGTCAAAGTTCTGTACATAGGCAAAAAAATCCATTCTTCCTGTCAACAAGCTTGGCTCATGATCTTACAGGCTCATGATCTTTCTCTTAGTGAAAATGAGAAGGGAAAGAATAGTCTTGCAGGTGTAATGTTTGCTTTGTTAGTGTTTTGGTTTTAATATTCTAATATAATAAATTGGAGTGTAGTCAAAGTGGATGGTTAGATCGAAGTGCCAAGATCTTGTTCTGCAATAATCATCCTTTTAGTAGCTAAAATAAACCTTCCTTATTATGACTCAGAGACAAGCAATGTGTTGGGTAACAATCTGGGGAAATAACAGGCAGGTTGGAAGTAAGAAAGGCTACCATGTGCTTTCTAGACATTTTAAAACACAGAGGTCACCCCTTGAGTATGGTACAGTGTTGTCTCTGAGAACATTGTGGTCTTATGGGCTAGACAGCTGGGAAGAGCGTTGAAAGTAAGCTAACCAACTCTGTCTGCCACATGGGACTTCGGTGCAGGAGAGAAGTAACAAAACACTGAGTTAAAAACTGCTGTGGAGGAGTGGGAAATAGATGCTAACCGCATTTATATGCAGGTGAATGTGTTTTCTGAAATGAGAGGACAGGAGATTCACACCATCTGGCAAACACCCCCAGAGCATGTGTACACATACCACTTCCTTGATCACTTAATTATAATCCTCACACTGTACTCTCAAAAATAAATTGATCTTCCATTTACAGAAGGATTGAGATATGTTTGGTTTGACTGATTTTGAAAAAAAATCTCTTGATGTCTTAACAAAATCTTACATATACCTTAAATATTGTAAATTGTCATCTCCTCTTTAGAAGAAACAACACATAGAACAAGATACTGAGCCATACAACATTTCTCAGTACCTCTGCTCATACAGAATAATGTAATGCTTTATTCATGTTTTTACAGGGACTGCTGTGAAATAATGCTGATGATAATCACCATACATGTGCATTTTAACATCAAAATTGAAGTGTTAGCAGGAAAAATAGATTATGTGCCACCACTTATTAAAAATAAAACCAACCCAAATGTCTGTTGTAATCCATTTACTCTTCATTTACACTAGGAAGCTCAGGATCTGAAATGCCTTCTGGATATTTAACAGAGTTTATTGAAGCAGAAATATATTTTTTGGGAAAAAATCACTTACATTGATTATTTTTTGTACATTATTAATTTCTTAGGCTTTTGAATGTTCCATTTGCTTTCATTTCCAAATGTGTACTGTTTATTATTACTGTGTATTTGTATTGCTGTGTTGTGTGGAGCACCCTAATGAAAACTGAGGTCCCACTGTGCTGGATGGTATGCCAAGCTCAGACTACACTACATGCTCTTGGAAATTTACAAACCACCTGAAAGCTGTGATCATTCGAGGTACAGAAAGCCTCCTGCAAACTGGTGAGAAAACTAAATGTGCTTAATTTTGGTGAGAGTGGGGAGTCACACCACATGTTACTGAAAGTACCTCTGAGTACTATCTACTACAGAAACACATCATCTGTTTTACCTAGAATGTGATTCTGTTTTGTTGTGAGCAACACCCTTTTTATCCATGATTATTTGAAGCATGGCTTTCTATCATTGCAGATCAAATCCTTAAATTCCAATGTTTCCTGATTTATTTTTATGGGCTGAAAGTACCTCTGAGTACTTTGGTTGGTTTGTTTGGTTGTTTGGTTGGTTAGTTGTTGTTTCTTAAGTGTGTGTATTTCAGTTCAGTTCTATGGCACTCAGGACAGTCAATCATAGCTAAAGAAAAGCACAAAATAATTTAAAGTATTATCTGGTTATTGGTAACTAATCCACAATAGCTGAATCCTCAAGGGCTGGAAAAGAGTTTGAAGACTGATGCTTATTATGCTAAACAGGCATCATTTTTTTATCAGTGATAATGATGAGAGTCTGTAAATATATAGATCTGGCCTATTACTAACTCTTTCATTTTTTTATCTCTCTGGTGTCTCTCTTACTATCTGAGCTTTTTTTGCAACCTAAACCTACTTCAAAATTTTGTAGGAGAAGGTTATTTGCCATACTCATATACATGTTGCTCATTATGTCATCCAACAGCCCCTCTTCAGACTGGACCTGATAGGCAAGTCCCAGTAACTGAATTGATACAATGATAGCAGAGCAAGAAGTGTGCTTTCTTGCTTGAAATAGGTTGTGTGGAAGCACAGCAACTACAGCAAAGAGCTCTTTAATCCCTGATTTTGCTTGTTCTTTGAGCCACCGCTTCTCATCCGATCTTCATGTACTGATGAGGAGAGCCCTGTGTTCTGTCAAAAAGGCAGAGGAAGGGAGGTGAGGATAGAGGATTTTGTTTGCTGCTAACTGATGAGAAGGAGGCTACTCTGCAACAGCTGTGACGGGGACTGCTGCGTAACTAGCTACTATGGCATCTCTGCCTGTTTTGTGATGAAGCAAAGCTCTGTTCAGGCTAAACAATTAAAATTTCTTCAGTGTTTCCCTGTGGATGTGTTTTGTAGTTCTTGCTTGTTCTCCTCATACTTCTTTGTTATCTTTGTAGCTAGTTCACATCTTTCTTGAAGTACAGGTCCCAAACTGGAAGCCACATTGCAGCACTGGTTTTACCAGTAGCACGTGTCGTGAGGGCCTCCTTCAAATACTTCACAGATAATGGTGGTTTTGTATATCTCCCTTTTTCTTCAGCAGTGTAATGCCGACCCAGATTTAATTTGTCACCTAGTGCATCTCTGCCATTATCTTCTGCAAGACTGTTAAGAAAATTTTTTGTCATTTTGTGTTTCGTGCTATTATCCTAGGCACAGAATATCCTGTCCTGTGTTATTTGTCTACACTTCTCATTTATGCTGAATTGCCTGTGACTGAGACAAGCTAGCTTCTTGATAGGTGCATCTCCTGTTTTTCTTCACTGTAAGTTACCCTACAACTGTGCCATTCATGTTTTTCTAAGGAAGTACTGATTTTCTAAGACTGCTTTTCCTTTTGGGCATATTTTCCTCAGGATCTGTGAGTTTACTGAATATCATAGAAAGTAGAGTGCATGGTGTTTGTTTTACTGTTCTTCCTCACTTCCTTCATGAAAACAAAGAATGCTGTTTCTTCATAGTCTGATCTACCTTTCCTCTCTCTGTTCTCAACCAGGTCCTCTCTACTGCTTGCAATCAAATGTAAGATGAGCTTGCTCCTAGCTGTATTCTGAATAAAGACATCACCAAAGCCTTCCAAGAGTTTGCTGGACAGTCTGTTCTGTATCTTTTTTTGTCTAATATATGCACAGATGGCAAAGTCACCATTATTTCCAATCCTGAGCTTTGTCTGATTCTGCTGTCTGCTCTCCAAAAGCCTTGTCTGCATGATCTGCCCTATTTAGTATTGCTGTGACATGACTGTTGTGCATTTCCTTCTTTATCATTATCCATATGTTAATATTACAGTAACATGGATTATCCAACTCTCTGTTATGCAAATTCAGTTGTAACAGGGTTATTGTATTTAAGATTTCCAGTATTTTTTCTTTGTTTCCCATATTTCTTGCACAAATATACAAATGCCTCAGATGTCCGAGGAATTGGCTTGCTGTCCTTCATTAACTTCTAATGATTCTTATGAACAGAAGCCAAATATACCATCTCCCCTTTTTGGCAAAGTGGACTGAACATCTACCCAGTAATTTGCAGAACAAAGTTTCAGAGAATCCAGTACTATCTGCTACTACCTATTTATGCAGACAAATGCTCATTTCCAAGATGTGTCTCTAACTTTCTTGCCCTTAGTTCATAACTAGAAGAAGAAAAAAGAACGCAAGCTAAGTACCCTGCTGCCTTGCCCTTGCTCTTTGCACCTTGCAGTTGGTTCTGATCCCCTCAGGCACTCTCCTAGCAGTATTCTTGCCACTGACATGGATAGAAGAGCATAGAAAATAATCAGCAAAGTAGCAGGACTTCCTCATCTCTTTCCAGGAGTCTGAATGCACTTTTCTTGGAAAAGGGGGACAGAGTATTGTATGAGTTTGCCCAGTTCAGAAGAAATTGACACTTTTTGTTTCCTCCATGGGGACTATGTATCTTAGGTCTTTTGGGGAATGTGTCTTTCTTTCACTTTCAGTAATAAATACTTGTTTGCTGCCCGACTCCTTGACTTCCAAAGCAGCTGATTTCTTGGAAGAGCAGCTTATTCATTGCAGCTGGTCAGACTTACTTCTTTGCCCACTGACCTTAATAATGGGTTTGAGAAGCAAAATAGGATCATAGAATCACAGAATCAGCCAGGTTGGAAGACACCTCCAAGATCATCCAGTCCAACCTATCACCCAGCCCTGTCCAATCAACTAGACTAACTGCCTCATCCAGTCTTTTCTTGAACACCTCCAGGGACAGCAACTCCACCACCTCCCTGGACAGCCCATTCCAGTGGCAAATCATTCTCTCCATGAAGAACTTCCTCCTAACATCCAGACTATACCTCCCTTGGCACAACTTGAGACTGTGTCCCCTTATTCTGTTGCTGGTTGCCTGGGAGAAGAGACTGACCCCCATCTGGCTACAACCTCCCTTCAGGTAGTTGTAGACAGCAATGAGGTCACCTCTGAGCCTTCTCTTTTCCAGGCTAAACACTCCCATCTCCCTCAGCCTCTCCTCACAGGGCTGTATTCCGGGCCTCTCAGCAGCTTCATCACCCTTCTCTGGACATGTTGCAGTATCTCAACATCTCTCTTGAATTGAGGGGCCCAGAACTGGACACAGTACTCAAGGTGTGGCCTGACCAGTGTTGAGTACAGAGGAAGAATAACCTCCCTTGTCCTGCTGGCCACACTGTTCCTGATACAGGTCAGGATGCCATTGGCTCTCCTGGCCACCTGGGCACACTGCTGGCTCATGCCCCGAGGTCCCTTTCTACCTGGCTGCTCTGCAGCCACTCTGACCCCAACCTCTAGCGCTGCTTGGGGTTGTGGTGGCCAAAGTATAGAACCCTGCACTTGGCTTTGTTTAGTCTCATCCCTTGGCCTCTGCGCATCCATCCAGCCTGTCAAAGTCCCTCTGCAGGACTCTCTTACCAAGCCCCTGTCCTAAGGTATTCTCAGACTGTGCATGAAGACACAATTCTTTTAAAGGAAAAAGCTATCAAGCATTGACTGAGGAGTTTTTTTGTTTGTTTTAGAAGACCTCTGAAACATGCATGAGAGATCAGCATTGACTGTAGCACAGCTGGGACTGAACCATGTTTTGCTTCCTGACAGTGGTGTACTGGTTGTGCCAGAGAGATCTGCAATTCCACATCAAGCCACATAACATTTCAGGATAAATTAAATAGTATTTACATGTTTCAGTTGATAAATAATAGCTACAAAAAAGCTATTACTTCTACTTTGAGAGCCAAAATGACATTAAGAGTGTTGGCAAAGTTTGATCTTGGGAGAGAAAAAGGAGGAAAAGTGGATGGAAAATCACACAGTCTACATGTAGATTCTGATGAGTCTTTCAAATGTGAACATAAGATCTGAGGAGGTCATGTATGAACTTTTATACACTGTAGTGGGGTCCTATCATTTCCATGGGATAACTGCTGGGGATGAGGGACTGTACCTCCAGGTCATTACAACTGAGGATTCAAATTTGTTGCACTGGCTTGCCGTATATATAGAATGTGTAGTATGCATACATCCCATGCAAAGCATTTGAAGTAACAGAAGGAGCGAACAGCAATTGCCTGAATCAGATGGTTGTCTTAAAAGACCATTTTAAATGGGAGTAGGTTTAAGCTGTGCCAGATACAGCTCTATGTTGACTGACAATTCAAGGGTCTTTGGATGCAGGGTATAGATGCAGATCTTAACAGATAAAGTCAAATCAGAATGCAATAAATGAATATAAAACCTCGATGAAATAAACTAATGATTAGTTGAAAGTCCAGTTTTAATCTTTTGACTCTGACTCCTTTTTTTGCCCTCAAGTTAACATTCATTGTACTCTGATCTTCATTTTCTCCTAAGCATTTCCATCTTCTGCCTCAGGCCATTCCATGTAGATGGGAGGAGATCCGTGCAAAATACTTATTTCAAATTCCTCCTTAAAATTAACTTCTGCTATGAATATTAGGAGCAATGCTATGCTGCTACCATTTGCTGTGCTGCCTATGGCATTCACCTTATTATTCCTTGAATTTCCCACTACATGTACAGCTATTTTTTGTCCCAAGCTCTGCCCTTTAAAAATGAAGGAGTCTGATGTGCCAGAAGGTGTTATGTTAGTACGATCATGTTTGCTTCTGTAGACTTTTGTAGCTGCCTGAGGGTGTGAAAGCAGAAGGTGCTTGTCAAAGTGGTGCCTTGGAGTAGAGTGGCCTCTGAGAGACTTTGTTGGGACAGGGACTCCACCAATTCCTTTTATTTATTGGAGGAAAAAGGAAAGAAATGGACTGGGTGGAGCGGGTCCAGAGAAGGCCACAAAGATGATCAGGGGGCTGGAACATTCTGCTATGAGCACAGGCTGAGAGAGCTGGGGTTGTTCAGCCTGGAGAAGGCTCTGGGGAGACCTAATAGCAGCCTTCTAGCACCTGAAAAGGGTCTACAAGAAGGCTGAAGAGGAACTGTTTTGAAAGGCCTGTAGTGATATGATGAGTGGCAATGGTTTGAAATTAGAGAAGAGTAGATGTAGATTGGATGTTAGGAACAAGTTCTTCACCATGAGGGTGGTGAAACACCCTGGAGATATTCAAGGTCAGGCTCAACAAGGCTAGGCAGTCTGCTCTAGTGGATCTAGTGGACAATGTCCCTGCTTACTGCAGAGGAGTTGGACTAGATCACCTTTGGAGGTCCTCTCCAAGCCAAAGCATTCTACAATCCTATGAAGAAAAAAGAATTGATGTCAGATCCTGATAATTTTCCCCACTTGGTGCCTGACTCTCTCTATACTTCACTTCCTAAAGAGCTGCTTTCTTTGGCCCATTTAGACTACAGCATAGCCCATGCAGTAGTTCATATGTAGCTATAAGGATAGCATATAGTCTTAAGGCATAGCATCTATTGACAGTCCACACAAGGATATCAAAGGTCACCCACTGAAATGAATGGCCTGGCTCTGAATTGGGCCCCAGGATTACATCATTCACCAGAACTGAACATGGCAGTTAGTTTGTGATGCCTACCCATGAGAGAAGAAAATGCTAAAAGCTTATGTGTTCTTGGGAACTGTTGAAAAAAGAAACAATAATTGCAGTGCATTTATCCAAATTAGATGGATTGGGCTACTAAGAATTGCTTACTTTTGCAAGGATGCCTCCAGCTAATGACTAACAGCCATTTGGATCAGTTTTATGTCTTGCCCAAAATACAATGTGTTGGACAATCACACCATGAACCATCTCCTTTCTCTGTCTGACTTGGTCCAGTGCCACTATCTTCAGTTGTACAGTGCCAGCTCACACCAGCTGGAACTCTGGACTATCATTTGCTATTCATCAGATTCCAAGGGAAAAATAGAAATACTACTTAGCTCTCTTAATGCTCCCTACAAAAAGCCAAACCAAACAAAAAAGCCCAACAACACAAACCAACCCTGAACCCCCCCCAAATTAAAACAAACCCCAAAACCTAGCAACAACAAAATCAAAACCAAAACAACCTCCCCCTGAAAAAAAAAAAAAGGCAAACAATTAAACAATAAAAAACAACCTAAAATAAACCCAAACCAAGGAGTGTAATTTTCATTTAAACAGAAAGGAAAAATCAAATGGTGTTAACGGTAAAAATTTGAGATGTTGGTGTCTCACGTAAAAGGGTGAAAAGATAATGTCTCATTTAATTTATAGGAGTATTATCAGTGGCTGCTGGATGTGGGATGAATCCTCAAATGGAAATATAGGCTCTTTATGAAAGTGGAATAGTTTTCAGAGGAATGAATAATTTCATTGCTTCTACCGTTGTTAGCAATATATTGATCATTTTTGTGATCATAAACAAAGGCAGCAGGCAGTTTATCTCCTTACCACATACGGGAATATCTATTGAAAATGCTTGTAAAATGTACAGCCTTGCTCAAAAGCAGTTGCTTTGCAGTGGAAGAGCTGTGGCTAGAAACAGAAAGTGGTGTCTTCTGCTATTACCCCTGCACTACCCAGGAAGCCATTTTCAGTCTCTGGTCTGTTACACTGTCCACCAGGTTCCCAGCACGTCCAAGAGCAGCCTTACAGCACTGTACAGTTCAGAGGCTCAGATTTTGAAATAGGACATTGCTGGCATTTAGCTGTGCCAGGATAGTCGGAGGAATCCTACCCTAGAGTCACATCAAATAGTCTCTCTTTTCCATCTCTTCCACCAGTTTACTGTGTCCTTTGGAACCAAAATGTTGTGTTTTGCATACATCAAAGCACAACAAAGAATACCTTTTGTCCCATGTTGGAAGCAAGATTAACATTGTTTTTCATGCTTCTCAGGTGGATGAAAATCTTACCTATCAAGAGAACAAAACCAGTGCAAGGTCGCTGTACACCCAAGCAGCTGTAGGTAACGGAGTCGGCTTTGTGTTGTGCAATGATTTAGTGCCATCTAGAGTGTGAAACGCGTCTTGGAAGACCAAAAGCTGTCGACGATTTAAATTGCATGGAAAGTAAAACAGCATGCACAAGAAATTACCGTATGAATTCAACCCAAATAAAAATATTATGAAAAGCCATGAAAATTAAAGTAGAAGCACAGTATGCATTAAAATATCTGCAGAAGATTTAATGTTTAGGAAGATTTGTACTTTTGAGTATGTTCGATTCCAACATAGATCCATGTATTCATACATTGTGATTTTTTTTTCTCAGCTCATTTATTTTTTCTATTGTTGATCAAACTGAGGTTGAATTAAATGACAAATTAAAAAGTGTGGCACCCTTCTTAATAAGGTTTAAGCAATGGCATACCAAACTCTCTCTGGGTCCTCTGGTGTCATATCTAGACTTCAGGAGGAAAGAATCAGTTTTCTGTTCAAGTAAATTCCATTTTGTGGAGTTTCCCTTGTTAGTGCAGTCATTCAAAACCTAGGAGCATGTCACCTTTTTTGAAGTGCTGTGCTCTTGACCAAAAAAACTGAATCAAAGAATGCCGAGGGTTAGAAGGGACCTCCGGAGACATAGTTCAACCCCACTGCCAAAGCACGTTATTGTTGTTATTGCCCTCACCTTGTCCATCTAGGAAGTTCTCTCCATTTTCTCTTATGTGCTGTACTAGGACAATAAATCAAAAGGGTTCTTTTTTTCTACATGATGATAAACTGTATCATTCACTTCTTTCTCCCTTTATACAGTCTTGCAGGAAGAGGGCTGAACCTAGTTGCTCTTCAGCTTTTATGTGTCATAAATACAACTCAGGATGGAGAATGAGTTTCTGACAATTGGATGTGAACTCAGTCTAAAATCTTACATAGGTTGGCAGTCAGGCTCTGAGTCATTGCAAGGACAGCTTCCCAATTTCTGCACTACCTGGAATACCCAAATGTAACCTCTAACCATGATCTCTGAGAGACACTGATAGAGAATGACTTTTTCCATTTCCATTAATGATATTTCTAAAATTAAATGGAGTTGAGAATAGGAACTTAAGCAGCAGGCTCTAACTCTCACAAGCTTCCTCACTGCTCTCCTTTCTTTCCTTTTGTCTTTGTGTTCTTCCTAGGTATTTATAAGTCTTTGCAATTAGATCCATTCTTTTCTTATGTCAGTGATATTATATTCATTATTCTTAGGGCAATACACTGACAACATCAAGAACGTATTTTCTTCTTGTGTATACACAGTATGTGGAGCAGGCTTATTAAATGTTGAAGCAATAACTGCAGTACTATAATGCACCAGCCTTTCTTTCTAAGAAATTGACAAATGGTTATAAATACCAGTTTTCATGTACTAGTAATGACATTGCTAAGTCCATGCAGAGAGCATATGCCAGTCCTGAAAGCTGTGATGATTCTTGGAACCTGGCAGCAGTGAGACATGGATTCATTCCATCAAAGGTCAGTACTTAACCAAAGCATCTTTGTTGGAACAGGCACTCTTAAAGTCAGTACAGGAAGAAAGGCATATGCATGGTAGATTCACATTTTAGGTGGACACGGCTAGAAGGCAAGATCTATATGATGAAGAAATCACAGACAATAGAAGGAATCTATGGTGTCCACACTCCAAAAATAGATACCAAAGAAAGTCTGGGGGATAAGTTCACTAGAGATGAGAGTTGAAAGAACACTTTCCCCCATTTGCCAACCCCCCTACTCACTCCCCACCCCCAAATAAAGCCAGCTGTAGTATTCTGAACAAGAAATTTGTTATGTCTCTATTCAAAGACATAGGAATTATTCAGCTGCTTTTCTTAAAATAAAGACTATATTAAAGAAGTACCTGCCTCCAAGTTTCCTTTGGCACAGAAACAACCTGTAGAATATCAAATACTAGGTAAATGCTCAGGGAAAATTCATGCCTATAATTAGCTTGTAAATGAGTTTGTGTATTCAAAATGCAATGATGACTTGAGTATTATTAAGATGGTTCAGGCAGTGCTCTTTGAGCATCCTGTATCCAAGATTATAACCATGGAGTATCTGATTCCAGCATGTGGTTCCTTTCTCTGATATACTCTTGTAATTCAGGAGCAACTTTGCTGAAGTTGATGCGCTTTTCCACTTTAAAACCAGAATGAGCCTCGGCTCTGCAGTCCCCAGATGGCAGTGCTTGTGCTGCTAAAATACAAAAAGCCCAGGTCGTAACTGGAAGAGAAACAGGTTACCCTGTGTGTGAGGGTACTGTGATCAAGTTCAGGGTTATGCTGAATCACTTAGGCCAAGTCCAATTGCTGCCTTCAGGAAAAACAAAACAAAACAACAACAAAATACTTCCAGACTTTTTCTCAAAAGTGCTTCTAAGTGTCTGAGAAGCTTAAAGAAACATTCCAATATGGTTTGGAACAAAAAGATCATTAATTTGTGTTAAAATACATCTAAAATTGGTCTGTCCTGGAAATGGACATTAGAATAGTTTCTATCCATAAAATTGGTACTATATCTGAAGAAGTGGCTAAGAGGGGAGTGACCACCAAATCTATATTCTACTGTACTTACTATTCACCTGCAATTTATGGAAAAAATATAATAATACTCATGCCAGGCACATTTATAAATACTAATTAATTTTATTGAAGGCAGATTTTTTTTGGATGTGTCTAGAAGTAGACTTGTCTCATTTTTTATTTCCAAATATAAAATCTATGGCAAAAAAAAGTTACATTAAAAATTGGCTCTATTAATTTTTCTCATTAAAATAAAATGAGTTTTTCTCATTAAAATAAAAATAAGAAAACAAACTTTAAAAAAAAACACCCCAAGGTAATTGTGAATACTTCTTTTTCAAATTAGATACTTAAACTTCACCACAGATCTCCTGGTTAAATACCATCATCAGTACAACTGTCCTAAGTTTACATTGCTGTTACACTGCTGTTTTGAGTTCCTCTGTATCCTGATGCATCTTTAATATTTTATGACATTGGTAGTTCAAAAACTACTTCACTCTGACTGAAATGTTTTCATCTGTGAAAAAGCAGAAGTAATCAGAAACAATCTTCCAAAGATGATATCAGGAGTTTCATTCATGGGATTATTACTAAAGATATATATAGACCAGGAGGAAAAAAAAAAGGTGTTTAAAAATTCTCTTTCTGATGATGTCAATAAAGTCATTTCATCCTGAAAAACAGTTCTGCAGATCTGTAAATTAATGACAATGAGTGATAATTTTCAGAGAAGTTTCCACATGTGCCATAGTCCTGTATGTTCCATTCCCTTTAAAATAAGGGTTTCTGTTTCAGTGCCCAATAAAAGATTCTCTGTGCAGTTTATTCAGGTGATATTCCAAAACTGAATACCACAAAAACTGTGCCCCAGCATTATTTGCACACTAACTTCAACTTTTAAAATAAAATAAACAAGCAGTTTCATGACAAATTAAAACTACTGAAATGGCCATACACTGTTATTTACAGTTTTCCCCAAGACAAAAATAGACTGCAATATCAGAGGGTTGATGCTTGCTGTCACTGTGTATGTTAGTTAATGGAAGTGCTTTGCTTTGGCACCGATGAGCATGTTATAACCTACATAACTATAGCAATGGCTAGAGAATCTGTCCTCTCAGCTAAGATGTGAGGAAATGGTACTAGCTAATGAACATATAAGAAAGGATCTCAGCAACTCAAAATTAAATTATTCCAGTGGTAGCAGTCTAAAAAGCAGATACTCTTAGAAGCAAGACACCAAAAGAGTCTTTTGATCGCTATTTACTTCTAAAACATCTCTCAGACATTTTTATTTCTAGACAAACTCTGTACTTGTTACAGCCAGGTAGAATACTTAGTGTTCAGGGAGAATTTACCGGAAAAAAACCCTTGTCTCTTCCTCCATAAAATAGAGCAAGCAAATTTACTGAGATAACAAAACCAAAGAACTGGTAACATACAAGCCAAACAAGTGTGTTTAATCACTGATCCACTGCTGCTTCTTCGTGTAGACTGCTAAGTCTTTGCTCCTCACTCCTTGCTAACATATTCTCCACGTTGTCAAAGCCTCAAACTGAGGCTCGCACCATCACCACCACGGTGTTGCAGACTGTCTTGGAAATGAGCTTGGAGGATACACTCTGATGAGAAGCCTTGAGAATGATGCCATAGCTGTCTGCTTCAGGGGTTTGTAATTAATAATTACAGGAATAAACCAGCCTCAGATTGCAAATTGAGTTGCCAATGTAGCATTGCACTGGTCCTGGGCTAATCGTTCCTAAGCTTGTGCTTATTGCCACAGCACTGTAGCTCTTCAGCATCCATCTAGCTGTATGTGGAGGAGTGGACCCCTCCTTCTCTGCACCTGCCCAGCAACTGCTGTTCGTAAATAATCTTCTACCACTAATGCTGATAACATTTTCCTACCTTTGCCTGTTACCTTGTGACATTTTCAGCTTTGATGCTGGACCCAGGCAGGTGGCTGATCCTCTGTCCCTGCTGTGGATGGCTGCTTTCCTAGCAAGCTGCTTCACAACTTTTTTGTACACCTCAGTTAGCAAGATTTTGAGTAGGATGTGGAGGAAGGAGACAGTCTCTGCAGTGAAGGACAGGGAAGTGTTTTATTGGTGTTTAACTGGTCGTTTGGTATTGGTCGTTTACTGGTCAGATGATTTTGTGGATGAAGGTGGCAAGTGAACTGCAAGCATGGGCAAGTGGGAATTTCAGAGAATGTGTCACTAGAAGTGCAAGTAATCTGTGTGGAGGACATACCTATA
Organism: Tricholaema leucomelas; assembly: GCA_013400475.1. Classification (NCBI taxonomy): domain Eukaryota; kingdom Metazoa; phylum Chordata; class Aves; order Piciformes; family Lybiidae; genus Tricholaema lacrymosa; species Tricholaema leucomelas. The sequence goes on along the minus strand of WAAF01009348.1, from coordinate 450,980 downwards.
TTCATATAGGGAAAAGCAAGACTGTTAAGGCTCTAGTAGATGGGAGGACACTTTTCTCTGTTTCGCCTCACAACATCATCATCAGAGACAGACTCCTCCCATCTGCTGGGCTCAGGAGCATCACTCAGTGAGCCCACGGGAGGTGGCTTCATCATCCTTAACTTAGGTGCTTCTTTCTGGATATAGACATACTTCTGTTGGTGTTCACCTAAGGACAGCACCTACCCAGAGTATTTTGGTTTGTGTTGGTACTTCTTGCACCCAACCAAAGAAATGAAGGGACTTAACTGTCAAGGACTTCTTGTCTTCACTGAAAAGAATTTAACATCTTAGAGACTCTGAGCAGTAGAAAGAGCAAAAAGACTGGGAGATTCCAGGCACCAATAGTTAGTGGCTGGTCATGGGTTTCCCTCGCTTGGATAAAATGCTGGGCCCTATAATGTGCCATGGATCCCGACTCTTCCGCTTCAGATGTGCCAGCTGGAATAGTCACTGCATCCACAGCACCCCACCTGAGGAGAAAGTAGGCCTGGTGGTGAGTTGAATCTTTGTGCTCTCATTTTTCCTTTCCTCACTCATAGTTTGGACGTAGGGCCCAGTTTTCTCGAGAAAAGCTCCCCCTTGCTATTCTTTCCCATATAGGCAATATAGGTTTTCTTCACCCTAGCTAGAACCCAGCTCTCCCTAGGAAACTCTGCTTTGCTTCTCACACATGTTCTTCTCCTCCTACCTTGTAGATGGAAAATTTGTTCTCCAAAGGAAGGGAATGCTCTCAAAACATCCTATGAAGACCTTTGTCACAAATGCTCATTTCTGTGGAGTGTCTTTTTAATGAGCTTTGATTATACTCCCCAGCATAACTAGTTTAATATGTCGTTATAAAAGACACAGGACTGCTTTTTCCGGCAGCAACTCTCTTCTATTATATCAACTCCCAGTGTTAGATACCCAACGTTCTTGTATATGATTAGTGGTGAGCTGCACTGCTGTAACTGTTATGCAAATAATACTGTTTCTGTAAAGATTGTAATCATAGAACCTCAACAACTAGGCACAAAATGTACTGCCTCTGTAGGAAAACAAGAAATTTGCAATCCCTCTTTAATGTATCTTTCATGTTTTTAAATGTGTCTGTCCATGGCACTGCTTCTAGTCCAAACATGTAAAATAATATGCTGTGGATTATTTTCCCCTTAAAATCTGGTAGGTTTCTGGGATTGTAGGTGCAAAAGTTCAATAATATCACATAATTTGGTTGGCAATAGACTGCTTGACTTGTGAGCATTCCAGTTTGTTTAGTTTTATTTAACTTTTATTTCCTTTAATTTAGGAGACAATCGTTGGATTCTCAGCATTTTCACTGGCAGTTCTTGGACCAGCTGGATGGTTCCTGTGCCACCTTCCAAGCTATAAAAAGAAATAGAAAACATCCCTTCAAAGCTGTGATCTGGAGGCTGCTGTAACCTGCAACACTCTTAACTTCAACTGTCTGAAAGGGAGAACACAGGGGCTTGAGGGCTGGTTTTTAAAAAAGTGATTGAAGCATGAGTTCATGTTTTATAAATATTACATTGTTCCTGTTTGTGGGGAGCCGGGGGGGAGGAGGGGAAGTCTTAAGAGAATAGTACTAACTAAAATCCCAGTTCATACACTATTACTGGTCCTGTGGGACAGGTCACAGGTCAGAAAGCTTTTGCAGATATTGTAGAACTGAAGCCAGATATAAAATGGTTTAGTGATGCAAAATAGCAGTAGGTCTGCTCTTCCATCTTCTGTTGCAGCTGGACTAGTGTGCATGGATCAGTCATCAGGTACTATCAAACTTTAAACAGAACAAATGGGAGAAAATACAGAGAACTTATTTAGTACTCTCATTTTTAATATGCTTAGACAACAACTCTGAGAAGTTAAGATGGTTTTCTTAAAAGCGGAATCTTTAGATGTGTTCTTTTGGTGTGTTCCCCTCAACCACTCTATTTCTCCACCTAGAAAATGTTTTCTGCAGGTCATGTTGTCAGATCCCATTTTAAATTCTTAGATTAAAATTTGTGACATTTGAGAGCTTTTCCCACATTTGATATTTATAATGAATGCTATCATAAATCCTTTGATGGCTAGAATATATCTAAAATAATTGCAATAAGTAATATTTGTTATACCATGTTGTATGCTTTCTAATGGTTTCATGTCGACGAGAAGCTCAACATGAGCCGGCAGTGTGCACATGCAGCCCAGACAGCCAACCGAGTGCTGGGCTGCATCAAGAGAAGTGTGGCCAGCAGGGCAAGGGAGGTGATTCTCCCCCTTTACTCTGCTCTCGTCAGACCCCACCTGGAGTACTGTGTGCAGTTCTGGAGCCCCCAATACAAGAAGGACATGGAACTGCTGGAGCGGGTCCAAAGGAGAGCCACGAAGATGATCAGAGGGCTGGAGCACCTCTGCTATGAGGACAGGCTGAGAGAGTTGGGGCTCTTCAGCCTGGAGAGGAGAAGGCTTCGAGGAGACCTTATAGTGGCCTTCCAGTATTTGAAGGGAGCCTACAGGAAAGCTGGGGAGGGACTATTTACACGGTCTAGTAATGTTAGGACGAGGGGGAATGGGTTTAAGCTGGAAGAGGGGAGATTTAGACTGGATGTTAGGAGGAAGTTCTTTACAGTGAGGGTGGTAAGGCACTGGAACGGGTTGCCCAGGGAGGTTGTGGATGCTTCCTCCCTGGAGGTGTTTAAGGTCAGGCTGGATGAGGCCTTGGGCGAGCTGCTCTAGTGGGAGGTGTCCCTGCCGTGGCAGGGGGTTGGAGCTGGATGATCCTTGAGGTCCCTTCCAACCTAAACCATTCTATGATTCTATGATTCTATGTCTGTCCTAAAAAAACCTTTTATGATGTTTAAGTAGTAGCAGAACACAATATATAATTCCGTTAAGTCATTTATAGTATCTAATATAAAAACAGTTTCTGAAAGTAGAGCTATGAATGGGTAAAACTGTACATTATTGCTGCACTTTCAAAGTATAATTTTCAAGTAAATTTTCTTAGTTCCCTTAAGTCCGTTAATGACAACTGGAGTTCTCAGAGTGAGAGGGGAGGTACTCTGATTATTTAAGGAGAGTGGTAATGGTTTATTAAAAAAAACAAACACACTATAGCTTTGTCACTGAATTGAGTAGCCTGATCTGCAGCCCAGCTATGCATACAGAATGTTTCCCGCAGAATTTGAGAAGTTTTGGGTGGGTGCCTGTATTCCTGGTATCCAGAGAAAACCCCATGCCAGTAACTGAAGTATGGCTGGGCGAATACTCTGTGATCTGCTCTTGCACACCAGGAGCGTATCTACTGAAATCAGTAAGGCTGCTTTGCAGTATGTTTTGGGAAAAAATATCTGTAATATCTCAGTGTGGCTGCTTGTCTTGCATCTGGTTTTGTCACCCATTTCTCACCTAGTTATAGGTAAATCATAAAGAGATGACATTTCAGTCACTGTAGTTGTCCTTTTAAAGTCACAAATAATAAGATGCTGCATACTCGGAGTATGTGATTTTAGTGTTGAGAACTGCACTAGATGAAATGCAGTGAAAAATTAATCCCATGTTTAATATGTATCAGGATGTTTATACTTTAGCAAGGATAATTTTTAGGTACATTTACTTAAAGGACTATTTAAAATGTAAGGGGTTCCCCCCAGCCCTTTTCTTTTTGAAATTCCAGATTTGCAGTCCACTTCAAGCAGATCTTCCTGAAAGTAAAAATTATTACATTTTATAGGTTGTTTAAAAATACTGCTGTTTCCATGTAGCCCTCTTTACCAATGGATTTCAAGTGGATCTTTAAGGCTGAAAGCTGTAGTAAATGTGGTGCACAGAAAAGCAAGATGAAAATGAAGGAAGCAGGTCATTGCAAGCACATTTATTGCTGTTAGCATAGTGAGAGTGAGATAAACAAGCTTTACAAGTGAAAAAGTTTTTGCTTCCTGGACTAAACCAGACAGATTTCATCCAGCCTGAGATGACAAATGCATGCTGATAGTGCCTAGGTCAAAATGGTCAGTGAGTTCTACATTTCCACAGCAATGACCCTACCTGCAGCCCACTAGGTACCACCATCCCTGCTAGTTCAGGGATCACAGGATCACGGGATCACAGGGTCACAGGATGTTAGGGGTTGGAAGGGACCCAAGGAGATCACTGCGTCCAACCCCCCTGCCAGAGCAGGACAATACTATCTAACACAGATCACAGAGGAACACATCCAGACAGGACTTGAAAGTCTCTAGAGGAGACTCCACAACCTCTCTGGGGAGCCTGTTCCAGCGCTGTGTGACCCTTGCAGTAAAGAAGTTCCCCCTTGCGTTGAGGTGGAACCTCTCGTGCTGCAATTTACACCCATTCTCCTTGTCTTATCACAGGGAGCAAGCCACTGTATTTCCTTTTCTCAAGAACTGATGCTCTGAATGAGTTTATACTGTAATTTAAGACACCCAGTAGTATTCAGCTTATTGTCAGTACACACACTGGGTCTGCAGAGAGTACTTGGGGAATACTAAGCAATTTTCAGCAGGCTCAAATTTACTATAGAGAGGGCAACATATCTCCTTGACAATTTGTAAGGGTCTGTAGATGAAAAAGCTATCCACATTCTGGAGTAAATTGCAGCAGCCTTCCTACAGGTCCTACAGGCTACTCGAAGATTGCCCCAGTTCTGTAATTTAGTTAATTTTGCGTTTCACACCAAAGCTCTAGTCTCTGATACCCTTCAGTTCATCTAACATATCTCCTTGACAAACCAATTTGGAGGAGAGACTAGCTAGCTTACTGGCTAGTAAGAAGGTAGCATTCAAGCACAAGACTAAGGTCCATCAACTTCAGTTGCTACTGAGCCAGTATGGGCATGGGTCACGAACATGGTGCACATGCAGTAAAATGCAGAGGACATTAGCAGTGTCACATGCTTTCTCTTCACTTCCTTCATTAAAGCATTACTAACACTACAATCTGCTTTTACACTGGCAATGTAGGTAGCTGGTAAGAGTAAATTCTGCATAAGTCTGAGACTAAAAATAAGATAAAAAACCAGTTTATTGTAGGAAGATCTAATTGAGTCAGGGTCAAGCTAATTTTCACAAACATGGCACGGTAGCTGTCACAAACACTGTGCTTCTTAGAGCTAGTAGAGCCAATCGCTGATTGTATAACTGTCCTAGTACATGCTTATCAGGTTTGTGCTAGTTCTTTATGCAGGTCACCATTTATTTCTCAAAACTCCACTGCTATGGCAACAAATTAAGTGTTTTGTTCACTTAGAGGCTAATGAGATTACTCTAGAAGAGAAATTGAGGGCATTTATCAGATTTTTTTTTTTTACAGTGACAGGTACTGATAAAACTGACATCCATGCAGTTAGTTGAAGTAATTTCCAGGAGAAGAAGAAAACTACAGTCTTGTAAATACAACCAAATAGCCATTGTATTTCCTAATGATGTATGTTTTGATTTTTTTCCTGAAGTCTAATTATTCTAAATCAGGGAGAGAAAGAATAAGCATTAACATCACACGCTGGCTACTCTGTTGGGAATCACAGCACTAGCGATGAGACTCGAAGCTCTTTACTGCTCAGGCTCTCACTTTAAATTAACCCAAGACAGTGATGACTGAAATGCATTTTGTCATGTGCCACGTGGCATAACTGATAGGGGTTTGTAGCTTCAGCCAAACTTCTGATCACATCACAGTCGCTTCTGCCATGGCTGACAACTTAGAATCATAGAATAATAGAAACATTAAGGTTGGAAAAGACCTTTAAGATCACTGAGTCCAACTGAGTCTGGGGAGGAATAACAGCAGGCACTAGTACAGGTTAGGGGTTGCCTGGCTGGAAAGCAGCTCCACAGAGAAAGACCTTGGAGTCCTAGTTCTCCATGGGACAGCAATGTGCCCTTGTAGCCAAGAAGGCCCATGGCATCCTGAGGTACATTAAGAAAAGTGTGTCCAGCAGGTCTAGGGAGGTTCTTCTTCCTCTCTATTCTGCCCTGGTAAGGTCAAACCCAGAATACTCTGTCCAATTTTGGGCTCCCAAATTCAAGAGAGAGAGAGACCTGCTGGAGAGAATCCAATGGAGAGCCACACGGATGATATGGGGAGCCTGTTCCAACACCTCACTTCTCTTTCAGTAAAGGAATTCTTATGATATGCTATCCTATGCTATGCTGTCTTGTCTTATCTTATTCTATATCCTAATTTCTATCCTACTCTAATTTCTATCCTACTATACACTACACTTTCCTCCTCAGAATAGTTACATGCCTGTCCCCCCACAGCAGGAGGTCTGGTTGAGTTTTTCTTCTGTACTTACTGCTGTGTGATAGTAACACCAAGGACAAGATGGAAAGTTTTTCCTGCATTTTTAAGTCTCATCACAGAGGCTAAGAGCAGATATCTCCTCAGAAGAAGTATTTTCCTGCACAAGACTACACAAGCTGTCAGTAACCTTGCATTATTTTTGCACATATACATCATTTTCTGTGAGCCAAAAGAGGTGCCCTTCCTGTTCATCACTGTCTTTTGACTCAGGCCAGTTAACCCATGTGCCTAAGCCCTGAGGAGCAGCTCCATAAATCATCCTGTGTGAAACAGAATACATGCTGTAGCCTATCTGAGTTGAGCCTAATGGTTCACTTTAATCCCAGACAGACTTTTTCCTCAAGCGATTATCTATTTTACCATCATTCATGAGGTTTAATGCCTTCAGAGAGCAAACATTTAGAGACAAATTAAATTTAACTGGGCCTAACTCTTGCTGTCAAATGAACATGTCTGAGCCTCAGGGAATCCATCTGCTGGATGGAGGTCAGTCCCTATACAGCAAGCTGTTCCCAGGCTGCAGTCCTGTACCAAGCACCTTGTATTTGGGTTGTTAGCCTGGTAAATAGCCAGAGAGCACCATGTGATCGGAAAAGTCGAGTGCCAGAGAAGCTTGCCCTCTCCTGCTCCAGTTGTTACATTTGGCTTTTCTGATTGGCACTATCACTGGCTCATCAGGCAGACTCTGATCTCCCTTGCTTCCTTTGTTTCACGGCAGAGCCACATAGGCCTGTAGTGATTAGAGTGAGCATTTGAGATGTCAAACATTTCCCCACCTCTTTTGTAGGTTTTAATATCTGCATCACAAAGCAAGTTAATAATAGCCTCCTGACAGATATTATAAGTTTCAAAAAAATGGAAACATTCGCTTAAAAATATATTGAAAGTTGTCTTTGTATTGTGTGATTTGATTAAACTTAACAAAGCATTTGTGTCTTTGCTTGTCATTTAGGCACTGAAATCCTCATTTGTTTCAAGCACTCTGTGTGTTGCATTTGAGTCTCTGAGTGTGTCAGACAAGAACTAACTTTTAGTTAAAATTCAAATACAGCTCTATGTAATTACCTGACCCTGGAAGCTGAGCCTTTAAGGACGCCATAAGAATGTACCAAGAGGTGGTAACAGCAAACATTTCTGTGTGCAGATGCATTTATATATATAAACAGACACACAGATTTCTCTTTTATACATGCATATACTCACTTCAATTTACAAACAATTTAGGATTTTTTTCTGTACGTGATTCAAGGTAGGAGAGCTTAGGATTTAGTATTTTTCAGAAAGGATTACCTTTCTAAAAGTAGATTTGTTAATGCTTGGAGATTAAAACCAAATGAACAATACTAGATGTTGTGCCTGCTCAGAGCTGAATACTTGAAAATGTAATTCAAAGTGACAACTGTTACATAAAAGGTAGGTTCAGCTCTGGAAAATTTCTTCTTACAGTATATTTAAATACATTTATTCTTGACTTATGTTGTAACTGCAATGCACACTGTTATAGCAGAAAAAGTTTAGTTAAAAAACAGCACAAAGCTCACAGTGTGCTTCCTTCCAAACCTCACCCGCTTTACCCTGCAAAAACCACATGAAGAGAATATAAGAACTGTGTCTTCAGTCAATGAAACAGAGACTGTGGTTTATAATTAATTCCTCTTTCTGAGGGAGGTATGTCTCTCTTGAAAATAGTTAATATCCAGACATGCAACTAACTGATTTTCAAGGATCACCTCCTTCATGCTCCAGAAGGAAGAAGTTAAGCACAGGTCACAGAAGGCTTGGATGAACAAGGTGCTCCTGACTAAAGTCAAAGATAAAAATGAAGCATATGAGAGGTGAAAACAGGAGCAGGTGACCTATGAGGAACACAGAAACACTGACTGAGTGTGCAGGGATGGGGTAAGAAAATGAAGGCTCACCAGGAGTTGAATCTGTTGAGGGAACATGGAAAGTAATGAGAAGGGCTTTTATGGGAACAGTGGCAAGAAAAGGAAGGCTAGGAAAAATGTGGGTTTATCGCTGAACAGGGATCTGCTGCTGTAAGAAATGGAAAAAAGATTAAATACTCAATACCTTCTTTACTTTGGGCTTTTCTGGTAGGACCTGCCTCCAAGGCCACTGGACATTCTGGGATAAGAAGGATAAAACTTTCAGTAGAGGATAGTTGACTAAGGGAACATTTAAGAAAACCAGACATACAGAAATCAACAAAACATGACAAGACGCACACATGTACTGAGGGAGTTTGCCACTATTATTGCTGCTTTTGATTATCTGTGGAATGACAAGGCAAGGAGAGAACCCTGAGAAAGAGAGGAGAGCAAATGTTGCTCCTGTTTTTAATAAGGACGAACAGGAGCAATCCAGGAAATTATAGGCCTTGATCCCTGGGAAGATGACGGAAAACATAATCCTGGAAACCAATTCCAAAAAAGGACAAGAAGGTGACTTGGAGTAGCCAGCATGGTTTTACAAAGGGAAAAACCTGCCTGACCAACCAAATAGCTTTCTACACCAAAATGCCTAGCTCAGTGATGAGGGCAGAACAGTGGATGTTTGTCTTTACTTTAGCAGTGTCTCCCAAGACATTGACATACAGATGAAGTATGAAGTAAGCAAACTGACAATGAGGTGAATTGAAAAGTGGCCAAACAAACTGCCAGGCTGCCACAGGCATACACAGCTTAGAGAGTCCAGTATTTTGAGAAGACTATGTTGCAGGCTTTTTTTCTATAAACATTATGGTTTCCATGCCTTGGCTGATGACATACTACTGTTTCCACATACCTTTCCCCTAGGTGTGAGGATCTGAAAACCTGTTTTACAAAGCCTCAAAGAAGAAACCAATGGTAAGGCCAAGTCAGGATACCTGGGAAGCTGCCAGGCTACACACTGGGAAGTAATTTCTCTTGCAGCAAACAAATTATATTGTTACTACTGTACTTCCACAACTGGTATTTCCATCCCACATTAGTCCTGCCCTGATGGCACCTGAGGCAGTAACCATAACTGGAAACTGGTGATGGGGAGGACACGGTAGGGACTAAGCTCAACACCTGTGTCTTAGAGGAAAGGTTGAGAGTCCTGAGATGACTGGTGCACTATAGACACAAGTGTGGAAGCTCGGGCAGAGGCACCTGCCTTCGTGCTATCCTGAAGTACACCGCTCGAGCACAGGGGGTCGAATGCAGTTGCAAGAAAAGCCTAAAACGGAGTACGGAGACACAGCCTCGTGAACAACCACAAACTGTCGTTGGCCTAGCTTCGTGCTCTCTCTCAGCTGCTCTCAGAACAGGTCATCGGCCCGGGAAGTGCGCACCACCTCGCCAATCCCAAACACCCTGGAAGCCGCAGGGAGCACTGCCGAGGGTTGAAGGTTCATCCACGTACTCCGGCGCGGCAGCGTTAGGCCGGCGCTGCCACAAGCTCGGCGCTTCGGAGGGGTAACGTCCCCGCCTGCGGCGGATGCTTCCTCAGAAAGGACGGGACTACTCCTCCCGCCCCATCTCTTGCGAGGCTTCCCTTGCAAAGCCGACCCAGCTCCGCAATCGCCCCAAGCCGCGACCGCTATCCGCTCTTCCCCTTTAAGAGCGCGTCCCCGCCCAGCCTCGCCCGTCCGCCGCTCCCTGGCCCGCAACCCTGCGGCAGCGGCGCCGGAGCCGGCGCCGGCAGCGGCAGAACTGCTAAGACGAAGCGGTTTCGGCTGTTTTCGCCGTGGTCGGGAGCAGAAGCTCCTCAGCGGCTGAGGGGCAGCGCAGTCAGGCAGCATGTCCACTAAGGCGGAGCAGTGTGAGTGGCGGGGCCGGGCAGCGCGGCGCGGGCTGGGACCTGTCCGAGGGGAGCAGGGGGTGGGCGGCGTGGACCAGCTGATGGCTCTGCCTTGCTGCTGGCTATCAGCCGCTCTGGAGGGGCAGCGCTGACCGGCCTGCTCCCGCGTTGTGTGTCATCCGCATAGCAGCTAGTGCAAGGGGAGGGGGGGGCTGCCTTCATTCTGGCTCTTTCTGTCTCATCCGCTGCGGAGTGCATGGTGGCGGTGGCCTTCAGAGCATCTCATCTCCCTCTCCCCGCACCTGGCTAGCGCGGTGGCGGGAGGCGACGTGTTTGTGCAAAGGCAGCGCTGGCAATCAGAGGGAAAGAAATGAGGCATCCTGGAATGAGTTCTAAGATTGAGATCACCGGCTTGGCCCTGGCCCCACGGTGGGAGGCGTTCAGCCTGCCTAGTGCGCCGGGTGGTGTACCCTGTCCCAAAGGATGCAGCTACCTGAGAGACTGGAGATCCAACTGTAGAGGCAAGAGGTGACCCATGCATTGCCACCTTGAAGGTGGTATTGCTTCGAGATAGACTGAGAAAGGAGGTAGGCCATCATTTTTGTCTGTTCTGTTCACCTTCTGAGTGAATGTAGACTGGGTAATAGAGTCTTGCCTACGTGTAGGCTCTTGTACCCTCAACGTCGCCTAGCAGAAGCCTGCCAACGGATGCCACCCGCTGCCTAGAGGCTAGTGTGCCTCCTCACAGCATCAGGTGTTTTAGCGACCATGTTGGTTAGATACAATCTGAGCAAGATCGAATAGCGTAGTGGTTGGAATGTCAGCAGCTGGGCCATGCAAGTATTCCTTACTGTTGTGAGTGCTGGTAACAACTGTTGTGTCTGCGAGAGCTCAGATGGGAGGCTTAAAGAGTACTGGGGCAGTTGAGCTTGGTGCCCAAATCAAAGCTACTATCTCTCTTGGTACAGTCTCATGGTTGGGAGTCAGGCAGCCTGTGTCTACTGGGTTGATGTTTATCATGATGACATGATGTGATCTGACACTTCAGATACTGAGACTTGCTGTCTCCTTCCTCCAGGTCATGGGGAAAGGATCCTTATGTGTATCTATGCCTGTGCTGAACTGATCTAAGGAAAAGAATACTTATATTTTTTTCCTTTAGGATTTATTTCTTATTTTCAGTGATGGATTACATTGCTATTAAAATATGACGTGAATGATAATTTATTGCTGTAAGAGTGCACTTCTGGCCTCACAGAGACACAGTGTTCTGACTGTGTAGCAGCCCTGAAGTATGCAGTGTTCAAATAGGTATAGTTTTGTACTTTCTGCTTTCCCTACCCCCCCATCTGAGTTCTGTAATTGTTTCTTCATTATACGTTAATTATACTTGTTTAACACTAATGTGGAAGAATTTCTGCCACCTTTTCTCCCTTGGAAACGCCTTTGGCATTTTCTTCTTTTTCTATTCTGCCTTCTCGGTTCCTCCATTTCTAATGCTTTTGGTCTTCTCTGTCTGAACTTCTCTTTCATATTTTATCCTTGTCTGTTGGTTTTTTTTTTCTTTTCATTCCCTTGTACTGGCCAAGACACTGCATCTTGGCTTGCCATGTCCCTGTTGCTCTTCAAGAATTACTCAAGGTCCAAGTTTCAGCTTTTTCCACCGCCTAATGTTCTTTTTCATGATGCTCCAGGTAGAGTATTTGGTTAATGGACATATCCTGTGCATTCTAACCTATGGAATGTTTTTTGTTTACTAATATTCTCCCCTGACTAGTTCTTATGGTGTTACCAAATGTTTTTTTTTCCCTATATAACTTCAAGATTTCCTCACCTGCTGTTTTTAACAAATGATGAACTCCAACAGAGATTATACTGATGTGCATACATCATTGTCAGGCAAACCTTCAAACCCCAGCTGCTGCTCTTTTTGCTTCTGCCCTCATTGACTGACTGGCAGGAAACAGAATGTCTTGGGAAGGAATCAAGTAACAAGTCATAATGAATCTCAGTTTACCAAGAGCAGCAACAACACAGTACAAATGAGGAATCAGATTTATTGGAACAGAAGAGATGCTGGTCTAAACATATCTGTGGCTACCTCAGAGGCCTTTGGCAGGTTGCGTGAACAACAGGTAAAATGGTGTCAGTCTGGGAAATCGTTGAGAAGCCTCTTTCTTGTGACCACATGCATCTTGTATCTCATACCAGTGGTATTGACAGTGACTTTCATCATTTGACTCATCGTGGCATGCTTGAGATGTTCTATTTTATTCAAAGAAAGTTGGTTCTTCTTCACCTTGAATAGCAGTAACTGGTATTGAGTTGTGGTAAGTAATGTCCTGGGAATGCCTGATACCTGCTCTGTTCTTCTCCAGGACAGTGGAGCAACCAGGGCCATCTTTAAAGACTCCTAATAGTCTCACTCTTGATTCAGTCAATGGTAGAGAGTTTAGTTAGATGTCTGCATATCCTAGAGAGATATCCAGCAAAGTATCCTGGAATAACTGCATTTTTTTTTTCCTGTTAAGACTTTGTTTTGTATGATGACCTATGTCAATGACTAAATACTCCACAAGGTGATACCACTTTTTAAAGTATATCTCTGAATACTCAGAAATTTGGAACACTGGGTTGTTCACACACTTCTGTGTCTTAGAAGCTGACAGTTGTGTTCTGGGTTTATTGTCAGAACATTCTTTGTATTCTGGGAGGCCGTGCTAAAATTGTCAGTGTTCTTGGAAAGAGAAGTGGGAGGTGAGGGTAAAACCTTTAGCTTAAAGCTAATGTTAATATTTAGACATTATGAATAAGTTTTCTGTTTTGATATTTTGCCTGATACAATTGCATGACAATGCTGATTAATAGGAATAAAGATATTTTCTTTAAATAATCTGGTAAACTGACTTGCAAACCTGGGATTAAAAGTGGGATAGAGAGAGTGACGTATGGAATGAGGAAGGGAAAACTGCTAAAATAAACTTCTGTAATCTTAAGTGAAACATATTGTGACCAATGTTACTACCCTGGTGGATTTGGTGTCTGTAGGAAGCTATTTATGACTGGTCTTGCACAGATGGTGATAACCTCCTGCAAAGCACAGGTCATGTGCTACAGGCCTATGTGGTGGCCTGAAAGGCTCTGATCATGTTCTTAGCTATACTGATGCAATCTGAGTCCATGTGACAAGTTTTCAGTTGTTTGGAGGGACAGGAAAAAGTAGATTGATTTTTTATTTATTTATTTTTTTTTAATTATCCCTTAATGTCTCCTTAAAATAAATTTTGAAATAAACCACTTAAAATTGAGGAAACATAAAGTCATTGTCCTGCATCCTTAGTTTAGTACTTTTGCATATGCTTTATGACAGTGTCCCTAGCCACATTTTTACTTGCTGCTTGCCCATTTTCCTATAGACTCCAGCCTTATTTAGTTACAGTGAGCTTTCTCCCTGTCATGAAGTGGAGTAATATTGTGAAGGAGACTTCTGTCTGTAGGAGCTTCACTTGCTGCAGATAATGGGAGGTCATGGTTAGTACAGCAGGAAATGGGAGAAAGGATGACAATGATGAAGGCAATCGGGTGCTGGAGGATGTGGTTTATCATAATGAAGTTCAAACAAATACTATTACTTGCTTGATGGTTGTTTGAGTGTTCCTCATTTGATGGACAGGTGATCTGAAATTGTCAAACCTCATTGGCTGTGCGGCTGTGATAGCCCAGTACTTACTACTGTCTGTACTGGCAAAGTGACTCGCAGCATCACAAATGGAGCTTCCAGAAGCAGTTTCAGGCTATTTGATCTTGGTGTCTGACCTTCACTCTGTCTGTAATATGGATACAATGTCATCCCATCTCATCCAGCTTGTCAGTGTGCTGTCAAGTCGGAATGCTCTTGATACGTTTAGATAGCACAGCAGCAACAGGCATAGCAACACCTCTTAGGAAGTTCATATCCTTCTGCTCAGCAGAGGAGTTGAATAGCACTTATTAAACACTTGATATCATTGACAATGCAAATAAAACAAAGTATTGACTGATTACATGTTTAGGAAGTACAATTTGTCTTTCATACTGTGGAGGAACAAGGTGGAAACTGTCATAATCCATATGCTCAAGGGCTGAAGTAATTCAGAAGCATCTCCCCTTTCAACTCGCAGTCTTGATGCATTTTAACAAACGGAAGAAAAGGCTTTGCTTTCATTGAATCCATATCTGCACTGAGTGGTGCAATGACAACTGCTGACTGGTCTAGCTGAAAGCACAGCTGAGCTGGTGCAGTCCTCTGCTACAGCCAGTGCACCATTTCTCAGCAGAGTTGATGCATTTGAGCAGGGCGAAAAAGAGCTGATTGTGTGTAGGTGTCTCTGTGTGAGACTGTCTTGTGCCATACAGCCAACATAAGTCAATGTTTGTGTGATGGGTAATCCATTTTTTTCAATACTGATCTTTGTTAAAAAATAACCACTATTGCTTCTAAATCAACAAAAAAATGATTCAGTAAAGGTGTAGAGCTCCTATTGCTGCTTCACTCCCCCCCTCTCCTTCTTAAGACTTAAATAAACAGCACAGATCTTTTAATATCTTTAGTTTATCACATCAAGTAAATGTATGGCCTAATACAGCTCTTTTCTGTCTTAGCTTTTGTCTGTGCTTTGGCTGTAAAAGGTATTTATTTATCTGTCTCACACTAACTTCCTGTGATCCAATGACTCATTTGTTAGAAAGGAATATTGAGATGGGTGGCTTTTCTTTTTTTATTTGCTAGCACTAATTTGGTCTAAGACAGATGCAGGCATTTACTTCTGTGCTTTCCTCCTGGTACTCTTGCACTGGTATATTCAATTCAGTCAAAATAAAAGAACTTTATTATTAAAAAAACATTCAGACATGGTAGGAACAGATGTGATTCTGTCAGGCTGAAAAAAAGAAACTAAGTGAAAGTTTCTTTGTTTGCTTTTTGTCTTTTATGTAGTTGCTTCCAAAATCCGTTACCTGCAGGAATACCACAACCGAGTTCTCCACAATATTTACCCTGTGCCCTCTGGAACTGACATTGCAAATACTCTGAAATACTTTTCTCAGACCTTATTGAGGTAAGTTTTAACTGATGCTCTTAAAGAAAAGAGAGCTAACTAATCATAGGGAGTATTGATTGGATTTGATTTGGATGCAAGATTTAATAGGTCAATGCTCAGCCAAAAAGAGTCAGAGCATAACATAAGAAGAGAATGGTATGAATTAGTCTTTTCTTTGGCTGTTGCCCAATATGCCCAGTTGAGCTGCTGCTGAGTGGCTGATTCTAAAGTAAACTTGATTGATTACACATTTGCTTGGCCCTCCCAAGACTTAGGTGAATGCACAAATGTGTTGAATTTGTGAAGAAAGGAGTTTGTGACCTCTACAGGTTTAGATACATATATTCAGGACCTCCTTGCCAATCCTGGTGCCTCAGGATCCTAAAGCTATGAGCCATATGAGCAGAACTACGTTCTTAATGTGCCATAGTTCATCTGGCTGTTGCATTTGGGTTCTGGTTCAGTCCCTTGTTCAAATATGAGTAGAGACAAATTTTGTATACAATCTGAGTTTAGATGGCAACCACAGGTCAATATTGTTCTGACCTGGGGTTTTGATGTAGTCTGCTATTTAGTAATAATACATAGTACTAAACACCATGTGATTGCAGAGTACATTTTGAATAGGAAATGCTGCCAGCTGTCTTGCTAAAAAGACATGAAAATTTGTGAGGTTTGATTAGAAATGACATACATTCTGTGGTGCTACCTAGTGGTTTCATATTTTAAATTTATTTTTATCTGCCCAGGATTTGTCTAACACTAGTTTTCACATCCAGAAAAATGCAATTAAAGCTGCATTTCTGTGCACACCTTCCTGATTTATACCTGGAATGAATGTACTTGCTGCCAGAAGCTACTCTGGAAATACAGCTATTTGCCTTATTTGATGAGGAAACACTCACTAAATACAATTAATTCATATATTTGTACAAATACCCTTGAGATGCATAGAAGCTGAGAAGCAAGAAGTCTGCTGCTTATAGAATGAAAGTGTCTTTATACTTCTCTGTTGTCTTAATCTGTCTAAGCAGTACAGCTGACATGTCCTGTGTGACAATTTCCTCACACTTAATGAGCAGTGACGTTTCTGGGATTACTGAAAAAGGTTTATACTTAGCAACTATGAGAATGGGTCAAAAATCAGGACAGCAATTCCATTTCTTTATTTCCTGTTCAGAATGGGACTGAACCAAAATCTGGATGCTGATAATGCTGAATCTTATTGAGCAGAAGTGATACTCGTACCCGATATGCAGGTCTACACAAATGGCTTTATCCTTGATGATCTGGCACCAGAAATTGAAGCCAGGACTTGTATCTGAATTTAAGTTGGCTGAATTCAGATACTCAACAAGGTCAAATCTACATTCTAAATCCATATAACTGGGGAATACAAACTATGGGACAAAGTCTGAGTGGTATGGTTGAACCAGTATGAGTATATACATTTGCTGATACTGAGAAAGAAGCTGGATAAAAACCAAAACATACCCTTTATTTAGTGTGGCAGATGGAAAGAAGGAAAATCCCACCCACTGTGTGCAGATCTCTGCAAGATTTACCCTAAAATTAAACAGACTGGCTAAGAACCTTTCTGATGAGTGTGTTCAGAAACTTCTTTGAATATTTTGCATGCTGAGTCTTCTTTCTGCCTCCTACACTGAGACTCCATTGTGCAAGGTTTAAACATCAGTGATGAAAGTACATGGTGGAGAATATTTTTTTTTTAGCTAGAGACAGAACATATGCAATGAGTCTGGGCTGCTAAGAGAATACTGATCAAACAGTAGCAAAAATGGCCATTGACTTTTGGAGGTCTTGAATCTGGCCTTTGGAATGGGATGCTTGTGATCATCTGCTATTTTAAAATAACTCTAAATAAAATGCCCAGTTTGATGTGTACTCTCTTTGCAGCTGAATTTTTTTAGGACAGACTTTTTTTTGATGAACATATGTTGTCATAAGAATAAGAGAGGAATAGCAATTAGAGAAATTCCATATGATGATTGAGTTTTACAGGTGATTAATATACTTTTTACCTTTCCATGTGACTGTTCTTTTCAGTGGGCTGTGCCTACTGTTTTGGATCATTCATACCTGGTATCATTCTGCTAGCTATAGTTGGATCTCACAAAGGATTAATTTGCTCCTTTGCTCTATACATAGCCTCCATAAATCACAAGTTCAGGGGTGGGGGGAACAGATGTGGAATGGCTGAAAAAATTAAATTCTGTATTTCTATGAACAAACATCACATAAAATCACCATACACAATGCATAGCACATTGATTCATTTAGTTCTTTAATTTTCTCTTTGGGCAAAAGCATTTCTTTACATTACAGCATGAATTTGTTTCATGCCCTGCTCATTTTCAGTGTTTTCTCCCTCATTTGAGGAATGATCAAAGACTTAGTAAGCATCTCACATTTTATTGGAGAAAATTCTCCATATGTATTTCTAAGTAAAATGTTTTACATAAGGAATAGTTGTAAATTATTAATAGTAGCTAATTAATGGCCGAGCTTGCTTTGGTGACATGCAGTGGGTGTTTCAGGAAGACTTTCTGGAAGGCAGTAATTTTGGGACAGATTAGTGGCAAAGATGTGGAAATCTTAAAACAGGACCTGGTAGATTTGTTGCTTGTTACAGAGTAAAGTTCAGTGTGGAGTTGAAATCTGCTGACACTCCCAAGTTCTCAGTACTTGAACAGAAACAGAAGCAGACTGCAATTGTTGTGTCTTGGTTTTAGAGAACTTCCAGATTTTCAGTTTTGACTCTTTTGTTTATTGCTTTTAAAAGATATGGATCAGGCAAAAGCCTGAGTCTGAAAGTTTGGGGTCTTTTTTTTTCTTAAATTCCCACACCCCCTGCTCCAAGTTTGGCATGCTCACAGCTGCGATTTATATAGGATCTCATGGCTGTTCTAGAAGTGAATAAAAGTATGCCCTGATCAAGACATAAGATGGTGTGCTTTGGCCCCTAATCCATACATGGGCTAGAGCTTCATGTTAAGAGGTAGAGAAATCTATAGAATTAGTTCTCCATCACTGCCTTACACTTTGCAAAGCAAGGATTAATGAATACAGTAACGTCTTGACTGGAAATAAGTGTACTTGAATTGATATGTTGGCAAATAAGGGGATGGTAGACAGGGAAGGAATATAATTTAGTAACTTCATGTCTCTAAACATGAGTTACAAAGTATGGCAAATTAATATCAAGCAAATTAAAAAAAGAATCAGCACTCTGATAATTTTAATTTAAATTCATACTCGATCTTAGGTGACTTTTCTGATAGACTTTTGTAACACTGTCATGACAGTCACTATGTTTCTTGTACTGGACATTGGGTAACAGAAACCAAAATAGTCTGCCAAATATGTAAGGCACAATAGAAAAAAAGCAGGAAAAGGAGTTTATAGTTTTCAAAAATAGATAATGTCTGTCATCTCTGACTACAAGTGCAATGTGATAACTACTTGGCATAAAACTGTTCTTGTAAAAGTGTTTTATATATATGGCAAATGAATGGCACCTCTTTTAAGCGCCCTAGAAAGAGTTTAACTTACTTGTGTCAATTGTTGAAATGGCTTGTGAGGTAAAATTTGTCTCTGCTAAGGTGATTATATAATGGGATTTCCATACAGTTAAAGAGGACAGAGGTTTCCAGAAGTGCTGCCTCTTGGCATAACTCTGCTTTTCATTAGTCAGTGAAAATTTTAATGCCACTGACTTGTCTTTTTTTCAGTTTTAACACTGCCTTTGGGCACAGAGTTAAACCAGCTGCTTTTGGAAATCCCTACTGAGCAGTGCAAAATGTGCTTTAAACAACCCAAAGCATTGTGTGTGGTTTAACATATTTAAAAGTTGTATTACATTTTATAGGCACATATGGAGATTATGAACTAACCCTATAATTGCCTGATAACTAAAGTATAACACTGATTAAGTGACGATTTATTTCTATTTAAAATAGTGGGATAAAAAACCCCCAAAACATTAGATTGACATGTTTACAACCATATTTACAACATTTTTAAAACAACATAAGCTGGTTGATGTATAGCCTCTATTTTGATTCCCACTAAATATTTTTTATTTTTTTAAATTATCTTTCCTTTAGTTTGTAGTGAGTTTTGTTGAATAATAACGTAAGTAATAGCAGGAATGTATGGTTACAAACTGTCTGATCTGCAGTTACATAATTGGTCTTGCTTGCTTAGCCCTTAGATTTTTGAAGGTAACTATTTACCCAAGGAGTGTTTGTATTCATAAAGTAAAATGTTTCCTCCCTAAACATGGGCAAAATTAAAAGCACACATAAACAACCATTATCATTAGCTCACAAACATATGCTAAAGATCATCTACTATATATTATTTTATAACTTTTCCAAATGTAGTTTAGTTAACATTTTAGAAATATATTATTTCTAAATCCATGTGCCTGTTTAAACTTCATTATCTCAAATGATACTGAGTGAGTGGTCATGAAACAGTATCATAAAATGCATACAGACATTATTTTAATGCAATAAACATGTGATTTTTAAGACTATCTTAACAAACACACATGTTTATTCTCTGCTAAAACATGTTTCTGCAAGTGCCACACCTATATTTTGCATGTTTTCAGTTGATTCAAAAGATTATAGGAGGGAAAAAATAATAGCTATTTCAAAATCCTCAAAATCTCAGAGCAAGATCTCAACCTGTTTTGCCGGAGCTATTTTTCCATAGCAAGCAGTTCTAATTCTTAGAATTTCTCTTAACTGTGAAACATGGGTAGGGCACTGAAACATGCATTTTTATATTTTTGCTCCTTTTGAACCAGATAACACATGAGATGCAATGAAATCTTTTCTAAGTTACCAATTTTTAATTCTCTTCTCTTGAAGCATGAAAGTTAACGCTTGCTAGATTTGTAGACACGCTGGTTTTGGTAGTGATTGCATCTTATGTGGAACATATCTGGTCTTTTATTATTTGTTTTATAGTGTCATTTCAATGTAATGTGCTGTTCTTTGTGTCTTTGTTGTCTCTTTTTTTTCTTTGTCCCCCCAACAGCATTTTATCCCGCACAGGGAAGAAGGAGAATCAAGATGCCTCCAATTTGACAGTGCCCATGACCATGTGTCTTTTTCCTGTGCCATTCCCACTCACCCCATCTCTAAGACCACAGGTCAGTTCCATCAACCCTACTGTTACTCGCTCCCTCCTTTACAGCGTCCTGCGAGATGCACCATCTGAACGTGGCCAGCAAAGTCGTGATGCTCAGTTATCAGACTACCCATCTTTGGACTATCAAGGACTTTACGTGACACTGGTGACACTGCTGGATCTAGTTCCCTTGCTACAACATGGTCAACATGGTAAGCAGGCCCTTGAACCTCTTCCAGTGTGCTGAGCTTCAGTGCTGTGAATGGTGCATGAATGCAGTAGAAGAGATGGGCCTAAACCAACCTGCATCTGGAATTCCTATCTTCTGCAATGTGTTTATATTCAAGTGTTTGATTTGACTTTCTTAAATAAAGGATTTTTTTTTGCTAACTCTGGATTTGGATTTGAATTCTGAGGTTGCCTGGGTTTTATTGATATGCTTGTGGTATGTGACTAAAATACGATGGTATGTAACAAATGATACAGATGGGTCTCAAAAAAACCCTGAATTTTGAATTTGAATCTATTGGGATATCTTCAGACCAGTCTTATTGCAGCTTGTGTCTTGAAAAGGCACAGATTGCTTACTGCTTGCAAATGTGTATCTGGCCTAAAGAGAATATGCAGATGGAGGGTTTTGGTGAAGGTCCATCTCAAAATGGAGCATAGTATGCATTTAATTGAAGAAAAGACATGATAATGGTGATTTGAGATGGCTTTAAAGTATTCCTAGGTAAAGAGAGAGTTACATATCTCTCTGACTTACAGAAAAGACATATTATGTTTTCAGTTAGTTAATCACAGATTTTCTTTTTTTTGTGACTGTATAGTATTTGTATTGTTTTCCTTCAAGTTCTGCATATGCCTAGCTTGTTAGTCTGTTGCTTTCCATACTGAGATTTATGATCCCAGTGTTCTCCCTGTGTTCCATGGGGAGCCAAACACTCATTTTCATCATGGTATCAAGGTGTACTACGTACACAGTATAGGAGATTCTTGTCAGAGTGCTACACTGCTGAGAATATTATTCCCTTTGACTTGGAAGCAGTGTGTTTTGAGTCAAAGACTGCTGTACTAGGAAATGGTATGAACTTGTAAAAGGGGGACTGCTAGCAAATTGCAGACTTAATTGACTTCAATTTCTAGAAATGGGGGAATTACTTATGAAAACAGTGTGGTGTTTTTCCTAACAGTGCTAATTAACAACTGGTGAAGACCTGTAAAAAACAAATAACATTGAGCAAACATAATTTATTTTGATGGCAGCACAATGGCTCTTCTGGCAGGGTTTTCCTGGCGTTAGTCAGGTTTTTGTTGCTGTGTCCCTTGATCTCCTGATAGATAATCTGGATGTATGGTGCTCACTTGAGTGAGGAAAACAATCCAGTGGCTCTTGTCAGTGGAAGGGTATACAAAGTGGAAGTCTTGCAAGAGCCTGTGCTGGGTCTAGTGTTAATAATTAAAAAACAAAAATTGACTTGACTGTTAGAAATGAGAGAGCATTTTGATCTGCAGGGGTTATCAGACGGTGAGTAGCACACTCCTTGCGTGAAAGATACCCAATTCAAAACGATTTTGGCAAATTGCATTCTATTTTGAAACATCTTGAGAGGAGAAATGTAAAATACTTGTTTAAGCAGGAGGAATCAAAGGCAGATGAAATGGGGGAAGTAATAGCTTGGGAGCTGCACTGCAAGAGTGTTGCAACAGATCAGAGGGAGACTAAGTCGATAAGAAGTTAATAGTATTTTAGCAATGCATGAAGGGGTGTTTTGTGTGTGAGACATGTGGAGCATTCTGTTGGTCATTCTAAAAGCCCTAGCAAGGCTTCAGATGGAGTAAAATTGTCAGATTTGTCCATTTATCTTTAAGAAAGACATGGAGTATTTGAAGGATTCCAAAAGAAACAAGCACGATTTGAGGTCTAGAAAATGGGATCAGTGAGAAAAAACAGAAAGAACTTTGTTTATCTAGTAGATTGGAGACATGATTATCATATACAAATATGTACAAGTTACTGTGGGAAGAAATAAACTAAACCAAACTGTAGTTACAGTTGATCGGGGATAAGAACTTACAGGCTTAAACTGCAGCAATGTGTTTTGCCTTTTTATGATAATGATGGTTAAGTATTAGGATGAATTGCCAGAAGGAGAAGTAAACTGTCTTGCAGAATGCTGGGAACAGTTTGGATAAATATCTTCCAGAGGTATCTTGGTTGAGACATGCTTGGAGCAAGAGGAGGTCACTTGCTATTTTTTATGGTTCTGTGTACAGAGAATTAAATTCTGCGTACAACTTGTTTGTTTCTTCCACAGCTTAGAATCTAACTAAAATAAATATGGGGTGTTTCTTTGTCCAAACAATCAGTGTTGTTTGGGTAAGTACAATTGGTGATCCTGAGTAGAACTGGTGCTTCTGAGCTTTGATTCAGTCAGATCTTGCAGAACTCTCAGTGCTTAGGTGGTAAATATGTATTGCAAGAGAGAAGCATGCTCTAACATTGAGAGTCTGGTTAGACTTGCCAGAACAACTGAAACAGAGTGCTAATTTTAATTCTTGCTGTGACCCATGATATTTCTTAGTACAACTCATGATCTTTGGGAGCTTTAGAGAGGCAGTCGCGCAGATGAGACTGAAAACCTGTGTAACACACCTAAGGTTACAGAGTGAGTAACAAAAGGAATCCCTTTCGCGCAGGGGAAAGGCCTTCTGATGTTTTGGGATCATCAGAGAGGTTCACGCTTTGGGTTCACTGAGTGCCGTAATCTTTCCAGAGTTATTTGCCCCAGCTCATTTTCTCATGTGTAAGAAGGAACCTCTCAAGGAGGTTGTAGCCAGGTGGGGGTTGGTCGCCTCTCCCAGGCAACCAGCAATAGAACAAGGGGACACAATCTCAAGTTGTGCGAGGGGAGGTATAGGCTGGATGTTAGGAGGAAGTTCTTGACAGAGAGAGTGATTTGCCATTGGAATGGGCTGCCCAGGGAGGTGGTGGAGTCACCATCCCTGGAGGTGTTCAAGAGAAGACTGGATGAGGCATTTAGTGCCATGGTCTAGTTGATTGGCTAGGGCTGGGTGCTAGGTTGGACTGGATGATCTTGGAGGATTCTTCTAAGCTGGTTGATTCTATGAAAAGAAGAAAAGGTACAAAGATTCCACAAAGCCCAGATACACAATAATTTATCCCTTCTCTTTAGATCTTGAAATATTGTGTATTTCTTAAGTGTCCTTTCCAAAGAGTTACAGTGTAATTAATTAGAATAAGTATGAAATTCTTGGTGATGTGCCTTTAAAGGCTTGCCCATTTTCCATCTCAGTGGCTTCCCAGGAAAGCAAGATCTGTAGTATAAACACATGTTCGAAAAATAAAGTGGTGCTTCCTGTGGTGTTTTTGCGGGGGGTACTTTGCAAATCTCTTGAGGGTAATTAAAATCAAAGTCCTATTCTCTGAATGAAAAAGGATAGAATGCATTTTGCAATAGTGCCTTTGAGCACCAAAGTGCATGTTGAATTCTGATTCCAATAACATCTCTGCTTAAATGCAGACCATTTTATGGTAAATCACTGTATATTAATAAAATATTTTACTGGCTGTAGTATTCATATTCACTTCAAACTCTTCCTTTTATTTTGGGAGGGGTTTAAAAACTATGAGTGATTTCTCTTATGGTTATAGAGATAACTCAGGTTATTTTGAGAGGAAAGCATGGGTTTAAACATAATTTTTAGAAATAGTTTTGTAAACTAAAATGTGTATAGGCATAATTACTTTTCCACGATAATGATTCTGTATCTGTTTCCTTTTATTCAACAGATCTTGGGCAATCAATTTTTTACACTACTACGTGCTTACTTCCTTTTCTCAATGATGATATTTTGAGTACTTTACCCTATACAATGATTTCAACACTAGCTACTTTTCCTCCATTTCTGCACAAGGATATTATAGAGTATCTCAGCACATCTTTTCTGCCTATGGCTATATGTAAGTAGAGCTCATTCTAGTATTGATATGTCTCAGTAACCGCAGTGACTGCAGGAGTCAAAGTTTGGTCTGTCATAGAATTGTAATGGGACATTAATCTACTGTAATTTACTGTATGTAAAATAATGGCATATGATTAGTTTTCAAAGGGATATAATCCTGTAGTTTTTATGTATTGATTGTGCTGTGCTACTGTGTGGATTCTTCCTTCGTTTAAAGGATGAAGTTTAGCTTTTTAAAAAGTACATTTTTGAGACTTAGAGAATTTTCAGTGCCAGCAGCAGCAGTTTTGAATACAAGATCAATGAACGACATGTGTAATTTTTGCATCAGGCTATATCTGGATGCCCCAGAATGACTCTTCTCAGTGTAGTGATGTGATGAATTTTCTTTTTTTTCCCTTTTTCTTCTTTCCCTTGTTCTCTGCTTACATAGGTGTGCCTGTAGTGTTGCCTGTCCATAAGTATTGAGACTGAATATGGCTGAGCCTTTTTTTTTCCTTTAAGTTTTTTTCACTTCTCCTCCTCAGCGGCCTTTATGTGATCACACAATTTTGTAATCCATGCACAATGTGAATTCTGAATGCTTATCTATGTGCTTGGTGAAATTTCAGTAGTAGTGAGACATGTGACTGTGTTCTGCAGAGAAAAACATTAGGATCAATGTTAAAAGCCGGGTTGAGTCAACAGGTCTTTTACTGTGTAGGCAATCAAATACTAGAAAAATTAGCAAGCAGGTGCTCAGAATGAACTGAATCTGAGTACTAGCTCTAGTTGACCTCTCTTTGAGCAAAGGGGTTGGACAAGATCATCTTCAGAGGTCCCTTGTAACATCAGCCATCCTATGATTCAGTGAGAATTGCTTCTCCAGAGCTTCATGGAAAATCATGAACAACTTTTGTGCAGAGATCAACATTGATGCTATTTAAGTGTACAGAAGATGCTGGTAGAACATGGAAAGGAGCACGTTCTGGTATTTTGAGATTTTATGGAAGTTTATTGCTTTCTGGCTCTGCTAGTCAGTGGTATTGGGGAAGCTGAGGTACAGAAGAATTAAGGGATTCCAAGTAAAACAGCTTCTTGTCATTTGCAATCATTGCAATGTAATCATTTGCATCAGTGCAATGATGTTTTCTATGGCACTTTAGACACATGTGATAGTGGTATACAAATGAAGTTTGCTAAGGTAGATTTCAGGCACTTGTGCAATGGGTTCTCTTTGAGTTAAGAACAGAATGTGGTATTGAATTCTCTTTTCTTCCAGTAGGGTTAACCTGTTAAAGAACAGCTGATGTAGGTGATTTATCCTGTCCTGTCTGTCTACTGATACGTAAAGTTGTTCTCTGGAGCAGCTGGCTGATCCAAGTGTTTGGTTGACTTAAATACTGTTCCCCTACTGCCCTTGGCAGAGATTGCATCCATGGAGAGAGTGGGAGCAACCTTTGTCACACATTTTTTTTACCTCAGACCGGTTAGATCTCTGTATGAGACTAGTCTGCTGCTCTTTAAATTTGGCTTCTACTACTGTCCTAATTTTTTATTGATAGCCACAGTTTAATTGCCAGCATAGAGCTGCCGAGTATTTTAAAATTTAAATCCACATAAATAGACCTTGGTGTAATAATTTGCATGTGTGGATGAGATCCAGAAAAGAATGAATGAAGTGCAGTGAAGAGGGATGTAGTAATCTTGGGTCATGTGAAAAAGAACCAGACAGAGGAGAGAATTTATCCATTTTCCTTTCTGTTTTTGCTAGCTGAGGTCTCTTAATTGGTGTTCTAGTTTTTTCTCTCTGGAACCTATATGCCCCTTTACAAGGCATGTGCAGAACCTTTCATTTCCCTAGTGTTCAGCTCTGAATCTAACTGAAAGGGAGGATGCAAGAGATTGTGTAAGAAGCTGGAAAGCCAGATGGGATGGATGAAAGCAACTGGTAGCTACAATTCTGTGCTTCTACCCCAAATGCTTGATATTTGAGTCCTGGCAGCCAGGCTTAGAAAAGTGCTGTGACTAAGGATGGGAAGATACACTCCACCTCTCTGTGTAGGAGGTTGCTTTCAAAGCCACATAGCCATGTTATAGCTCAGCAAATAAATGCTCACACTCTGCAGACTTCTTCCAGGTATACTGTTTATTAGTAACCACTTTGTAAGAGTCTAGAAGGACCTCTAGGCACGCTGTATGTGCGAGGTCAAAGTTACAGTAGCTTAGCTGCACTTCAGTCCTACTGTTTGTCTTTATCTTAGCACAGTTCATGTAAGAAGGTGTGTTAGCTTAACAGAGTCTTTCCCCTACAACACAGAACTGAGGGAGAGTAACACACAGAGAAAAGCTTTGGGTTGAGATAGGACTCTAATATAAACAAGATAATATAATGCACAATTACTTCAGCCTATTTGCAGAAAAAGCACAGCAGAAAGTCAGCAAGCTAAAAACCCAAGCCAAGGAGCTACTCCCCCATTCTTCTCTGTCTGGCTGCCATCCCAGTGGAAGAGAGCCCACATCCCAAATGTGGACCCCAAAAGCAGCAACCGCAACAGAAAGCCTCTCCTGTTCCAATCTGAACTTCAAGCCCCATAATACTGTGCTCCAGCTAGCACTTTCATTTTGAAGCTGACATGAAGCAGGTTGACTTTGAATACCAGTGGCAGGTTTAGACCTAATCCATGACACAAGGAAAACTTAATTTTTCTGGTATGTAGCTATAACCTGAACACATCATGTGCTCTCTGAGGAGTGGTCTGTGCTATACACAGACATCTATCAGTTGCTGCCAGCCTCAACCTTTTATTAGTATACCTTAACATGAGGCTTTCCATATTCTTTTCTTGTTTCTCTACCCTCCACATCTTCTTTACCTTTCCTGCAATCCAAGCCGTAGATGCACTTGATTATGGAAGTAACATTATTTTGGTGAGTCTGTGGGTTCTGGAGAGAGCCTGAGAAGATCACTGTCTTTGGTTAATGCAGCTCTGAGGATGCAGTCTTACTATCTGGAAAACCAAGTGCGTGCTCTGTGAAGCAATACCGTGTTCTTAGTAGTTTTCCTCTTCCAGCAGAAATGGAGTTTCACTCTCTCCAATACAGTATGTTGTTAGTTTTGTGGTTGTGGTTTGATGTTTTTTTCCTTTTTTTTTTTTTTAAATAATGACATGATAGATATTGTGGTAATTTTATTTGTTTCAGTGTTGTTCTCCCTTACTTTTCCTGGTTGAACAATAGATAATTTTTTCCTTTTTTCCTTTTTTTTTTTTTTTTTTTTAAGTGGGATCCTCAAAAAGAGAAGGTGTTCCAGCACATGTCAATCTGTCTGCATCATCAATGCTAATGATTGCAATGCAGTACACATCAAACCCGGGTATGTGTGAATGTGCAATATAGTATCAATCGCTCTGAAACTATGAATCATGAAATACTGTCAAATGCAACTGGAAAAGCTCAATGATGAGAAAAATATGTCACACAGAATGAAAAATAAGTGATTTATTTAAAAGTGGAATTTCTACTTGATGTAATCATTATGTAGACAAGAGATTTCATTGAGATGAAGAAATAGGATTTGGCCCAGTATTGGAGACTCTGATTGCTTGACATCAGAAAATATGTTGATATGTAGCATCAGTGTTGGAGAGAAATTACCACTAAAATTTGTCAGTAGAAATTCCTATTAACAGTGTGTCTTATACTGGGATTCATATGCCACCAAGCTCACTTCTGATACTGTCTTTTAAAGAAGGCAGAGAGAATGCTGGCTTGCAGGCTCAGGAGAGCTATGATGAATTCACATCTAAGTATCTAAACAGAGAATTCTCTCTCACAAAAGCACTGAGTCCCAGTTAAATTTGGTAGGATTCCTTACTGAAATGGACACAAAATTTAACCTGAGGTTGCTGCTGCGTTGCATAATAGTTGACTATCTCCAAGTTTGTGTAGATGGGGTGTGTGTGGAGGAACCCCATGCTGCAGTGTGCACGTGAGAAATACCACATTGTGCTATTTTTGAAAGCCATTTTTATAAGTTGTGTTTTTTTTTTCCTGTGGAATGTTCTATTTTCTTTATGAATTCCATGTTCCAGCCATTTGAAGAAAATGTTGTCCAGTGGTTTTTGGAAAGTCAAGCATGTAGTTAATCTGACCTTCATGTTTGATGCAGAGTGGCTCCTCTAGCTTTTGATATACAAGGAAATAAATTATTGTTACATGTGACTTCCATTACTACCTCAAGACAAATAACAATATACTTGTTAACAGCTTTACATTGTGCCAGGTGGGGCAAGGTTTAGTTTGGTTACATGTGTTTGAAAAAGATCTCCATTCCTGTATGAAAAGCTGTGCACTGTTAGTGCTAATTATCTTACTGCATTCCTTGACAGAAACATCTTACTGGTATTTAATTTCTGTTATTTTGTGGTGACTGTCAGGACTTTTTGGCAAACACTTGGAAATAAAAAGTAATTAAATGAGCTACAGAGTCTAAGTCAGACAAAGTCAAGACAATCAGCTAATTATGTCACTTCTGTAACTTGAGTTTCCATTTCAGTATGGTGTCTATAATGTTTTTTCTCTCTTAGTGTATCACTGCCAGTTATTGGAATGCCTCATGAAATATAAGCAAGAAGTGTGGAAAGTAAGTTTCTGATCATACATACTTGGTGGAAATAACTCTATCTGGATAGTAATGAAAACAAAAAGACTTGAACTGTTTACCAAGAAGTTACAAATGGACTTTATATCTAATTCTTCTTCTGAATTATGGAAAGGAAGGCCCCTCTGATTTTTAGTTTACAGAGACAGCTCTCTATATTGTAGACTAGAGCTTAGTATCCTAAATACTATGTAGTTGTGACTCCAGTTAGGGGAAATTTTAATAATGACCAATCTTCTCAGCTCATGTGAGACTGACCTTTTACAAGGACTATTTCTGAGTGTTGGCTTAGCTTGAATCTGGTCTGGATCCAGTTATTTACCTATATAATGCCTCTTTATGGCTAGGCAGAGGCTTCATTTGCTATGTTGGTCCACTATACAGGGTAGGCAGAAGCTTTTGGATGCGCTGATCAAACTTGGAAACCAGTTAGTTATCAATTTGTAAGAGCATACAAAGGATGTTTTGGTGAGGTGTGAAATGTGTATAGTTTGTGTGTTCAGGTATCTTTGTGCTCAAGTAATATATATTCAATTGTGTTTTGTTGCTTTGCAAAATAAGCACTTCATCTGTGTCTTCCCTTAGGATCTACTGTATGTGATAGCCTATGGACCATCTCAAGTCAAACCTCCAGCAGTACAAATGTTATTTCACTACTGGCCCAATTTAAAGCCCCCTGGGGCAATCAGTGAGTACAGAGGACTGCAGTACACAGGTCAGTGTAGCTGATTTTGTATAGGCCAAAATAAATATGAAAGAAAATACCAGAAGTGCATGAATGTCACATGAGTACAGTTCTTTGATGTGCTTTGAAGTCTTTTGTTCAGCAAGTTGGTACTTTTGTAAGTGTGTACAACATCCATTTCTCTGTATTTTCAGATGTTGTGAAAAATGAAAACTGATTATGTCTAGTAAATACATTGTGGTACTCTGATACTAACTAAACCAGAACAGGAGAAGAAATAAACACAGTGTTCCAAATGGTCTGTGAAACTGCCTTCTTGGCCTCACAAGAGTTCTGGATTATGTTCCTTTCAATTACTGCTTTGGTTGGTTTTGTTGTGCCAGCTGCTATCACTGCTGCTGTTGCTAAGATGTTATCTGGTTGTTACTGTCAAAAAGTCAGGTGATGTCAGGTGCAGTCAATGTAACGCACAAGCTCTCAAGGTTGCCTGCAGGGTGAAATTGAGAGACAGTCATCAATGCATCTGGAACTGGAAAAGCAGATGGCAGAGTCCCCTGTCCGCTAGACTCCCCAGTAATGCTGATGGAATTTTGTTCTATGTTGGGGACCGTCCAGTGGCAATTTGTGACTTGCTTTTTCTTCCCGCCTGTTTCAAATAATCTCTGTCACATAGGAAATGTTTTGTTAACTTTTAAAACTTCTGCAGCAGAATGCAAATTTGTACATAATAAAATGGTTGGGAAGAGACCATGGAAGCCCCCTTGACCAACTCAAATACATTCTGCGTGTTACTTATACATGTTTGATCTGTTCTAAAGCTTTCCCTTGAAGGGTTGATAGATTTTGTGGGTTGTTTTTTTTTTTCACTTTGAAATTGTTCATCATCACTTATTTCAAGCAGGCAAGACTGTAAACTAAGAATGATACTCTGACTGAGTTGTTACTAGTGCTGGCTAGACAGGACTATTTTTTAATATATATATGATTTTCTGTTAATGTACCCCAGAATGGAAATGAGCATTATCTTCAGTTGCATGACATTTTGAGTTGAGAACTTCCTGTATAGCATCCAAATGATGCCACTCGAACATACCTTTGTTGTTTACCTCTTGTCATTACATGGCTAAGGGTCCTTCTATAGCTGGACTAGTTTTCATTCATCATAGCTGCATTTTCATTTGCCTGGAAATGTAACTGAATTTAGTCAGCTACTCCTAATATCCTGCTCCTGAGGTGGAAGAATAATTAGTTAATTCAGGTTGTCGGTGAGGTCAAGACTTGTCTACAACAGGGATGACAGCATCTTCCTTTTTCCATTTCTTCATTGAGTTTGTGATTCATTTCATAATTACACACCAAAGAAGCCAGTAGCCCTGTATATCCTAGGTTTTCTGTTGCAATTATTAGGGGTCTTGAGGAATGGCTAGCTCCTCTATCATATTGTGTAGTACTTATTATAAACAAAAGGCTCTCTTAGTTGATGCTACTAGACACAGAGAGTATAAATATATCTTCTTTTAGTGATCAGCTGTGTTTTGGTTTTGCAGCGTGGAATCCCATTCATTGCCAGCACATCGAATGCCATAATGCAATTAACAAACCAGCTGTGAAGGTACTGCTATTTCTTCAGAGGTCAAACTGAGCTATCTGGTGGATGGGAGGTTGCAGTGTAATCTGAGCCATATGCTGTGGTTGTATGCAGCTGACCGAGAGCAAGAGATAAAGGAACAGCAAAGCCTGTTGAGACCAAGGGGGGCAGAACTTTGTGAATATGTGCTTTGGCTGCCTGAAGCTAGATGGCATGTTTTCTCCAACTGCTTTGGACAAAGTCTTGGTATTAAACTTGAGGATGGTTGCAGAGAACTGTATAGAATTCTAAGCTGGCTCTTGGCTAATACATGTAAATATTTACCCGTTAGTGTGTTTAGGAAAGCACGCATACAAATATTGCTGCGTACAGCAAACCTTATGGCAATGACGTAGGTTCATAAATTCATTAAATGTGATACATCTACACTTTCTTAAACACTTCCAGGAACAGTGATTTCACTGCTTCCCTGGGAAGCCTGTTCCAATGCTTAATCACTCTTTCAGTGAAGAAATTTTTCCACGTATCTGATGTAAGCTTCCCATGGTGCGACTTGGGTCTGTTTTCTTTCAGCCTATTGCTTGTTACCTGGTAGGAAAGACTGACCTCTCCCTAACTATGACCAAATTTCAAGTAGTTGTAGAGAGAGAGATAAAGTTTCCCCTAAGCCTCCTCCTCTATACCTTGGTATCTTAACTGATGTCATAAAATGCATTCTGACTGTGATCCTTTGCTTCACCTGTGTCTTAAAGCAAATAGCAACAAAGATTTATTTACCTCTTCCTGTTTACAGTCAGGGTAACAAAGCAAAGCAGCTTGACCAGGATCATAGCAAAATTTCATGGTAAAAGCAAGAAAAGCATTCCAATTCCAGAGCATACTGCAGTTAGGTATACTAATTAATTAGATTTATATCTAGCTAAACATGAAATGTACAATTTTCAGCTTTATAGGTGAAATACCTGAGTATTTTTGAGTGATCTCTTAGCTTAACTTTGACAGAACCAGTGTTGAGCAGCCATCACTAAGAAAAATGGGCATCAAGTCAGTCATCAGCAAGTTTGCAGATGACACCAAGCTGGGGGCAGATGTTGCTGGGTTGGAGGGCAGAAGGGCTCTGCAGCGGGACCTCGACTGCCTGGACAGATGGGCAGAGTCCAAGGGGATGGCGCTCAATAAGTCCAAGTGCAGGGTGCTGCACTTTGGCCACAACAACCCCGTGCAGAGATACAGGCTGGGGGCGGAGTGGCTGGAGAGCAACCAAACAGAAAGGGATCTGGGGGTGCTGATTGATACCCACCTGAACATGAGCCAGCAGTGTGCCCAGGTGGCCAAGAGAGCCAGTGGCATCCTGGCCTGCATCAGGAATGGTGTGGCCAGCAGGAGCAGGGAGGTCATTCTGCCCCTGTACTCTGCACTGGTTAGACTGCACCTTGAATACTGTGTCCAGTTCTGGGCCCCCCAGTTTAAGAGGGACATTGAGATGCTTGAATGTGTCCAGAGAAGGGCAACGAGGCTGGGGAGAGGCCTCGAGCACAGCCCTACGAGGAGAGGCTGAGGGAGCTGGGATTGTTTAGCCTGGAGAAGAGGAGGCTCAGGGCAGACCTTATTGCTGTCTACAACTACCTGAGGGGTGGTTGTAGCCAGGAGGAGGTTGCTCTCTTCTCTCAGGCAGCCAGCACCAGAACAAGAGGACACAGCCTCAAGCTACGCCAGGGGAAATTTAGGCTTGAGGTGAGGAGAAAGTTCTTCACTGAGAGAGTCATTGGCCACTGGAATGGGCTGCCCAGGGAGGTGGTGGAGTCGCCGTCCCTGGAGCTGTTCAAGGCAGGATTGGACGTGGCACTTGGTGCCGTGGTCTAGCCTTGAGCTCTGTGGTAACAGGTTGGACTTGATGATCTACGAGGTCTCTTCCAACCATGGTAATACTGTGATACTGTGAAATGCAGCCTATTGTCTCTTGGAAAAATGAATGTAACAAACATGGAAAACAGTGAAGGAGGCATTTGACTTTATATCTTGCACTTGAATGTAGTAAGAAGTGTTTTGATTTAAGTGGTTGAAATATTGTATATGCATAGCACTCTTCAGCCTTCGTTACACAGTACAAAGCACTTACACGAGTAGGTATGTAACTGGCTGCTAACTGTACTATTTTCTGTAACTGGTTAATGTGGATGGATAAAAGCTAATGCAAGACAGAATTTGGACCTACGTTGCCAAGGTAACTGTGAGTCCACAGTCTTTGTTCTCTCACCAGAATTGTGCTGTATAGTTAACAACTATGATGACTGAAAATTAGATGTTGTTGGAAGAGCAGTGTTAGTGAGACAGAAAAACCCAGACTTTGATGCTACTTTTTCGTAGGCAATGGATCTTCTAAGTGACTGTCTCCCTGGAAAAAATAACAAAATTGATCAAAACAATGCAATGTAAATGTGTAACACAAAATATGTTTGTCTTTCAGAGAGTGGTAATACTGATATTGAAGTATGTCCTGTTCTCTTACCATAGCCTCTCATTTTCAGTTATGTCCCTCTCTTTGTTAGAAATAATTTAAGATCCTTTACTACCAGAAGCCAAGTACCATCTTCAGAATACTAAATGTTCTTAATGTGTCAAATGTGCTATATTGTATGTCCTAGCATTAGTGTGTTGAACTTTTTCAGTAAGCTTCAATGAACAGATGTGTTTTTTTTCTTCACTGTGTTTCAGATGTGCATTGACCCATCCTTGTCTGTGGCTTTGGGTGATAAGCCACCTCCCCTATATCTTTGTGAAGAATGCAGCCAGAGAATTGCAGGGTAGGTAAAATAGGAGCTGGAAAATGATCAGATATAGTCAGATTCCAGTGTTCTGAACTCTCAAGTTATGCTTTATTTCAGTATGATTAACATTTAATTTATATAGATAACCCTATTGAAATATATGGAGCACACTGTATGAATAAGCATTACAGAAATATACCCCAAAAAGATCATAATTTGGATTTAACTTAAACTGTAACAAGTTTTAGGGGTAAGATCTCTGAAAGATTGTGTTCACTGTGATAGGGGAACCTTGTAAATGTGCAAGCTTTTGCTTGTGAAGTGTTTTTTGTCCTCATCCTTTGGTTGGCATTAAAAGCAGGGCATTACAATGAAACCACTTTCACAGAGACTTCAGTAGTTTTCTGGAACTTGTGTTTCAGATTGGTTTTGAGGCTATACTGTGAAGCAGCAGAGTGAAGAATTGAAATAGGTCCAGGCTTGTAACTAGAACAAATATAGCTGGAGAGAAATTAACCTTTTTTTTTTTTTTTTAATTTTCTTTTATTTTAAACTTTTCCAAGTTGATAATTTGATCTGCATTACTTTACAACATCTACTAATACTTACTGGGAGTTTCAATCATTAGCTCAAATAGGGAGTTTCAATCATTAGCTCAAATAGGGAGTTTCAATCATTAGCTCAAATAGGGAGTTTCAATCATTAGCTCAAATAGGGAGTTTCAATCATTAGCTCAAATAGGGAGTTTCAATCATTAGCTCAAATAGGGAGTTTCAATCATTAGCTCAAATAGGGAGTTTCAATCATTAGCTCAAATAGGGAGTTTCAATCATTAGCTCAAATAGGGAGTTTCAATCATTAGCTCAAATAGGGAGTTTCAATCATTAGCTCAAATAGGGAGTTTCAATCATTAGCTCAAATAGGGAGTTTCAATCATTAGCTCAAATAGGGAGTTTCAATCATTAGCTCAAATAGGCAAATTCAGAATCTACTTGTTTGTTATTTTTTTTTTGTCCTCAGTTTGACACTTCTATGTCACAGCAGTTGCAGAAAAAACAGTTACACCTCACCTTAGATTTTTAAGTCATCTTTGATACAAAGCTTCAGGAAAAGGTAATTGAATTTGGAAGAAGTGTAACCTCTAAGGAGATTCGTAGAAAATGGTACTGGTACATTTCCCCCCCCCCCCCCCAAATGTTCATCTGTTATTCTTCACTACCACTTTTGAGCCATCAGACTTTCAGTGCACACACTATTTTAATTTGATAAATTTATGCATTAGAAGCCTTGACCAATATTGGCAAAGTGGTAATTTGCAGTAAGACAGACACAACAAAGGGGTAATGTAAAACAGCCTGCAATTTATAAAACCACATTTGTCAAAAAGCAGCTTTGCAATCATGTCAGTCCTAACACATTAATTGAGATAAGTTTCCTCTGTGCAAAAATAAATGCATATATAAATAAAAGCCAGAAAGCTAATTAGATATACCATTTTTATAGGGATCACAGTGAATGGTTGATTGATGTTCTTCTCCCACAAGGTAAGAGATATTTTAAGGGTAGGTACAAACTAATCATAATTGTGCAACTCCATGCTTACTGACATTTCTGCATATTGTATTAATTGAAATGTTGCATTCTGTTCTAAAAGGTTTTAAAAGAATATATTTAATATCGCTTAGTGTCCTTAAAATACTACAACAAATTGGCTAATCCTCTATTTGAAATAGTGTGCATCTCTTTATACACGAGGAAACAGAGACAATTGAGCTTTCACATGTTGAAGAATCCTCATCTGGGGCCAGTTGTTTTAAAATGTATCTGTGTTCCACAGTGGTTGTCCAAAAAAGGAAGGACTTCTTCTGAGTAACCTGGGTCTGATTTGAAAGCTCTTAAAACTTCTGAAAATCTATTCTGTGAACAGAAGGTTGTAAAGAATGTCAGGAAAAATGATATATTTTTCAATTAATTGATCATTGATTTAGTCTGGTGTTTATTATCTACCAGAATGCAGACTAAGCTTGTTGACAGACTAATCAGAATTTTCTGGGTTTTCAAGGACAGTTACAGAGTCTCCAGAATAACCCTTTCTGTGCCAGAACAGAGAGACTCCCTCTATCTTTATTCTGCAAACCAAAAATTCTCCTTTTAGTTGAAATCTAATTGAGATTAGTAATGGTTTATTTACTTTTGTTCACTCTGACACCTATATTTACTGAATCATGTGTTGCCAGGACAACAGACTGAATTAGCTATTGCTTGTGAGTTGAATCTGCAAACATTTTGTTATGGAGTTAGGGCCACAAACATAACATCTGCTTCTACATTTTTCATCCATTTTCACTAATCTTTCAACCTGAGAGCTTTCACAGGTAGTGTGTACACACAGGTCTGCTTTTTGAGGTCTGTGCATGGGGCAGAAGCAAGCACACCACATTTAATGCATCAAGGCTGTTAACTTCATTTGGGTAGTAGGCCCAAGTATGTACTGTCCTACCTCATGGAGTCCAACAAGCTTAGAGATCTCAGTAGTATTTGAAACACAAATTTAGCCTCAGAGACATCCTTGCAGCAAGCCCATTTTCCCATGGCTGCTGCAGTGAAATGGAAGGGTTGTCATTCTGTGTTGATGTTGTTTATGCCTTCCCATTACAGCTGAAATTTCTGCTATATGTCAGAAGAAGGTAAGATTCAGTCATTCGTGTGATGGGGCATGATTTGATGCTGTGTAGTGTCATTCCATTACTGTGCGGTGCGTTCTTCTTTTGTACCATTCCAAGTTTCCACAGTTAATCCATGAATGCCTTTAATGGTGGATGGGAGTGATTGAGCAGCAAGGTTTCTTTTTGTTAAAACTGCTTTTGTTTGATTTGAGTTCTCGTTTTGTGTTGAATTATCCAAGAAACTCAATTGTGCAGCTGAGCTCAGTTTCTATTCTATAACTCTGCTCATGAAGCGGATAAAGTGGTAGATTAATTGTAAATTGGAATGTTTATGTCATCTCCTTGAAGTCCTGAATTAATCCTAAATTTGGAAAGAGTCCCACTGTGTATTTTTGAAAGTGTATGGACTGAAAGTCTCCAGTGCTTGACTCTGAAAAAAATGGCTGACAAAAAGAATCTGCTTGCAATATGTATCAACTAATGTGTTCTGATAACATTTCAATAATGAGAAATACAGGGTATAACATACTTGAGATTGTTCACGGTAAAGAAAGCTTTACTGTTGAGCCAGATTTCCAGGTGGCAGAAATAAAGGTAGCTGTATCTTGGAGGCTTGGATGGTTATCTGTGATAAGGTGGATCCTTACACAGTGTAAACTGATGTGGTGCCATTGATTACACTACTAAGGATCTACCTGTTGCTTGAAGCATAAGCAGGGGTTAAGAGAAGCACGGTAAATTTTGGAGATTGCTCTAGGCAAGAAAGTTAAGGCTGATGACTTAACTGTTGGTTTGGTCTTCTGTAGTCTCATCATTTAAGCTCTTATCTTTCTGGAGATTCTGTGGCACTTGGCATCAGGTGTTTGCAGGGAGTTGCACTTCTCTAGAGTGACTTTGGAAATGACCAACACTTAAGCCTGTTTGCCTGTGGTGATGCTCATCTCTGTTTTCAGTTCCACTTCTGATAAAATCTTGTTTATTTTCCAGAACTGTAGTTCCCATGTCAGAAGAGCTGTTGTCACATGCTTCTCAGCGGGCTGCTGTGGTCGCCATGGCAACAGGCCAGTGCGCTACTGCAAAAGATGCCATTCAAATCATCATAGCAATGAAATTGGGGCAGCTGCAGAAACCCACCTCTATCAGACCTCGCCACCCCCTATCAATACCCGGGAGTGTGGGGCAGAGGAACTTGTGTGTACTGTGGAAGCTGTGATCAGGTAATGTGGCAGTTTGAGGCATCAATATATAAAGCAGGATCAAGCTTTCATGGAAATACTGCCGGAAGTCAGCCTTGAATACAAGAATATGATGTTATTTTGTTACTGATCTCAGGAAAAGTGTAACATCAGATGCTTTGACCTGTAGTTGTTCTTGATCAGATATTTGTATTACTGACCACAAGCTTGTTTTATAGCTTGCTGAAGGAAGCAGAGTATCATGCTGAGCAGAGGGAGTATGAACTCAACCGCAGAAGGCAGATGGGCCTCTCCTCATCCCATCACTCCCTGGACAACACAGACTTTGATAATAAAGATGATGACAAGCATGACCAACGCCTCCTGAGCCAATTTGGGATTTGGTTCTTGGTGAGAAATTCTTGCTCTTTTCTCTCACTCCTCTCAGTTCCCTCTCCTATTGAGAGAGTGATTTGCCATTGGAATGGGCTGCCCAGGGAGGTGATGAAGTCGCTGTCCCTGGAAGTGTTCAAGAAAAGGCTGGATGAGGCACTTAGTGCCATGGTCTAGTTGACTGGTGATAAGTTGGACTGGATGATCTTGAGGTCTCTTCTAACCTTCTTGATTCTATGATTCTATTCTTTCTGAAGCCACAGTTTTGTCTCTCTTTTTTCCACTTCTTGGCTTTAGTTGGATAATCTTCTGATTTATTAGCAAAGAGGAATTCTGTGAAGCTGTCAGATATAGATATTTCAAAAGTAGTTTGAATGAAGCTGCTGACTGTCTCCCAGTCCTGTATGGAGTAAATAACAGGATTATTCATTCTCTCATTTTTTAAACTGACTTTCTATGTGCCATCATCTTCAGCTCTTGAGTGCCCCTTGCTGAGTACCATTATTTGAACATCAAAAGATCTATTTTACACCTTCCATTTTCAGCATCACTCTAGAAGCTCAGCTTTTTCACCTCTGAAAAGGCTGATGGAGTCATAGTGGGGTGTCTTTCCTTTCTGTCTTCAGATTAGTCTAGCTGAATCAGTCCTAGTCATTATACTCCAGCTAACTGACCCAGTGTGGGCTGACAGAATAAAGCCCTGCTGATTCTTACTCTCACAGCAACTAGCAGAGATTATTCCAAAATAGCAGGGCTGCTGGCTAGTTCATGCAAGCCAGAGTGGAGCCTGATAGGTTCTCAGAAGTTGGATTCTGCAATTTTCTTTAAGGAGAATTCTTCTTTCCAACTGGGAAGAGCCTTCTTTCCAATCTTCTTTCCTTTCTTTTTCTCGGTCTCCTAGTGAGAAATGGGGAATAATAGGACCCCTCATCTGTCATCTGAGCAGAGGTAAGGGTAGCAGGGTGGCAGATCTAGAATCTCATAATGTCAACAAAGCTGTTCTGCTGTTTCAAGTGACTGCAACTTTATATTTTGGGATCTTTTGAGTTTTATTTTTAAGATTGTTTTACACTTAAAGCCCTTTTTTAAAAAAAGAAAAAAGTAATTATGCTGTGGCAACCTATTCTGTTTCAAATGACATTGAAAGCCTACCTTCTCTGGTAGGGAGGAGGAGCCCACCGACATCATTCCATTCTTACAAAATCTTTTGATCTCACTGTACTGAGTATTGGCAGAGAGGACAGCACAGATTCTGAGAAATAGTGGGTTGCTATTTTCTTAAAACAAATACTTTTCATCTGGAAACTGGACAGATCTCAAGTTCCTATTAAAATTGCTACCAGCTGATGCCACCTTTGAGTTAATACTTGACTGAGACAAGCAACATGAAGCAAACCCCTTAACTTCAATGAAAACTATGAATTGGCAAGGGTGTCATTAGCTGCCTCATCCCAAGAGAAGATATAGAGGCAAAGCACTTGTAAGCTGGGTGCTGTGCTTCTGTGGGAAGCAGTGCTGTCAGCTGTTTCTCCAGGAATAACAGGAGTGTTTGTATCTCCCTTGCAAGGAAGCAGTCACTGGTTTCAGGCTGTCAAGTGCTGAGAGTACAGTTTTCACTAGGAAGTAGCAACAGACATGATAAAAGCAAAAAAAAATAGTGCTTGCTTGGTTTTGAGTTTGGTTTTGGTTGTTTTTGTGTTTTTTTTTTTCTTTTTTTCCCCCTCTTACTATCTTCTGGTTTGGAAGTGTTTCACCAACTGTCCTGTGCCAAACTCTGCTTAAAACTGATCATCTGATTTGTCTCCTTTGCAATCTGAATCTGTGTATCACTGACCATAGACAAAATATAGTAGACAGGCATTTGCCACCTTTAATTCTAGAAATGAAACTTGATTTGTGGTTTTTGTCTTCCAGGTGAGCCTTTGCACTCCCAGTGAGAATACACCTACAGAGAGTTTAGCAAGGCTAGTTAGCATGGTATTCCAGTGGTTTCACTCTACAGCTTACATGATGGATGATGAAGTTGGTAGCCTGGTTGAGAAGCTCAAACCCCAGTTTGTTACGAAGTGGTTGAAGACTGTTTGTGATGTCCGGTTTGATGTCATGGTTATGTGCCTTCTTCCTAAACCAATGGAGTTTGCCAGGGTAAGAAAAATTTCTCTGAAAGTTCTTTTATTTGCCACAGAGAGTAAAGTCTTAAGTGTTTGCTTTGTCAAAACAAAAGATATCTCAGTGATTGAGGCAGCAGTGAACTTGAGGAGTTTTTCTTCTTCATAGCATTTTCAGTTTTGCTGAATTAGAGAGCAGAGTCTTTATGTTCATTAATTATGAAGCAGAACTTGCCACTTAGTCTGGATAGTGAAGGCAGGCAACAAAGTCACATGTGAATATTCCCCTACAGCAAGTGAGACACCAGCATGAAAATAGGAGCTTCATATTCCTGAGGTATTCAAGACTTTCCCCTCTTCTATCACTGACAACTATACCACATGCTTTCATTTTGTGATCCTTTTATGTAAGATGTCCAGAGGATGTGGGTTCTTTATTTCCTAAAGTTGAAGTGGCTTAGACTA
The DNA here is from genome assembly GCA_013400475.1 of Tricholaema leucomelas. Classification (NCBI taxonomy): domain Eukaryota; kingdom Metazoa; phylum Chordata; class Aves; order Piciformes; family Lybiidae; genus Tricholaema lacrymosa; species Tricholaema leucomelas. The sequence continues at coordinate 410,143 of WAAF01009348.1, read as the reverse complement.
GGAAGGGCCATAAAGGCTTGGTATGATACGTTATATCATCAGGGGTGAATTTTTTATGACCTATGGAATCTGCTGTAGTGTGCAGACCAGCATGTGTATGTGTCTTTCATTGAACCACTGCTCTGAAGATAAACGTGGCTGTGGGAGGACTGGAGGCCAGCAGAGGGAATTTGAGAGGTGGATGGATGCACTGAATGTTAGAACTGTTAAGAGATAAGGGTTTTGATGGTAAAGGGGAAAGGAAGGACTGACCTTCATGCTGTAATCTGTTATGGATGTTTTTCTTGTCTTAGCTCCAGCCCCTTTTTTGAGTTTTATTACCCCCACTGCAGTACTGTAGACTGACAACTTGCCAGATTACAAGAGTTCACTCGAAACATGAAGATGGACAGCCGTGAAATTAGTGATGATGAATGGAGAAAAAGTAGTTTGTTGGCTGAGATTTTCAGTAGTTACTGCCAAAACAGCAGGCATCTCTAGAGCCATTAGTCAGAAGGAGCAGATGGGAGTTGAGTTCAGTTAGAATAATTAATCTCTGTAGGCCACTTAATTATTTTGAAGTGTATTTTTTTTTGCTTCCATTGCTTAGAGCCTTCCCTGAAAAAAAAAACAAATAATCAATCACAAAAGAGCACCTGGTACTGGCTGAGTTTTTGAAAATAAAGACCCAGCACTCTTACAAGTTGCTGAGAGAAAATAATTGAAGGTACAACTTTGACCAAAAAAAATCTGTTTCTTGTCGAGAACTGCAAACAATGCAAGTTCCACTGCATCATGGCCTGAAAGTGAGCAAACTTAATCTGAATCTTGGCCAATTCTTTTTGTGTACTATAAGCCAAATGAGAGAGGAAATAACCAGTGCAAACCCTATGGCTGAACGCTAAATTCAGGACGTAAAGTAGTGATGATCACCTCCCATAATTTTCTGACTGCANAAGCAAAAGGAGGGTGAGGTTAGAAAGCAAGATGGAGTCCAGCTAGCAGCCTCAGCTTCTCTCCAGCAGGCAAAGAGAAGAGAACAGTCCATCACGAAGTGCAGAGCAGAAGTGACCTAATCTTTGTTTTGCCTTTCTTCTTTACACATCTCAGCAAGGCTGTGAGGGAAGTAGACACCATTGTTTTCATTTTCCAGCCTATCATCTAGTTCTTCTCACCAAAACATGCTAGCTAGGCTCAAACTAGCACAAGCACACTGAGTGAACTTATGATGCTTGGCAAGTTACAGGGACAAGAAGTATCGTTCATCAGTATGATTCCTGGACATACCCACAGGTTGGTGGATACTGGGACAAATCATGTAGTGCTGTGACCCAGTTAAAAGAAGGGCTGAATCGAATCCTTTGCTTGATTCCGTACAACGTGATAAACCAGTCGGTGTGGGAGTGTATCATGCCAGAGTGGTTGGAAGCTATAAGGACAGAAGTGCCTGAAAATCAACTGAAAGAGTTCCGGGAAGTGTTGAGGTATGTAGGAACCATTCTGTTGTTGCATATGTTGATTGTTGAGGGTTTTAGCACAATGAGATTGTGACTACAAGTAAAAATGCCTGTATACAACAGTGAGTGAATGCTTCTGAGTTTTCTATAACTTAGGGTTAGACTAAAGTACTCAAGCTCTGGGAAAATTTCCTTTTATTGCTCCTTATAACCTTGAGTATGTGTCAGGAGTCTACCTACCTGCATTTTGCTTTGCTGTGAGCAAAGCACATATTTTCCATGGCTTTCACAAACACAGTGAAAGTGGCAGCATCTTCTGATGAACTGTTAATGAGAAATGGAGGGGATTAGTAGAACTAGCACAGAAAGAGTGGTGATTTGTATTGATTTAGCTAATATGTTGCCCTGCTGACCAAAGAGAACACCAGAATAAAGATGGTGGCTGTCTGAGTTCTATTTTCATGGCTGGTCTATGCCTTTGGCAATAAAACTTCACATTGCCTTGTAATTGATGAAGAGGTTCTGAAACTGCCTGTAAGCTTACGTCTGCTAGTGTTACTGTAAATTTCTTAAGTGGACACAGGTAATATTGGACAGGTGGTGAGATAAGATTCTTTTCCAGTTTTTACATTGGATGGTGAAAGAGATTATTACTGTCAAATTAAACAGGGCATGGTATGAGATATGATAAAAGTTCAGAGGTGACCTTGTACTGTCAGGACAGGTGATATCGGCAACCTGTGAGGGATGAGAATGCAGGTAAGGTGCCAGAAACATCAACAGTGCTGGTAGTGAGCTTGTCCTTCTGCCATTTTCTGCTACGTCTCACACAGTGTGTGCCATGGTTACTCAGTGATGCTATTTTCTTGTTCTAATTTTCAGCAAGATGTTTGACACTGAACTTTGCCCTCTCCCTTTCTCCATGGAAGAGATGTTTGGCTTCATTAGCTGTCGATTCACGGGTTATCCATCCTCTGTTCAAGAGCAAGCATTGCTTTGGCTGCATGTACGTGTCCTCTTTTGACAACATGTCCTGATGCATCTTATGATTTTTGAAAAGAAAAAAAAAAAGAGAAGGGGAAAAAAAAGGTGCCATTTTTTTCCAGGATTGCATAACATTTCTGCTCTTTTCTTAGCCCCAGTGCACAGACGGTTGGTATACAAATCCTGGGAAGCTTTATGTTACTAGCCCATTATGGATAATACAGTGAAAGCCTGGAAATTCCTCTTAGCTTTGAATGTCATTTGTGTCTTAGGGTCATTCAGCTATCTGACCTTTTGCCAGTAGTAGTTTTTAATTTGGTCTGTAGATACCAACCTTAATTCCAGACTCCAGAAGGAGCTGTAATTGTTCTTGCATATGAAGAATTGTGTTAGATGAGCTCTGTGCCTATCAAGCTTTCTGCTGCTCTGGCCTTTTTTTGGCAATATTTGTTCACAAAGCTGACAGTTGCCCAGTGTTCATAGCCAAAAGCTACAGGGACAGTTGTGTCAGCTGGGGACAGTAAATTCAAAAAGGTATAAAATTTTCCACAGCACCTCAGGGTAATACCTGTATTCTTTGTTAACCCTTTCTGCTGAGGGTTATTTTAGTTAAACCTCTTTGAAGACCAATTTACCTGATGATTCTAGAAGTTCTCAGGTATTCAGAGTTTTCAAGTAAATGTGATTTTTAACTTTTTTTCTTGAACTAATGTCATTTGTTAATGACAAATGAAAATAAGCTTGTATTTATCTGATTGTTGGGGACAAAAGAGTTGATGACTGTTCCTTCAATGATCTGCAGATAATGATCCTGCCACTATTTTGGCACTGGTAGGCTGTCGCTCAACTGGATTCTTAGAATAAATGAAAGAATTCAGTTTTAAGTAATACTAAATAAAACAAATAGTTATAGATTCTGTGATTCTATTTGTCCAAGTATTTGCAATACTTCTGATTTACAGAAGTATTTCTGTGGAACAGCTTCACATTCATTTGTGTCTGTGCATAAACCTGATCTCAAGGGTATTTTGAGAATACCCTTTTTTTTTGTCAGTTCCCTTTGGCCCTAGTTCTAACAAAAATTTAAGCTTGCAGCTCACTTTGTTGAATGGCAAAATTAAATGCATGGAACTTGCTGAGCTGAATATCACATGATAAAAAGGTACTTTTAAAATAAACAGCATTTTTGATCAAACTTGAAATTCATGCTTTTTTGTTTGTTGTCTTTCCTCAGGTTTTATCTGAACTAGATATTGTTGTTCCTCTTCAGTTGTTAATCAGCATGTTTTCTGATGGAGTTAATTCTGTAAAAGAGTTAGCGAATCAGAGAAAATCAAGAGTCAGCGAACTAGCAGGAAATCTTGCATCTCGGAGGGTAACTTATTTATCTTGCTTATTTTTATTTCTTAAGACAGTTTTCTTATTAGAATGCATGTGAAAAATTAAAAAGTGATCTTTCAGTATGGCAGCATTTGATTGGGAACACTGCTGACTATAAAAATGGAAGAAAATTGACATGACTTCAATGAGTACCACTCTGGCACGTGGTTAATGTAAAGCTAATGCAGATAGGAACTGCAGGTTTTTTTGTATGAACTGATTTGTTTGAGATACTTGTGGAGTGTTCTTAGTATCTTTTCCAAACATTTTCATCCTCTGCACTTTCTATTAACTGTTGTTATGGACAGTTGGTCACTCTGTGTGAGCTTTTCTATTCTAGTACAAATTTGCTGGGTCTAGGTATGTTTTAAAAGGGTGACAAAGCAGAGTTTATTTGTTTCTCTGATTTCCCCCCCCCCCCCCCCATCCAATAGATGCAAAGATTGACCTAAAGTTACGCATCAGGCCTATGGTCTGGAAGTAAACATGTACAGGTCTGTAGGCACTACAGATACTTGAACATATGTGACTAACTTCTCAATAGTCTTGGACAAAGTGCTCCAAGAACAGAAGAGCAAGAGGTCTTGAAAGGTGAGATTTTTAGATTTAAGGAACTGCACAAAATCTAGGCAGCTGATGGCTCCTTACACGTGGTCAGACTGTCTTCTGATGTAGCTTCACGGAGAGTACTCCCACAGCTGGCCAACGATCACTTCTAAACTAAGCAGAAGAAACAGACAAAGCTACTGTCTGGTTTTTCAGACCTTATCTAGATCAAAAGTAGATCTCATTTGTCATCTGTGTATCTATCTCCTTGTAATACAGATTCACAGAGTGTTTTAAATGGCCTGATGTGGTGTGGACATAAATCATTGAGGACACTGTCATCTCTTTACTCTTCTGTCTGGTTCATTTCCAGCTACTTGTGTCCTTGGTGTAGCCTTAGTTACATGGTTTTCTTGAGATAGCTTTGTTTACTAGCCTTTTACCATTGAGGTTTGTGTCCTTGGTCATTTTAACCTGATGGCTAACCAATTTACTGCCTGCATTGATTTTTCTGTTTGGTTAATGTTAAAATTCCTCGTTAATAGGAATAAGATAATAGATGTGAGCCACTTGGCTGAAAATAATGTTCATGATGATTCTGCCACTTTCCTCCTCTCTGGTGAGACCTCACCTGGAGTACTGTACCCAGTTCTGGAGCCTTCATTATAGAAAGGATATGGACCTGATGGAGTGGGCCCAGAGGAGGGCCACAAAGATGATCAGAGGGTTGGAGCACCTCTGCTACAAAGACAGGCTGAGGGAGCTGGGGTTGTTTGGCCTGGAGAAGTGGAGGCTTGGGAGGAACCTACTAGCAGCCTTCCAGTACCTGAAGGGGGCCTACAGGAAGGGTGTTAGGATGTTAGAAGCTGTTCACAAAGGCCTGCAGTGACAGGACTAGGGCAACAGATTCAAGCTTGAGAAGAGCAGATTTACATTGGGTGTTGGAAACAAGTTCTTTACTATGAGAGTTGTGGAACGCTGGAAGAGGTTGCGTGGGGAGGTGGTTGGGACTCCTTCCCTGGAGACATTCAAGGTGAGGCTTGATGGGGCCCTGGGTGGCCTGGTCTAGTGGGGATGTCCCTGCTGACTGCAGGGGTGGCAGACTAGATGACCTCTAGAGGTCCCTTCCAACCCGGACAATGATCTCTGCGGAGTATGATTTCCGTACTTCTAGCATATTTTATCATTTAATGGCATGAAAAGACATGCAGATTTTGTTAAAAAGCTACAGAGGAAACAATAAGGCTGTCAAAGTTCTTGATGTTTTCTGCAGTTTCATACAGAATGAGGTTGCTCAAATGCATAACAGTCATTTGGACATACTGATTCTTTGTCTTCAGGTAAGCGTCGCTTCTGACCCTGGGCGCAGAGTTCAGCATGGCATGCTGAGTCCTTTCCCAAGCCCCTTCCAGAGCCCATTTCGGAGTCCAATACGTAGTCCTTTTCACAGCCCTTTCAAGAACTTTGGACACCCCAGTGGAAAGACAATTGATTTTGACACTGAAGATGATGAAATGAATCTTAATTGTTTCATTTTGATGTTTGATCTCATCTTGAAGCAGGTACTTGCTGGAGAAAAACAGCTACACTGAGAGAGCACTGAAGTTCTGTAGTCACTTTGAACTCACATTTAATCCTGTACTGAATTACTTTCTGCTAAGGGACTGACACAAAGTGTAACTTTTAAATCCTTCTACAATGCTCATCTGCTTGTACCCATACAGGAATTGTAGCTTCATGGTCAATGAAGAGGAGTTAGATACCTCCACATTCATGTTAAGATAGCTCACATGAGTGAAAGAACTGCTTCTTGTAGATTTTATTTCTACAGAGTAGAAGCAGAGATTTGTTGTTAAGCTTTGATTAGATACACAATATTTGGATAACTAAATTTGTATGTTGTGAATCCGAGGCCAAGTGTTTTGCCTAACTGTCTGCAGGCAAAATTATGGGTCCTGTGCTTGAAATTGTCTATTTAGCTGTTTGAGCTTGGGCCTCAACACAAGTGGCAAATTAAAATTGTGAGTTTCACTTTGTCTTTTGAGATACTCTTCCCAGTACTGTGATAAGGCACTAAACAGAGATATAAGAAGAGGCAGAATAGTTAGTGCTCTGACTTTTAAATAGATTATAAAACCTTATTCTTTTCATTCTTTTTCAGATGGAACTCCAGGATGATGGTGTCACTTTGGGCTTAGAGAACAGCATTTCAAAAGATATAATATCCATCATAAACAATGTCTTCCAGGCACCCTGGGGTGGGTCTCACACCTGTCACAAAGACGAAAAAGCAATTGAATGTGGTCTGTGTCAGTCTAGCATTCTGTGTTACCAGCTGGGTTTTGAGCTGCTGGAACAGCTTGCTCCAAAAGAAGAAATCAGGCTTGTGGTAAGTACAGCAGTAAAGGGCCTGAAACTGAGATGTACTGAAACTTCAATTCTTCGTTATTCTCATTATATTGTGCACAAGAAAGCAAATGCTGACTTTTGGCATGGAGGATTTGGGAGGTAAAGCAAAATGCTATTGAACCATAAAAAAAATCTAAGTTTGAATTGATTCAGAGAACCCAAGAAAGATGACAATATGAACTTTTCTCCTGTCAACATTAAAGTGCTGTTTCATTTCAGAAGGGCACAATCCTATGATACTACGTCTTAAATAAAATGTGAAGTGCTAATACTTCTTATCATTTAAAAGCTAAGAGTTGCTATTTTGAAATGATTTATGATTTTTGAACGAATCAAACACGTGCATGTACTCTCCAATCACTAGGCATCATGAAAGCCCTCTGTAGTTTTGAAGAATTGAAGCATTACCTGTGCTCTAGTGAATATGTTTTAAGCTGTCTATTGTAAATGTTCCATATGATAGTTCAGAAGACAGCATCATTCCAGTTATTCTGAGTGCTCATTTGCTGTGCCGTGGTAGAGTGTTTATTACTTCTTAAAAAATTATTTGGTGAGTGGGCACAGTGATGCCTTTTGGTTGGTAAAAGCTTCAGAATACTATTTGGATGTCTATACTAATAGTAGGTACTGTGCACGCAGTGTTGAGTAACTTGTCCTAGAAAAATGACCTCATGCCAGTTCATTTCAGATTGTCACCTCAAGAAAAAGTAGCAAGTGGTGCAGTCTTTTGAGTGCTGGGGTTTGGTGCCATTTCTAGGACCTTGCAATTAATGTCATGGTAACAATGGGAACCTGTAATCCTAAGTTCCTGGTCATGGGCAGAAGTAACTGCAGCCTGCTCCTTTTTCTAATGTGAAAGTGATCGAGATAGGTCCTGCCTCTAAGCCTGTACCTCTACAGTAGTGTAGGAAACGTGCCCTGCTTCTATCTGTTACTCCTCTGAAGGAAGGACAAGAAGTCTGGTGAAACCACAGCTCTGTAATTGCATCCAGCTCAGCTCCAATATGGATGTGCTGTTTCTGTTAAGTAATATCATTTAAATCTGTGTTTGAAATGTAGTCTTGCCTGTCTGCATTTACTGATGCAGAACTTTAGATATGCAAGTGGTTTGAATGCACACATGCCTGGGGAAGTACCTGTGCAGCTTGTCACAACAAATGTAACTTAAAGGGCAGGATATAATCTCATGTGTTTAGACAAATCAAGAAATTAATTTAACTTCTTGTATTCTTAAAGGAGCCCACAGATAACCTTGAGGATAGTCTTCTCTATACTAGACCTGAGTTTATTATAGGAACTGAAGGAGAAGAGGAAGATAAATTTGCACCAAAACATGGAGAAAACCCAGGAAATCACACAGAGACCACAGAAAATGCTGGTAGGTGGAGGATGAGGGTGAGTATTTCAGTAAGGCTTTAGATGAAAGATTTCTATTCATATAGAATACAGGATTCTGAAGCAGTCTTTTCAAGTCCAGAGTCACTTTTTAGTCATCATTTAGTTCTTTGAATATATTAATTAAATAGGAAGTGCTGAATTTATGTTGCTAGTAAGTGTGACTGTCTCTCAGAAAAATGGTAGAAGAAATCCTGGCTTTTTGAACATAAAGTCACAAAAACATGACATGCCAAATTCCATGCTGTTGTAACTTTACTGACTGCAAGGTTACTGCAGTTAGAATTATTTTCTCTCTCATCACTTTGACATTCTTTAATTCTATTTTGAATCCACAAATGAGACAATGTAAACTTTTTTATGTAATTTACATTGTTAACAGCAATAAAGAATGACACAGAAAGAAAATTTTGTTATCAGCAACTTCCAGTTACCTTGAAGCTCATCTACACTATATTGCAGGTAACAGTGATTCTTTGCTTAATTTGAACTTTTGGTTACGTGTTGTCATTGTGTTGAGAGGAATACATCTGCTTACACAGGAAATGTCAAGGTTTGAAGAACCAGACATTCTGTTTAACATGCTGAACTGTCTGAAGATCCTGTGTCTTCATGGGGAATGCCTGTATATAGCAAGAAAGGACCATCCACAATTTCTTGCTTATATTCAAGATCACATGTTGATTGCAAGGTAGGTTTTTAGTGCACATTTTCTGTTCATACTTTGTTGGTTCTCCAACTTTAACGTTTGTTGTCATCAAAGAATTTGCAGGTTTAGTAGAAAAATCAATGTAGTGCCTATTCCAGTGTTTGATAACCATTTCAGTGAAAAAAAAATATTCTGTTATCTAAACTGAAGCTCTTTTGGTGCAGCTTTAGGCCATTTATTCTTGCCCCATCGCTTGTTACTAAGGAAATGAGACCGACACCCAGCTCACTACAACCTCCTTTCAGGTAGTTGTAGAGAGCAATAAGGTCTCCTCTCATCTTCTTCTTCTCCAGACTAAATAACCCCAGCTCTATCATCTGTTCCTCATAAGACTTGTTCTCCAAACCCTTCATGAACTTTGTTGCTGTTCTCTGGATGTGCCTCAGGATGTCAATGTCTTTTTTGTAGTGAGAGCCTGAAAACTGGGCAGAGTATTGAAGGTGTAGCCTTACCAGTGCTGGGTACAGGGGGAGACTCTACAGTCATTCCTGAGACTGTAAGGTTTTAGCAGACTAGAGAATCTGACTTGAATCTACATATGAGCAAATTGTGAACACTCAGCATCCTAGTAATTTGTTAATGGACAGTTTTTGTGATGCCAAGACAGTTCATGTGGCTTACATACTGAAGATGATCGTACTGGAACTGCTAATTCATGGCGTAGATTATGTTTTGTGGCAGTTATGCCTTGAATAGGCAAACTCTGGTCAAATATGAAGTGTTTAAGGAATATGTGAACCTTCAAATATTTTCTTTCTTCAAGAAAAACTGCTGCAGTTGAGGTTTTGCAAGTAGCTCTGTTCTACTGTCAGCAGCTCTCTACTATTGACATAAATGCTTGGGATGGCTCACAGAGATTTCACAAAAAAGTATATTCCCACCAACTATGTGCTGCAGATATTTAGAAGAAAGGATGTCAAGGAAATGTTTTTATAAGCAGGCTTGATATTTTTTGTTTTCCAGCTTATGGGGAGTTGTGAAGTCTGAATTCTCTCAGCTTTCTTCTTTGGCAGTCCCACTTCTTCTTCATGCACTTTCACTTCCCCATGGAGCTGACATTTTCTGGACAATAATAAACAGCAATTTCAACAGCAAAGATTGGAAGATGAGATTCGAAGCAGGTGGGCCTGAGAAATATACACTATTTGCTCTTCATTCTCTAGTGTAACTGAAGAGGTCTTTAATAGTTGATCATCTTTTTGCTGTCTTGGGGAGTTTTCAAGATAGTCTGGTGCAAAACTGTGGCACAACAATGCAGTAAAATAGAGGAGAACATGAGACATTTTGGATAATGAAAGTAAAATCAAAATTAGAACACTTGCCAGTTATTTTTGTTGTCAGTTTCTCAGATGGGCATATTTCTAGGAGAGATATACTGATCAGGACACAAAGAGGCCATTTCCTGAATTAATATGCATATTTTCTTTGTCTGGGGGCATGGCTGCTACAGTGGAGAAGGTGGCTGTGTTGTGCAGATTTTTGGATATTCATTCTGTGACAAAAAACCACCTCCTGAAGTACTCTTTGGCTCATGCATTCTGCTGTTTCCTGACTGCTGTGGAAGATGTCAACCCAGCAGTAGCTACAAGAGCTGGGCTATTACTTGACACCATTAAGAGGCCAGCTTTGCAGGTAGGTTCATTATATGGGAAAAAAACCCTTTGAAACAGGAATCTGGGTTTTCACCTGAAGTTCAGAGCTGTTCAGGCATACAGGATCATGGTCACTGCTAGGACCTCTTTAGGCAAGGTTTATGAGTCTTGGTAACTGCCACATTCACAAAATAGCCAAGGGAAGTGATCCTGCTCTAGCTTCAGCTTAGAATCATAAAGTCGTTTAGGATGGAAAAGACTTCTAAAGTCATTGAGTCCAACTATAAAAACTTGACGAATGCAAGGCATTGCTGTTGTATTTGAGCTGCTGTTGTAGAAAGCTGTAAATGTTTTTAGTATCATTTTAAAATTTATTGACCTTTTTCTGTTAAAAAAAAAAAAACAACAACAAAGTTTGTAAATCTTACGACCCTGCTGAGCTGACAGTGAGAAAATGTATTCAAGCAAAACAAAACATGGCCTTGATCTTTTCAGGATCTATTTAGGCATTTAATTGTAAGCATGTGAGAGACCCTGCCAATAGCAATTCCTAGGATTAAAGCTATGCAGATAGGAAAGTGCATCAGAGCCTACTTACACAAGCAAGGCTAAAAATTAGAGATCTCATAGTACACAATTCAGCTCGAGTTTCCTGAATAGAATATGTATTTAAGTTTGGTGCCGCTGCCTATAAAAAACTATGAATTTTTGCCAGTTTTATTCCTTATAGTGCTTTTCCAAAATAATTTCCAAAGAATTTGGATTCTCTATGACTCTTACTAGTATACTGCACTTTGATCTTTAACGTGTGGGTTTTCTTCTCAAGCGTAAATCTCACGCTACACCCAAAATTCTAGCGCAAATAGAAAACAGATGTGTTTTGACGCAAAGTGCTTCTGATACATTTCGTCACCTAGTTTCTCTTCCTCTGTTTGGGCTTGGTGATTAATTCTTTTTATAATTAAGCACTTGATTCATTTGACTAAATACTGGCTTTTTCTCAGACAGGAGTGTGGGAAGAGACTTCTCTGATACCGTGTACTGAATATGCAGAAGGACAGAACTTTGCCTAGACCGTCGTATTCATCAAAATCTTAGCAAATTTTACCTTCTAAATATGACATTAATTTCCTTCCTTACCTTACTTTTTCACTTGTATTAGTAGCATTAGTTCTGATTTCAAGAACTTGGTAGGCAAAAGGAGCTAAAATTTTATCCTGTACTAATTAACAGAAGTTACTGCAGAGGTTTCAACCTGCCTTTGCTTTAAGAAGTGCTTGAAGTTTTCACAAGTTTGTTTTTGTTTTTCCTCTCTAGGGTCTCTGCCTCTGCCTTGATTTCCAGTTTGACACAGTTGTTAAGGACAGGCCTACAATTCTTAGTAAGCTTTTGCTACTTCACTTTCTAAAAGCAGATATTCCAGCCTTGAGCTGGGAGTTCTTTGTGAATCGCTTTGAGACCCTGTCTCTGGAAGCACAGCTTCATCTGGACTGCAACAAAGAATTCCCGTTCCCAACAAGTAAGCAGTGTCAAAAGTCAATCTGATCCCTTTTTTGTCAGTTTTCTGGAGTTTGATCTGCCTGCAAAAGTCTGAGAGCAGCAAAGGTCAGAAAGATGTAGGTATCACCTGTTAAAATTCTCTGAAATTGGGTAATCTTTTGGGCCTAACAGGAATAATTCAAAGTGAACATATTTTGACTGCCCAAACATAGATTAGGCTATATTCTGTTGCACCTTTGGGCATTGTGTTTTACTCTCACTAGAATGTGCTTGCCAGCCTTGGTTGAAATGTGGTCTAGTTCTATGATCAGCTGCAACCTACAGTAACACACTTCTTCTTTTGCACATGTTCTTAAGCTGTCAGCATTGCCTAGGTCAAAGGCCTAGGTCATGCCGGACCCTGTTACGCAGTGGTCTGTAAAAAGACAGCCCTAGGAGCTGTATGATCCTTGACAAACAAATGTACAAGATGCAGCATAGACTCTTAAAGCAGGTGCTCAGTTAAATATTCTTGCAGTGACAAATGTATGTTTGTACTGTTCATACCTGGTTTCTTGGTGAGAAACCATGTCTCCTTCCATTCCCATTTGAGCATGATCGTTTAACATCTGAGTAGTTGAAAACTTCCTTACCTGAGTGGTGGCCTATGAGGCAGATCTATTTCCATCTCATTTGCTTGGAGGAGGTGAGGACACAGCTGTTTGGATAGTGTGTGCCCCCTCACTAGCCTAATGCCTTCTCCTATACTTCCATGGAGCCCAATGCCTAAAAAAGCCTAGGTGCTGCTGTTCCATCCATATAGAAGATAGATGGAACTACAAATGTTGTTTTCAGTAGCTTGACCCAGAGCTGGGAACTGCTGCTAGGGCCTGAGGAGGGACTCATTGCTAGTTTCTAGTACCTCTGGCTGAAAATGTAGGATCATATATTTCAACATGAGTAATTTAACAATGAAAATATGCAGAAGATATTTTTTCAGGTTTCTTTTTAACCTTTCTCTTTGTATTTTTGAAGAAACAAATGGGTGACGAATGAGCTAACAAGCTCTAGTACCTTAGTTAAAGGGTTTGAATGCATGATAGGCATAGCTGTAGAAAAGTATTGGTGAGCCTTTTAAGACATTAAATGATACTGCTGGTAACACCACTGTAAATGCTCACAGATTTTTGGAAGCACTGCTCAAAACCAGATGATAGGTGTGGGGCAAAAGTAGACCACATTTGGATACGAGTGATCTAAAGGTGACCCATGCTTGTAAGGTTTCTGCAACTTTAAAAAGAGGACACTTCATATTCTCTTAGGCTGAAAATCAGATTTTGGTTTCAAGAACCTGCTTTTGTCCACTCTCTAAAGAAAGAAGTAACAATATAGTTTTTTAACACAGTATGCTGTTTGGGGAGATGTATGGATTTCAGAACGAGAGCGTGCAAATAAGTACCTTGCAGACGGAGCCCTTGAGCCCATATGAAGCTTTCTTGACTTGAGTGGGACCTGGAGCCCGGTTGCATTTGTCACTTAGCAGCACTAGGGCCTTGCTGTGCTATGGAATGAATCTTAACTTGGTCACTTGCATTTGCAAAGCTATCACTGCTGTCCGGACAAATGTCGCCAACCTCAGTGATGCAGCAATGTGGAAGATCAAGAGGGCTCGTTTTGCACGTAATCGTCAGAAGAGTGTGCGCTCCCTGAGGGACAGTGTGAAGGGACCGGTGGAGTCAAAGAGAGCACTCTCCCTTCCAGAAACCTTAACCACCAAAATTCGTTGAGTATCTATTTGTATTTTCATGACACACTTGTATCTTCTCCCTTAGGATTGTGTCCTATTGATGGGTCCACGTTGGAATTGTCAGTAATCCTCTAACTGGGATAGCAAGTTTAGGTTTCTGACTGATTTGTGCATTATTCAGATACTCTGTGCTGCATTTATTTGAAGTGTCAGAATGAAATACTCCAAGACTAGTTTGTGGATAGATACTAAATTTTATTTGGGGCTAATACACAGTAATTTTGTCAAAAATAGATACAGTGTTTACAGAAGAATGTCTCTGTTACTAATTTATTTCTGAAGTTGTTAGTTGTAAATCAGTGTATACAGCATACGCTAGACATCTTAAAAAGAACTGTTAATGTCTTAAATGAGCTTTTTGCTATCTTTAGAATTCCTTTGTCAAGAAAACGATGTTCGGGTAGCACATCCTTCCTGCCAGCTTCTGTAAGAGACCTTAGGTGCTGGAAAACCATAGGCCTATGTAAGGTGCTGTACAGATGTATTTCCAAGAAGGAATAAAGCTTACCCATTCTCATTTAGAGAATTTTAGTAACACAAAAGCCTTTATATTCTATTTGGACCTCTTAAGTTGCTCCTACCCATCTAATGGGAACTGATAAAATGTTCATACCTGGATGCTAGTGAACTGTTAAGTTAGAAGGTAAATTCTCCAAAACAAACACAACCACATTTTGGGACACTTCTTGGCCCATTTCTTATCTTGCATAGGAGCCCATGTGTGATGACTCTTGTACCAGCAAAACTGAATGATGGAGAAAACTTGAGGTACAGAACATGGTTCATAAAATCTGTAGTGCGCTGAAGTGGCATGTTTCAATGGTTACACTCACTGCCTGACAACAGTGCATGAGTAAATGAACATAAATATGCTAGCACTGAATATATGCTTAAGTATAGGATGTCAGTGTTGCCTTTTTAAACAAAATTGCTTTTGTTTTGTTTTGTTTTCTTTCTTTTTCAAGCTGTGAGCTTGACAAGACATGAGCAGTCTGCTCCAGCACTTGGAGGGACACCAGAGCAAACACCAGGTGGGTTTGAAAAGTGGAGCTGTTTTGGTGGAACTGGAAAAGGAACGCACTGGCACTCATGAGATAGCTTACACAAGATGGAAGTTGTCCAAAAGACACAGTGAATCACTTCTCAGCATGGTTCCAAAAGGTGTAAATTGAAGTTTTGCTCTTGATTTATACAGAAAACTGCTCCTAGTTGTAGACAGTACTTGAAGGCTGAAAGCTATGCCAGCAGTGCCTAAATCTCCTGTGGTCCATGGGTCACCTGTGTTCAGCTTGATTTTTTTCAGGTTTTAGCGACAGTAGAGATAATGCTTTGTATTTTTGGTACTGTAAATGATATTTGTTTTTTTCCTAGTCACTTATATTTATGATCATTTTGTGAAGGTGTCACTCTTCTGTCAGGCATTTGCAGAATAGCTTGCTCAGCAGGGTCCAGGTTATCCCTAAGTAATTGCGACAACTGACAGTTCTTGCTCTGAGTCCTCTGTAGACTGACCATTTGGAAGTGAAAAAAAAAACCCTCATATTTGGATCTTTTCACATTCTTTCTTCAAGACTTGTAACATTTCCCACAAACAAAAATTCAGATTCAGAACAGATGAGCATACTGGGAGATCATCTGAAAAGAAAATTCCTTGCCATTGTGGGGAGTGACTAAGCTAAGCTGTGAAATGGACTAGGAAAGCTCTGAATTAGCAGGATATAGCTTCACACTAGCCCAGTGAAAGCTGGATATCAACCAGTTATTTATGGAATACTCATGCAGATTGACAAAGATTGCAGAAGGCACAAGAGCCATGAACAGGTGTGTCAGTGAATGATTGTTCTTATTTAATGACACTGCTCATGTGCTGTGTCCTGGGCTTTAGAAAAATCTGTCACTGTAAGCATTGTTAGCCTTTGTGTTTCCAGGCTTGGGTAACTAATCACCTAAGCTTCAAATTAAGTTTCCAGTAAAATGTATATATAAAAAGTTGTAGCTAGTAACCACTGATATGAAGAAAAGTCTGATAATATGATTCAAAGTTATCACAAATACTTTGGAAACTAGGAGACAAATGATTATCCCTCTCCTTCTGCCCAGTGTTTATTATTTCTTGCCAACATGGTTTTTTTTAAGGTTTGACTCATAGTTTTTTAATATTTGCATTTGCAGTACTGAGCATACCTGATTTATTCAAATATCTGAAGCTTTTTATATGCATTTTTAATGTGGTTCTGAAAATGCTATGTTTTTTCTGGTTCTCATTATTTCAGAGTTTATTATTTTCATTTTCTATCTGCAAATCTTGTTTCAGCAAAATTTTCATCAGAGAATTTTCATTTTAAAGGAAGGTTTCTGTAAATAAAATAATCCCATTGAAAACTATTTGGAAAAACAACCCATCATATTATATACAGTTAATGATTTCTTTTACCAAAGTGAGACCGGTAAAGCTACTAGGCTAAACAGATTGTTCACATCTAGTACAGGTGATTCCTCAGATGTTCTTGAGTGATGTCTGGATATGAATAAGTATGGATAGATGCATTCCTATGTGATCTGGTGTAGGTGATCCTGCTCTGGCAGGGGGGTTGGACTAGATGATCTTTTGAGGTCCTTTCTGGCCTCTGACATTCAGTGATTCTGTGAAAGGAAAGTTACTCTGAATAGAATTGACTCCTAATAGAAGTGGTTCTGAAAATTTCCCTCCCTAATTTTAGTTTTCACCTGTCACAGAATTAGCATGCCCACTAATGTTCGCTGAGGAAAGGCTGAAAACTATGCCAGATGAGAATTTAGTGGTAGTGAGATTTGATTCTCCTTTAGTGTATAGATGTGAAGGAATAACGTCTCTCATTCTGGCAGAAATGCACTGGGATGGGATGATAAGCAGCTCCGTTAGACATGGGAAAGCTTCATTAAACATGAGTTCAGCATAGACAGCAGCTGTTACTGGGTGGCTGATCCTGAGACAACAGAGGAGCAGTGCCCTCAGAAAGTGTGCCTGTCTCCTGTAAATCTCACATGAGTATTTGGGCAGAGATGGAAAAATGAACTCTGGGAAAAAAATTTGGTGTATGTTGTTTAAAGTCCTACCCAGTGCTTGATACCGATGTCTCTCTTGTGCCAATAGGACAACCCTCCCCAGAGAATGATAATACAATAAAAGACCTACTGCCGGAGGATGCTGGGATTGATCACCAGACTGTCCACCAGCTCATTACTGTGCTAATGAAGTTTATGGCAAAGGATGAGAGCAGTGCTGAGTCGGACATCAGCAGTGCTAAAGCTTTCAACACAGTCAAGCGCCATCTGTACGTCCTGCTAGGTTATGATCAGCAGGAAGGATGCTTTATGATTGCACCACAAAAAATGCGTGTTTCAACCTGCTTTAATGCCTTCATTGCTGGAATAGCACAAGTAGGTGAAGGCACTTACTGCTTTTTTCAGTGGTTTTCCATTATCTGTTGTTGAAGTGCTGGTAGCACAGCCTTCTTTGTACTAAACTAAGTGGCTGAGTGTGGTAGTTCTACTTAAAACTCCTTCATGCCACCTCAGTGAAAGACTTTGGGAACAAGGATGGCTGCTTGCTCTTTACTATCTGAAGCCTCTGTGTAGCCTAATCAAGTGCTTTCTGTAGGTTTTTGTTCTGCACTTAAAAAGTAAATAGATAGAGGTATGCTGATTTATAACCTCCTCCTAGTAAGCTAAACATGCTGCATCACTGGCAAGAGTGTTTGGTGTGCATGCAGGCGTGCAAACACTACTACTATACAAAAAACTAAAGGCTGCTTCAAACCCCTTTCCCTTCATTCCCTGGTCTTTGAATCCCTTACTTTTCTTGTGTGATATTTACTCATTTCTCCTTCAGGAGCACCTGGGACTCATGTACTTTGGCTTGTTTCTGTGTGTGAGTGGTCTGTAATGTCTTTGATGTTCTTCACTTCACAGAAGACTCATTCTCCTTTATTAAAGTGCACTGGGAATTTCTGTTCTCCCTTTCCTAGGGAGTGGTGCCACCATAATGCACTTCTGTGTGTGTTTCTATGATAAATGACTGAGCACATCCCTGCCCTCTTTCTTCATCTTGTAAGGAGGATCATAATTTTCTACGTCACAAAACTCTTCTAAGGCTCAAGTAATTTTTACAGCAGCTGCCAATGCTGGGATGAAAATATTTCACACTTGCAGAGCATTCTGGATTGCTTTGAAACATCATCACTGTTTCCACAGTTCTTCTTCATCACAGTCTCTCATGAGGGATTACTTTAGGGGAAAGAACGAGCTGTAATTTCAACTCTTACCCTGCCACAACTCTTAAAATGCCCAATGTAACCTTCAAAGATTGCTCAAAGCTGTCTTGGCCTCTTCTCTATCTGCAGTACTTACCAAGATTCCCTGGTTCATACACTGAAACTCATTATTTCTCAAAGTTAGTTGTAATGTAGATACATAGTAAATTCTGACAGTTATGGCAAAGTAAGGTATCTGTGTTTCAGCAGGCAAAATAAAAGGTGTTAAAGCAAACTGGGTAGCTGCTAATGTGTCCCAATCCATTGTCTTGGAACACTATTGCTGTATTTTTACAGCTTTAAGCTGAAGTGCATAAAAGGAGATTCAGGCCTGTTACCATTGTGTTGAGAGTCTGGAAGTGGCAGTTTAGATCACAGAGTGGTATCTTCAACTTTTTTCCTACGTGTGTTCAAGATTTGGGTTCCCAAATTTCAGTTATCAAAACTGACCCTATTTTTTGAAGTATTACTCACTGCAACTCTAAATATTAGCCCCTGCCTTTCCTCTTCAGCCTTTAAAATGTTTTATGGTAGCCTAATTTGCCGTTTCTGTTTAAAAAGCTTTGTAGCTTTTTTTTTTTTCTTAGCTGTAGGACTGCTTTGTATTGGGAATCACCTTTGCTACAAGAGAAATGCTGTTTGTAACCCTAAAACTCAGTATGGAGCTCTTCAGAGATCTTTTTCATTTACACTCCTTTCCTTAGTCGTTGAGTATTCATTTCCCCCAGTCAACTCCACATTGGGCTGACTTGCTGGGTCATTGATTCCAGGTTTGGTTGGAATGGTCAGTTTAAAAAGAACAAAGTAAAAATCAAAAGTCTCTTAGTATTCGGCATCCTAAAATCTGTGTGTTTGAAATTCTTGACAGCATGAAATGTCTGTTTTCGCTGCCTTGGTGACCAGCTTCCGATGTTTGCAGTCACTACCGTGTTGCCCCACTTGGCGGCAGTGTTGTACAAGCCTGCCGGGTGAAGAAGCCAGCAAGGTTGGGCTCTGCTCAGCATCTCCCAACTGAGTTCTGCTCAGCATTTGCTGCACCATTTATACCACGTCTTCCTGTGACAACTTGAAAATTAGGTCTCGTCACCTTAAGACATGTCTGCATTACAGTATGTGCTGCTGTCTTCCTTGCACTGATGATTTTTTCCTAAGCANTTGTAGACAGCAATGAGGTCTCCCCTGAGCCTCCTCTTCTCCAGGCTAAACAACCCCAGCTCCCTCAGTCTCTCCTCATAAGGTTTGTGTTCCAGGCCCTTCACCAGCCTTGTTGCCCTTCTCTGGACACGTTTCAGCACCTCAACATCTCTCTTGAATTGAGGAGCTGGGCACTGGACACAGTACTCAAGGTGTGGCCTGACCAGTGTTGAGTACAGGGAAAGAATAACCTCCCTTGTCCTACTGGCCACACTGTTCCTGATACAGGCCAGGATGCATTGCACTCTTGAGGGGCAGGACATTGCAGGGTAGGACCACATGTGGTGATAACATGTCATCTCTTTGGCAGACTAGCCCTACGTGGATAGACCTGAGATTCATCTCTTTAGCTCTCTGCATGTAGCACAAAAAAATGAGAGAGCTGTGCATCAAACTAGAGAATTTTACAGAAGAAGAGCTTCTAATCATCTTGTTCAGGAGAAACTTGAGAGTTGAGCCCTGTGTTTGGAAATTAGGCCAATTCCCTTGGTTTTATAAAATCAAAACACAAAAAAAGGAAATAGAGGCCTGAAAGAAGAGGGTGATGTACACGAAACGAATGTTTGTGTCAGTTTAGGTGTACAGAGCTCCCAGCAAAGTGCACTAAGTCCACTGAAACTGCAGAGACATGATAGGGGTGATGTGTGCAGGAATTTGCTTGGCCTGCTCTTATATCTCCCTGAGGTCAGCATCAGAGACAAGAGCTTTGTGGATCCTTGTTCTGATCTAGTTTAGCTGTTGATTTCAGGACAGATATAACAGCTAATGTTGTAAGACTAATAGGGAGATAATGAAAACTAGCAATGCTGTTTCAGTTGAAAATGTGATGTGTCACAGTAGAATAGAATAGAATCAATCAGGTTGGAAGAGACCTCCAAGATCATCCAGTCCAACCTATCACCCAGCCCTATCCAGTCAACCAGACCATGGCACTAAGTGCCTCAGCCAGTCTTTTCCTGAACACTCCCAGGGACGGTGACTCTACCACCTCCCTGGGCAGCCCATTCCAATGGCAAATCACTCTCTCTGTCAAGAACTTCCTCCTAACATCCAGCCTATACTTCCCTTGGCACAACTTGAGGCTGTGTCCCCTTGTCCTGTTGCTGGTTGTCTGGGAGAAGAGACCAACCCCCACCTGGCTACAACCACCCTACAGCAGTGGGAATATATAGCCACAGTGCACCTAACGGTCAGGATTCAGTTGCATTCAGTTGCATCCTGTTTAGGCTCTGCAGGATGAAAGGCTTTCAGAACATGTCTTCTTTTGTCTCATTTTACCTATCTAGCTAAAATGAGAGTGTGGAAAGCTGACAGAAGGTTTCTAACCGATAGTGAGACTTCCTTTAAAAATGTCTTTCTTTTTGCTTAGCTGTATTAGTAATTTTGCTTTTCAGCAATAGTGGTTTGATTTTTTTGTGAGCTAACTCCTTTGCTAACTCTTTTTAGGTGATGGACTATAATATCAACCTGGGAAAACACCTTCTTCCTTTGGTGGTGCAGGTGTTGAAATATTGCAGCTGTCCTCAGCTGAGGCATTACTTTCAGCAACCTCCTCGTTGCTCACTGTGGTCCCTCAAACCTCACATTCGGCAGATGTGGTTAAAGGCTTTGCTTGTCATTCTTTATAAAGTGAGTGGTCTTAAAAAGGTGCTCTCTGCATTTAAATTTGTATTTCAATTTGAAATGTATTACAGGGAACACTGAACTGTACTGCAAGTAAAAAAAAACCAAACAACCTGTAAATAACACTTCTCTTTGATTTGCTTACTCCCTGCATTTAATTTCAATGTCTGAAGCAGGTTGGATGAGGTCTTGAGCAATCTGATCTAAGTGCAGGGTGTCCTTGCTCATGTCGGAGGGATTGGAACTAGATAATCTTCAAGGCCCCTTCCAATCCAAACAATTCCATGAATCTATAAGTAGTTAGACTTTTATCTGTGCTACTGACCTGTTAGTTCTGCTGTCTATATAGTCTTCCACATTGTTACCTGAGAAAGAAAAACACAGATTTAAAAAGAAGAAAATGCTATATCAAGCTCTAATGAGGAACACTTCTAATATATATATATTTAAAATAATAATAACTTTAAAGGGAGGGAGTGTCCAGCATGTATTCTTTTGCTGAGGGATACTTTTTAGGAAGTGTTGTTAAAATATATTGTTTTTATGCAATAAAATGGAACTGTGAGTACTTTTGATATGTTTAATAATTTTTTTTCAGGTCTATAGGGCTTACAAGAAAGTAGAGACACTAGAAATGAATGGTAACATGCTGCTTAAAATAGTTATTTGGAGAACAGTTCTGACAAGAGACCTTTTGCATTATTGTAAATACATGGTTTTGCCATACAAAAGTCAAGAAAATAATGGATTAAATGTTACTAATTTGAATATCTTTGTATTATTTTGAGTAATACTGTGTGCAAAGCTGAAAACAGTCTTGCTACTCATGGTGTATTTAGAAACGTATGATCAAAAGGAGGCAAAGGGCATCCACCTGCCAATTTTCTTATAATTTTTTGCCCCCTAAATGTTTATCCAAGGAGAAAGGTTAGTTTTTGATCTGAAGTTTTTCTCTTTCACTGTGCAGTACCCCTACAGAGACTGTGAAATCAGCAAGATTGTACTTCACCTAATCCACATCACGGTCAATACCCTCAATGCTCAGTATCACAGCTGCAAGCCCCATGCAACTGCTGGTCCTTTGTATAGTGACAACAGTAACATAAGCCGATACAGTGAAAAGGAGAAAGGTACTTCTAACATTTTAATTTATTAGATAGTCATTATTTTAATTCATTCATTTTTGCAGATGTTGTAGAAATGGGTAAATACCATCTGAATTTCAGAATGAAATACTCAAAACTAAATCCAAGGTGTGACTCATTTGACCAGACATAGTCATTTATAGTAAAGTTCACAATTTCTCTATGCTAAGCATAACAGAGCAGTCTAGCATTTCTTGCAGGGAGTGTACCTTAGCCTGAGTAGTTCATTCACTGTGCCTGGATAGTCCCTTGCCTTTTTTATGACTATCTTCACTGATCATGCCTACCCATAAGGTATGCAAGCAGCCTGGCACTGCTTTCTGACCATGCTTCATAATAGCATGGAATAGTTGTAAATATTTTATGTTGAAAAGAGAATGTGGTTAGTTCAGTCTGTAGTTTGTTCTCCTCTGTAAAAGGAGATGAAGTTGACCACTTTACATGCAGATGTGTATAATGGGGATATCTAAAGTCAGAAGAGAATGATTCAAGTCCACATCCAATTGTTAACTGTATATTGATTGCTAGTCCTGTGATGATGTGAACTGGTTTAAGTTTGGGGCTTGAAATAACATGATGCCACTGAGTGCAACTCCTTGAAATTATAAAGTTGATTATGTGATAGATGTATTTATTTATGATGAAAGCTTAACAGATTCTTTTGATGTTAACTCATAGCTTCCTTTCAGCTATTTTTCCTTCTAGATGCTTATTTGCTATTTACATCCTCCTTTCTCAGTCTTTATAGCATGCAGCAAACTCTTCTGAAGGAGAGAAGAAGCACTTTTGTTGTGCATGTCAGTACCTTTTCCTCTTTTGCTGCTTGTTGCTTGTGCAAAGATACCTAGTAGAACAAGGATGCATAATTATATTTACCTGAGCATCCCCTTACTCAGTTCTAGCAAATTAAAGCAACCTTGAAGTGGATGTAAACGATGTGTTGCACATTCTTGCTCACCTGGACCTTTTGTATTGCTAGCAAAGTGCTAAAAAGGTTCTGATCACTTTCAACTTCAAACTTGTTTTTGTCTTGAGTTGAGTTAATGACTTAACTCATAATGACTGAGAGTAGTAATGGCACATTTATAAAATGCATTCAATTTCTGTATTGATTCTGAGATGTTTCTAAGACAAAGCAAGGTATCCAAGTACCTAGTTTGCTGTTCAAAGTTAGATTTGTCCAGTTAGATTTAGAAAACTCATTGTTCAATCCCATCACCAGCATTGCTTCCCAAGGTGACTTATGTCTCAATTCATCATTGTTTTCTTAAATTTAAAGAGAATAATATTTACATGTTTTCCAAAGCTGAGCTCATCAGAGATAAGGTATCGTAAATGGGCAAATTGTAAATGCTGAGCTAACTGTAGGGCTAATCCTCTTCCTAACTGCAGGGCTGCAGAAAAATGTGGTGTTGGTTTTTTTTTTTGCACTTGCTAGAAGCAGCTGGTGTGATTCCTTATGGACTTGGAAAGTTCAAGTCTTTCCCACCTTTTGTAAGGAAGCTTGTTTAATCTCTGGTCAGGTAACGTGTGTGCTGCTGTCATCATCAAAGGTATTATTTAGATGACCACCAGATGAGGATTTCATTTTGAGCAGAAAAAATACCTATGCTAAAGATGGATCTTCCCACCTTTTCCTTGTTTTTGTTGTCAAAGTTTGTTGTGAGGATCATGATGAGTGGCCTTGGCAAAACTGGTGTTAAGTATTAGGAAAATAAGCATTTTTGCTGAGTGGAAGAAAGCTTTGGATACATAGGACATGACATTAAAACTGATATCCAAACTTAGTCCTTGTAGAAATTATTACTATGAACTCTGAATTCATGATATCAGTAAAGTATCTTATTGCTGTTGCTTCTAGGTAGCAGTTGCACAGATTCACATGTAGTACAGTTTCTAGCAATTTCAAAGCTAAAGATGTTAATGTCCAGTTTAAGTCTTCATGTTTTGGCCATTCTAAGTCTCTGCCATACTTGCCTCTTCACTTCCAGACACCAAACATGTTTTCTTTCCATTTTTCCTTGCTAGAATATACAAGGAAGACTTTTGTTTCTTCTCAGAAGCGCTCTATTTTCTTTATGGTGTTTCTTACTTCCTTGGAGATCAATCACTAGACATGATAGACAGGGATTTTTCCTTTCTTTTTTTTTCCCCCTTACCTTTCTTTCTGTCACTTTCAACCAGCAGGTTGAAACTCAACATGCTCAAACTAGAGCATGATGTTTTCCTAGTACTACTTAGAACAATATGTTTGTAGTTCATATTCTTCAGTTTTATTCTATTACTATTGCAAGCCTACCCAGATTATTAATTTCTTGCTTGTTCATTTTCCTTTTTTTGATGATTTATTAATGACCTTGCAGGTTTTGTACTAATTTCCATCATCTTCAATTTACTCAAGTCAGTGTTCAAACCTATTGAATTCTGTCTAAAGAATTTGTCATATTAGCAGTAGAGCAGATCAGCTTAGGATGGTCAAAGCATGGTATACTTTTGTTGCATTGTAACCTATTTTTCATTTATCTTTGTCCTTTCTGACCTTAATTCAAGATGTAACAAGAATGCCAGTGTTATACCTGAGATACACATTTTCTTGCTTCTGATGATTCTTCTTTTTCCAGTTAAAGTTTTAATTGAAACTAGTTGAGGTTTTATACATAGACAGCTTTTCATGCAAGGATTTGCACTCTTTTAAGAGTAATAAAGTGTTTTTCTCTCTCCAGCAGAGGAAGACAGTGTTTTTGATGAATCCGATATTCACGATACACCAACTGGACCTTGCAATAAAGAATCTCAAACTTTCTTTGCAAGACTGAAAAGGATTGGTGGCAGCAAAATGGTGAAATATCAGCCAGTTGAGATGAATGCTCAGAGAAGTATGAATTATTTTGTCAATGTAAACTCATATAGAAGTAGAATCTCCTAGTCTTAATTTCAGGCTACCACCTTTCTTTACGGTGAAGTTTATTGCATTGCCTAACTTGAATATGACCATTCTATCTGACTTCCGAGAGCAGGTACTTTTCATTTCCCTGAATTAATTCTCTTGAAGGAATCTCAAGAGTAGGCACTCCAAAATAAAAATGCCTAAAATCAGCAGTTGCTTTCTGGAAGTTTAAGCTCTTTTGGATATAAAAATGTTTAAGAGGATTTGTTGCAATTTTTTTCTGCTGAAGTTTTTTACTCAAATCTATTTTCCCCAAAACTGTTTGTTTTTTGGATGAAATGGGCCTTCAGGGTAAGCAAACTTGCAGCTACTGCTGAACTGTTATGGTTTTCCATTGGTTCAAAGGGTAATTTGGTGGTTTTGAAAAATGGGACTTATTTTGCTTGCAAATTTGTTTCTGAAATACCCTTAAAACCAAAAAGTGAAGAGATTTCCACCATTACCCCACCTACCCTTTTTTCTTTCAGCTGTTTGCACAGAGAGGGGAATGATTTTGACTAAACATCTATTGTAACCTTTCTCACTGTGGGGTTTTTTACATGGTGATTCATTGGTGTAGTGTTTTGAAATATGGGGATAATAATGATCAGTAATGTTCTGGTTTATGTGAAAATATCTCATTCATAATAACAACAGGGATACCTTCTTAAAATATTCTCAATTTGTTCATCTAACAGAATACCAATGCATTGGTAGTACCAGCAAGTATATAACTCTGCTGACTTTACTCCTCCCTATGATAGTGAGGTATGACTGTAGTGTGATAGTAGCTAGACGCTGCTGGGGTCTAGGATCACTGGGGGAAAAAATCTGAATATGCCTAATCTCAGGCCCGTGCAGTCACATCCTCGCTGCTATTGTTACTCTTGCTTCTTAAATTAGAAGCACCCATTTTCAGCCCACTTGTCTGCAGTAAATAACATGCAGGTGTACTCTAATATACAGCAATGTCCAAATGATGTTCATGATGCTGTAATCCAAAATTATTTGAGGACCTCTTCAGAATGGTCTGTGTAGTTTGTTTATTCATTCATCTGTCATGCCTAATGCAGCCTCCACATATCTGTAGAAATTACTTGACTTTGCCATCTTTTTTTTAATGCATAAGGTTAAACAGTCTATCTTCAGAGTACATCTCTCCAAGATGAATGCAATGTGTATTGAGTTTAGATAAACACTGTTATCCAGATTATAGGGGATTTTGTTGGTGTTCATTGTAAAAATCTGCATTATGTGGCTGTGTGGTTAAAACAAAATCTGGAGAACTTTGGCTAATACTGGGTTTGTGTTGAAATGCCAGTCATGTTGAATTCTGAGATAATGATGAAGATATCTGCCAGAAGTCTCCAACTGAGGTAATATTAGTTCTTTCTGTTTTAATCAGGTGAAATAGAGCTGGCTGAATATAGAGAGACAGGGGCCTTACAAGACAGCATTCTACGCTGTGTGAGAGAAGAGAGCATTCAGAAAAAGAAACTGCGCTCTCTAAAACAAAAATCTCTCGACATAGGGAATGCAGACTCCCTGTTGTTCTCACTAGATGAGCATCGCAGGAAGTCCTGCATAGACCGGTGTGACTTAGAAAAACCCCCTGCTCCTGCTGCTTATGCCATACACAGGCAGAGTGATCATGGACGATCTCGGCAGAATTCTTCTACTAAAGCCGAACATACGGAGACACAAGGAAACCTTCCTTGTACAGAAAGTTTCCAGGAAACAAGAAGACCTGTCATACCAGAAGTTAGGCTAAACTGCATGGAAACATATGACGTGAAAGTGGACTCTCCAGTTAAACCTGATGGTCCCAAGGAAGATTTAGATCTGATAGATTTGTCATCTGACTCGACATCAGGTCCTGAGAAGCATTCAGTACTCTCCACTTCAGACAGTGACTCTTTAGTCTTTGAACCGCTTCCTCCACTTAGAATAGTGGAGAGTGATGAAGAAGAAGAAACAACAAAGCAGGCAAATGATGAGGTCTCTGGCAAAACTACTGTGTCATCTCCCTCAACTCCTGTCAATGTCTCTGCACTCAGCCTCAGCACAACTCCTCTCGTCCAGTTCAGCATTGAAGATTGCTCCAAAGACTTTAGTTCTAAGGATGCAAGCAACAGTGCTTCAACAGGAATAGAGGAGGTCCTTTCCACCTTTCCCAAAGATCAAAAGGACTCTTCAGAGTTAGTTAAGCCAGAAGAAGTTCAGGATATGTCCTCTGGGAACTCTCTAACATTGAAACAAAAAAGGGATCTGCTGCAGAAGTCATATGCCCTTCCAGAAATGTCCCTCGATGATAACTCTGAGCTCAGCATGGAGGAAACTAGGCCTAGTGGAGCAATGCCAAGCCCAAATGTAAAAATGGTCCTTATTAAAGTCCCTGAAGATTCTGAAAACCAAACAGAAAGTGATAAACTGGATACCAATGCAGAGTCTGACAACGAACAAAACACGGAGCACAAACAAGAAGAGGAGACTGAGGAGTCAGAATTCAAGATTCAGATTGTTCCTCGCCAAAGAAAACAGAGGAAGATTGCTGTGAGTGCAATTCAGAGAGAATACCTGGACATTTCCTTTAACATCCTTGACAAGCTGGGAGAGCAGAAGGAGGCAGGTGAGCTCACCCAGTCAGAAGCCTTATTAGTGTATGAAGGTTTTAGTAACAGCAGTGCAAGGAGAGATGTGTGCATACAGCATCTGATGTGGTCTGAGCTAGCTGAATCCTTTCACATAGGTGTTAGTTTCTCACAAGGAGTGTACTAACCATATATATGTTGTGCATGTGTGAGGGGAAAGGAAATAACTGTGTGTCAATGACAGAAATACTGATTCTCATTTCCAAGTTAGGGAGTGGCCTCTCTGTGTGAGGTGTCAGAAAAATAGTCATATTTCTATGCTTTTTATCTTGCTAATCAAGTCCATGTTGAGTTGAATTCCTTCTGTGTGTAGTAATTTCTGGCCATTATTTCTTCTGTAAGGGTAAGGCAAGTGGAAAGCAAACTGAGTCACAAAATGTAAAGACGCGCAGGCTGTAGACTTCAGAACTGAGAGCACTTGGAATTAACCACAGTTTGCCTTTAAGACCAGACATACACACATATTTGGGTTTATATGCTAAAACCTTTTTGTAGCCTGCCTTGTATTGAGTATCCACAAAGTTTACAGGGCATGTGTTTGTTAAAGACTAAAGATTCAAGCATGGGTAATGCCATAAATTATTTCTGCGTATCCCAAGTTTTTCCAGGTCATTTCAATAGATGATTTTGCTACTAAGTCTTTCAGTTGGAGAGAAACTGTGTTGTAGCTGTT
The DNA here is from genome assembly GCA_013400475.1 of Tricholaema leucomelas. Taxonomy (NCBI): domain Eukaryota; kingdom Metazoa; phylum Chordata; class Aves; order Piciformes; family Lybiidae; genus Tricholaema lacrymosa; species Tricholaema leucomelas. Next base: position 381,902 of record WAAF01009348.1, on the reverse strand, counting down.
TCTGTAGTTTCCAGCTGGATGTGTCAAAAATTAAGAGCTGTCTGCTGCTGCTTCCTCTGTGCTGGTTTATTTTTTTTGTCCAGGTTTTGGTTTGTTTTTTTCACAGGATGTTTTTAGTTATTAGAGTTTTACCAGTCTTTTTTTTTTTTTTTCAGTCATATTCATTAAAATAAGGAAGATTCTTTCAGGCCTCAGTTCTCTTTTAACAGTGAAGTGAAGTGGAAGAAAATATTTATGCATTTCTGAGCTCACTTCTTCCTAAACTACTTCAAAGGGAACCGTAATGTAATTCCATATTACAACATTCCATTTTACAAGGAGAAATTGTTCAGCATGACCATTGTTGTGCTGTTCCTTTTATGTTCAGGCTTATCATCCCATTTATGATTCCAGTAAACTGAAGAACCTCTGGAGCTTTGTGAAAACAAAAGAGAGTCAAGTGCTTTTGAATCTTTCACAGAGGTTCATAGAGAAGAATACTCATGAAAGAGTTAGGCAGTTACACTTTTTTCACCAGTAGTGATGGCCAATTTTCATACAGTAACTGACACTGTCATCCTTGAAACAGCTTGAAAGGGCTGTTGGAGTTCTGAACCCACATGTGGAACCTAGATGCCTGCAGCCAAATTACTGTTATATATGCCATAATCCTAAGTGTGTCATCTAAGGGAAGCATAAAACATTCATAAAGACTTGTTAAGTTTCATTACAGGTTGATACCGGCAGTTCTGTTAACTTGAGTAGTTTAATGTATTTGTGTGTTCTGGTTTTTGCTTTGTTTAGCCATATTGCTTAGTTTATTTGTGAATGTATGTGTTTCAATTTATTTAAGCAGGCTTAATATCATCATCATCACGGGCTGATTATAATTTCAAAGTCTTAGTCAATGTTTTTCAGCTTATTTACTTACCTGTGTTTTTGAAGGGCTTCTGATATAACCGATATAAGTATCCACATGGGTTGGTTCTTCAAGTGCATGATAGTGGTCTACAATTTCCTTCTACCAAAACAGATACCTACTTATTTTTATAGGATGTGCTGAAACTAGCCATCAACACTTGAAAATGCCTTTGCTTTATTCTTCCCATATTGACAGTATCAGTTACTATAAACTAAAAACTTTCCTTTTAATGGCTTCTTTTTCTTTTTAATAATAGCGTCTTACTCTTTTAATCTTCAGGGTTAACTGCCTTTTTAATGAAATCTGGTAACATGTTGGAGATAAGGCTTTTAAAAGATGCTAAGCTGTCACATAAAATAGCTTTACATCAATGGTTCTTCTTTTATTTCCATGGTGGTGGTTCTGATAGTAAGTCAGTGAGTGGGTTTTATTAGTTCCAAGCGCTAAAAAGAGTAGGTAGAAATCTGCTTTAAAAATAATTTTAAGCAGTAGATCTCTGTGCTTCTATAAATTACAACACACACACTGAATTCTTTTGTAACTGCTAGGAGTGCCAGATGGTGAATGGATGGCTGAAAAGATGTGAAAAAGGCATTTGGGGAGAAAGTCGATGGAAAATATGTATTGATTCTAAATAGTGAGAGTTTAAGCATAATTTTCACATGCAGATTCTGCTGCCAAAGGTCTTTCAACACTGGAAATGCCAAGAGAGTCATCATCTGCACCGACCCTTGAAGCAGGTGTCCCAGAGACAAGTAGTCATTCTTCTGTAACAAGTAAGCTTACCTCTGGTTTCAGGTTTAAATCTAAATTGCTGTATTTGTGTGTCAGATGCGTATCATGTATGGCAAATGCCTTTCCCCAAGTTTCACTGGTTCTTGGGAATACAGCTGTGTTGGATAGCATTAAATTCTTTAAATCCCTGTTGGTCAGCAGGGTTTTAGCAGTTAGCGACTCTTAAGACTTTCCTGTTGTAACATGACAAATGTGATTTCCTTGAATAAGAGTAGGTAGGAGCTAAAAGCGGTTTTTCACTGAAACTGAATGTTTGTTTCCCAGTAAGAGAATGCAATGTCAGTTGTCAGTGTGCAGAAGCAGAGAGTGAGAGCTCCATGTGGCTGTTAACTGTGGACTTTGGTACTTTTCTGGCTGTACCTTAGGAGAAAATCTGTTGCAGTTTTTGTAAAATGCCTTGAAATGCCACTCACTCTGCTGCTCATTGGAATGCAGTAACCATTCACCTGAGATTCCCGTACCCATTTCAAGAGAAAGTGGATGGGGTTTGCTTAAGAAGACATTGACACATGGCTTAACAACGGACAGAGATATTTTGGAAGGTGGGGGTGTCTTAGTACATTAAAAAAATCCATAATGATGTGTCCATTTAGGTGATAGTAAATGACACATTTGAAGTTGAAATGACACATTCCACTGACTAGTGGAACAGGGAGGGGAAATGATGACCTACTTTGATACCAGTTTGCTGCTAGATCAGCTCAACAGTCTTGCTAAACTGCGATTTCTGAAATTCTGCTTATTTGATTGGAAGGGATGTCTGGCCTATTAAAAGAAAATGTTATTTTAGACATGCTAGATAAGTAGTCCAAATTAGAGGTTTCCTCTCCAGTTTTACTACAAGAGTCTCATGTCATGAGCATCTCGTAGTTAGAGTACATTTGTTGGCCACCTAGTGATAGAGCTGTTGCTTACCAAAGCAACCGAAGAGGTGCTTGTTAGGTCCTCTCTCTGGTTTTGCTGAGTGCTAAGCGTTCCTGTAAATTCCAGTATACAAAATCAGGGATATCATATGATACTGAGCCTACATTCCTTTGTAAATATCCCTTTCCTCTTTGCAGTACCTCAGTTTCCAGCTGCTCTAGGGGCACTAATTCTTCCATTGTATCTCTTGTCCTTTTAGTCCGAAAGTTTTTTGACCTATTACTATGTCTTTACAGTGCTTTGCATAGTTAGCCCTGATCAGGAGTGTGGGCACAAAACACTTATGCAGGACAAATAGACAATATTATATGTACACTCAATGCCTAGCTGTAGAAGTCATACATCATTAACTGTGACAGGAATATTTTGCTTTTGGACTTCTTAAGTATTCCACAGTGATGGGAGGGTGATTGACTAGATCACTAGCTAACATATGAAAGACTCACCAGCTACAATATGAAAGTTACTGATCATCTTACAGGTTTCTTGTAAAACAACTTGATCAAGGATGACTTCTCTCCTGCTGCTGCTAGTCAGGCATAGGCATGAAGTCAGGTGCTGGTGTAAAGAAATCAGCCTGGCTCCAGCACCTTTCAAAGGCTGACAGGTCTCTGGGTTTTCTGGCTTCTTAGAGTTTTTTTCTTAAAGTACCAATGTTTGGAGTCATGGCTGCCCTTGAGAAATCAGGTAAAGAACCCTGGAATTCCAAACCAACAATAGCCTGGTTACGTGAAATATGCGTGAAATCTTGGTAATTACAGTCACCAAAGCTGTTAAGAAAATTCAAAGAGATAATTTTCTGTATTTTGACAGTCATCTGCATTCCAAGCAGGCTTGTCAGTTCCAATGTTAATTGCTGTTCTTTCATCAGAAAATTCTATGCTTGATAAAATGATAAAGCATCTATTTAAAATCTTTGCCCTGGAAACGATGGGAATTCTATTTTTCTCCTAATTTACTGTGAAAGGCAACTGCAATATAACTTTTAAAAGTGAAACTTGGAATGGTTTCTTGGTCCAATTACAGAAGTTCAGTTATACAAGGACTGCTCTGCAGCAGTGCTGGAGACGTTTGTACTTGGACCAAAAATAGAGTTTAAATGCACTCTGATATGTTGGAAGGATGTTATGAGGGAAAGCTTGGAATATTTCACCTAATAAAATGTCAGTATGCAGATTCCCAATGAAATGCTTGTGTTTATTATTACTCAGGGCTTGTATTTGCTTTCACTGAATTTGAAAATCTTGGCTAAAAACTGATTAGAGCAAGTTTAGGAGAAGGCACTCAACCCCTCAGAACATTCTTGAAGTTGTGGTTTATCCCTTGTCTGCACTTCTCCATTAGTTAATAATGCGAAATGCTGAGTTTATTTTCAGAGCTTAGCTGGGTATGGTTTGGAATTTTAGAACAGAGCTACCAGGTATTGTGTTAGTGATAATTTTAACAATGTTGAACGTAGTTGCAGATGAAAATAATCTTTAGGAGAAGACTTTGCTTTGCTGCCTTCATTTTATAGCCCTGTTGAGGAAAGCACTTAAGCATGTACCTAAGGAAACAGTTTAAAAACTGTCCTGCATGGAGATGCATGCCAGCAGTCTCACATGCCTTGCTCAAGCAGGGCATTAAAACTCAGTCTTCAAACTGTGAACATTTTGGTTTCAGTGGTAGAAATATATTGCTAAGCTCAACTGTCAGACAATGTTATGCATGTTCAATTTGAATTTTCTTATGGAGAAAGAAGAAAATCAGCAGTTGTATATGACCCATTTCTTCCTCATTTAATCCACTTAAAGAAGCATTGTAAGTAGCTGGATGAGGAAAAATCAATTGCTTGTGACTTGGTAGTCCAGGTTAGAGGAGTAGCAGCGAAGTTACAAAATGGACCCATCTTTGCTGTCATACTAACTTCATCTTTAGGAAGAATGTGCAGGTGTTATACTTGTGTGGTGAGCATTTAGGAGGCCTGTTTCTCTCGTGTCACCCATGAAGTGGTATAGTGCCATACAGTCCCAGTCAGTGAATTTGTTTTCCTATGGGAAGCATGGACAGAGCAGTCGTCCCTACTTTGCTAGGAGGAGACTGAGTTTCCTTCCTCAGTACGTTGTATCTGAACGAGATTCAAGTACGTATTTATCACCTGTGCATGGGAATTTTGGGGTGGTATCAGACTTCACAGATACCAAGTGTTTTTAAGAGCTTTTGTGATCACATTTTGAGACAAAAAGGAATTGACAGTTGACTGAGTGGATGACATCCTGAATCCAACTTACTTATGACTGATGTCACTGTGGTCAGAATTATACCCCATGTAGTTGCATGAAAAGTGCATATTGACTTGAGCAAGATCCTTAGAGCAAGTGATCATTGTCCTTTCAGTATTTATCTCATGCTGGCTTGTAAGATGAGGTCATAAAATTAGTTTTACATGTTGTCTGAGCCCCTGAAATCCTTTTGCATTTCTGACTTGCAGCTCAGTTCAGACAAATGAAAAGAGGCTCTTTGGGAGCTCTGACAATGAACCAGCTAATGAAGAGGCAGCTGGAACACCAGTCTAGTGCTCCCCACAATATCAGCACTTGGGATACTGGTGAGCTGCATTTATTGTTTTTTATTTCTATTTCCTAATCCAATTACTTTCTGTACCAGTATATTTTTAAAAGTATTTCTATTCTACCATTGCAGAGAAGTAATCGCTCTGAAGTCTAAGGCGAAAATTTACAGTAACAGATTCTAACCTGATATGAATTGCAATAGTTACATATCTTAGAAGGTAGCCCCCCTGGTACAGTAGCATCCCTATGGTATTGCACGTTACTTGGATTTTTTTCCTGGCCTTATTGAATGAAATGGAATTATCACTGTTGATTTTGTTAGGTATAAGATTTCATCCTTGCTGTACGGTATCATTTATTTACATGTATGTTTGCAGTAGTGTTGGCACTCCATGGGGTTGTGACTTACGCAAACCAGTTTTATTTCTCTTTAGAGTAGTTTGTACCAGCTATGCTGAACATTGAAAGGTTCTGCTTGCTCTCTGACCTGTTTATTCTCCCTTTGATAATTTCCTCATTACTCATATTATCTCTTATGGCCAAATTCATAGCAGATGTCATGGAATCAGAGAATTGTTTTGGTTGGAAAACGACTTCTAAGATCATCAAGTCCACTAAACAATTCTGGTTTATCATAACTGCTAGATATTTTATTGGCCATCTTAGTGACATTCATACCTCTCAGGAATTTATCAGGAGATCCATACGTGTCCAGGGGAAGGAATGATTAAAAAGTTATGTAGAACTTAGCATGCTGAATGAATGTTTTGCAACTGGTTCTGGACAGATGAGTTAAAATTTTTGCTTAGTTCATTCTTCAGCATGGAGTTCCTTCAAACCTAAATCATGTATCTGAAAAATGGCTAAAGGTATGGCATATAGTTCAGGATTATCCTTTCTGCTGAGTAGTATGCTCATTATTATCCTTCAATCATAAGGGTCAGAATATGTCCATGATAAGAATGTGTGGGGTGTTTTTTTCCTATCAGCGGGTAAGTATATTTTTTGAAGAGTCTTAGCTGCTATCATTTAGTTTCTCAGGCAGGAGTTTAGAGATGAAAATGTTACTGCTTTCATTCTGCAAAGAGTTAGCCTGTATTCAAGTAGAAAAAAGTCAGTAGTCAGAACTGCTTAGGAGCTCTGTCTTGCTAATCATGCTCCAAGTCCACGACTGGAACTTTCTTCACAACATCTCTGAGTTTTTGCTCCAACATTCACTGCAGCTAAAGGCCTCCAAACATGGAGACACAAAGTAAGATGTTCTTTTCCAGAAAACTTTACATCTTTCAGTCTCTTTTTCAACCACTAGTTTAAAAGTACAATTATTATTTGGACAGAAAACAAGGTTCTTTTTTTCCAGGACAAATGTTCAGTGTGACTATTTGTCATTTCAATGTCACACCACTGTTTTAAGACTTATTATGCTTGGGTATAAGAACTGGGAAATATGTGAAGTAACAATAAGTCTGTGATGTGGTTTATGCATGCTTTCACTTTTTTCTCATATTAGCAGGTGTCTGTCTCTTTTAGTTGTTATTTCAAACCAGTCTTCTCCCAGGCTTGCTATCTGTAAAATAAAATCATTTTGTGTCTAGCCTCTGTCAGCACAAACTATATCTGACTTGGTATTTCTAAAAGCTGTCTTCCTCTTTTTGTGACTCATGTATTTCATATCTTGTTGGATCTTTACAGCTAGAACTTCCTTTCTTCTTTAATGATACTTACTTTTCTAAAATGCCTTTTCTGCTACTGGGTTAACTTTTTTCCTTCTTTTTTTTATTTTCCATCTTTCTCTTTCCTTCTCTCTCTTGCTTTTTTATTTGTCTTTCTCTTGTTTTAAATGTTTGGGACTTGTGGGCTGTTGATAAGTGCTGGCTTCTAGTTCCAGAGACTGAAGTTCTGTATTTGTTCACAGAGCAGATACAGCATGGAAAGCGGCTGTGCAATGTCCCCGTTTGCCTAAACCCTGATTTGGAGGGACCACCACTGAGAATCAGAGGTTAGTTGAATGTCTATTTGACCAAGATCTATCTACTAAGACTGCCAGGAGGTGTTGTTTTTTGGGTTTTTTTTAATTAATTAGTGCCAAATGGTGCTGAATTTGGCATTCCATTCAGCTGTCCTGCAGAATGTAGATTATTGAAAAATTATTAGACAAGACATTTGTTTCACAACAGTGACAACCAATAAACGGTGCTGGTTTTCTGCTACTGCTTGTTTTGACTGTCAGCCTGGACATCAGAGCCTGTATGCAGGATGTGGTTCAATCTCATTTCTTTGTGAACTCTATTTCTTCACAGCCAAAAGATAACCAGACTTTCTTACAGCCTTGCAATAGGGCAGTGACCTATGTTTTTGTCTAAACCCTGTTGCTTTCCTACTTTTTGGTGTATGAGGGAGGACATTTTTATTTTTGCTTTTATTCCAACACTGTAACCATCAATATGACAACTTTTAGCTTTTGTGTGCTGTGACGGGACTTACATCTGAAGATGACAGTGAATCATCCAAAGTCATGGTACAGGCATCTTAATTCATTTGTGAGGGGGGGAAAAAACATGCCCAGAAATCTATGAAAATCCATTCCTATTGCTTGCATTCTGAATGGTATCCTGTGTTACCGAAGAGTGTTATGGACTTCCTGGAATGTCTGCTCATATCCAACAAAATCTTGGGGCACAGTTAAGAAGTACTGAACTCTGTATGTAAAAGAAATATTTCCTTCTACACTTAGTACAAGTAGTGTCTAAAACTTGTCTTATTATTGTGGAAAAAAAACCAAACAAACCTTCATCACTCCACATATTTTGAGTTTAGAGATTGTGGGATCTTTGTAGATTATTGTGCGTGAGCGCTGATACTAAATTTGCTTTTCATGCAGTAATTTGGCTTACTTAATCAGAAATTCTATCCAAAACTTCAGATTGAAGCAACCAGCAAGAAAAATGATCTTTATGTAGAATGAGATGCTCTTGGAGACAGCTTGTATATGTAATGATGGTGTCTACCAGCTTTGCTCCTTGGATTTGTTACTGAAGCTGAACCATGTGGGAACAAGAGTTTCTGTTGTGGCAGCTACATGTGGCAACCAAAAATGCTGCTTTTCTTCAAGGGTTGAATGTCTCTTTCTGTCTTGAAGACCTGGAAAATGAAACTACTAACAATTTAAATGATCATCACCAAGACATCTCAGACAAATGACAGTAGCTTCGATCTTTGTTTCTGATGGCTCAACAATGAGTCTGATTGTTCATACTGAAGTTTTCTTAGACTGGCTGGATAGTTGCCTCCTCTGTATGCATTTTATTGCAACTGCTATTGTCTGCTTAATGAAAACTAAGGGACTGAGGGAGGAAAACCACCATATTGGAGATGTTACCTGTTATCTTGCTGTAATTATGGAAATCGGAGCTCAGAGAAGCCAAGAGTTTGAATCTTCAGCTATATGTAACTATTCCCATTGAAACAAGTGCTTGTCGGAAATTAAGTGCAGAAGAAGTGCCAAAAGCAAAGGAAACCCCATACAGTCACAGTGGCTATGCCCCTAGCTGAACAGCTCACCTTCATAGAATAAAGATGCTTGTGAAGACTTTCAGTGGAAGCATTTCTAGCTGTCAGCCCTCCGATGCTCTCAACTCTTTTATTTATTATTTCCTCTAGCAGTTCTTTCCTAATTTATTTCTGTTGCCTTGTTAGTGAGGATATGCATAGCTTGATGACCCTTGATTATTAAGTACTGAGAAAGACTGCAATTACTTTGATATCCAGCCTCATAACAACTTCAGAATAACCCTTTCACCCTGAAGAAGGAGTAGACACAATTGCTTCCTTCCTGTAATCTTTGTTCTTTGGATTTTTTTCCCCAGGGATTTTTTTGTTTAGTTTTATTTTTAATTGATAGTTCATGTTAATTGGAAAAATCTGACAGAAGCAAGGAATATGCAATGTATCCTTTAGTAGACATACATTATTTCTTCTTTCAGTGCACAATAAAACCATTATGACTCTTTAGAATTCTGCTTTTTGAGCAGTTTGCGTTTCTGTTTAGTGATTTTCTTTAGTGTTTGTTTGATTTCATTTGTTTGAATTATTATTTTTATCTGACTGCCTTAAGGTGCCACAAAATCCAGCTTGCTGTCAGCACCCAGTATAGTCAGTATGTTTGTACCTGCACCAGAAGAATTTGCTGATGACCAGCCCGTTGTGATGACTGACAAGTAAGTTCTTTTTCTGTTTCTTTCAAAGAACTGGTTGAACTTCAAATAGATCAAGTAAAATATAGATGTGCTTTATGGAAACTATGAAGTACATTCTATTATTTATCTCTGTGCTAAGTGTTTTGTTTTTTTATATTTCTTTAACCCCAAGGTAAACATTTTCTAAAATGCTGCCAGCAAAATGTGTTTTTTAACGCAGTAGGACAGGCAAAACGATGAGTCAAGCTATTGTGTCTGCATGGAGGGCAGGGGAGGCACTTTCAACCTATTTTAAGTGAAAGGTCCTCCTTGTGACCCCATGAGAAACTATTTTTGTCTTGTGAAAAAAAAACCAACAACTCTTAAAAAAATTCTTGTGGATTTCTTTTGAAATAGATAACTGTTGATAGGTAATCATGTGTACTTCTGATGTTTTAACCAGCACTTTTAATGCTGATACTTACTGATCCTGAAGGCTTTTGCAAACCATAATTAGTTGGTTTAAATGTCTCTAAAGGAAGTGTTAAAAAAGCCTGTGTTCATTAAATGTATAAACAGAGCAGTCAGTGAAGGGCCATGTATTGATTTGGTCAAAAATTGGGAAGAGAATCCAGAACTTCTTGCTTGTGCACCTGTGCTCAGTCTAGTGGGCAAGCATGCCAGGATGATCGTTGGAGAAATACAGGGCTACTATGCAGGCTGTGACTGGAAGGGACTTTATTGTGTGGCAAAGTGAAGCATCTCAAAAGTTAGACTTAACTTTGGCACTTTCTTTGGCTATTTCATCAAAGCTCTAGCACCACCTATTAATGTACAGAGCGGCTGAGCTTGACTTTCATGACTTTATTGGCATATTTTATTTCTGTTTAATAACAAAGGCAAGAAAGTCACTTGTACAAGTCCATTAAGTTAAAATATCACAATCTGTATGAGTCATTAACAACTGATTGATCAAATTAAGCAAGCCTTCTTACTGGGCTGAGATAAGCCAGTTTCCCACATGGATGTGCTTTTCTCGTGGCTTGTGGCAGCCTGTCTCTTTTCTCCTAAATCTGATGTCCCTTTTATAAGTAGAAGTTATCAAGCCCTTTCAGAACTTCTTGAGTTGTCTTTAGAAGTTTCAAGAAGGATAAGTGACTTTGCAGCAGATTAGCCCTTGGCGAGGAGACTTCACTGAAATTCTGTGTCTCTGAGAGGTCCTTTCTTTCTTATTAGCTGTAACTAATGTGGGGACCAATCAGATCATTGTTTCCTAGTTGTGTGATTTGTTGTTCATAATTCATGACTGACAGGAAGGACAATATGATATTGTTCCATCACTTTAAAATCATTTATGGGTGCCGTTGTTTGTGTCTATGCTGCTAAATAGAAGAGTGGGGAACAAGAGAGTCCTTGCCTGGGTCCAAGTTATGCCAGCTAGCTGGTGTTCACATTGCTGTGGGCTGCTCTTCACTGCTGCAGATTTATCTTGGATAGTGCAGACTAAAGCAGTCCAGTACCAGTGAAGGAAATGGCTAACAATTGCCAATGAAGAACTCAAATCAAGGCCTGCCCTGTGGCTCTCTTTCATTTGTCAGTGAAGAAACAGTCAGTGCAGCTAGCGAGAATCATAGAATCATAGAATGGTTTAGGTTGGAAGGGACCTCAAAGATCATTTAGTTCCAACCTCCTGCCATAGGCAGGCTTTATTAATGTTTGAAATCCATGGACTGTTACTAATTATATAACAGATCATGATTATATTATCTGTCTGAATAAATTTTGAATAGAGTGCGTGGAAGAATAGTACTTTTAAAAGACTTAACTATACACTTTGGTGTGTATATATATTAATACTTTGTTTAAAATTTGTTAATGTTAGTTTTAAAACCTCTTCCTTGCAGGTGCCATGACTGTGGGGCTATTCTTGAAGAATATGATGAAGAAACACTAGGCCTGGCCATAGTTGTGCTCTCGACCTTCATTCACCTTAGTCCAGATTTGGCGGCTCCTCTGCTGTTGGACATCATGCAGTCTGTAGGAAGGTAAATACAGGACTTTCTTCTCATCCTTGTGATTGAAAGAGTTTTGTGTCTGCAGTTGGGTTTACCTAAACTGCTTAACTATGAAGTCATGCATTTTAGAAGTCATAAGTGAATAACATCTATCTGTGTCTGCTTCTTACCATTATGTCAGTTCCTTATGTAACTTTTTCCCTCTGTCCTTTCAATTTTCAGCAGCATCTTTTGATATTCTCCTCTTTTACTTTCCAAAGGGTTGGAAGGGATTCCCTTCCATGCCTGGGCATCTCCTCAGCATGTCCCACCGTAAGCAGTGATGTAAAGTTCTTATGCAGTACCTTTATCTTCCTTGAATGCCATCTTTATTACTTGCACAGCAGGCAACGCAGCATACACTCTGATGTGCTTCTTGATCTTATTTGAAGAAAAATTTGCTGTTAGTTTTCATTTGTTCTGCTAGTTGCTCCTTGAACTGTTTTTTTGCCTGCCTTTTTGTGGTGTTTTTGCACTGGAGTTTTCAGAATGTATGCATTTTCCTGCTTTCACTTCAGCTTTTTGAAAGAAGCGTTCTTTCTTCTCTACTGACTTTGCTCACCTTCCCTTTCTTTTGCTGTCTTCATTGAAATCTTTTCTTAACCAGTGGGGTACCTTGGCCCTGTGCTTCCAACATAATTTTCTTAAACACCTTCTGTGCTTCTTACAAAGACTAAATTCCCTGGGCTACCCTTTTTGCTGCTTTGACAGAATTTTTCCACTTCTATGTATTTCCTACTTTAAAAGCTATGTATAAATGTAGTCAGCTTTTCTAAATCTTGCTACTCCTGGAGGACTGTTGACTCTTAGGCATGATCGTTCATTAGCATACCTGAAGCTCTTCAGGCTTTTCAACTGTATTTTGTATGCTAATTAAGTCTCTGATAAAGTCTTAAACATTTGATGTCTGTTATTTTTCTCTTTTGACTTTTGCCCACGTGCTTGGGTTAACTGAAGTGCACCACTATTATTGCATTACTTGTCCTTGCTGTCTCGACCACTACCACAACTTCCTGGCTAAGTAGTGGGAGACACGTTTCAGAATAAACTTCTGAAGTGGTACTAGAAATGATGCCTGGCTTTCCTTTTCCATGTTCTTTTCAGTGGCTGAAGCTAAAATTACTTGACTGACTTCTGCAAGGGCATAGCCCTTCAGAATCCTGCTTACCCTTTACCTCCCATTTCAATTTAATTACAGCATCTATTCAGGTCTCCCATTAATTGCCAAGCTACAGTTCCCTGTTGTCAATGCTAATGCCTCTGATGGAGGCAAAATTTCTGATCTAGACAGTCTATTCTGTCTGATTCTTGTAAATACAGCAGTACTACAGCCACAGAGAATAAATAATTTGGAAGATAATTTATCAGGGGATGAAGGCCAAGGGGACTATCTTTGTCTGTGAGAAAGCAATACTGTGTCTTTGGAGTGAGACAGCTGATTATTTTAGGTCAGCAACATGGGGTATTCCTGGTAAATGTCCCCTGTTGTCACTACTGGCTGTTGTCTCGGACAACTGTAATTTTCAATCCCCTGCACCATCCAGCCTGAGATTACAGCACTATTAAAAGTGTGCTGTGTTCCAAATTTGTCATGCACCATTAATGAAAGAGACCATCCATTTTGTTACACACTGCTGCATTCAACTGAGCTGCCTTAGGATCCTTTTTGGGTTTTGCAGCAGTGACTACAGAAGAAACTGTTTTCAGAACAGAGACTGACAGAGGATTGAGCAACAGCTAAAACCAGCCTAAAAAAGATTGTGAATCAAATTAAAGCATTGAAAGCTGGATCATTGCCAGATGTAAATTAGTGTAGCTCTATGAACTTTCGTGTAGACGTATCAGCTTGAATCAGCTGAAACACTGAAGTGTGGCAGATGAAAATAAAAATTACTTGGTATTTCAGATGTAAAAGATGCTTCCAATGTGCATCTTTAGAATGCATTTTTAGTAGCTTTTAGTATCACAGGTGTGTTGTTTTGATAACATCCCCAGTGCTGTTTGTTTGTGTATTCTGCATATTGAAGTGTATGATTTCGCTTTCAGATTTTTTTTCACTATTTTCATAGAATCATAGAAAGTCAGGGGCCGGAGGGGACCCTGAAAGGTCATCTGGTCCAGTCCCCCTTCCAGAGCAGGATCACATAGAACAGATCACACTGGAACGCATCCAGATGATTCTTGAATATCTCTGAAGAGGGACATTCCACAACCTCCCTGGGCAGCCTGTTCCAGTGCTGTCACTCTCACAGTGCAAAAATTCCTCCTCAGGTTCACATGGAACCTCCTATGCCTCAACTTCCACCCATTGCCCCTTGTCCTGTCTCTGGGCGTCACTGAGAAGAGGCTGGCTCCATCCTCCTGACACTCACCCCTTACATATTTATGAATATGAATGAAGTCACCCCTTAGTCTTCTCTCTAAGCACCACAGCCCCAGCTCCCTCAGTCTCTCCTCATAAGGAAGATGCTCAACTTTCTTAATAATTTTTGTGACTCTGCACTGAACTTTATCAAGCAGCTCCCTGTCCTCCTTGAACTGGGGGCCAAGAACTGGACACAGTACTCCAGATGAGCCCTCACCAGGGCAGAGTAGAGGGGAAGGAGAACCTCTCTCAACCTACTAACCACACTTCTTCTGATACACCCCAGAATGGCATTGGCCTTCCTGGCCACAAGAGCACACTGCTGGCTCATGGCCACCCTTCTGTCCACCAGGACTCCCAAATTCTCCCCTTCACTGCTCTCCAGCAGGTCAATGCCCAGCCTATACTGATACATGGGATTGTTCTTTCCCAGGTGCATGACTTCACACTTGCCCCTGTTGAACTTCATTGATCTTCTCCCTAGCCAGCTCTCCTGCCTTTCTGAATGGCAGCACAGCTCTCCGGTGTGTCAGCCACTCCACCCAGCTTGGTGTCTTCAGCAAACTTAGTGACAGTGCACTCCATGCCTTACATCCAGATCGTTAATGAATACACCGAATGCTACTGGTCCCAGTACTGACACTACCGAGTTTTCACTAGCGAATGCCTATATTTGGCTTTCCAGTCTGTATTTAGGTACTGAAATAAATGACCTGATTTTTGAGAACCCAGTACTTCTCATCTAACTTTGTGAGAGTTTACAGGTACTTAGAGTTTCTGGAATTAGGCCAGTTCTTTAGGTGCCAAATTCTGAAACTAAAAGCCTCCCTTCAGACTGCCAAGTAGAGAATTTTGGTTTACTCTGTGTTGCTGTGTTAATCAGAAGCAATTCAGCCAGCAGGCAGCTTCCAGCAAAGTGGTTTTTTTTTTTTCCTCTCCAAATCCTTCTAGCTTAATAATTATCCATGATATGCATCTAAGGCAGTACCTTTACTGAGTCAACTTCATGCTAGTAGAGGAAGGCAAGGAGGCTTGTCTTTAGAGCTGTTAAGTATTTGTCAAATTGCAAGAGTGAATAGAGTTTCCATGTTGTGCAAACATTATTTGCCTGAATTTATGTGCTCTTCAGAAGACCTCTCTGGTGACATTTTATATGTTCTCTCAAATTCATGTTTATTATTTTTAAAAATTATACTTTATTGGCTTACTTAAAAGTGAATCCTAGGAAAGTATGAGCTTCACTTATTTTTTTTTTTTCCATTTTTATTCCAGGTTGGCATCAAGTATGAGTTTTTCTAATCAAGCAGAAAGGTATAGTAGCAAAGGTTACCTTAGGCACTAAGAACACTTCCTCAAAACAAGGGCAAAATGAAAAAAAAAAATCTAAAGCATTACCTTCCTTGGCCCTGAAAACAGCTACATTTAACTTGTTAAACATTTATTTAAGGTTTGTGAGTTAGAGGAAGAACTTGTCCTCTCACAGTTCAGGTATCTCATCTGTTCTGAATATGGATTCACACGCATTGAACTTGAAAAAAAAAATCACATTAAGAGATAATTTAAAGATACCTTCTGGTTACCACAATTTCACTTTTTGTAGCCTGTTCTGTGTTCAGCATTTCTCTTCATAAACTACCTGCATACACTCAATCAAGTGAATCATCTTTCGCCATGGAGAATCCTTGGCAGTAGTGTCTCATTATGTAAGTCAGATGCTGAATAGGATAAATTCATTTTAAGAGGATGTAAAACATGTTAAGGTGTTCAGTTTGTGAGTAAATAGATAATACTTTAGCTTTTTTTAATTAAACCATTAATTTTCTGAGTGATTAGGAAGTACTTCATCTCTTGAAGGAAACTGCAAAAAAAGCAAATGAATACTGTAATGTGTATGATTACTTGTCTGTGTTTTACAGTAAAGCAAATATCCTCATTCTGTATCACTCATATATACAAGGTGAGAACAGGATTAAGTTTCGAACTTGGATGACTCACATCATAAAAGTACATGGAGAGTCAGAAAAAATGCAAGTATTTATTGAGATTTAAGTACTTTCAGTGTGTGCCCATACCTTTTTCAGCTCTGCATAGTCAAGCTGAAATGCTAAAACAACATGATGGACTGTTTTTCAGAATGAGGACAGTTTTGCTTTAAACTGGCTCACTCACAACTGAACACATCCATAATTAAAAAGAACTGGATTATCTTTATTTTCTCCAAGTAGATACCTTTGAGAAGTGTTTCATGTGCAATGCAATTTCATTCTTCCTTTTCCATCCTTTCATTCCAGCATGATGATCCCTGGAAATGCTGCGGGTGTGGCCAAGCAGTTCCTCCGTTGTGTGTTCCATCAGTTGGCTCCCAATGGTATCTTCCCCCAGCTCTTCCAGAGCAATATTAAAGGTAGTATGTGGTACCTGAGTGTGTTTCTGACCCTTTCAGTTCCCTTTGTAGGACTTCAGTGCAAAAATGTCATTCAAATTTCAGATGGAAGTTTTTTACGGACCTTGGCCACATCTCTTATGGACTTCAGTGAACTGAGTTCCGTTGCTGCTCTGAGCCAGCTGTTAGAGGTATGTTGGAAATCAGCTGTGTTAATGGTGCTAGTTTTATTAGCATAATCAAGCATATTGCTTCATTTCCTCTGATTCATTAAAACTTAGAACTTGCATTGCCAAAAGCTGTGAATTTATCTTTTGCCCTACATGGAAGCAGAGTTAGGCTGTCTTCACCATTTTGTTTCGGGGTCTCACTGTTAGGTTAGTGGTCTCACTGTTAGGTTAGTGGATTTCGTTTTGTTTGAAGGTTGGGTTTAGGCTTTTTTGTGTGTGTGTGTGGTTTGTTTGGTTTTTGTTTTGTGGGGTTTGTGTGTGTGTGTGGTTTGTTGGCCTTGGTGTTCTTTGTTTGTTTGTTGTTTGCCTTTTTTTTCATGTACCAGCTACTGGTGCTATCTTACAAATCAGTAATGTGGATCATCCCCTACCCTAGCACTATTTCTGGTTTTCAGAAACATTTATGCTCATGCATCTCAGTTCTTCCTCTTCTCTGTATCTGATGGCAGTTTCTGCAAGTAGCTGAAAGATTTATTGCTTACCTTGCACTAACTGCCTTCTGTGCCCTTGGCTTGTTTCTACTATAAGTGTTATCCTCGTGCTGGTCCCAGCATGTATCCTGCTCTTCCAATAACGTGATGGTTGAACCATACAAGGATTTTTACCTCACTACAAAATTGCTTGTATATTTCCAGGCCTGACCCTACTACACAAGCCTAAAAATCAGACATGGTCATTATCTTGTTTAAAACTGTCCAAAGGAAATCATATACAATCCACTGGTGAATATTTTATGAGTTCTGCTTTGCTTTCCTGACATGCCAGGCTAAGCAGGTTATGCGTTAAGACCCTGCTTATAACATTTTGGCTCAAAATTCTTTGATCAGTAGTTTAAGAAGTAAATCATGGTTGGAAAGCTGCATGGTGGAAAAGGACATCGGGATCTTTATTGACAGCCAGCTGAGGGAGCCAGCAGTGTTCCCAGGTGGCCAATAAGGTCAACAGCACCCTGGCTTGTTGTAGAAAGAGTGTAGCCAGTGTGACTTTGGAAGTGGTCCTCTCCCAGTACTTGTCACCAGCGGGGCTGCACCTCAAATACTGTGTTCAGTTTTGAGCCCCTTCCTATAAGGAGGTCATTGAGGAGCTGGAGTGTGTCCAAAGAAAGGCAGTGAAGCTGGTTGAAGGGTCTGGAGAAAAAGTCTTATGAGGAGCAGGTGAGGCAACTTGAGTTGTTTAGATCTGGACAAAAGGAGGCTGAGGGGAGACTATCACTCTCAACAACTACTGGAAAAGAGGTTGTAGTGAGATGAGGATCAGTCTCTTTTTCCAAAGAACAGTTGATGGGTTGTGCCAGGGGAGGTTCAGGTGGGATATTAAGAAAAAAAAATCCTTCATCAAAAGAGTTGTTAAGCATTGAAAGAGGCTGCCCAGGGAAGTGGTGGAGTCTGTCCCCAGAGAAACTTGAAAGATGTATAGAAGTGATGCTTAGAGACATGGTTTAGTGGTGGACTTGTCAGGTTAATGGTTTGACCTGGTGGTCAAAGATCTTAAAGATCTTTCCCAAATTGAATGATTCTATGATTCTATGAACTGAAGTACACTTAACTGTCACATTTCAAACTTCCTGCACGTTTTATCATTAGCACTGTAGAAGAGGTAAGTAGTATTTCGTCTGAACAGATTAACCTCAGCATTTGCAGATACTGTTCGGGGCACCGTTTGTACAGCTCTGCATGAGTTTATAATTCTTGTTTTGTTCCCCAGGGCTTAAACAATAAAAAGAGTTTACCAGCAGGGGGGGCAATGCTCCGCTGTTTGGAAAATATTGCTACCTTTATGGAAGCCTTGCCGATGGATTCACCCAGCAACCTCTGGACCACAATTAGCAATCAGTTTCAGACCTTCCTGACTAAACTCCCTTGTGTTTTGCCACTGAAGGTATGATGGGTGGACATCTGAAGTGAGCTATGCTGTCAGTGGTCAGGATGTAGCAAAACAGTGGGAAAGCTGTGGGTGAGAAATCAGAGTGGGTTGTTACAAATATTTTCTAATGATTCAATGTTTCCAGAGAACTGGATTTATTGTATATTTGATCCATCCCTTTAGTTACATTTTCTGTGGGTAACAGAGTATTCTTCAGCTGTTCCCCCCCCCCACTCCTTTATACTTTCTGTGCTCTGTTCTGTCAGATTAGAATACACTTGGTGCCATGGTCTAGCCTTGAGCTCTGTGGTGAAGGGTTGGACTTGATGATCTGTGAGGTCCCTTCCAACCCTGATGATACTATGATAATACTGCATGTAAGAGAAGCACTATTTTGGCAATAAAAATCCACCTGATTTTTTACAATTAAAATAAACAAAACTCTCAAGAAGAGCAGCACTGCCTAATTAATTTGCTAAAAGTACACAATAGGCAGGCAGGCAGAAGAACTCAAACTAGTGGGAATTGAGCCTGGCTTGTTTGACTGACCAGATTGTTCAGGCTGTAATTGGAGTAGAGTTTCAGAAACTGAATCTGTAAGTTTTATGCTCTAATTATTGAATGCTTAGGGGAATACAGAGAAATCTTATCTCCTAGTGTGTATATGTCCAGGTGGTCTTTCAGTAAACACAGTAATAACTTTTCTGTCTTTCCAGCAAACGCTGGATTCTGATGCTCTCATTTTGCCTTTATTTCCTGTGACATACGCGAGCCCAGTGGTAATTTCTTTTGCACAGAGTAGCGGTGCTCAATATGAGCTGAGGGATCCAAAATCTAATTTTATGACTCACAATGTTGTCTTTTAAATTGGTGTCACCACCAAATCACATGAATGATATGAAACTCCTTGGCATGCTATTTGGGTCTTTGAACCTTTTTTACATTTTGGTAAACTGAGGCACTATCCTGCAAGACTTAACTATGCCAGTCAATTACCCTTCTTCTTCCATACTTGCCACCTCCAATCTGATGTTACATCTTGTCTATCCAAAATAAAGAAAAAAAAAAAGAAATAGTTCTTAATAGTTCCAACTGCATCTCCTGTTCCTTCCTTTGAGATCATAAATGACTCTGCTGTTCCGTTTACAGCAGGGATGGCGCAATACAATGTGTAGACCCTGAGAAGTCTCATTCGCTGCCACAACCTACATGATTTACTCAGAGGAAAAATGAATTGCACCATAAGGAACAATTTTAGAGGGGCAACTGCAACAGCATTCTGATACTATGGGATATGAGCAACCCCTGTCTTTGAGTGTGGGGGAAAATGTCTTAGTCCAGGGCAAGCACAGAAATATAAAACCCACAGAAATATAGATGGTGCATAGATGAGTAACTTCTGACCTGCTAACCCACTCTTCCTCAACCCATTTTTATTACAGTGAAAATCTATTTTTCTAGGAAAGTTTTGTCCTAAACAGATTGAAGTTGTCTTTTCTAAATAGCCTTTTTATGAAAGTGTGATTTTTCAGAAATAAGCCATCTTAAGCAAAGCAAGTAAAGATCAGTCATCAAGGATCATAGTCAGATGTCTATAACTCATTCATTCTGTGCACAGAAAGGTTCTAACTTTGTTTTTTCCTTTTTTTTCCCCCTGCCTTCAAATATATTCACAGTGTTCTTTAGATTCCAGCTTAAGAATCATGATTTGCTTGTTGAAGATACCTACCACTAGTGCCACCAGGGTAAGTTCCAAGAAGACAAAAAACTGTTGCCTCAGATTTAGCCAGCCTTCACTATTCTGTGAATGTTTTCTCTTATCCAGGAAAGTACTACATATGAGTATACAATTGTGCAGTCTGATACTTTTTGGAGAATGATAAGAGCTTTGGAATCTAGGTTACAGTAAAGTGTGGGTGGGATTACATTCCTCTGTGTGTATGAATGTATATCTTCTTAAAGATTTGATGTTCTATTGAAGGTGGTTTTCCTCTCTTCTTTTTTCTTTATTTTTCAAAGAAAATACTAATAAGCTTCTTTAGAATTCCATTGAGGTCAGTGAGGTTTCCTTCATAAACACTAGAGAGAATCTCTTATATCTCATAAGCACTGTGTCAGAGATGAAGCTGTTTTCTGTTTTTTTTTTCTCTTCTAATTTGTCATCCCAGCATGAAGGCAAATGCTAGCTGAGAGAGCCATTTGACCAAAACTGTGTAAATCCCAGCAAGATAAGTGTCTGAGATAAAAATGATGCTGTTCCGTTCAGACATTTCAGAGTTGGAATGCTTTTTATTTTGCTAAGTAGGCAGTTATTGATTTCTCTAACTCATGTCATTGCAGAGTCTTCTGGAGCCTTTTTCAAAGTTACTAAGCTTTGTAATTCAGAATGCTGTTTTCACTCTGGCCTACCTGGTGGAACTCTGTGGTTTGTGCTACCGAGCCTTCACTAAGGTAACAATGAAACTCCATCTTCCTTTAGGGATAACTGAAAATGAAACTGACAAAGGAAGCCTGTCAGAAACATTGCTCAGAAAAGTATTTTTCTCTTGTGCAAATTGTATGTGCTATTCCTATGTCACTTAAAATGTCTGTAACAGTCATACCTTTCTCAGTGCACAAGTTTAGCCGCACAGCTTGTGCAGTAAAAACTTGTGCCTACTGATAGCACAACTGTGAGGGAAGGCAACAAATAGTGAAGTGGAAGACTCCCAAGTTAGGAGCTTCCCAGCTTAGGTCCTGTTTCATTCTGCATTAGGTATCTCACTTTGTCATGCATGACTGTAGAAGAGAGAACACTGTGTACACCTTTACAAATATTTAAGATTCTTGGATGAAAGCTGTGGTATATAAATGACACTCAGCTATGACTCCGTTTTATAGCTGTCAGTGAGAAGTTGAACAATAAAAACGACAAACCAAACCTTTTACTGAACTCCTGTGTGCTTTGTTATGTTGATTGTTAAAGTAGTGAGCAAGCCTGTTGCTTCAGCCACTAAGCGCACAGGTTCCCATCCTCTGTACGTCTGTCAAAACAGTAATTAATCCTCAGGAGACATTCTCTCATAAGTAGATACATGATTTTCAGTGTCAGTGATGTACAACTGGAACACATGTTGCCAAGTTTGTTGAGTCCAACAGTTGCTTATAATCTTAAAGGTCTTTTCAACCTTTATGGTTTCGTGAAATGAGGCTGAGTTTCCTAAGTGTGGGCATGTATGAGACCTCAGCCCAGGACAATTTGGTCTTGATAAGACTTAAAATATCACTGCACAAACAGCGAAGAAGAAATGATAAAAGCAGTGATGCTCTGACAGAAGAACTGCATCACCAGAAAATAAGAAAAAACTTTTACCAAATGCAACAGTTGGAAGTATGAAATAGAAACTAACAGTGTTTACTTACAGAAAGCAAATGATATGTTTTTGTCTCATTTGGAAGAGAAAAGTTTATCAAAGGGAAAAAATAAGAATACAAAAGAGGCTGTCCAACTTTTGGAAGTAATTTGAGTCAGATCTGTAGTTAAGGCTTTGGGCAAGGCAAAGTGAGAGAAATGTCACCTTAGAGTCCAGTAATGTATGTGTGTTTGTTTTGTTCATTGAAACAAATGAACAAAATAAGTCCTGTCTAAAACAGAGGTAAAGTTGCTCCCCTTGCATTTGTATTCTGGTAAGACTTGTTTCATGTGTGCCAGCTAAAGAAAATGATTTCCTTCCCTCATGCTCCACAGTTTTTGGTTATTACACATGATTTTATTAAAACCATGGTATTAAAAAAGCCATGTTTCTTGCATGCCTCCTGGTTCAACATCCTTTTAATGTGCTGAGTACTTAATCGCACACAGGAAGCTTGGGTTATAGTGCTTGGTAAAATCTCCGTGTTCATTTAGTTTGATGTATCCTGGTCACCCAGAAATGGAACCATTAGTGGATAGTCTCCTGCAGTTTATAGCTACAAAATGCTTAATTTACTGTGACTCCTCATTGCATTATCTTTGTTAGGGAAAAAAGAAATCAGTTGTGATGTCTGTATTTCTCTACACTGTACCCAAATAGAGTGCTGTTGGACCGGATGATCTTGGAGGTCTCTTCCAACTTGGTTGATTCTGTGATTCTGTAGACATTTGAGAGAGTTAATTTGGCTGAACAGAGTCTAAAGGGGTTATATTCTTGACTCTTTGATACCAGATTTACATATCAGTCTCCTGGGCATTATTCTCATAGAACTAACACCCATTTACAGCTCTGTGGCAGAATGCAAAGTTCTTAAAGTATGTGTAATTGATGTATATACTTATCACCATATGAATGATAGGAATAAGTAGACTTTGATAGGAGGGGTGCTGTAGGCTGTTGACTGAAGTGTCACCACTCGATCTACAGTGCAGGAAGTAAGAGGTCAGATGTAAAAAAAACCCAAACATTTCGCTTAATTTTGCTTCACCTCTCTGTGGTCTCTGTGCTTAACACTTAACAAACATTGTGAGTTCAGACTGTGAGATAGACTTCTTTGGGAGCAGAGGGAAGCTGGGATTCATGAAGCCTGTGCTTCCTTTCCAATGTTCTGATAAAGCAATTTAATATGTGCCAGTTGTATCTTGTGTAGTATAGGTGCTAGTCTGTAAAATAGCTGAAAGCACTTGGAAGAATTTTACTCTCCTCTTACCCAGTATGTGCAGGATGCTGTACTGGGTTACTGATGGCAAACTCTGTCTAGCATTTTGGGGAATGTGCTTGTCAGCTATGTGAGCGTGGCACTGCATTGTGCATGTGCCTCCAGACAGTGGTGAATTCTAGAAAGTTATCAGGGTCTGTTTGCACCTTGAGTCTTGTGCACCTTTCTGGTTCCACAGTCCCAATTAGAATATGGTAGAATCAGAGAATGTTCAGCTAACAGTAACAAGAATGATCAGATAGTGGGATCAGTTCCACATACAGAGAAACTTAAGTTAGGGTTCTTCTATCAGAAAAACTGATGGGAATGTGAGAGAGGTCTGTAAGGTCACAAGTGACTCAGACAAGGATGGCTAATTTCATGCCTTTCCAGCAGGAGAACAAGAACAAACTGAATTTGTAGGAACCAATGTCAAACCAAGTAAAGATAATAGGTTTTTCAGCAGCATAGGACACCTTGCCAAGTACTGTGGTGCTAAAAGTTGACATGGGTCCAAGAGGTCAATGGAAGATGCATATGTGGAAGAGAAATCCGCTGGGGCTTGTGCGTTATACAGAAACCACACTGAGCTCAGAAGTTCCCTGAGCTGAAAATAGCTGGAAGCTAGGGGAGTAGTAGAGGAAATTATACATGCTTGCCTTGTTTTTGTTCTTCCTTTTGTGTCTGCTTATGTCCTCATTGGAGGTAAGTTACTGAGGACACTCTTTTTGGTCTGACCTCCTCTGGATGTTGTTATATTGTACTATTCTTGTCAGAGCATCACTCATGCATGTGGGATATATGACTTTTGAGTACTTTTCCCCTCAAGTAATGGTTTCGTAATACAGCTGAACTGATTCAATGTTTTCTGCTCCTGTAAGGAAATGTTTTTTTTTTAAATTTATTTCTATTTTTATTTTGGATTGTTAGCTTCTCCTGGGTTTAGCTGCCAAGACTGCAAAGATGTAGTCAAACAAGGACTACTGCAGTTTGGGTCTCATTCCAGAGTAGGAGCTTGAAGTAAGGTTTCTTGATTCACATGCTAGTATCATAATGTTGTCATGACCTGGTGTCTTGAGCCAACCCTGGGCAGCAGGTGAGGTCATGCTAAGATTCAAAAATTCCCTCAGAGCAAATTAAAGCAAACTGACACAAAGTGGTGACATGTGGAGAAAAAAATCCTTGTAACCCAAAAGGTTATAAAGCAGGTATGTTTTATTAGTGCACTGGTGCACAGGGGATCTCTCCACCACATACATGCACAGCCCAGCTCCCAACCTTGTGCTTTATATGTTGTTACTTATTACATATTCACGAGAGTTCCAGGAAAAGTTTATGCGTATACAGAGTACTTCTGAGAGGTGTTTTACACCTGCCCACCCACGGTCCTTGTCTTTTCCTGGTGGTGTTCTCTGGGGTCCTAGGGATGAAGGCCAGCTGTCTTCATTGTGCTGCTCTCTTGATTGCAAATGTGCTGAGCTGCGTAGCTTATCACTGAGCCCAAAACTGCTAGGTCGGTTTGGTTCTGGCCAGGTTCAGGGTCTGTCTCTGTAGGCCTTTTCCCTTCCTTATCTTGATGTTTCTGGCTCTCAGGGTCTCTGTATCTCGTCTTTCCTTAGTTTTAGGTACGCAGATACATAGAGTTATATGATTGCAAAAGTATTTCTACTTCTAAACCCTATCAGTGGCTGATGAGTTAGGTCTAGTAGAGCCAATGTAAACTCTTGGTAATGTACTGGAGCAGAGGGAAGACGGGACGAAAGAGAACTAAAAATAGGGAGGAAAAAAAGAGAGTTAAGAGACAGGAAAGAAAGTTATCACCAGTGCTCGGATTCAGTGATGTCTCCCAGGCATAGTTCAAGTTCTTCAGTGGCAGGTGTACATCCTAACAGGGTCTTCTGTGGTAGATGCAACACTGAGACCCCCGAAAGTTGTGGTCCTTTTATACCCTCTCTGCGGGGGTTGGATGTGGAGGGGGAAGAGGGCAGGGGGTGTGTGGTCTCTCCAAATCACGAGATGTAGGTGAGTGAGGAGTGCACTCCGGTGTAGTGTCTCCATTGGCCTTTCAGTGGTGCTGTTACAGTGGGTTTAAAAGAGGGAATTCCTGCCTCTGCAGAAATTGTCTCTCTTCATTGTTAAGCCATCTGCAGAGCCAGCAGCTATTCTACTGAGCTATTAAGGGCTATCAAAGCCATCACCCTGTCCTTTGAGACGAGGTATGTCATACATTGTTTTGAGACAGTAGAGTCATTGGGCTCTCACAGGCAACGTGTGAAAGACCTGCCATTCGGTTGTGTTGGCCCCTTCTCCCAAATCAGGAGCTGTGTTCACTGAAAGGTAGATGGGTGCTGTGGGAGACATGTTATTGCTATAAGCTTTGTTTGGCAGTATGCTGTGCAGATACAAGGTGGTGACATCAGCTCTCTGAAGTGCTGTGACTTGGTTTTCGGTCTGCTGTAACTGCAGCTTCTCTCACTTCCGGATGTTCATCTCCTCTAACTCCCCTTTTAGTTGCACTTGCTACTGTGTGCAGCTAGAGGTGTCCATCAAACTGATTCTCACTAATAACACCTCACAAGACTTCTCAGAGGTAGAGGCGAGCATTATTATCCCATTTTACAGATGTCACAGAGGAACTGAGGCCCTGATGGAGTAAAACGTTCCGCACACTTAGCTTAGGCTAGCAGGCAAGTGTGTGAGATTTACAAGATGGAGGATCCTAGGCTTTAAATCTTAAGCACACTTTGGATATGCTCTCTTTATTAAATGACATTATTTCACATCTAATGGTCATTGGAAAGTGAGATCAGTGGAAGTCTTCCTGCTGATAGAAATCCTTGAGTTGCTGTGGTCAGTAGCAGGCTATAAATTTGTTCCACATTTTTATCTTAGCATTTAAAGTCAGAGAATGTCTAAGTAATGTATAATAGACTCACGTTATCTCTTCTACCTCCTTGCTATCTCAGCTCTACAAGACTATTTTTAGGCTTCTGTGTTCTAATCTCCACTCCCTATATTGTAAAGTGTTTCTGTTGTGGCAGCTGTAGCCAAGATGACTTTAATTGGTGAGTGGAAAAGTACTGCTGGTCTAATAAATGCAAATAGAAGTCCAAACTGCTGTAGTGCAGGCACCATTATTTTAATGGGCATGACAACAGAAAAAAAAACCAAACAGTATGATAAAATGTAGACCATTTCTGCGAGACATAATGAAAGAGTGATGCTAAATACTATTGCCAGTTTCATTCTTCCGTGTCAGTCATTTACTCTTTTTCCCTCTTTTCTTCTTTGGGACTGTGCTAGTTTGAAGCTAGCTAGGATGTTTTGGTGAGAAGAACTAGGCTGTGAAAGAGAAACAGTGGTGATGTCTACTTCACTCATAGCCTTGCTGAGAGGCATAAGAACAAGAATGTAAATATATATCAGACATTTGGGCACTGCCTGGGCTTTGAGCTGCATTTTCTCTCTCTAACCTAACCTGATTCATCCATCTGCTTCCTAACCCCTCTGGCCGACCCTCCATTCTTCCTTGGGCACAAGGGGTAATGTAGAGAGGAGTGGGAGAAGGTGGAAGGGTAGTTGGGAGCCCTTTCTGGGGACTAAGGTTTTTGGGAGGGCTGTTGTGTTTCTGTATTACCTTTTACCTTGTATATTTCTGTATGTAACTATACTGTAAATATCCGCTTGTATATTGTGCTAAGCTGTAAATAATAACCTTCATTCAATTTCCAGAGCCGGATGAGTCTAGTCTGGGTGATTTACAAAGTTGGGGAGGGGGGGGGGCAGTGAGTAACACCCAAACCATCACAGGGACTGCTGAGAGAAAGCCACATTGCAAGCTTGGGCTTTATAACTGTTTTATAAAATCTATCTGTATTGTACTGGTGAAATATTAAGATATTGGACATAGTGCCTGATAAACATCAATGAGGCCGATTATTGTTTGCTGTTGTGTTGAGTCCGTTGAATTACATAAACGTGAATGATGTTCGCCCTTTTGTAACAAAGGGAAAAACAAGTACACTTTGGTAAAATTTTATTCTCCAAAATAGATTAAAAATATCTTTATGGTTTGCTACTGAATGTCAGGAAACTGATAATTCTGTGTTTTTCTGTTGTAGGAAAGGGACAAATTCTACTTGACACGCAGTGTCATACTGGAGTTACTGCAGGCGCTCAAGTTAAAGTCACCCTTACCAGACATGAATCTGCTGTTGTTGGTGCAGGTATAAGAGATTTGTGTGTAATTCTCATATTGATATTGTCTGAACTCAGATTCAGAGGTGGGAAATGCAAATCCAACATGTTTGCAGAAAGTGCCAGCAGGCACCACAGCTGCATCCATTTACGCTCCCACACTAAAAGACAATAAATTTGGGATCCACATTTCCCAGGATAGTAATGAATCATGCACATCATTGCTGATGTGTTGAAGATCATGGAACATACCTCACATTGGAAGTGACCCATAAGGATCAAAGACCATGGTGCTGCCTGGTCTTCATGTAGCCCCACGAGCAGTGAGCCGTATGTGCGTGAAGGGGTGCTAGTTTCTCACAGGCCAAAACTCAGTTTCTGTCTATCCAGGCAGGCAGTAAGCTGTCTCCAGTCCCTGGAAGTTGTTCTCCTTTAGCATGGAATTCTCGAAGGATACATACACAGTGTTTCTGTTCCTTTCATTCTGTGGATTGTTGAGGTAGCAGTTAAGATAGATTTATTTTTTTTTTTCCAATAGGAAGATGTGTGAAAGTCATATACAAACTTGTGAAACATCTTTCTATCTCCAAAATACCACATGTGGCACCCTTTGGAACCACAGGCCTGTCCCACCTAAACAATTGATTGAAATCTATCAATTTTAATCTCAGGTAGTGGACTCTCACTGATTGCAATGAACTAACCATTATACTCATTTAGTAACTCTAAATGATAAGGAAAACCATAACAGCACTCCTTAAGGTTCAGGCAAGATGTTCATCATGTAGATCATTCATAGATCCCTCTTACCCCTCCCATTGTGGGCTCAAAGTTTCACAGAGCTTACTATGGGTTCATTTATCCTTTGAGTATTGGTATATTTTTCATGGTAAATAAGTAGCTGTTAGTTGACAGAGAAATAAGATTGACAAGTAAAATTATATAGCAGTTAGGATAACTCTGAAAACAATTATTATGCCATCAGTGTTAGGGAAGGGAGATGGAGCAGAGAAGAATGACACTTGGGATTTTCTCTTTCAAATGGTAAAGGGTTATTTTAAAAAATCTAATTTAAAAAGGAGAAAATTGCCTTCTTTATTATTTTCCTTTTTAAGCCCAGACTTCTTTTGTCCTCCCAGCCACTACCATCAAATAACTTAGCAACCACCAAACTCTTTCTGTCTTGCGGACAAGCTTCAGTGATGCGGCTTGGTACCATGTGTGACAGCGTTAGTGACTTGATCTGACGTTTCCTGTATTACAGAATAAGGCAGGTTTTCTGCATTACTCCACTGTGTAGCTCAGTCCTATGACTACCCAAAAAGTAGCAGTCCCACAGTCTAGTCAGCCCTAAATTTCTCATTTGAGAACACAAACATGCTGTGTCAGCTTTGGCAGTGGGATTTAACTGGTAAACATTTGTGCTTCACATTGAGTCATTTGCCTGATAGACTCAGTAAGCAGCACTCTCTCTTGCCTTATCTCACAAAGATGAAATGATAATTGCCTGAGATTTTGTGCTAGTACTGTTCCTCTGTGCTGTATTCACGTTAGGATGTATTCATATTCATACCTAACACAACAGGACTGAATGTGGATATAAATGTCTTTCATGATGTCTTGCTTTCAGCAGCTGATGAAGTGATTCATATTTCCTGCTATCCGAAGCAGCCAACTTCTGTTTTTATGCACTCAGTGGTAAAGAATAGGGGTTGTATTCAGACCATCTGCCATAGATGCCTACTGGAGGCTTGATGACTGCTTTTCCCATTGACTGTGCAAATTGGCAGTCCCCACTAGTATGCGGTCTGAATCATTCAACAGCTTCTTGAATCCATAAATCTATAGCAGGGTTAACACAGCACCAAATGAAAATGTGTTTTATTTCCAAGACAGTCATGTGGCCATGGCATATTATCCTGTGCACAGGATTCTATAGAGGCACTGCACACAGGATACAGAGATTCAGTCAAAATGTTCAACACAACAGAGCAGCTAGGAGCACTTCAGCGACAGATCGATTTTGGGCTGACTAATAAAGAAATTCCTAGGAATACGTACATTTGACATCCACATTCATCCAGATTACATGGTGCCATCAGTATCACTGGTGACACCAGTGCTAAGATAAGTTAACTTTATCCCACCATAGAATTGTTGCATGGGTGTCCTGGAGGATAAAAGATAAAAAAAGTCTGCCCATCTCCTTGATTTGTCCTAGGAAATGAAAGCCATCATGTACATGCTGTTTCCCTGAGTTTCCATAGGGTGCTCCTCCACCTAGCATTTTGTTTCCCAGTATTTCTTTTCTGCTTACAATTCAACACCAGATATCTTAATATTTTTCCATGGACAAATTATATTAATGTCTCATTAGGATTTAGTGTTCAGTTAGGCTCTAAGGTTCAGTGTATCTGATTCATTTTGTTTTGGGGACTCTTGTTTTGGGTAGGACTTTCAGGTAATGTAAATCAGTGTATATCTGGTGGTTCTGCTTAATGTTTCTATGATAAGATGACCTCTTGATTACTTAATAGAAGGATTTAAAGTTACATATAATATCTTTATAAGATTATTTACCTCCATTCATATTCCAAGTTGTAAAAAGATAATATAAATAGATTATGGCATATTGGTAATTCCCTCCAGTCAGCACACGTTTCCATTTAGATATTGTTATACAGCTGTGTCTGAGCAGACAATGCTAGTAAGAGGCATGGTGACTATTTGGCCATTTCTCATATTTTTGCAGTGTGGGGGTATTTTTCTTTGCTCTTTTCTTTACATATGGCTGGCATTTAATCTCTTGGCAGTGACATCATAATGTATTATAATATTCATAGTGAGAGACAACATAAATGACAGTGAATTGGACTGCGATTGAACGAAATTCTTCATTTTGAGTTTGGGTCCCCTGTCCTCTTGACTGCTGTGCTGGTTTGAGCCTAGCTAGAATGTTTTGGTGAAAAGAACTAGATAATAGGCTGAGAAATGAAAACAATGGTGAGGTCTACTTCCCTCACAGCCTTGCTGAGATGTGTAGAAAGGAAAAGCAAAACATTAGATAAAGTCACTTTTGCTCTGCACTTTGCTTGGGCACTTGGCTCTGGGCTGTGCTCTCAGCTCTTTGCCTGCTGGGGAGCTGGGCCTGCTGGCTGAACTCCGTCTTGCTTTCTAACCTCACCCTCCATTTGCTTTGGCTGATTCACTTCGCTTCTTAATCCCCTTGGCCAAACCTCCATTCTTCCTTGGGACTGGGGTAAGGTTGAGAGGGGTAGGGGGAAGGTGAGGGGTGGTTGAGAGCCCCTCCTGGGGACTCAGGTTTCTGGGAGGGGAGTTGTGTCTGTATCACCTTTGTACCTTGTATATTTCTGTATATAACTGTATATACTGTAAATATCTGCTTGTATATTGTACTAGCTGTAAATATAAGCTTCATTCAAATTTCCAGAGCCAGCTGAGTCTAGTCTGGGTGATTTCTAAAGTGGGGGGGAGTGGGGGACACCCAAACCATCACAACTGCATTGCAATTTTAGGAAGGATCCTTGGAACTGGCAGTCTGATGAGAAAGATAAGCTAAACAAGGCCTAATTATTCCCTAGAAAAAGAATGGAGTTTCTCAGCTGCTTTTCACATATAAATTAGTATTTGTGATTTAACATAAAGTCCTCTGTGCAAAAGGTAAAGAAAGCTTTTAGGAAGCCAGTAGAGGTTGATTTTGCTGCTGCTTCTTATAATTCTTAAAAAAACAAACAAACAAACAAAAAAACCAAAAAACAAATGAACTAGATGATATTTATCTTTGACAAGGATTTTTGTTGACTTATGTGGTGAGTAGTGTAGCAGTGTGCTGAACTTGCTGTTGTATGCTAAATATACATACTCCTCTCCTACTCAGTCCTAGTTAGACCACATCTGGAATATTGTGTACAGGCCTGGGCTCTCCAGTTCAAGATGGACTGGAGAGAGTTCAGCAAGCACTACAAGGATGATTAAGGGTCTTTCCTCTTATGAGAAAAGACTGAGAGACCTGGGCTTGTTTAGTTGGGAGAAGAGAAAGCTGAGAGGAGACCTTATCAATGTCTACAAATATCTGACAGGTGGCTGTCAGGAGGATGGAACCAGTCTCTCTTCAGTAATACCCAGTGATAGGATGATGGGCAATGGACATAAACACAATCACAGGAAATTCTGTCTCAATATAAGAAAAAAAAAAATTACTGTGAAGGTGATGGAGAACTGGAACAGGCTGCCCAGAGAGATTGTAGAATCTCATCTGGAGATCTTCAAAAACCTGCCTGGACATGTTTCTGCGTGACTTGCCCTAAGTGGTCCTGTTTTGCAGGGGGTGTTTGAATCCATGATGTCTGGAGGTCCCTTCAAACCCCTAGCATTCTGTGATGTTATGATCTGCAAAGTTGTTCATATAATTATTGTAGAGCTTTAGTGAAAGTGGTGTAATACCACAGTGAAAAGCATAGCTTGCTGCCTTACCCTCCTCTATCTTGGTTTACTCTATAATGAAAGAAGAGCATTTCACAGTTTCACAGTATCACCAAGGTTGGAAGAGACCTCACAGATCATCAAGTCCAACCCTTTACCACAGAGCTCAAGGCTAGACCATGGCACCAAGTGCCACGTCCAATCCTGCCTTGAACAGCCCCAGGGACGGCGACTCCACCACCTCCCTGGGCAGCCCATTCCAGTGTCCAATGACTCTCTCAGTGAAGAACTTTCTCCTCACCTCGAGCCTAAACTTCCCCCGGTGCAGCCTGAGGCTGTGCCCTCTCGTTCTGGCGCTGGCCACCTGAGAGAAGAGAGCAACCTCCTCCTGGCTACAACCACCTCTCAGGTAGTTGTAGACAGCAATAAGGTCACCCCTGAGCCTCCTCTTCTCCAGGCTAAACAATCCCAGCTCCCTCAGCCTTTCCTCGTAGGGCTTGTGCTCGAGGCCTCTCACCAGCCTCGTCGCCCTTCTCTGGACACGTTCAAGCATCTCAATGTCCCTTCTAAACTGGGGGGCCCAGAACTGAACACAGTACTCAAGGTGTGGTCTAACCAGTGCAGAGTACAGGGGCAGAATGACCTCCCTGCTCCTGCTGACCACACCATTCCTGATGCAGGCCAGGATGCCACTGGCTCTCTTGGCCACCTGGGCACACTGCTGGCTCATGTTCAGGCGGGTACATGCAAGAAATTTGATACATGCAAGAAATAGCAAAAATACATGTTTTTGCTTATAAAGAAAGGCTCACTTATTATCTAACCTTCTTCAAGTTGCTCCTTCACGACATATGTGTGTTAAGCACATTAAAGTGTAATTTTATTGTTTCTTTCTTTTCATAAAATTAGCTCATTTTTAGTAGTGAGTTAACTATGTTGTTTATAATTAGAGATCTAAAATCAAATGACCATGAATAAAAGCAAAAAGAGATCTGAACTGATTTTAATAAAGTTATGAGTAACTTCTTAGTGTCTTCAGGTTCCTTCAAAAATAATTAAAAACCCCTTGACATTCATTTCTTCTCAGTTTGTTTGTGCAGATGCTGGAACAAAACTAGCTGAGTCAACAATCTTGCATAAACAGATGATTGCCTCTATGCCTGGAGTAAGTACTGAAGCAGACTCCATCACTTAGGGTTTTTTTGTTTGTCTGTGGGGGTTTTGTTGTTTTTTATTTTTTAAATCTATGTTATTCAGCTCATTTTGCTTCATTTCAGTGTTCTTTCCTTTCAGCTTCTCTTTTGGCTGGCAAGGTGTATTGCAGGCAGAGGTTGAGGTGCTTCTTCCTTTTTATTATTGTTGGAAAAGTTCAGAGTTTGATATTGTTACCCTTACTATCACTGACAGTCTTTAGTCATGCAGCTGACTTTAGCTGGAGGCTGCGCTCACTAAGGCATTGTGTGGGGAACCAACCTGCTGAACGTCTCAAAAAGTAGCAGGGAGGAAAGCTGCAAGCCATCGCCTCTGTTCTCACAGAAGATTATCTGCAAGCCATCGCCTCTGTTCTCACAGAAGATTATCTGGTTAAAGAAAGAACTCAGTTTATAAGGCATTTATCTGTGTCCTGCTGATGGCTGCAGCTGTATTACCAGTGCTCATGATTGCCTAGGTACTGAATATGCACCTGGTGAATATGCGAGGACATCGCACAACTGGAAGTCTTGACTTGTTCCATGACGTGTTCCCAGACAGAAGAATGGGGGTTAGCCCAGTCTGCTTCACAAGCTGAGGAAAAACTTCCTTCTCTGGATATCTCTGTCAGCTTTAGAGATTGCCTAGTAGGATCTTACCCATCTGCTTCACAAGCTGAGAAAAAACTTCCTTCCCTATGTGTATCTCTGTCAGCTTTAGAGATTGCATAGTAGGATCTTACCCATCTGCTTCACAAGCTGAGAAAAAACTTCCTTCCCTATGTGTATCTCTGTCAGCTTTAGAGATTGCCTGATAGGATCTTACCCATCTATCTTCTGAAGTGTGTGGATTTTTTTTTTAAATGCAAATCTTGAATAATACCTTTTGTCCCAACAGAATATTTTAATTTTGTACTTGCTTTAAATAGATGGACTAGAAAGACGTGATAGGAAAGTGATAATTTCAGAAGAAATAGAGAATCAGGCTGCCTGCTGCTTGAATGAAACAGAATAGAGGATTGGGGAGCAGTCTTTTGTTAACTGAGTGGTATTTTCAGAGGTATGAGTGTAGTATATTTATATAATTCTATTATTCAGTACTTTAGAACTGGATGGAGGATATGCTGACAGTGCTGACAGTGACCTTGTTTTACTGTTTGTTTTTCTGTGAAGGGAACTGACAGGCATGGCATTTGAAAAGCTAGAAGGTGGCATAGTTCAACACCGTGTAGATTGCTATTAACATGCAAAAATGATAAATGCCCAGGTCAGTTCCTTTTAAAATAGAATGCTAGCAGTTTTTCAGTTTTCAGCCACTAGAACTCAACTATGGCTTAATAATTTTGTGATCAAAACTGAACATGATTCATTGTATACTCAGGGTAATCAGCTTCTTTGTTTCAAAGTGTAGGTGATTAACTAGAAGTCAAAGAAGAGTAGTTTTCCCCTGTGAACTTTACTGTTACGTTTTGCCCTGAGGCTGACTTTGGATACAGTATTTTTTTGTGAGTTCAGAAAGATACATAATTTAATCATTTCACTTCTAAAGTTAAGCATTGCTTCTGCTTGGCCCCTGAGAATGAGTTCTCCTTGAATTCAGCTAGCATTATCTACACTTCAGACTATTACCATGCTATGAAAAGTTTCTATGATACCTAGTGGATCAGTCGTGTCACCTTCTGAGAGCTTCTCTCTGGGGTTCTGGTCTGTTTGAAGCCTTTATTTAATCTGACAGCTCGGCTCAGTTGATTGTTTTGCGCACCTTGGGCGCATCTTGTACTAGCCAAAAGCCAGATTTGCGTTTCTCACTTGGCCCTAAGAAAAGGATTATGAAAATTTGTGCTGTGGAAATACAATACACAGCACAGTGAGTCCTTTTGTTTTCCCTCTGAGGTTCTTATTCTGGCACAAGTTGCCTCTCAGTGCTTACACCTTTATGGTCAAACCGGAGCAGTTTGTGAAGGATTTAATTCATCCCTTTTAATCCTTGCTGCCCCACTTTGTAAAACTGCAACTAGCTTAAGTGCCATTCGAGTGCTGTATTTTGAGTGATTCTGCTTCAGGAAGGTCCCAGAAACATTTGTTAGTTTAAAAAAAACCAACAGTAATAAAAATGTAACACTTGAATGCCCATGGTGTTCATTTTAGTGATGTTTACACGTAAAATACTTGAAGCCAGTCCTTTAAACTATTTTTTTCTATCATGACTAACTGGACATAAAAACATCTCTGACTGAATTTTGTTTTCTGGGATTATAGCTGCTTGCAGAACTGAGTTGTTAAACTCTCATGGATTCTTTAAGGCTTTGATTCTGGATCACTGCAAATTTCAGAATAGTCCTGAAAGTTTAATCAGTTAATCTTCTATTGCTGTCACAGATAAGAGGATTTTATGAAGCATGAAGAAGCTACAGTGACTGGGCTATCTTTTTATACTATCATCAGATAAGAGGTTATATTACAGTGAGAAGAAAAGCATCAAAGAATACCTATTCCTACTTAAAATAATATAACTATCAAGTAAAATGACAGACAAATTGATGAACAAGAAACAAAGGCAAAACCACAAACATATTAAAAACCTGGTATTTAAACTTTTTTTTGTTTTATGTTCTAGTGTGGAACAGCAGCAATGGAATGCATGAGGCAATATGTTGGGGAGGTGCTGGATTTCATTGCTGATATGCATACCTTAACCAAGTTAAAGGTTAGTTCTGGACATTCATTGATCTACAGTCTATGTCCTTTTTTTTTTTCCCCAAAAATATCTTTTCTGTAAAGAACCTGCCTGGGAGAAGCAGTTGTAAGTCTTGGAGGGCTAAGGTTTTCTTCTTTGCTTTAAAAAACATGTTAGTAGTATTATTCTAGATGAGACACTTCTGGGGGATCAGTAAAAAGTGGCTTATGCAGTGTTGAAATGTGGGCTGATTCAAATGTAGTGAACATACAATAAAAATGCAGGCTTGATTTTTCTGAAATGCTGATGATAAGCTAAGGATAATTTTTTTTTCTGAAATATTGGTGATATGCTAATGTCATAGCAAAGTCACTTTGGGAAGTGGTTGTGTTCAGTGTAACCCATGGAAACATGAAACTCCTTGCATATATAGCTAATTGCAATCTTCTGGAGCAATCCCATGCCTCTTATAGTCACAGAGAGACACTTAAGTCATTTGCAAATGCAGAGGTTACAAAATGAACAGAAAAAATAATTAAAAATCTCTTACCTCTCTAGTCCAAACTTCTTTCTTATTTCTGTGTGCATTAGTTTGATGCCAAATTTTAAGAGGAGCGATAAGAAAATACTTCTGTCAAAGTAATGTATTTTATTTAGAAACCTAATTTCATGCAAACACTCCTAGTATTAATTAGCTGGTCAAAATTTGGGATTTTTGTTCCATGGTGGAAGCCAATCTCTATTAAATTTCCTACAAAAAGGAATTTTTAAATGAGGTTTTAGAAGAGAACTAGGTTAAGTCATATTGCTGCTTTTTAATAGGAAATAATAGCTGTTTCAATTGCTACCCAAGTAGCATCTGTTGTTAGTAAAGCATTAATGTAGTTTTTCAGCTAATATAATCACTAATAGTCATAAAGCTGTGGAGAGGACAATATTTATTCTATTTACTATTGCATTAAGTAGTTTATTGTGTCATTTGAAGCTGAGTACTGAGTGAACACTGAGCTGGAGATGAGGAAACGCTACACTGAGTGAACACTGAGCTGGAGATGAGGAAATACTACACTGAATTGTCAGGAAAACAGACCAACAGCACCCTTGTATTAGCAGTTACACTCTGCACTCTTGGGCTTAGAAACAAATACAAGACTTTGGTCAAAAAACTTCCCTAGAAGACAACATCCCACTGGGGACATTATTGCAAGTTACTAGTACCACAAAGGAAGAAGAAACCCAACTAAATTGAAACTCATGTCTCTTGAAACTGGACAAAATATCTCTCTTGTTAAGCTTTACCCTGCTGGCCATATGCCTTGAACCCCATCAAGCTTTAGAAATAATAGTAATAGAAGCAGCATTTTGTGCTAGAGTAGGAGTAGAGTAGAAGTTTTTCACCCATTTGTCTTACAGTTCAGAATTGCTTTCAGAATAGGTAGGAGAGAGATGTTTTTCCCGTTACACAGAAAAATATGAACATCCCTGAAAGCAGGAATAGGGAAAATACTTGCAGGCATTATTCTCTTTCCTGTGTAAAATGTTTCTGTAGAAAGTTCTCGGCCATTTTTTTTTTTCCTTTTGCCTGTCTTGTTTGAACTCTTGTCTGAAATGCTCTTAGAAGCCTAATTCTGATAAGGGGACAACATCCTATGGTCAGTAGGACTATTTACGGTTTTGTTTTTTTTATACATGGATATAGGTGGGATGCAAATTAAAACTTTAACCAGTTCTCCACTTCCATGTTTTTGAAAATAGACAGAAAGCTTCCCAAATGTGTAATCTGGCCATTTAAAACAAAATCAGAACAGATGGTCTAAAATTTTATCTTGCTTTTATTTAGCTATGTAATACAGTAATCTGAGAACAAGATTAACATGAGAGAGAGTCAAAAACTTTGCATTCTTCGGCAAACTAAAAGTCAGTTCTTGTTGAACCAAACCACATAAACTTATTCTTTGGTTCCAACATAGTTGGGACAATATTTATAAGCATTTTTAAGTTTACAAGTAGCCAGAACTTTAAACAAATTCACCACATGTGGATTTGAATTCTTGTAAGCTCATTTAATCTATTTACGTAGGGTGCTTGGGTTTTATTGACAGAGATGTTCTCGGGAAGCGAGTCCTAAGATTATCTGGTTGCACAGTTTGTTGCTGCAGGTATGCGTTATCAACAGCATCTGTGCTACCAAACCATCACAAAGAATACTGTGTGATTTATGACAAATAACAATCCCAACAGTAAAAGTTCAGTCTTGATTGTTTTTTGAATTTTGAAATTTCTGTCTCTGAAATACAGCAAACAGAGATCATTAAAGTTGTTGACTCATTTCCAGTGTCTTATTTTGTGTGTCTGAGGACAGCATCTTCAAAAGAGTTTGTTTTCAGTCCTGCATATTAGCAACTACTGCATTGTAAAAAGGGTATAAATGATAATTGCCAAGATAATCACATTCCAGTTTATTGTTTCTGTTCAGTTTATGGTGTTTTTCAGTTGGTAAAGTTCAGCAAGGTTTTATTTAGGAAATTCCACCATTTTTAAGAAGCACAGTGTATCTGCCTGCATACCTGTCTACCTGGCTCTGTAGCAAAGGTATTAGATACTCATTCTGGTACTTCCTTTTTTTCTTTCCCACTCTCCCCTTTCTTTCTCTTGAAAGACACTTGAAGTAAATGATTTTTGAGCATGTGAGTTACTGAGGTCACATACTTACCTGTAATGAAATATTATTGGCCCACTGAATTTCATCCTGTTACAATAATTTGATAACTGATGACCTGGATTTAAGCAAGCAAATGCACTTAATGTGTTCTCTTGGTCTAGGAACAGAAGGTAATGCAAAGTTAGCTTAATTAGAAATGCAGAAGTGTCTCAAAAAGCACCAATGAAACATTCCATAGAGCTGACAAACCAGGATAATATATTATCTTAGCTGGTACTAGTGTAGAGACTAGAGAATTTTTAAAAATCTACTTCTGAGTTTTGTTCTGTAGGTTTGTAGACACAGGCAGAGACCCGGAGCAAGGAACTGAAGGGAAATAAAATGAAATACACTGTCGCTTGGAAGAGCTTAGTTCAAGTGAAATACTCTTTCTGGGTAGGAAATCAGATTTTTGCCTTGCAGAGCCATATGAAGACTTGTTCTCAGCCATTGCATGAAGATACGTTTGGTGGACATCTGAAAGTTGGTTTGGCTCAGGTTGCTGCTATGGAAATTACACGGGGAAACCACAGAGACAACAAAGCTGTGATCCGATATTTGCCTTGGCTTTACCACCCTCCTTCTGCAATGCAACAAGGGTGAGAATGCTTTTCCATAACAAGTTATACTGAGTTTGAATCTTCATGAGATCTTGTGTTTGTTGCTGGGTTCCATAGATAAGACCTGCAGTAGGGAATAGTGGGCTTGAGACATGGAAACAGCTGCTCTGAAGCTCCCTGATCCTTAAGTGAGGAGTTCATGAATGTAATATTTATAGTATGTGTCAGAGGGACAGTAAAGGTAACTTCATCAGCTTGACTGGAGTTACCTTGGAAATTAACATCTAGATACAATCAGTGAAAAGGATGGAAGTGCTAGAATTATAGAAGGTATATTAGGAATTATAGAGAATACAGTGGAAAATGGCCTTTTGAATTATGATGTACAAATAAGCAAGAACTCGGAAGTGTAAACCCATAGATATGATAATAAACATACTAACTTCGTCTGGTTAAAGTTAGATGAGATAAATTCTGCTCTTCCAGGCAAGTTTTTTTTTTGTCTCCGTTTTCACTGTGGGAAATGCCAATCTGCCAATATTTTGTTGTCAAAAAGAAGGGAGCTACTGTCTGTTATCTTAGAACAACAACTGGGATGTTTTAAGCATAGGCCATTGGACTGTGTTTCAACAAACTTTTATCCTTGTCCTGTTTTTGTCTGAGGCTACCTGCATCATGATTCTGGGGATTGAGGGGCTCAATTTCCAGTCCTGTAGATACTTTCCTGTAGAGCATATCTGGTTTTGGAAATAGGGAGTCATTATTTCTTTGTGCATTAGTTTCTTACATGTATAAAAAAGTATTATGTGTTCTAAGTTGAAGGTAGTGAATTCCTTTAAGACCCTATAGGAAGTTAAGGAAGAGCATCAAAGTCTATTTGAAAATGACTAAATTATAGGACTGTCTCTTTGGTGCTGTGAATCCTGGTCAATAACATTGAATTAGAAATTGACAGTAGTGAGAGTGGCCTGTAAGTAGTGGTTTACTGATCAAACCCCAATTTTTTTTCCTTTTGGCTATGAATTCAAATGATTATGTAATCTGAACTTGGTGGCAGCAGGAGGACAGACAGGATGACACCAGAAAAGCATTATACCTTTTTAGGGGTTGGACTAGGTGATTTTCCAAGGTCACTTCCAGCCCCTGACGTTCTATGATGATATAAGCACATTGCTTTACAGTTAGGCATTACACTAGATGTTGCATGAATACCGAAGTATTGCAACAAAGCATCGTTCTTACCCTCGAAGTCCAAATGTCCAAGGAGGGGCTAAGGAAAGGAGAAAGTTAATTCTGCTGCTGGAGGAGTGGAACACAACGAAAGTCAGTCATGGTGTCTGCTTCAGAGCTGACTGTGGAATGAAGAATCTCTTGCTATCACCATGTCAGCTATGTTGCTTTCCAAGGACTTGAGAAGAGCATTTCCATTTGGGCAACCTTTCCAATCTAATAATTCCTGTGTGAAAATTCACTGTGTGTGGAACCAGTGAATCTGAACGTTTTAGCCTTCTATAGAGATTGTTGCTTAGACTCACCAAATATGTGCTCTTGAACTTGTTAAAGGTGTGTCAAGCCCACTAAGTTCTGCATGGTTTTAGCCTTTCTGTAAGATACACTAACGCTCTGTGCCTCCAGCACACCGAGACCACATCTGCCTAGTGTGTATAAGAAGACTGTATTTTGGGGAAAACCAGAAAACTTAGCACCACTGTAAAATCCACTCTTTCTTGACAGGCCCAAAGAGTTTATAGAATGTGTCTCTCACATTCGTTTGCTGTCCTGGCTACTTCTGGGGTCTCTGACACACAATGTTGTCTGTCCAAATTCTCCATCATCTTGCATGCCTATTCCACTGGATGCAGGTTCGCAAATTGCTGACCACCTTATTGTTATTCTGATTGGGTTTCCAGAACAATCAAAGGTAAGGGATTCTGTGTTTCAAGTGATTTGTTATGTATTGGGATTATTATTGCAAACACTTACTTTTTGTAAGAGAAAGGGAGAGGTAAAACTATTAAAACTGGGGATCTAGGGAAAGAAGTCTCTGTAGTTTTCAATGCATAGCTCCCTGTTCATGCATAGAAAACTGGTGATGAAGTCACTGCAGGTGAGTTTGAGATTCACCCCTTTCAAAATACTTCAGCACGGGAATGAGGAAGGAGAAAAAATCTGAATTGAAGTTTTGGCAGTGACCATGTCTGTAGCAAATCACTCAGAAAGTTCTGT
This sequence comes from Tricholaema leucomelas, assembly GCA_013400475.1. Lineage (NCBI taxonomy): Eukaryota > Metazoa > Chordata > Aves > Piciformes > Lybiidae > Tricholaema lacrymosa > Tricholaema leucomelas. The sequence goes on along the minus strand of WAAF01009348.1, from coordinate 341,016 downwards.
AATCTATTTATTTAGTTATTTAATCTAGCAGATAATCTGTTAATAATGTTATAATCAGAAGTTAATTACAAAACAATGATGGCTCAAGCACAACTTTTTTTTTCTTGATGTGCTCTGGACAAGAATAATTATTGCAAATCATAAGCCAGTTGTGACAGTAGTTTAACACAGGGAAAGCAACTCTCTATGACACCAACCAGGTTTTTATTAGCAACAGAAGCTTGTACATAAAACTCCCTTTCTTTCCACCCCTCCCCACACCTGGCCAGAGCATTGATTCTCATTCATTTCTTTTGGCCTTTCTTTTTTGGCTCTTTCAAATACCTCTTTCCAGTTACCAAGTAATCATTGCAATGTTTGATGCAGTTGTACTACCACAGAGCATGAATCATGGTTGCAGTTTCACACTGAGCAAACACCTCTGACCAGAAGCATCTTTCTAGTAATGAAGCAGTTAATGTCCAGCCCTCCTGGAGGCTCAGGCACTGTGATATGTAGCATGTATTAGCAAAGCATCGTGCTTGAGTATGCAAAATGTTTTCTCTGTTAGCTTTCAAAACTTTCCTTGACTGTGAGCAGTCCTGCCCTAGCAAGGTAGAAAAGGATGGTAGATGAAGAGAACAGATGTAAGATGATGTATTTTGTATGATAGCCTTTCTTTTAGGTAATCAAAATGTGAATGACTTAGCCTAGCAACATTTTTGAAATTGAGTCATTAAGTGCCAGAGCCTCCAGGCCCTCTACAGATTTGGAGTTTTCCATCAAAAATGTCTCAAAACTAGTCCTGAGTAGCTGTTTTGCAAAACTAACCTCTTTGAAGGGACTGACCTTAGTGCCATACAGTTAAGAGTGCGTGGGAGTGTGTGTTTGCGGATGTGATTTTAGTCAGAAAATACAAACCTAGTTTTTAAACACAGAGATGATGTTCTCAAGTATGCTTGAATTACTGGTTCCTAATGGGGGGAACCGTGGGAACGTGAGGAACAAGACTGCATAGTGAGATGCATGATGGAGAAGTGCCGTGATGAAAGCCTCTGCCCTGTATTCCAATGCACTTATTTAAGTAAACATTTTCTTGTATTATCTGTTTCTACAGACATCTGTTCTGCACATGTGCTCCCTCTTCCATGCATTCATATTTGCTCAGCTCTGGACAGTGTACTGTGAACAAACTGCAGTGGCTCCAACAGTTCAGAATCAGAATGAATTTAGCTTTACAGCAATCCTTACAGCCCTGGAGTTCTGGAGCAGAGTAACACCTAGCATCTTACAGCTGATGGCACATAATAAAGTGGTGAGTCTGTATGGGTGCTGTGCACAGGTTTAGTATGGATTGAACTTGGAGAGCTTGGCTTTGTTTTGGTGGAATGCATCAGACTGTGAACAACATCATGAAGCAACTATGATATTTAGAGAAATAAAAGGTAAAGCTAATTAGTGGTGGTTAAACCTCGTAGGGGTTCTGAAATGGAATCTAACCAGGACCTGCCTGAAACGCAGTCAAAAGCTAGAATAGCTGCTTGTTGGATTAAGGACTCCCTGCATCAGATCTCATATGTCTTCCTGATCTTCACAGTGGTTCTGCTGTTTCATCTGACTCTACCTCACAGGAGCAACTAAGTGTTTTAGGACAATTATGTGAATATCTATTTGAATATTTTGTAACCACATGATGGTGAAAAAATGCACAAATGGTGACACTTAACTACTCGTAACCCATTAGCTACTCATCAAAAATAAAGTACATAAATATTTCTGAAAACAGTTTTGAGTCATGAATGACCTAAAGGAAGTATCTCTAGAGGTAAGGTTTAAAACCAGAAATGTTCACTTTGTCCAGAAATTGTTCAGACATTTTCTGGAGAACACTTATTTATCTCAGCTATCTATTCCACTGTGGTCGGAGCAACTTTGTGCAATTACAGCCCAGAGAGAGGTTCCAGCAGCCTTTTCGTAGGTGCTGCCTTTGCTTCCCATTGACTAATGTTTCTCTCTGCCTGCAGGCTTGGGGTTGAATAGCTTGTTTCTTGCAGGCAAGATGTATTGTGTTTCCCACTTCCCAGAAAGTCATAACAAGTCTATCATGACTTGTCAATACTTTTTAACTTTAACTGGAATGGCAACTTTAGCTTAGCTAGTAGCTCTGGCTCTGGGGAACCTGATGCTAGTTTTGTGTGAGAAAGATTCTTTATATGTGGCCCTGTCCTCTGAGTCAGTTGCTCTTAAATTCTGTGGGTTTGTTTTGTTTTAAAGGGAGACCTGCTGCCTATATGGAAATTATGTAATTCCCCTTTTCCCAGGCTGAAACATCTTCCACCCCAAGCAGATATGGGCCTTTGCTCTTTCAGTCATAATTGCATGAGTGGCACTTGAATGTCTTTGAATCAGTTACTGTTCCCTCGTGCCTTGTCTATATCAGGCAAGGACCACCTAAAGCTGTCTTTAAAAATTATTTCAGCCTCGGGCATCTAGTGGTTGATGTGCCATTGTTGGGAACAGTAGTTCATGAAGCTCTCCTAACTACCCAGTTGTTTAGTCAGACACAAAGGCTTCTTGTCAAGCCTGAGGTCAAGAATATGACATGGAAGTCCCAAGTACCAATCCTTATTCTGAAAATATCTCATTTAGTGCAAATAATTAAACTTTCTGCCTCAGTTTTTGCTTTGTGAAGTACAGATAGTAATACTTGCCCATCTCACAGGGGTGTTGTGAGGTTAATTAGTGTTTGTAAAGTGCTTTGAAGACAAAAATTACATAAAACCTAGGTTTATTATTATATAGGGGAAGCTACACATAGATCAGACAGGCACTATAAATATTCCCTGCCAGCTCAGGGTATTGGTATTTGTCTTGTACCTATGAATTTAAATGCTGTCTACTACCAAATCACTGGTGTTTGCATCTGTCTTAATTTGTGGTACAAAATGGAAGAATTACGGACTAGCTGCCAATTCAGAACTGTCTTTTGATGGGGAGGAGGGGAAGGATGATTTTGGTGGGTATGTTAATTTCCAAGGATTCAGTAAATAAGTATCACTTTCTGACACATTGGTTGATGAGAATTACACAGCGAAGGTATGCGGAAGGATTTATGATGCCTGAAAAGAACAAAGCCGAAAGCAATTTGTTTTGGTATGTGATACAAGTTAAAATACATCAAGCACTTTGAAATATTTAACAGATATGTGTTGCTGCACCAGGGAAAACTAAATGTAAAAAAAAAATCCTTTCTGTATTCATGTATTATTTAATCTTACATGTCAGTGGTTAATAAATGCATAGTGAGTGATTCAGTTTAACTGCCAAGTGAATACAGAAAGGAACCATCAGTTTACCTTAAAAAATTGTTGTGCTGGGCACTGATTGGGTTTTATGCTTGATTTATTTCTCTTTTTTTCCCCCAAGATGGTTGAAATGGTATGCCTGCATGTGATTAGTTTAATGGAAGCTTTACAGGAATGCAACTCTACTATCTTTGTAAAGGTAAGCATACCACACCATGAATGACATTGTCTGTCTGTTGTGGTTTATAGATATACTGCTCTCTTCTTCCTTTTCTATTCAGAGGAAGTAGAGGAAGAGGAGTTCAAATACTAATGTAGAAATCAAGCCTCTTAGAGCATAGCAAAACAGTAACCTTTGGTAAAAAGTAAGACCAGTCCATAATCTTAAATCCAAGTTCAGGTTTAGAGAACCAAAACAACCTCTGATCTGGTTTTTCCTTCTGTTGCTGCAATGGTCTTGTTCCTTTTGATAGGCTCAACAGGTGTTACTGAGAATCTGTTTGAGAATCTTGGTACTGTATAAATTTTCAGCCATACATAACTTTTATTCCTTGTAGGTTTTGGCAGATGACCTCAGTGTTCTGATCCATTCTTTTAGTTTGATAACAAAAATTCTGTGCCACTGTTGTTTTCTTGGTTTTGTATGCCTACACGTTAGACTTAATCAAGTGTTATTTGACACTGAAACCTTTTTCCCCTGGGATGTGTTCACAGGTTAAAGAATCAAATGCTGCATGTTCCATCTATGTAAAACTCTTATTTTTCAGTTTTTTAATTGGTGGCCAGCTTCCTGTGGGTCACCACAGTATTTTTGGAACAGATTCCCAAAGGATTGGGGTAGTCTCCCAAGCATAAATGATTTTTTTCTAGGCTTTTTTACGTGTATTCTGAAGGGAGTTTTCGCATAAAATATCAACAAACCAAGTAGTTAAGTGCACTTGAATCTTAAGTAAAATATGTTGATTTATATAGGTTTTCTCATACCAAAAAGGAATTTTCTGACATTTTATGTTGATTTTCTCTTGCTGTAAACAAAATTTCTGACATTTTACTCCAATCTTGGAGTAAAGCCTGATCAAGCAGAAATCCAAAATAAAAAGAGGCCTTGGTGTCAACTGACATTAAGTATTCACACTCCTTGTGAAAATAGTGTATTTATTGTATCAAGATATGACTTGATTCACTACAGAAACTCTGTCACTATGGGATGTTAAAGTGATCATGGCTGTCTCTGAAAGATATATGGGATTCTCTTTTGGCCTGTCCAAGATGTCCAGAGCTTGACAAGAGTGAAGAATAGCTTTAAAGCCGTGAAAGAGAGGCCTTTAGGGCCAAATTCCTGAGACAGTTCAAACTGATACTTTCAGGGAGTTATATTTGAGAGTATATATATAAAGGATATGCTAAATCAGGTTAGAATGATGTTATTGCTACTACAAAACCAAGCTCATAAACCTATGAAATTCAGAGTGAATGTGTTAAGCTTTCTCTCATGTTCACTGGATAGGAGATAAAATAAAAAAGGACCTGGGTGACCAAATGCCCTGTACTTATCCCTAAAATGAAATCCTGCAGGAACAATATTTTATAGGATTTGTAGTCCCAGATCCCTAATTTTTTTTTCAGAACTAATTGTTAAAATATTTATTGTAGATTTGAAATGTGTCATGATTTGTGGATTTATTGTGTGTTTGAAGTCCTTCAAAGAGGCAGAAGTGTAAAGTTTATTCAGGCAGGAACAAATGAGTGAGTGGCATCTCTACAATTTAAAAAAAAATCAACTTTGAGACTTTCCCTTCCTTGAGAGGCTGTGAAGAAGATCTGAATTTTGCTACTCCTACTTCAGAAGTCTGCAAAGATGACAACTCTTTGCATAATAATTGGCCGGGCAGTTTTTTGGTAGCTTGTTTTATTCTAGACAATCTTGTATTGCCCTGCCTTTACTAATGAAACAATCATATCTTGTGCTTTAAAGCTGTCTTTAAACAGCTTATTTTTTTATATAAGCTTTTTGAACAAGGCTTAGTTTTCCCTGAAGGAAAAGATGTAGTGCAGTGAGAGTTTGTTTTTTTTAATAGAACATTTTTATCACTCTTTCAGTGATATATTCAGCAAAATTGGTTAATTCTCAATTACTGTCTCTTGGGACTGAGCACTGTAGCTTCTTCACTGAGAGAGTCATTGGACACTGGAATGGGCTGCCCGGGGAGGTGGTGGAGTCGCCATCCCTGGGGCTGTTCAAGGCAAGGTTGGACGTGGCACTTGGTGCCATGGTCTAGCCTTGAGCTCTGTGGTAAAGGGTTGGACTTGATGATCTGTGAGGTCTCTTCCAACCTTGGTGATACTGTGATACTGTGACACTGTGATAAGCCCTGATCATTTATCATATCATTATAACTATATTTAACTGCAGTGTCTTCTATTCCACCTGAGGAATCAGGTGGTGCAAAACCTTCATTTTGTAACAAAGTCATTGCATGATTCAACACCCACCTATTTTTTAAGGTACCACAATAAGAAGGTGATGCATGTCACATGATGCCAAGTGGTTTATGGGATAGCTGACCATTTTTTGTATGACAAGTGAGGGGAAAATACATCCTTAAACAAGAGACGAAGAGAACACAGCAATTCAGGTCTCCACTGAAAGAAGACCTTTCTTCATGCCTTCATCTCCTTCTAATGTTGGTGCTGTGTTGTTCTTCCTCTTAGTACTGTGTTGGACTTTGCTATTAAATTAAACTCATACTGGTAGCATTGTGACATGTCTTGATTGCCTCCTATGGTCTTTGAGCCATTCCCTGTATTCTCAGAGGGTATTTTTTTGATCTGATGTTAGATGACTTTTACCAGTCTGGTGAGGAGAGCAAAGTTTCTTTCCTGGGAAAATATCAAAATGTTTGGTTTTAATTTCTAAGTTAGATCAATACCTACCTACCTTCCTCTCTGCCTACATTTAATACAGAATCACACATCCCCACATATACATTTAATTAATTATATTTTCCTCTAAGAATCATTCTTCTTCAGGTGGGCTGAAATGACTGTTCAGCTTTCCTCCCATTTTTTGTGTCAAAACGAACTGGGAAACTACCCATTACATCACAGGCATTGATGATGTAGAGCATCTGATGATCAGACAGAGCTGTGATCAGTAATCTGGAGAATTTGGGAGCCTAAAGCGGAGAAGGGAGCAGCTCAACAAACTACACTCTTTTCCAGAGACCAGGGGCATTAGACAGCTACGGCAACTGCTGTGTAGACTTCTAGAGAACTGGGCAGACAGCAGAACTGGGGAGCCAGAGTAGTACTTTGAACCTGTTCTCCAGACTGGCTGAAGGGAGGTTGTAGCCAGGTGGGGGTTGGTCTTTTCTCCCAGGCAACCAGCAACAGAACAAGGGGACACAGTCTCAAGTTGTGCCAGGAGAACTATAGGCTGGATGTTAGGAGGAAGTTCTTCCCAGAGGGAGTGATTTGCCATTGGAATGGGCTGCCCAGGGAGGTGGTGGAGTCACCGTCCCTGGAGGTGTTCAAGAAAAGCTTGGATGAGGCACTTAGTGCCATGGTCTAGTTGACTGGATAGGGCTGGGTGCTAGGTTGGACTGGATGATCTTGGAGGTCTCTTCCAACCTGGTTGATTCTATTCTATTCTTTCATTGAAACTTACACTGGAATCAGTATAATCCTCTTGAAAATAGAAACTCAGAAAAATTGCCAATCTGACAGCAGTCTGTTCTTCTAGCTGTGTTTTTTTTTGTGTAAGTAGCTTCATGTATTCTTCCTCTGCGATGTCAGGCTAGGGATTGCATAATAAACCTCAAGTGTTTCCATAAAAATGTCTTGTCTTATTTATCTAACTGGCAGCTGTAGGAGTGGAGAATTTGCTTGCTTGTGCCTTCAGCAGAATGTTTCATTTCCCTAACTGTGTCCAGACCTTGGAAGATAGAAGTGGCACTAGAATCAATGATCTGTATCTAACCTTAGACCTTTACAGCATAGATATCTGTAGTTTCTGTGAGTGCCCTTTATAGTCAGTGGAGATAAACAGGTATTTTTAGACATGATTCATCTTGATTTATTTTAGATACCTGTTTTGGGACAAGATAAAATGGATGTAAATAGTGCTTGATTGTCTTGGCTGACTGTAAAAGACATGCAGGGAATTGGTTCAGATGCTGAGGGGTACCTCAGGTTTTCTGCCTAGCTTCCCTCTTTGTTCTGCATAGCTCTGACAGCAGTCTGATCACCACTGGCTAGCTCTGTAGGAACTTGATCAATGCTGGCTGAATTTTTCCGTGACATGTTGCTGATGGTAGTGGGGCATGGAGCATGGCTTTCCAGTATGCTTACCTGTTCCCTCCTCTCCAGAAAACACATCAGGACTTGAGGGCACTGAATCTTACTAAGCACTTCGTTAGCATGAGAGCCCACAGCACTCACACTTCCGCTGCATTTGGCTGTATTCCAGCTGCTTTGGCTTTCATCTATGAGTAAATGTTGAGGTTTGAGTATGATTCTTCATGCAGTAGGCTAAGTAATCAGTCCTGACAGAGCTGCAAGTGATACTCCGGCCAAACAGCACTGAAACGATCATCATTCCTTGCACAAGGGAAACAGCACTTTATCTAATGCTGTCGATAGTGATTAGGTTTAACTTGCAGCTCTCAGTAGCATAATTGGCAAATTGCAAATTTTAATGCCATTTGGAGGAACATTTTAGAACAATAACCTCAGTGGATAAATTAATATTGGGGAACATGAATACTTCTGCAAGAAATGCCTCTGTCTTCCACAAGCTTGTCATATTATACTTACTCAGAAATGAAAATTCTCTGAGGAGCAGGAGACTGAAATATGTATCAATCCAGTCATGAGTGACAGTTACACAGATGTCACCTTGTTGTTCTGAATAGTTAAGAGTTTTCATTTATGCTCCCAGGCCTAAAGGTCGCCTTCTCAATGTGATTGCTGACTTACAAAATGCTAGTTACTGTTGAAGTATCTAGCCAATTGTCAGGAACTTCTGCTGCACATTTTTGTTCTCACTATACAGAATATTCCCTATATTTATTTCATTGTTACTTGTCTGCACATACAGAAGCACTTTCAGAAAGAAAATAAGTTATTTCCTTTCACAACATTTTATTCTGTAGTCTCATCATTGCCCTAAACCAGGATATCAGTAATTGCTACTGGTGATTCATCAAGCTATAAACAAAGGAAGCTGGCTTCTTTACTTCTGAGATTTACCTGCCTCAAAACATAAGTGTCATTAAAAAAAACACCTTTCCAGATTTGTGTTTGAGGCTATGTCCATTTGAACAGCTAAATGTTTTTGAAGTACCCTTCTCTGTCTCACAGTGTGTTTACATTCACTTGTACAATAACAAAATATACCTTTCTTCTTGCAGCTCATACCAATGTGGTTGCCAATGATACAGTCAAATCTAAAGGTAAGTTGTTCCTAATACCTTATCCTTTTATTCTTAGTGTTACATACACATTTCTGTAAATTCTAGAAGTAAGATCATTAGGTGCAAATTTGCTGAAAGTAGATTACTGTAGCATATCCAGACACACTGGACATCTCAGCACTGAAAGTCTCAAGTATGAACATACACTGAACATCATCAAGCTAAGATACTTGCCCTGTAATCAGTTCTGCTTTCCCTTTCTCTTCTGAAACACTTCTCCTTTAACCAGGTTCTGTGGCAGGGTCTTTCCTCACTATTTTCTGAGATTGGTTGCTCCCTGAACTGTGGTTTTGTTGATGTCTTAGGCATGAGAGTCTTCTGACAAATCAGATTTGCGACTCGGGATGCATGAGATGGATTTAGGTTCTGTAGCAGGCATTGTGGGCCTACTTGCTCGAGTAGAACTCTGCCATCTGGCCCCTTTTGAAGAGAGCACAAGGTGGTTTGCCAGTGAAGATACTTTTGGTGACCAAATTAAGAGTTGGTCACAGTGTGGAGTTGTTTCTGTAAAGACGTTTGCCTTTCATGGTGGCAACACAATGCAGGGTGTGAAAGGACCAAATGTGACACTGGGGTAGCATTCGGTACCTTTCCCAGCATGGTGTTTATATATGCATTAAAGGAAAGATACTGAGTGTTTTGCATTATTTCAACAGCACTTATCTGCTGGACTCCAGCTACGCCTGCAAGCCATCCAGAGCAATGTCAACCATCACAGCCTAAGGATGTTGCAAGGGTCAGGACAAATGAACAATAGCTCATCTGTGCTTCGCAAATGGTTACAGTGTACCCAATTTAAAATGGCTCAAGTGGAAATTCAGTCTTCAGAAGCTGCATCTCAGTTTTATCCTTTATGATTCATGTAATTTGTTCCAAATGTTCATTTTTAGCCTAGCAATAACAGGGTTAGTGCTGGAAAAGAGCTTTTGTATAAATCAGTATATAGAGTATATACTGTTCCTATAATTTTTAGCCTAGGACAGATTGTGGAAGAGCTTATAATGGGTGAAGCTAAGAGCCTGATCCTGCCAGTCTTTAACTCTGTTTACTCAGGCTCTACAGATTCTCAAGTTTGCTTTCATGAACATATATTGGCAGGATTTCACTCAAATCTATCACATTGTACATATCTCTCTGATCACTGAACTGTCTTGTTCTTCAATGTTTCTTTACATTATTTTTTGAGCTAAAACAAAAATCACTTTTCTTTAACTTCTGGGTTTTTCTTAAAAGAGGATTGTGACTATTCACAAACACATGGAAGTGCTACATTGCTATTTTTTGACAATAACAAAAGAAATCAGGATTTTTAGGAACCTTTATAGGAGTTTTTTTGGGAAGGTGTTGGGTTTGGTTGGTGTTTTTTTTTTAGATTCACAGCTGGCAATGCAATAAAACCTGTCACTATAAACCAGTTACGTACTAATGAGGCTTGTTATCATCAGCTTCTGGGAAAACAGCAGCTTGTAAGGAGAGTTATTATAAAGTGCACTTAGAAATTAGGTTGTTAAACTGTGCCAATTCACTTGTCTTTTTCTTCAGTACTGTTCTCCAAAAATGCCAAGTCTGATTTATTGGTTTTTTGAAATACTGCTTTTACCTTACTGTTTCTGTGCTACTCTTCTTTGTAGTTTTCATAGAATCCTCTTTAATTTTGTGACTTCTGATTCATATTGTTCTGTCAATACTTGTATGCAGTGCAATTAAAAACAAATATCCCAGACATCTCCTTATTGATATCTACTGAAATTACGCTGCAATCTTCCAGGAGGAACATGATTGGACTTGAATTTTGCATAATGACATTTACAAACCATGGCATTTGCATGCTATTGTATTAAACATGATGTTTAATAACAGGTGGATTTTAATACCATTAAGGGACTTGTCCAAAGCCCATTGGAATTTAAGGAGGCTCAATTACTTCAGTGGATTTTACATAAAATCTTGAGAGCACCATGTTTTACCATCTCTTGTGATTAATACTTAAATGGGTGAGATCACAGTTGTGTTTTCTCAATTTGTTCCTGTAATGCACTGATTAGAAGAATATGAAGCACACATTTAAGTTCTATATTAGAATGTTATTAAATTCCTAGTCTTTATTACCACTTGGAATCAATGTTTTCCCCCCCGATTGCATGGTTAAGTGGAAAGGCATATATGTAAAAACTCTGCCTCTCTACGTTCCGCTGCATTTGACAAAGTAAAAATGGGAATGTTTGCAGTTAGGCTGTTAAAGTACCATTATGTTTTAAAATAATCTCCCAAATAAAAAAAAACCCCACAAAACCAACACAACAATCAAGCAGAAGCCAGCAAAGCATGTGCTAGCTTGCTTCAAAGATGCCCCTCTCTGTGTTTCCAGTGAAGAGAAACGAATCTGGCTTTCCTACCCTTTCCAATTCACACATCAGTAGAATCTAAGCTTAGGCTGGATTGGTCTATCCAAAAGGAAATCTAAAATTCATCATAAGCTATATAACTGAAATTAGTTTTGCTTATATTTGCTTGAGGTGAATGACTTGCAGTTTGAGTTTCTGGAAAACGTTCATGTCTTGATATGAAGATTATTAAGAGATCCACCAGATGGCAATTTGCCACTGTTTCAGGCACTGATTTTTGTCATGCTGAACTGAGATTATACAGACCTTCATGCACTGATAAAGGAGGATTTATTTCTGAATTTTCGTAGTGCTTAGAGTGAGAAACAGCATTGTCTTTCTCCAGCTTTTGACTGTCCATGAGGAAGAAAGAATGAATGATACAGAAATGATTACATGAGTTCCCACCTCTCATTTTTTCCCAGATTCAGATCCTGCTGGGCTTTAGCTTTATCCCTGAATGACTGTACTGTGTCACTCTATTCCTCCCAGGGTATCCATCCTTGCATCCATCATCTGTATGCTTCTGAGCCTGAGTTCCTCCTGGAGCAGGAGCAACTTGTTCATCCATACACATAGGTCTCCTGGCTTTTTTGTCTGGCTTTCAGCTCATTGTGAGGGACTGCTCTTGAGCTTGGAGAAGGTGATTCTTGAATATTAACTAACTTTCTTAGGTCCTTCTGTCCTCTTATGGCCTTATGCCATTGAACTGAGCAGATCTTTGAGTATGCCAATGCCTGCTCTCACGGAGTTTAGGATTTTGAGCTTGCCAAGGCAGCCTTTGACCTTCACATCCACAACAAACCATTTACTGTTGATGAGTATGAGTTCCAGCAAAGGCTCTTCTCCCATTGGCTCCTCTATCAATTGAGTGAGGAAGTTGTCGTCTATGTACTCCAGGAACCTCCTGGATAGCTTATGCCCTGTGGTGTTGTCTCTCCAGTAGATAATAAAGTGGTCGAAGTCGTCCAAAAGGACAGCTCCATGTGCTGCTTCTGTAGAAAGAATGACTTCCACCATGTCTTCCCAGCCTGCCTTGTTAAAAGAGCTTGTGTCCCTCTGTTGCAACAGTCCAGTAATAAAAACTATCCCACCTTGCCTCTCTGATCCCAATGAGGCTGCAGCCCCGCAGCTGCACACAGTTCATTCCCCATACCGTGTGCATTAGTGTACAGGTACTTTAGAGAGCGTCCCCCCAGCACACTGATTTCCCAGAAAGGCTTTTGAGGATTTCCCCATAATGATGCTGTGTAGGCACTTTCTTGCTCCCATGCAAAGTGCTGGTGGTGATCCTGGTTGAACATTATTTTTTTTGGTTGATTTTGTGATTCCTTCCTGTTACATCATCACAGGCTCATCAAATCTGTCTGCCAGTCCCTAACAGGAGTACAGTTCAAAACTAAGTAGCAGGCAGTTGTAACTTAGGCATTCAGGCAAAAAGGAGCTGCGGACTGTGTTTTCAGTGGGGGACTGACTCCTTCCATTCCTGGGCTGTGCCTTCTTTATGCTTGTGTATGCAATCACATAAATAGGGCCCAGGTTCACTTATTGTTAAGTCTGGGGTCACCCTAGTGACATGGAAATGCTTTGGGGCCCATGAAAGTGGGACATGTAGGAGAGAGAGATTTTTCTGTATTGATCTGCTGTGATCTGGGGAGCCCAAGAGACAACTGAAAAACAGAGTGGGAATACGAGGCCTTCGGGTCTGAGGTGAGCGAACTCGGATGGGTGTAATGGGGATTGTGGAAACTTGATGAAAACAGATAATTTGCTGGGAAGAGCAGAAGTTGGGAAAGTTTGATTAGAGAAATAATTTCTAGAAAATAGCTGTGATCGGGCATCTCTCGCAGTAGATAATGAATGTAGGCAGCATGGCACAAGCACTTCTCCTGCCTAGCAATATCTCTGCTGCAAAGTATCTAGTATTGAGAATGGTAAAACACAAGAAGATGCAAATACAGTGATGGGTCAGTATTAAACACAAGCCAAAACCAGGCCTGCTCAAATTTTGTGGGGCTTTTGTGGGAATTCGTATTTGGGTTCAGCTCAGGGTTTATCAAAAAGAGCTGGTTACAAATCTGCTGCATCTGAATATAGGGTTTAGTGTAGACCTATCACAGATTATAACTAATATGGTACCTATGGAGCTGCTATACATAGGCAAATTAAGACTGCAAGTATAAGTAATTAGTTTATGAGATGTTGAGGTGTTGGAATGTTTCCAGAGCAGGGCAACAAGGCTGGTGAGGGGCCTGGAACACAAACCCTATGAGGAGAGGCTGAGGGAGCTGGGGTTGTTCAGTCTGGAGAAGAGGAGGCTCAGGGGTGACCTCGTTGCTGTCTACAACTACCTGAAGGGAGGCTGTAGCCAGGTGGAGGTTGGTCTCTTCTCCTAGACAATCAGCAACAGAACAAGGGGACACAGCCTCAAGTTGTGCCAGGTGAGGTATAGGCTGGATGTTAGGAGGAAGTTCTTCACAGAGAGAGTGATTGGCATTGGAATGGGCTGCCCAGGGAGGTGGTGGAGTCGCCGTCCTTGGAGGTGTTCAAGAAAAGACTGGATGAGGCACTTAGTGCCATGGTCTAGTTGACTGGATAGAGCTGGGTGCTAGGTTGGACTGGATGATCTTGGAGGTCTCTTCCAACCTGGTGATTCTATGAAGTACATTTTGAGAAGCTGCTTTAGCTCAGAGAATGCAGCCTGGAAGATGCTTGGGGGTATGTTGACTAATAATAAAAAGTAACATGGGCCCTTGGCCACATGTGCCTGGTTTAATACCTTATGAAAATCTGTAAGTGCATTCTAGGCATCTTCAGAAGAACAGAAATCTGCATTAATTGTTTTTTAAAAACATTGTAATATATATCTTTACGGGGCCTGAGGTTGGTATGCAACTCAAATAAGTCGCTCACATTATCTCTCTGAAAGGGCCCAGAGCAGCAGTTCTTTATTTTCTGTAGAAAGATTAGGAAGTAAACAACATTTGGTATCCCCTGAAGATCTTACCACATAGCAGAGCCCAGTAGTCCTGCTCTGCCACGCTTCCAGCACAGCTGTGTCTCTGGGGATGTGTCTCTGGGGATGTGTCCCTGGGGGTAGAACCCATCCTCTGTCTGATCATAGAGAGCTGCTGTTTAGGAGCAGCGTTTAGTCATCTGTTGCCATAAGCTGCTTAAATCAACGCCTGTTACCAGGCCTGACCTAGTAGAAGAATCAATTTACTGTGTGCTGAAGTGTGACATTTTCAACAAGACGGGGGGCCTTGGGTGCAGGGACAGCTAAAACCCCACACTGGCCACGGTGCCTCCCACCGCTGAATTACGTAACTCCGTGTCCTGAAAGCAAGGTTCACATCTGTGCTGGGCACCTCGGGGTGCTTTCCTGCTGCCTACTGGGAAAGATACACACAGGAGATGGCACAAACAAAAGGCTTCTGCAGCACGTCAGTTGCTCTCCACGTACGTGCCTCATCCTGCACGTAACATTTCTGTAACATCTCATTAAAGATGGGGCAGGTCAAAGGCCCTGAAAACACACAGTCAGTGTTCTGGCTCTGTTTCCTGTGCTATGACAACAGCTGATGTGCTACAGGATTGATGAATGTTCTGGGCCCAAAGAGCTCTCTGAACTCTGGCCTGCTCAGCCTCCTTTCAAGCGTGATGAAGATTACCAGAGCCCAGGGCTGTTTAGTCTTTGCTAGCGTGTCCTGGAAAAGAGCTCTGCAAGAAAGGTTCCTGTGCTCGTCGCCTGCTGCACGCAGCTCTGGGAGAGTCTCGTGCACTGTTTTTCTTGTTGCATCTTAATGTGACTCTTCATCAGGGCCCAGGAGAGTCTCATGCACTGTTTTTCTTGTTGCATCTTAATGTGACTCTTCATCAGGGCCCAGGACTGTGTTCTTTCAGGCAGGATCTGAGTCTTGATCTTAGAAGATCATTAAGTCAATGATAAAGGATTTTGTCTTAACAGTTGCCTAAAATCAAGCAGAGGCAACAGCATCACAGTTAGCTTACAGTTGACGCCTGTTTAGTTGGCATGTTGAAAATGTGAAAGGAGGGCTCTGAATTTTTCTGCTGATCTATAACTCTGAATGATTCCTTCTACTTCTGCCTTTCCCTGCTGAGCATCAAGGGGCAGCAGTGAGAGTAACAGTTGGAGGGAACGTGTCCTAATGCCTCTCCAAATGCAGACGGATCAGGTAGAGAACCTGAATCTACCCTTGTCATCAGCCTCTGCAGTTCTTACTGATGGGGACTCAGGGGCCACTGCTGCAGGTGCCTCAGGTGATATGACAGCCACATCATGATGAGGGCTGACCTGCCTGACAGGCTGTTGTGGTGCCTAAATCCTGTCAGCCAAGAACTAGGAAGCTTTCCACTATCTCTGTATGTACTTCGTGTGTTGTAACTTGCGTGCAAAGAATAAGAAGTTGTGAAGAGCTGGCAGTGCTTTGGAAGAAGGGCTGGTTTCTCATTCATAGTTACAAAGCATTAACATGGGAAAGCAAAAGCTATGACTCAATCACTAGAAATCTACACTGTGAATGTAGACTGGACTTGACGGCCTTTGGAGGTCCCTTATGGCCCAACCCAACAAGGGGACACAGTCTCAAGTTGTGCCAGGGGAACTATAGGCTGGATGTTAGGAGGAAGTTCTTCCCAGAGAGAGTGATTTGCCATTAGAATGGGCTGCCTGGGGAGGTGGTGGAGTCACCATCCCTGGAGGTGTTCAAGAAAAGACTGGATGAGGCACTTAGTGCTATGATCTAGTTGACTGGATAGGGCTGGGTGCTAGGTTGGACTGGATGATCTTGGAGGTCTCTTCCAACCTGGTTGATTCTATTCTATTCTAACCCATTCTATGATTCTATGAATTACTTTCTGGTATTTTGCTGGATTTGATAGATACCACAAGGCTGCCAGCTGACTGTCGAGCTGCCTTCTTGCACCACCCCAGGTAGCCTGCTCTGACATTGTGTTTAACCAGCTCCCCATCAAACCTGACAAGCCATGACCTATAATGCAGGCTCTCAGTTCGATAGACATAACGCTAGGTCAGTTTTCTTGATGTATAATTGAGGAACTGGAGGACATGATGGTTACACCTGATGTACTGTTTTCAGTCCTTTCACAAAGGTACAACAGTATGCCTGTGAAGTTTCACACACAGACGGAGAAAAAATACAGGTGATAGTTTCTGTACCCAGGTTGGCTTTCCTGGTAGCTCCATGGCTTTCATAGGAAGTCAAACCGATTGTGGTCGAGTCTTTTACAAAAGATTTGCTAAATCTACAAACCCTTGCCATGCAGGAAAGTGTCAGTGAACCAGAATATAAAGGGCCCTCGTTAAAAGAAATAAATTATTTCTTTAAACTCTTACCTGTTCTGCACTGCCGAGGCAATCCCTTACATGTTAGTGATCGGTGAGACCCAAAGCAAGCAGAAACTGATAGAAATGTACAGAAATCTATAGAGAGACACAGTTTATACTTGTCAAGGATCAAAGCTCAGAAGGAACAAGGACTGATACTGTGGAGCAACTGAGCATTACAGCAAAATGTGTTTCTGGTGCTAGCTGGTTGCAAGAAGGAGTCAGATTCAACTGCTAAACTGATGCAGCCATGGTTTGATCTTCTTCCAGGTATGTTTGTTCAATGCCAAGTTTTGCCATCATTGCACACTCAAGCCAAGAACGGAGGTTTTCTTCATTACAAGGTGAGTGGCATGTTTGTTCTCCTGTGTTCATCTTACCTTTTAAGTTTGCACACACACCTCATAGCTCAACATTTTCCTAAATCACATCAATGCTCCAGTAGCTGCAGGTCTGCTTTGGCTCAGGAGATCCTATTAACTATATCTGACCAAAGCATTTTTCAGCCATTCAGCAACATATAAAATAATACTATTCATGTATTCCTCCCAGCAGTCACCATCCTGAAGACAGTGAGCCAGCTCAGATATCAGATGCTAATATGTTCTAAGTGTGTATCCTTTAGTAACAACAGTCCAGACACATTTCCAAGTCTTCCTAGGAAGAGTGTGAGGCACAGATTATGTTACTAACTGGATTCCTTAGGACAGCTTTCAAATTGAAAACAGTTTCTTTCCTTTCCCTTGCAGCAGACCCCTATATCAGTCCCAACAACATCAGTGACTGGATCCCAGTCAGAACTTAGCCCATCTCTGATGATTATTTAAGATGCATTGAGAG
Source organism: Tricholaema leucomelas (assembly GCA_013400475.1). Lineage (NCBI taxonomy): Eukaryota > Metazoa > Chordata > Aves > Piciformes > Lybiidae > Tricholaema lacrymosa > Tricholaema leucomelas. Next base: position 323,666 of record WAAF01009348.1, on the reverse strand, counting down.
TTGTCAGGGTGATAGGAGCTGTGCACGCCATCAAGAAGGTACACTTTCTGCTGATTTTATGGAAATCAAACCTATTCACCCCCAGAATTTACTGACAAAACCTGCCATGTAGTGACTGCCTTCTTTGTAACCTTTTCAGCAGGGATATTTATCTCTGTTTCATTGCAACTGCTTTAATATTTTTGAACGTTTCTGTCAAAATGAATTGCAACTGATTCACCTAATGTATACTAATTTGCTAATTAATCCCATTAACTGAATTAGGCTTAACTGATCTGCATTGTCCAATTATTCATCTGACTCACCCGTTCACACACAGAAGAAGTAGCCTCAGTGGGTTATTGTTCTTTTCCTTTTGAATCACAAAACAGCTGTTAGCTTTCCCCAGCTGTGAGGCTGAGATCAAACATTAGGGCTGCTAAAGATGCTTTGCTTCAAATGAGGATATTAGAAGTAGGGAATTTACTAATGTAAGCTCAAGTGTCACAAAGTGGAGCAGAATGACAGGACTAGGAAGTTAAATCCAAAGCAGAATTTCAAGGCTGTTGAGCACAGCTCAAGTGGTTTCCTACGTCCTGTGGCATCTTTCGTGGGCTTCACAGTGAGTGTGTGCTAGTTAGGATGTGTAAAGGGGAGGGGAGTAAATAGCTGGTTCCTATTATGGCCTCCATCGATGGACTATCCCCAAGTACTCTTTTATCACCCAGCAAAGCAAGAAGTGGTTTGGTGAGACTTCAGTCTCCCTTACCTCTTTAGGAATGCACAGAGCATGGCCTACAGAAACCTGAGGACCCAAGGAGGAGCTGTTCCCTGCTGATGTGTATGGGAGAGGCCGCACTCAGATGCTTTGAGATGTGCAGGTAGACCTGTGCCAGTCTGAGGTTTACCTGACCAATTTTTCCAGCTTTTGTTTAACTGAGGATACTGGATCTTAAATTTTACCCAGGAGTTGGTTTTCAGGGAAGTGATAGCAGCTGAGGCTTTTTACTGCCCTTTTTGTTTAGGGAGGTGGACTTGAAGGTCTCACTGGAAGAATTGAGTGGGACTGAGCTTTTGCATTCCCAGTCAGCATCTTAGCAGGTTGAAACTGTGCATTTGGACAGCTCTAATCTGTAGCAAAAGACATGGTGATAAGCTTAACTTGCAACTAATTTTTCTAGTATAATATACTTTCAGGGATTAGGAAATGAACCTTGGATATTGGGACATTTACAGCTCTTGCAGCTAATTTTCTTGTTCCACATGAGAGAGATATTTCTGCTGGTACCTATAGGTGAGGAAAACAATAGCAGGCACCTCAAATACATCTGTGTAGTTTGAACTAACCTTAGATCTAAAGCTAGCAAGGGCCTTTGCCCACTCCAGTGCACAAGGAACAGTTCATCTTATAGTGACAGACAATGTGAAGGATCCTGGCATTATAAAACACAGACTTGATGAGTGGAGCACTCACTGGATAAGGAATTGGCTGGATGGTTGCAGGCAGAGAGTGGTGATCAATGGCACAATGTCCACCTGGAGACCAGTGACAAGTGGTGTCCCTCAGGGGTCAGTGCTGGGACCAGTGCTCTTTAACATCTTTGTCAGTGATGTGAACAGAGATTCAAGTGCACCCTCAGCAAGTTTGCAGCTGACACTAGGCTGTGTGGCACAGTTGACTTGCTGGAGGGCAAGGATGCCATCCAGACCTGGACAGGCTGGAGAGGTGGGCCCATGCCAATCTCATGACATTCAACAGTGCCAAGTGTAAGGTCCTGCACCTGGGTTGGCACAATCCCAAGCACAAATACAGGCTGGGTGACAAATGGCTGGAGAGCAGCCCTGAGGAAAAGGACCTGGGGGTCTGGGTTGATGAAAAGCTCAACATGAGCCAGCAGTGTGCACATGCAGCCCAGACAGCCAACCTGTGCTGGGCTGCATCACGAGAAGTGTGGCCAGCAGGGCAAGGGAGGTGACTCTCCCCCTTTACTCTGCTCTCGTCAGACCCCACCTGGAGTACTGTGTGCAGTTCTGGAGCCCCCAACACAAGAAGGACATGGAACTGCTGGAGCGGGTCCAGAGGAGAGCCACAAAGATGATCAGAGGGCTGGAGCACCTCTGCTCCTGAGGACAGGCTACAAGAGCCGGGGCTCGTTGGCCTGGAGAAGAGAAGGCTTCAAGGAGACCTTATAGTGGCTTTCCAGTATCTGAAGGGGGCCTACAGGAAGGCTGGGGAGGGACTATTTACAAAGTCTTGTAATGACAGGATGAGGGGGAATGGGTTTGAACTGCAAGAGGGGAGATTCAAACTAGGTGTTAGGAAAGGGTTCTTTACAGTGAGGATGGTGAGACACTGGCACAGGTTGCCCAGGGAGGTTGTGGTTGCTCCGTCTCTGGAGGTGTTCAAGGCCAGGCTGGATGAGGCCTTGAGTGACCTGTTCTAGTGGGAGGTGTCCCTGCCTATGGCAGGGGGTTGGAACTAGGTGATCTTTGAGGTCCCTTCCAACCTAAACCATTCTATGATTCTGTGATTAACAAAGAAAAAAACTAGATGGGATTCAAGTTAATATCTCTAAGCCAACAGCATCTCACCTGAGCTCTCCCATGATTCTGAAATGGACTAAAATTTTACATGTCCTTCTTAGTCCACTGTTACTAATCTCAGTGAAATATTAATTCTTAATGCAGTCATAGAAAAAAACTGAAAGTACCAGGGAAGCATATTGACTTTTTGAGTGAAAAGTGAGTCTCAAGGGAGTCTGGATAGCTTGGAGGATTGCACAATACACTGGTGAATCCATCAGCCATTGCTGTCTTCAGAAAATGATGGTAGCTTATGATTGTAAGCGATGCTTACTCTCAGGGAATAAAAATCCTGACCCTTAGAGATTTCTGTACACTCATCTCAAAGGGAGCAGCCACTTGAACGTCATTGCAGTTCTGGGCTAAAGGCCTTCAATTACAGCTTGATACTTAAGTATTTTTTAGTCTTAGAGGGTGTCCTACTGCAGAAAATCTCCCTTTAGGAGCCTTGCTAGAGTTGCATAGCAGTCTGAGAACTACCTAAAGGAAAATACATTTCTGTTGAAAGGATTCATTTATTTTTTTTCAGGATAAAAAGAATATTTCAAATTCAAAGACTGCTTCTCTGCCTTAGTATGCTTAAGCAGCAAGATCAGCACGGCTCAGAAACATTGCAAGGGTGATCCCCAAAGTGTCTTTGCAACTACCATCTTTCCTGTGCTCTGAATACCGCAGAAGCAGTCGAGCTTGTCGGAACAACTTTTTAATTAAAGCGACAAAATGTACCACTTACCAGAAAACTGAAGTGGCCTCCACTTTGTCTTCTAAATAGAAATGATGATTTTAGCTTCTTTATTGCCACTTCTACTAAGCAAGAATCAAGAAGCAATCAAATCTGAAGGACCTTAGGAATCTCAGATTAATACAATCGGTCTGACTGTAGGGAGTCTTCCCCCCTCCCGCCCAGTATATAAAAATAGCAAAGAGCAACTCCAAGTAGGTCCTCTTCTTTCTTTCTTTCTTTCTTTCTTTCTTTCTTTCTTTCTTTCTTTCTTTCTCTCTTTCTCTCTTTCTCTCTCTCTCTCTCCCTTTCTCCCTTTCTCCCTTTCTCCCTTTCTCCCTTTCTCCCTTTCTCTCTTTCTTTCTTTCTCTCTTTCTTTCTTTCTTTCTTTCTTTCTTTCTTTCTTTCTTTCTTTCTTTCTTGTTAATTATTGCCACCTGTTTCACACCATTAAATGCTTTGGAAGAAAGGTGCAGTAACTGCAGCTATTATAGGTAGACTTCAGATGAATGCACCTGCCAGAATACAAATGCAATTCTATATCGCTTTGCTCATTTTGTTTTGTTTTCCCCATCCTAAATGAAATTACAGAGAATTAAATTTTTGAAGCATGACCGTTGCACAGAGAATTACTCAGCTAAGAGCTGGCCACCTGCAAAAGGTTCTCTCCTCCCTCTTCTTAAGCTCGTTACTCATTGTCTCTGTTACTAATTAGGTTTTCCGACCTAAACTTAGTTTGCAGATGATGGATTTTAAAGAATATTGTAAGGGACAGGACATCAAGGTCAGTATTTGAAACTGGTCATAGCCTTCAGAGAGTTTCTGCTCTGCAGTAGCCCAGTAAAGGGAGAAGCCGTGTGCTGAGCAGGCACTCTTGGTCGGTTTTGTTGTGAGTTTTTAACTCTTTTACCCTTACACTACAGCATGCAGAAAATAGTAGTGCTAGTAGTGACACCATAGCTATGAAAGCTAAAAGCCTTACTCACTGAAAACAGCATCTGGTACGTGTGAAGGTCTTCCCTAGATGCCTGGGAAATGCTTCCAAGATGGACAAACAATGTATTTTATTGCAATCTAAGGACAAACTGAGAAGGAGTACAAGGGAGAGGGAAGAATTCTAAGCATTTTAAACACTGACTACTTTGTTTCTGACTGTGAATTCTGAAAGGGAGCTTTACAAGGCTGAAGTGAAAGTCATAATTGGATCCATGGCTAAATCCACCAACATCATGGTGCAGCTGCAGCCTGATCTTTCATATGTATAAAATGGAAAATTCCACTTCAGACCTGTTCTGGTGCTAGATCTACTTTAAGTATCTTTTTTCTCCTCTAGTAGGCCTAATGACTTCATTACAGTCCCTTGTGACATAAGGCACTGCTTGGAGCAAATACAGTGACTGGAACACGGTCCTGCACTGGTTCCATGGTTCAGGAAACCCTCTGAGGAGCAGACATGGCCTACAAGAGCTAGAAACCATAAGGAGGAATACTGTCTGAGAAAGACCCATGGTGAAAAAAAAAGGTCTTTACGATTAAAAAGAACCCGAACACCTGCTGAACACACAGTGCTTTCAGAAGACTTGAATCTTGTAAACAATAGCATCCCTGTAGCTATGAGGACACTGGCTGGGACCATGATCTGCCTCTCCTGGGGACATCTGCAGGCTTGCCTGTCTGCAACAGTGAACCATGTCTTAGTTGTGATAGCGTGGGTTCATTTACAGCAGGTTGTTCATCCTATGTGGGGAAAAAGCAAAGTGAGCTTTATTGATAGTGGACACATGTGGCTAGCAGTAGTGCCGCTCCAGCAGAGCAATTTTAGACTAAAGGCTACTTTTGGTATTCCCTCCCACAGACTGGAGTTGTTTGTTTGAATAATCTGGCCAGTTTTCTTCCCTGACTGATACGGTGGTGTTGACTTGTTCTGACGTCTGGCAGCCTTCCTTGACTTCCACAGTACTATTCTTTTTGCCATGGCAAACATATGCCTAAATTGTGATCAGCCCTGAGGAAGTCAGGCACTTGAACTAGATGATTGTTGTGATCTCTACAGCTGAAACATTCTATTCTATTGCATTCCATTCCATTCCATTCCTGATCCAGGGTGCCATATCCAAGACTGGGAATCTGTGATGCCTTTATCCCTGGAGGCTTTTCTTTCAGCATCAGCTGCTGTCACAAGGACATACAAAAATGCTCTTGGCCAGATCTGCAAAGACTTATCTAAAACTTCCTATGAGATGTGGAGGATTTGGGCTAGAGCCTTGAGATCTTTCCTGGGAAATCTAATAAGTCCTAATTGCTATGACTCATTCATATACAAACCTTTCCCCTCAATGAAAATCTGAAACAAAACTTGGAATCAGCATTCAGCTGGTTTACCAAATATTCCAGTAGTTCATGCAATACTAACAGAAGAATGCAGGTTTTCCTGGTCATTATTGCTCCAACCTTGCTTGAGATAGCTTGCTATTTATATACACAAAATCTCATTTTCCCACACTAAGATTAAGTGGAGGAACCACCAATTTCAGTGAGTCTTACACTGGTAATAATCCAGGTCTCCCCAGCAGGCTGATGAGGTTCACTAGGTGAGACAGCTGTAGGATATCCTGTGGCAGGAGAGAATGACTGTAGAATCCATAGAGGCAGTTCACTGGGGAAATGGCAGCAGTGGGTGAAATGGAAAAGATGTGTCTGAAATCTTTAAAGCTAATGGTGCTACAGGAGAAAGCAGAAGACTTGCAGCAATTTTTACTGGATTTATTCCAAGCCATTGCTCTTTATTGGATTACCTAAACTAAAATCCCCTCTAAATTAATGCTTAGGAACAAAACATTTTGAATAGAAGAAATAGTATTTAGACAATTAAATTTGTTTGTCCTTGGATTATCTGATCTCTTTTGCCATCACGAAGAGTCATATTTTTAAATGTATGTATTTTTGATACTACCTTAAATTCTAGCATACACAGGTTTAAGTTGCCCCTGAAGCACTGAAACAACTTGTATAGATCTGCTAAGTAAAATACATATAGGGAAAAAAAAGCTTTATTTAACCCATGGTATTCATTAAGTGAGATACAGTGATTGTGTTGACTTGAGTAACTGCCAGCAATTAAATGAGCCTGCACAGGAATGCTCTGGGACTGGATGTGGAGAAGAGATCTGATTTCCCTCCTCTTGCTTCCAGAGTGGGACCAATTTTAGACAAAATATCTGTGTCTCAGTTCCTTCAATCATCCTGTGAGGGAAGTAAACCCAACCTGCCTCAGAGCAGTTTTTCAAAGAAGAGATTTATGTTTGTGAAGCCTTCTGAGAAATGTACAAGCAACTTGCCCACCCCCACTGGCTTCTGTGTTAAAGGTCTTCTATGCACAAAATACAAAGAGAGGATTCAAAAGGAAATTGAAGAGCCCAAGAGATGGAGATCTGAGATAGCTATGGGGTCTCCACAGACCAGTGGAAGAAACTCCATGTGGACCATTAAGCAGAAAGAAAAAAACAAAGCCAAACCAAAAGTTTGCGTGGCAAATCTTAGTAAGTTCCAGTACTCATAGAGATGAAATTACCCACTCAACAACTAGTTCAGACGCAACTTTTTCTAGATGTGGTACCTGGTTTTGAGGTTGTATCCAAATTAAATGAAGACATGGATTACCTCAATTGTTAGATGGAGCAGAAAGAGTTCCATTTGTTGAACTCTTATGGATTGCATCGTGTTTTGAAATTTAGAAGTGAACTTGAAGTCCAGATTGAACCTGACTGTACTTCATGCCAGAAAGACTGAGTACACCCTGACAAGACCAACTTGCTGTTTTTGTAACAATACATTGTTAGCATTAATAGGCAGCCAAATGCCATATGAAAGATTAATTGAAGCAACAGACAGGAAAGAGCCAAACTTTGCCTAGGAAGTCTTTTATGAGCAAAACACAAATTATACACCATTGTCAGTGACCTATAAACATTTATGGGATGAAATATTTCTTCCTGTTAAGAAGCAAAGAGATGTTCTTAATGTTAAACAAAGAGCAACATTTGGAAAGGTTCTTCTAAGCAATAGCATGACAAGCTGCTGCAATAGCTTGTATTTTGTCTGGAGAGATGGCTCTTCATTTTCTGAATGTGAGATCTGACAGTACATGTCTAACCTCTTCAGGGGAATTTATATTCCCAAAGTAGTACATGTAGGATGTCTACCTGCTAAGCAAGAGAGGTATGTTCAATCGTTGCTTCTGCACAAGGGAGCTGTAGCCCATCTTCCTTCAGAGGAGTGGTGCATGCAGTCCTGCTTTGGGGGCTGGATTAGGGCAATCTTCTGCTAAAAATCCAAACTTCTCCTCTCCTTTGAAGGTTTGAAATGTAATCATCAAACACCCCAAAAGAATTAAAAAAGGGAACTTTCCAAATATCAGACCAAAATCCACTGCTGTCCTCTTACAGTCATCAGTAAAGATTATTCGATTTTGGGTTGGAAATTGAGTGAGTTCAGTCTTGAGAGGAGAAGACTGAGAGGGGGTCTGATCAATGTCTATAAATATCTGAGGAGCGGGTGTCAAGTGGAGGAGGGCAACCTCTTTTTGGTAGTGCACAGTAGTAAAGAACAATGGATGGAAACTTGGCATAGGTTTCACCTCAACATGAGGAGAAACTTCTTTACAGTGAGGGTGATGGAGCACTGGAACAGGCTGCCCAGAGAGGTTGTGGAGTCTCCTCTGGAGATTTTCAAAACCCACCTGGATGTGTTCCTGTGTAAACTACCTTTGGGGATCCTGCTTTGGCAAGGGGGTTGGACTTGATGATCTCTGGAGGTCTCTTCCAACCTCTAACATTCTGTGATTCTGTGATGTCAGCATCTGGCCTATAAAGGCAATCCAGTCTGCATTTTTTTTTCTTCTGACATGTAATAAGTTTATTTTGGGAAAAAAAAAATATTGCTGCTTGCAAAAGTAGAAGATGTTCTCATTTTCTTAGTTTTGATGAGATATGTTAATAAGAAGAATTCAAGAGTTTAGCCTTATATAAAATTCTGATCCTGCAGAAAATGTTTTATCCTCAAATTCAATTTCTACACTTCTTTTTCTCAGCAGAACAACCTCAGGCCTTGCATGGCAGAGGAATAACATTTATTAAGCTTCAGTGGCAGGAACAGATTAGCTTAGCAAAAATGTCACAGGGTACCTCACTTGCCGGCATGTATATAGAACAACAGTTCAGAGACAATCACTTGAAGTCCAGAAGAGGGCTCAGTCAATGCTGAAACACGCTCAGAAAATTAAATTGTTAAAGGTCAAGCTGTAACATCCATTTTCTAGAGAGCATGATGGAGTAGGAAAAGCATGAGGAAACAAGCTCTCTGGTCTTTGAATCCCCACTCCCTGACGTGCTCCTGGTTTCCTGCTAAATCCCCTCCATGCAAGCCCCAGGACACGTGTGAGCCAGTGCTGGAACTAAATTACCTATCCTAGAAGCTTTGCAGGGGATGATATGTACTTCACCTAGGGGAAGCTCAGGGCTGGACAGCAGCAGTCTCCTCTCCTCTGATCCTGACAGGAAGCTAAAGGGACCCTGTGGAATGCAGCCACTTTTCCTGACTAGAAGAATTTCAAAGCTTTTAATCTCAGAAATTTCCTTCAGGGAGGTAAGGAGCAGAAATGTGCTGAAGACACAGCAAAATCTTTTAAGGTCTGTCATGGCAATGGTCTTGGGGATGGAGACAGTGGCACTCAGCGGCAGTCTGCCCCACTCTTCAGTGGTGTTCTCCCTTTTTATGGGATGATGGTGTGTGAGACCAGTGCTTGGCATGGATCTACCTTGCTTTTCTATGGGTGTGGTGCAGAGTAGTCATCCCAAAGGACAGGTATTTGTTTCCCTGGATGTGTTTCTGTGTGATCTAATCTAGGTGATCCTGCTCTAGCCAGGGAGTTGGACTAGATGATCTTTTGAAGTCCCTTCCAACCCCTCACATTCTGTGATTCTGTTGTACAAAGTGGGTCAGTATCCATTGGCTTCAATGGTAGCTTTTTATATGGTATAGAGAAGAGGGATAATGGATGTACTATTGCAAGGTGCGCAATGGATGTACTAATGCCAGATACATTCCCTTCCCCTTCTACTTTGCACCATATCAACTGATTACAACTCCCTCCCACCTCTGCTCAGTGCCCTAACTCCAGACACTAAAGCGAATCTCCCTGCACATCCCAGGGAGATAGCAGCAGCAGAAACAGTAGATTTGTGATTCCTGATGAGATCTAGGACTCACTGGATGAACGGAGTCCTGTGTACTGGAACACAGCTACTCTTCCGGGACATCCCGGTGCCTGCAAATTTAAGCCCCTTTCAAGCCAGGCAGCAGCTGAAGATGGTCTTGAATGCTGTGTCAGATGCATTCTGGGGATCTGGCTTTGTTCGTTGTGTCCGTGCCTTATGAGAAGTACTTGACAGAGCAGGGATTTACATTAAAGTGTGCTGCCATCCGTCTCCCTGTTATTCTCCAAAAATAAAGACCTTAAAAGGAAAATTATTTTGGCATGAAACTAATTGTGGAGGGAGGGATAAAGGAGGTTGTTTATAAAGTCTGGGTCACTGGTTCAGAAGAGAAGAGAAAATAGAACTTACGTAACAGGTCAGAGAGGCCACAATGTTCACATTTCAGGTCGTGACTGTTTAGAGGAAGGTTTATCAGCGAACTGTTTGCAGAAGAGTGCCCATATATTGCTGTTTGTTTAGATAAGAAATAATGAGAGCTTCTTGGATGAAGAATGAAAGATTCTAAATGCAGAAAAAATGTCAGATCAGGACATCAGCTGATTAACTAATTCTTTTAATGGATTTGGATCTATCTGGAGTAGAAGTAGTTCTGCAAAATTCTCCCCAGTGTTTTTATGGTTTTGGGGTCATTTTGTTGTTGTTGTCGGTTTTTAAATTGTTGTTGTTACATTTTGGGTTTTGTTTGGTTGTTTTGTTGTTGTTTGGTTTGGGTTTCTGTTGTGTGGGTTTTTTAAGTGTTTGTTTGTTTTTATGTGTGACAATGCTGGTGAGGGGCCTGGAGCACAAATCCTATGAAGAGAGGCTGAGGGAGCTGGGGTTGTTCAGCCTGGGGAAGAGGAGGCTCAGGGGAGACCTTATTGCTGTCTACAACTACCTGAAGGGAGGCTGTAGCCAGGTGGGGGTTGGTCTCTTCTCCCAGGCAATCAGCAACAGAACGAGGGGACACAGCCTCAAGTTGTGCCGGGGGAAGTATAGGCTGGATGTTAGGAGGAAGTTCTTCCCAGAGAGAGTGATTGGCATTGGAATGGGCTGCCCAGGGAGGTGGTGGAGTCACTGTCCCTGGAGGTGTTCAAGAAAAGCCTGGATGAGGCACTTAGTGCCATGGACTAGTTGATTGGATAGAGGTGGATGATAGGTTGGACTGGATTATCTTGGAGGTCTCTTCCAACCTGATTGATTCTATGATTTGTGGATTGCTAATTTTCATCTGATTTTTCTCAATACTCCAAACCTTCTATAGAACACTTTCATCTACCACAAAAAGCCAAGTCCCACCAACATTAAATCATTAGTTGCAGTTTCAGTTTTATGCCAGTTGAGACAGTGGAAGCATAAGAGGCTTTGCTGATTTTGCTGGATAAATTCACACTTTGACCTTTCTCTGCTATGAAACTGATAAATACAGCAAAATGAGTTTTCTCATCTTCAGGGTAGAAAATTTTCTATTTAAAATGCTGCTCTAAGGGATGTTCCTTTTGTTGCATGAACTTTCTCCTCCAGCTAGAAAGAAAAATAGAAACCTTCCAGTCCTGTCTGGTTTGGACGAGAAACTGTGAGGCTCTACAGATGCTTTAAATGGTTACAGGAAAATGCCAATATATATGACCTCCATTTTCTCTTTTGGGAAGTCATGGACAGACACTCTACCTTCTATTGAAGAAAGAGAGAGCAAGAAAAATGCATTTCTTTCACAGGGAAAAATACCAAGGATAAGGCATTCCAAAGACAGTGATTTCCACCAAAGACAGTGACAGAATATGGGTCACTGTGGCTCAGAATGTAGCTGCCACTGAAGATGGCTGCTGGGGGTTTAGGGCCAAACTGAAATGGTTACATTCTGAACATAGAGGCAGCTTCCTGGGCTCTTTGCTGAGGTCTCCCCGATTCACTGGATGCTGTGGGCATAGAATCATAGAATGGTCTGGGTTGGAAGGGAGCTCCAAAGGTCATCAAGTACCCTTTGGAGTAAGCAGGGGCATCCTCAACTAGATCAGGTTGCCTGGAACCCTGTCAAGCCTCACCTCGAATATCTCCAGGGATGGGGCTCCAAGGAGCGTGGGCTTTTGGAGATACTCCTTGTGGAGTATCCTTCTTCATGCAGATTACCGTGTCCCACAGATTTCCCATTTTCATATAGAAGTAAAATGTCTCATTTTCTCTTAGCTTTTGCTATCTCTTCAGTTCTCTGGAGATAGAATATCTCCTGTTATGTGTATGCAGAGTGCCCAGCATAGGCAGAGTCTGTAGATGAGTGGAAATTCACACGTGTAGCCAAAAAAAGAGATGATTATCCTTCTGCAGTTAATGGAACTTCTATTTCAACAGAAAAGTCAGCAAATGGGAACTGACTCTTTTAAGTCCCTTTCCCTGGATTTGGCTCAAAAAGAAGCCATGTATCATTGTATTTCAATGGGAACTGACTCTTTTAAGTCCCTTTCCCTGGATTTGGCTCAAAAAGAAGCCATGTACCATCATATTTCACTATCTATAATAGTTCTGTATATCTTAGCACCCATGTCTGTTGTAAGCGAAACATTGTGAGCTGCTGCATTTTTGAAAGATACTGTTCTTCTTGCCAAGGAGATACCTTCTGCTAGATATCTTGTCTTAAGTAGCACAGCCAGAGCCCCTAGAAGAAGATGTTTGGAATGCTGTTTACACATATGGCTACATTTATGGGATTAGGTTTCTGAGAAGCCTACCTATAATTTGTGGAATGATAGGGATTTGGGAATGTAGGAATATACACGTAATATATAAAATTACAGGAAAGCAGAGCATGAGGAAAATAGACAACTTTATATTTTTCTGATAGATTTTTTTTTGTAATTTCACATTTAAAAGAAATATGTAATCCTCAAAAAAGTGTAAAACAGCATGCTTGACCAGTTTGCTACAGCATAGTTTTGTGTAATCCCAAAGGTAAAATACATGTTATGGCCTTCCTCCTTCAACGTAACTACATGGTATCATGCTTAGCCCTGGGACATCCTGACCATTGCAAGATTTCATAAGCAGTACAGAGACAAAGAGAACATTATTATTGTGTCACAGCTTCAGGACACCGAGACTTTGGCCAAGACCAGACAGGTAAATGCATTAAAGCTAAACTCTTTTGAATGTGTGGCACAGGTCTCGTTAAGATGGCAAGTGGCCAGTCAGAAGAGCAAAACAAAAGCAAGCAGTTAAACACAGCGGAGCAGGATCAAAAAAGAAAAGCAGTACACCTAGTGCTGTAGCATGTAGATCCCCCTATTTACAGAGCATTAATCAGTCAGTGACTGATTTTTGAGGAGAAGCTGGATGCTGTGGATAAAGGCTCATTATTATAGGAATGCAGATAAACTGGCGCCCTGGAACCCGTCTGGAGAAGTGTTCTGCATTTGACTAAATAATGGAGATAAGGTAATGAACAGCTCCGGGAGTCTGGAAGCCATCCTTGAGCTTCAGGCAGAGGGCATAGTGCTGTGCAGGAGCAACAACAGTCAACAGAGATGAGGAGAGAGAATGAGGCAGATATTGGCTCACAAAGGGGTCTTTTTAATTTTTATTTCCCCTCCTTGCAGCTTGATGAGGGAAGCAAAGGGAATGGATCTTTGCTTCTGATAAAAGTGATGTTCCTGGAGTCTGGTGAGATGATGACTATTTGCCAAGTGAAGATCTCAGCTCATTCTTATAAATGGAACAGGTTTATGGCAGCTGCTCTATTTGCATGAAATAGTTTAATTCTATGGGAGTTGGGCAAGATTGTAGCATGCAGTCACAAGTTGGGCAAGATTGTGCACTATTTCTGTTCTTGGGTGACTCCTTTTCATCAGAAATTGGTAAGTTACCCATGAGAGAGTTCTTTCTTTCATTGCCTTGGCTTTTGAAAAGAAAAAAAATACCATAAACCCAGACAGTTAGGGGAAAATGTAATAAACCAGAATCAACCAGTAAATAACTGAAAAACTGAACAACAGATAGAAAAGAGAGAACAAAGAAGAACAAAACTTTGAAGATTAGTGTTGGTTCTGTTACCTCCATCATTAGTTGCCCAGGGAGGTGGTGGAGTCACCATCCTTGGGGGTGTTCAGGAAAAGACTGGATGAGGCACTTAGTGCCATGGTCTAGTTGACCGGATAGGGCTGGGTGCTAGGTTGGACTGGATGATCTTGGAAGTCTCTTCCAACCTGGTTGATTCTATTCTATTCCATTCTATTCTAGTGCCTGGGAAATGGGATCAGTGCCAGTAAACCCACAGTATATGTCCCCACTAGGAAGCTGAAGCAGTTCTGTCTGGTAAGTTAGTTACGTTTGCCTTGAGGGAGGTGACAGGTGCATATAGAATTACATACCTCTGCTTTCCTCAGGCCCTCTTAATTCCAGCAATTGCTTTTTGCAGGCCCTGTATCAATGTCTTCAAATTAGTTGCTGCAGTTTACCTCAGCTTTGAGACCGTATTCACTGATGCCTGCTAGGAAACAAAGCAGACATTCTTTGTGAGCAGTGAAGGCTGATGATTTTTGCCTGTTGCCTCTTTCACCCACATCATCCAGGAGAAACTGAGGCTTTGATTCTTCCTTTGTCCAAAGTTTTAAGGTACAAGCTATGTCCAGAAAAAAAAAACAAACAAACCAAAACCATGAAACCCAAAAAAAACCAAAACAAAACCCAACAACAACAAAACCAAAAAACAAAACCACCCAAACCCCAAATAAAACCAACAAAACAAACCCATGCAGCTTTATATGAGATGAGATCCAGCTAGGCAACCAGCAAAACAGCAAATGCTTATACAGACTATAGTGCTGTATCTGGAGATGAACGCCTGGATACCTGCATCTCTTTAGAACCTGACAACACCCACAGGCTCTTGTGCCAAAAAAACAGGTACAGGTGTCTGCATCTCTACAGCCTTGAATAGATCCTCCCAGACTGCCAGAGGTCATGGGGAAAAACTGCAGTCCCTAGTAGTGTACATTCAGTTTCCACATAGCTGGTGAGGGTAGCGGAGCTGCTGGGAAAACTTCACAGCTGGTTTATGGATGCAGGTGGAATTCATCAAAGTACAGTTACATTTATAAAAGCAGATGAGGAAGTTTTAAACTTGGCCTGAGAATGCATCTCTTAGCTAAAAATGTGTCTTTTTGTTATTTTGAATAATGATTATGAAGAACCAGAAAAACACCTTAGTTTTCCCAAACAGTTTCAGATGGTGTTTTGAAGGTCCCTGTTTCGGTTATTGTAACGGTAAGACTGAAGCCCTAAAAGTATCAAGAATGCACAGGCTGGCCTCGTGATTATCGTTTGACATCAATCCAGAGAGGAGGGCATGATCTGCACCGTGGACCTCATCAACACATGACAGATGTTCCCTTCGGTGCATTTCCAGGGCTGTGACTTTCTCTGGGGATGGCTGCACACAGTGCATGGGGCTGTGATGCAGAACTGGAGCGGTAAGTTGGTAAGCGGCGTGGGATGCCCATTGCTCAGCTCTACTGAGTCAAATATTTGAACAAAAAATAAAGGCATCTGCTGAGAAAATCACATTTAATTAGAAGGGAATAAAATGAACACACTGAATGAAAGGAGATCAGAGCTGTTGCAGACAGGAAGTTGAAATAATCCATCTGGGAATTCTCTGAATAATGATTATTATTATTAATAACACTGAGCACTTGAGTGGTGTTTTTTGGGTCAAGTTCATTGCCATGAATCATCACAACAAACATGAAATGTAGGTTATTCTTCGTCATCCAGATGTCATGTCTAATTTATACTAGTTTATTTATCACTATCATGTGGGTGAATTCTGCCTTCAATTCTGAAAGGGATTTTCCCCTTCTCCTGCAAATAACAAACTCATCACTTCTGCATCTCCTCAGTTTTTCTCCTAGCCCAGTAGGTATGGAATAAAATGTGCAGAGTGCAATATGGAATTAATTGGTTTTGTCTCCTGTTGTTTAAAAATGCATTTATTTATGCAAAAGGTAATAATTTTAGACAAATGTTTTGTATTTTAGTTTTAACAATCTTCCTTTTATCTACTTCAAGTCCCTGAACTCTGCACAAAATGTAACAGCTTTCTCTTTGGTCTTCAAAGCCTGAGCATGACCCCACTAGCAGCCAGATCCTACACCATCCAAGTGTAGGATCTGTAGGCTCCAAGTCCATGGGAGCCCAGCCACTGAAATCAGTAAATGTGTGCCCCACCCTATTAAAAAACATTGATCACATAGCTCTGATTCCCTTCCTCACTCCTTCAGATTTGGTGGCTTCAGCAGATCCTTAATTGTTAGCGGCCAGGATCATTTGCTGGGCACTGTGCTTGCTGCAATGCCTTTGACAGCTGAAATCCTCTTCTTCAATCTAGCAACAAGGTTTTGCAGCCTCAGCTGACGATTTGTCTCATTTGTACACATTATTTACTGGTCATTGTCTTAATTCAGTTACAGTTGAGAATGAATACAGTTCAAAGCAAGATTTTAAATTATGATCATTTCTCAGGCAAATTCTGACAATCTGACCGAGAGAAACTGTTCTGAAGCAGATCTCCTTCTGTACAGACAGGTGTGAAAGGCAATTGTGAAATACCTATTAAAACAAAATAGATCTGTTCATGCTACTAATAATGTAGTTGGGAACATTCCTGGAATAAGGGTCTATTTTCCTGGAGTAAACAGGGCTTCAGTGCTCGAAAGGTGGTTTGGTAACTAGGGTATTGAAGATTGAAAAAAAAGAAAAAAGTTCTCTTGTTTCTGATGATTGAAAGAAAGTCAAGGTATAAAATCCTTGAAAATCCATACACTACCTCAGTGCTGATTGTTTTGAAGCTTTCCTAAGCTGATGGAGTGTCATGTTGCTTTCAGCTGCTCAGTTCCCTTGGAGAAAGGGCACGTCTGTGCAATGCGTGCTGAATCCAGGTGGCATTGTCAGGCTGCAGGCATCAGAAGGCATGAGCTGACTTTTTGGGCACCTCCAGTCATTCTTGTTGACAGTGTGTGACTAGCCATCCTGGACAGATGACCCAGAGTCGAGCCAGTTCAAAGGGTGTTTGTTTCCTCACTTACACACCTGAGTAGTTTTCCCTGAGATAAGAAATTGCTCAATAACAGGAGGAAAAATGTATTTGTGGGAGGTGTCCTATGGCTGCTGGAGTTTTTCTTAACCTAAAATGAAAGCTAGTTGTGAGGAGAGGAGCTTCATGTTTTATTATGTTTATCACAGACTCACAGAATTAATCAGGCTGGAAAAGACATTTAAGATCATCAAATTCCAACCTATTACCCAATGTCTGTTCACTTCAACACTGGAAAGATTGCTTTGACAGAAAGCTGCCCCTCCACTCCATCCTGGTGAGAAACCACCTTGAATACTGCATCCAGTTCTGGAGTCCCTGCTACAAGAAGGATGTGGATGTGCTGGAATTTGTCCAGAGAAGGGCCACAAGGATGATCAGAGGGCTGGAGCACCTCTCATGTGGAAACAGACTGAGAGAGTTGGGGATGTTCAGTCTGGAGAGAACACTTCTGGTATCTTAAGGGGGGCTACAGGAAAGCTGGCGAGGGACTTTTTTGGATGTCAGGTAGTGATAGGACTAGGGGGAATGGGGTAGAACTAAAAGTGGGTAGATTCAGAGTGGATGTCAGGAGGAAGCTCTTCACCATGAGGGTGGTAAGACACTGGAACAGGTTGCCCAAGGAGGTGGTAGAAGCCTCATCCCTGGAGGTTTTTTTAGGCCAGGCTGGATGGGGCTTTGAGCAATCTGATCTAGTGTGAGGTGTCCCTGCCTATGGCAGGGGGTTAGAGATAAATAATCCTTGGGGTCCCTTCCAGACCTGACAATTCTATGAAAGCTGAAATGGGACCTTGAGTGCTTCTTCCATATGTTCTACAGATCCTCGTAAGATCCTACTTTGGGTTTCTGTCTCCAGAGTGGGAAGCTGAGGCTATGACCAGCTGTGCCCCCACACCTGCTTTGGAAGCCTGCCTTGAATGCGGTGCTGCTAACCAGGAGTGAGGAGGACACACTGCAGGTTCTTCAGTTGTCCCATTCAGTGGATGTCTGCCCAGATGATGCAAGTGACCACAAAGGTATTGTCTGCACAAGAGTTATTATTTTCAGCATAACATTTCTGTACTTAGACTGAACTGCATAAGTGTGCACACAAAAATGCACATGCACACACATGCTGTGTTTCTGCAAACCTCCTAAAGTCTTGGTTTGTATTGATCAATTCACCGTGTTTTCCAGAATTAGCCTGAATGTTCTATACCAGTTTGTAGGAATGTGTCCAGTTTTGGATGGATTGTTCCTACTCTTTTTATTGATTATTGCTATTCATTAATTTAACATTACTTCCCAGTAGGACGGGCATCTGAGGTCGCTGGACTGGGTAACATCCCTCTGCTTGAAATGCTTGCATGCAGCAGCATCTGCCCTGCCACCATCAAGATATTCAGACCATGGGAGCCACAGCAGTAGTTCCAGTGCAACCAAACAGACATGGACTGTTCAGCCCTCTCCAGGCATAGATACTTATTTCAGATCAAGGTGAGTTACCATCTGGAGGTGCCATCTTTCTCCACTGATGGCAAGATTCCAGGTTATTTAGATATATTAAACACCACAGTTTAAGTTTGTTTTAAATCAGGTGAGAGCAATCCTGCTTTGGGTATTCAGTGGCTTCACAAGTCAGGCCTGATACATCGTAAGTGTTGAGAGTAAACCTCTTCTCTCATACAACAAATGAAACTGCAATATGATTGATAACTCTCAAGGTCCTGACAGGAAAAGCTGAGTCTGTTCAGATTATGTGATGCTAGGCAGAGGCTGTCTCTCACCACATGAGACAGGAGCCAGCACAGCAGAAATACAAAATGGGATCTCATCACAAGACCCATCTTGGCAAGTTAAAACTCTTTTAAAAGACAATGCTGCATTCAGAGCATCCCTTAAACCTATGGTGGATCAGTTTCCTGTTGCTACAGTAAACAGCATTTCAGGTTGAGACTATTTTGGCTCAGAAATGATAAATTTTAATTCTAGAAGTGTTTGGCTCCAACTTTTGTGGTATCCTAACAATACAATTCCTACATGAAATTACAATTACTAAAATTCTGATACTTTTCCCCATGCCTGTCGCTA
Source organism: Tricholaema leucomelas (assembly GCA_013400475.1). Taxonomy (NCBI): domain Eukaryota; kingdom Metazoa; phylum Chordata; class Aves; order Piciformes; family Lybiidae; genus Tricholaema lacrymosa; species Tricholaema leucomelas. The sequence continues at coordinate 304,978 of WAAF01009348.1, read as the reverse complement.
TGGAATAGTTTTACTGCTTTCAGTAGGGGCCAATGAAACTGGCAGGTGACCTTATGGGTACCATGCAGTCTCAGCCTAGGGAACTGCTTGCTAAATTTCACAGTATTTTTCTTCCTGGAAAAGAGTTGTGGATTGGAAAGATGATCATCTGAAAATGATGAGTCTCAAATGCAGCCAAAAGCCCAATTCAGAGACCTGAATTCTTATCAAAGGTGATGAGGCATGAGAATAAAAACAACACAGCTGCTGAATCTGTAATTTCTTCATTCAGGTACATTCCTCTGTTTCTGTAAAGCTTCACTAACTTCAGATGTCCACCATCAGTATTAAAAAAAGTTAAAGAAACACCCAACCCCCCACCAACCAAACAACAAAAATCAAACAGAGATATCCCCCACTCCATTCCCCTCCTGTTATTTTTCAAAGGAGAATCAGATTATAACAATTTTGCTTTAGTGGTTCAGGCAGGGAAAAAAGCTTGCTTCAAAGGATGCTCTCCTACATCCACTGCAATGGAAAATTGCAGATAGTTGCTGCTGACATACAGATGGACACTATGTGTATATATCCCTCTGAATAGCACTGAACTGGAGAGCAGCCCTGAGGAGAAGGACCTGAGTGTCTGGGTTGACGAAAAGCTCAACATGAGCCAGCAGTGTGCACATGCAGCCCAGACAGCAACCGTGTGCTGGGCTGCATCAAGAGAAGTGTGGCCAGCAGGGCAAGGGAGGTGATTCTCCCCCTTTACTCTGCTCTCGTCAGACCCCACCTGGAGTACTGTGTGCAGTTCTGGAGCCCCCAACACAAGAAGGACATGGAACTGCTGGAGCGGGTCCAGAGGAGAGCCACGAAGATGATCAGAGGGCTGCAGCAGCTCTGCTATGAGGACAGGCTGAGAGAGTTGGAGCTCTTCAGCCTGGAGAAGAGAAGGCTTCCAGGAGACCTTATAGTGGCTTCCCAGTATCTGAAGGGAGCCTACAGGAAGGATGGGGAGGGACTATTTACACGGTCTCGTAATGTCAGGACGAGGGGGAATGGGTTTGAACTGGAAGAGGGGAGGTTTAGACTGGATGTTAGGAGGAAGTTCTTTACAGTGAGGGTGGTAAGACACTGGAACAGGTTGCCCAGGGAGGTTGTGGATGCTTCCTCCCTGGAGGCATTTAAAGCCAGGCTGGATGAGGCCTTGAGCAACCTGCTCTAGTGAGAGGTGTCCCTGCCTGTGGCAGGGGGTTGGAGCTGGATGATCCTTGAGGTCCCTTCCAACCTAAACCATTCTATGATTCTATGATTTGTCTAAGCACTGTTCAAAGTACTGAAGGAAAAAGGAAGGTGCAGCAGATTCATGTGGTCATTCATCCGAGGGATTTCTCAGGCTGAGGGTCTTTACCCATGTGTAGGATCAGCATTCACTTGTTTCAAGGCAACATTGGAAATATCCTTCGTTCCCACTAACACGGTGGGTAGGAAGATTCTCCTTTGATGAGACTTTGCTTATTTCTGGTAAGTGTTTTTTCTATTCTACTGAGGTCTGTTTCTGCCAAGATGAGAGCATCTAACAACTACTGCAAATATTTTAAGTAAGACTCACTGCCAAGTGTCAATGGAATTTGCAAAGAGTTTTATCTTCCAGAACGGTGTTCTTAAAAACAAATTAGTTAATTTCACCCATCTCTACCCTTGACTTTATTCACAGATATTGAATTGATTAATTCTTGAGAAGAATTGACTAAAATTCAGTATCTTAATTTCAGTAGGGAAGTCGGAGGTGGAGCAACCTCCCTGCAGACAGACTTTTCCACAGGATTTACCTGTCCAGTTTAATTGACCTGAAAAGAAGGGAAGCCATGAGTTTCCTGGGGCTTTTAACTGGCATAAAAACATTGATCTGCTTGTCAAATTTAATCCCTTCTCCAAAGATTTGGAGAATTGGAGATTTAAAAAAACAAACAACAAACCAGTCAGAAGTTTCTGCTGGGTTTTGTTTCAGTACCTTGAAAGCAACAGAATAGTTCTACAACTCCTAGACAAAGGTCAGCTTACAGCAGACACTCTGCAAGGAAAATCTCAGCACAAGCTCTTCACACTTGAATAGGTTATAAGCACACTGACCACTGGGTAAGGAGTATCATCACTCTACCTGGCATCTGCATGTATTGTATGTACGTTTCGGGGTTTCACCACCCAAACTTGATCCCATACAACACTTACAATGACAAGGAGATAGAATCATAGAATGGTTTAGGTTGGAAGGGACCTCAAGGAACATCCAGCTCCAACCCCCCGCCACAGGCACGGACACCTCCCACTACAGCAGGTGTGATATGTTCCTGAAAAGTTTTGTGGTTGGGTTTTCTGTTCCAAAGATTCCCTGAGGAGCCAGTGGAGGGACTCCAAAGGTGTGCAGCATTTTACCTGATGATTTATGATACTTTCATCACCTGCCTTTAAACGTTTTTACCAAAAGAATGACTTTGGGCAGCCCAGATCCGTGTCCATCAAAGCAGTCTTGCCTGTCAGCCAGCTGGTCCATAGGTTAGCGTGACCTTCTGCTTCCGTGATAGCTAGCCAGGGAAAAGACAAATAACCTTTCCTTCTCCTGGACTCAAGAGTGTCACAAGAGACAGCACATTTAAAATGGAAAAGGCCCTGAAACACCCTTGTTTAAAATTTCTCCTGAAATTCTTGCACTGTCATTACATACAATGATTTAGCATCACTGAGCTCTCACCCAAGCACCCAGTATCACTGTTCTGTGGGTGTGGAGGGCCATGCATCCCATTGTTGGCCCCTGCAGGGATTTGGCCCCTGGCAGACAGCCAGGAAGAGCAGGGCAGTGGGCAACAGATTTGGCCCTTGACCCCTTGCAGGCTCCATGTGTGATGCCAGGCAGGGGCCCATACAATGCTTTTCCATGTGTGAAACGGGACACATTGACAAGTTTTCAAATCTTCCAACTTCTCCTGGCCATGCTAGAGTGGGACACAAGTCTGTGCAGGATTTTCTCCTGCTGTGTGGGTACAGTGCCTGGACATCAGCAGCAGCAGGTGATGCCTTCCAATGCCTGGGTGCTGTTGAGGGTTGGCAGGCGGGTTCTAGCTTTCATAAGCAGCTCTCTTCCATTCTGCTCCTGAACACCTGCCTGCTTTTCAGCTACTGCCAGAGAGGTGGAGCAGATGGGTGATCAGGTGCATTTGTTTTTTAAGCTCTCCCCATAAAAGGAACACACAGGCCTTGAAATATTCTGCTAAGCAAATGGCTGCAAGTGAGGTGTGAAGCATCCAGCCAGGATATGGCCCTCATTCTGCCCCTTGTACTTTTCTCACTCGTCTTGGCCTGCCCTTCTGCCCCCTCACTCCCTCCCCCCCGCTTTTTTTATATATATAATTTATTTTTTGAATTTTCTGGTAGGCATCAATTAGGTGAGGGCTTTCCATTTCAAACATTGGCATTTTTACTCGGCCTGCTAAGGCTGTCAAGTCTAGTTTGCTGCTGAACAGTTCATGCTTTGGTGCTGGACAATGCATGAATGTTTAAATTGCTCGAAATGTCTAATTGAATTATCCTCAAATTACAAATCCAAATAGGAAAGGCTGTCTCTGACTCACAGGCTCGTTCACTGGGATGTGTCTGCCATACTGCTGCTTTTCTTTATTATTTTCTTTCTGCTTCCAACTCTGACTGTGTTAAATGAAACCTTAAATACCAAAAACATTTCTGTTTGCGTGTGCAGGGGGGGAAGCGGCGCCAAACGCAAAAGGAGATTTATTCACGTTCTGGCTCTCTGTTCTTTTTGCGCTGCACGAAAACGAGTTCATGAAACTTCTATCAATGCATAGGAAAGCAAAACAGCCACCTGCTATTTACAAAGAAACTTCCTTTCTCTTTCAGCTGCAGTAATACATAATATGAAATGCTTTCAGGCAGATCTATATAAATACCATTTAACTTATTTTTTTTTCTCTTTTAATGAGAGCTCACAGATAAAGGAAACCAACAAGGCAGAAAGAAGATTTGATATATCTCTCCAGCATTCATGATAAAATCAGCTTCTTTTAGAGCCTTTCCATTTTTACAGTGATGTAGAAATTCAAGCTTATAGGATTTTCTTCTTTCCCCCCTCCCAAGTTGTTAAGGGAGACAGAGCTGGGTTTCCATGCCTCACATTGGTTGTGGCCAGGCGGAGGTTGCTCTCTTCTCTCAGGTGGCCAGCGCCAGAACAAGAGGACACAGCCTCAGGCTGCGCCGGGGGAAGTTTAGGCTCGAGGTGAGGAGAAAGTTCTTCACTGAGAGAGTCATTGGACACTGGAATGGGCTGCCCAGGGAGGTGGTGGAGTCGCTGTCCCTGGAGCTGTTCAAGGCAAGGTTGGACGTGGCACTTGGTGCCATGGTCTAGCCTTGAGCTCTGTGGTAAAGGGTTGGACTTGATGATCTGTGAGGTCTCTTCCAACCTTGGTGATACTGTGTGATACTGTGATACTGTGATACATTGGCCCTGACCAGCCCCTGCTCCAGCAGCACTGGAGGCTAATCAGAAACTCTGGTCAGTGCAGTGTATTTCATGGGTATGATACCTGCATGTAATTTTAGAACAGATTATTCAGGGGGCTTTAATTACCTACCCCCTGCTTCAATTGTTCCATTGTCATACTGTAAATTGTTCAGTGATTTGTCAGTACCAGTGGCACAAAGTGGATAATGGTGCTGCATCCTGTGCCCGGTAGCTGCCTTATCTCTCCCTCTCCCCAGAAAATACCCTGTCAGGGGTTGCACAATTGATTCAGGCATTGGTGCCTCCCTCCACGGCTGTCAGAACGTCCCATGTGCTCCGTGTTAGCTGCTCAGGTAAGGAGGCCTAGCTAGAGCTCACAGCAGTGTATGGATGCTCACACCAGGATGGCCTGGGCTGGGAGGGCACAAGCATGGCACAGGCACTGCTCAGATGCTCAGTCTAATCACAAGACTTGCTAATCCCCATGGATATACCAAATCAAGCCACAGTGCATGACAGGAGCAGTAGGACAAGTGTTTAGATGTGGCAGTGAGTGCTTTTGTTTTAACTAGAACAAAACACAAAACAAGTTCAGAACATGCCAGGAATCTTGGTATTAATATTCCCAGATTTTTTCCCCTGACTATATAAAAAAAATATATAATTCACTAGATTCAGGCTTCATTCAAGGGCAACTCCTCTGCTAACTTGCAGTGAGACAATTGTTTCTGAGATAAAAACTGGGTGAAGACGTAATAGTTACAAAAGAACCTTAAAGAAATGGCTAAAATCTTTATGAAATGGAAGACAAAGTCTGTGGAATATTCTTGATAGAAGAGATTTTTCTTTCAATATTAGGAATGTTAACAATTTAGTAACTGAAGACTACTAGATACCAAAATATCAGTTGTGGGGTTTGTTAAAACGTGATTCTTCTGAGGTCAAAGGTAACACCTGCAGGACAAGCATGGCTAAATCAGAGCTCCTTTCAGGAAGAGAGAAGGCTGTAGTTTGAAACTAATTGTACTGGACATCTATCAGAATGATGTTGACAATGCACGTGTCCAGATGAAGCCAGTGAAATGCACTTGCTAATGACTGCTTATCACCAAACCCACATAATTCACAGAATATCTGTCATTACACATTTCTTGCTCCCTCTCCAAACAATATTAAAATCCAATAATCTAATTTCTCTCTTGGCATTACAATGCTGCTTCCCAGCGATGGGGCAGTGGAGAAGAAGCACGCTAGGCAGCACCAGGCTCTTCTGCACGGCAAGTTCATCTGTGTTACATTATTTAGCAACATTTTTAGCTATGCTCAAGACATAACCTTGGTTTTAGCTTTGGAGCTCTTCAGCTGAGCTCTGGTTTAATCAGATGTGCACCTAGGACTCACACTGCTTGCTGAAGAGCAGCGATACTGGGATCATTTTCAAACTTGCTCATGCATTGATTCCTGTGGCGATCTCACCGTGACTAAAGCATGACAAAAGCTCAGCCAAATGGCAGTGAATTCTGGGCTGATATTTTTACTCTTCGTAGGCCTTGAGGGACATTACTTGAATTTCATCAAGGCTGTGCCCTATCTTTTTCTGCTGACTGGTTTCCCAGTGGTCTCTTCCCAGTCATGGCAGTCTCTGCAAAGTGGTGTCCCTCTTCTGCTGCTGCAGACTGGAGATATGGATGTTGACACAGCAGCTCTGATGCCTGAAGCAGGGTCCAATGCCTTCTAGAAAGATTTTCTTTCTCCGCAGTCACAAGATTTTAATCTGGAAGTTTTCCTTGGCAAAACATTCCCATCCCTGCTATTACAGTAGATGACATAATGATTATTGCTATAATTCATTAAACTGCCACTGTGTAGCTTTCCATTCATGTCGGTCTGCCCTATTTTAGGGCTTCTTTAAACTGAATATGAAATCATTCCCAAGGGACTAAAGAAAACTGTTTGGGAATACTGTATTGGAAGGTAATCAAGATGCCTTTCTGTTTGAATTAAAATCCTCCCGGTCCCTGTCTTGTATTTAGCTGACCACACTTAGGCACCTTGTAGTCCTTGGGCAGTTCAGGCTTCTTCTGTGGCTGAGGATGGAAGATCTCTGCTGTGAAGGAGAATTACAGAATCATAGAATCAACCAGGTTGGAAGAGACTTCCAAGATCATCCAGTCCAACCTAGCACCCAGCCCTATCCAATAAACTAGGCCATGGCACTAAGTGCCTTTTCCAGTCCTCCAGGGACAGCGACTCCACCACCTCCCTGGGCAGCTCATTCCAATGCCAATCACTCTCTCTGGCAACAACTTCCTCCTAACATCCAGCCTAGACCTCTCCTGCACAACTTGAGGCTGTGTCCCCTTGTTCTGTTGCTGATTGCCTGGGAGAAGAGACCAACCTCCACCTGGCTACAGCCTCCCTTCAGGTAGTTGTAGACAGCAACGAGGTCACCCCTGAGCCTCCTCTTCCCCAGGCTAAACAACCCCAGCTCCCTCAGCCTCTCTTCATAGGGTTTGTGTTCCAGGCCCCTCACCAGCTTTGTCACCCTTAAAAACAAACAAACAATTAAAAAAACCACACAACAAAACCCAAAACCAAACAACAAAAAAACAACCAAGCAAAACCCAAAATGTAACAACAATTTAAAGAACAACAAAAAACCTACCCCAAAACCTCTTTTCCAGGCTAAACAAGCCCAGCTCCCTCAGCCTCTCCTCACAGGGCTGTGTTCCAGGTCTCTCACCAGCTTCACCAGCTTCATTGTCCTTCAGAGGATCACACACAGACTATGCTCTTCACCTGTCTGCTAAAGGCATAAAACTGAGTGGTGAATCCCAACCAAAGGATTTAGCTAATTTAAGTCAGTGTTAGTCTGCTGAAGGACTGGTCAAAATTTTGCTTTTGTTCTTGTGTGGAAAAGGGAGGGTAAAGTCCCTACAGGGAATTAAGACTGCAAAATGTTGCAAATAATCTTTTGCACCAAAATAAACAAACAATACAGAGTATTATGTGAAAGATGAAGAAATCACTCTACAAGTGGAGTTTGTTGTTAGGGAAACTTTGCATCTTTGCCATAAAGAGAAGGGTTTTCTTGAGGAAGCTTAATTCTTTTGTTTATAAAGCTTCAGCAGTGGGCATACCTAGGATTAAAACTGCACAGTTAGGAGAGACAAAGCCAGAACCCTGCTGAAGACAGGTGACAGCAGCAGCCATGAGCTTCTCCAAAACCAGAACATAAAAGTGTTTGTCCTCAATGTTCTCAGCTACATAACTGACAGGACACAGGAAACTTTTACAAGTACATTTTTATTTAAAATAAAAATTAATTATGGTTCCTTTTTAAAATAGGGTACTGCACAATCTGTATATGCAACACAGTTTTTGGTACAGAACATACTTATTGAGCAATATCCTTAAATACTAAATATACATTAATGGCTTGTTTGAGAAACATGACAACATTAATTCAGATATTTTTTTCCTCTTTAGTCATTTAACCACTGATACAGATTTCCTATGAACAATATTTGCTTTTATCTGTACATGTGGTACACAGTCAAGAAGGCAGATCTTAGAATATTTACATTCATGCATTGATTTAAACATACTATTCTGCAACTTAAAATAATGTATTTCTGTTTGTACAGGTGCAGGGAGTCTTGTAGATACATATCTATCATAGACCTGATTCTCCAACACTTGGTAGCATCTATGGTTGTGTCCTGGTTAGAGCAGGAGGACCACACTCGCTTCACGTCCTGTGACCATACGGCGTGCAAGGACCCGGACAATTAGGTCTCTGTACAGATATATATCAATGCATTTATAACTTATACTTAGTAGAACTTTCCTCTTTCCTCCCACGTCTGTTTTTGCAGCATCTATCCAAGATAGAGATGCTTTCCTGGGCACGCCATTTTGTCAGGTCTTAGACTCGAAGTGCAGCCAGACTGAGGCTTGAGCTTTTGCTTTCCTGGCACTGCTGAGGATTGGGGAAACTCAACACTTTGAAGCACAGGCTCTTAAAGTGCATTCCCTGCTTGTGGCTGCTAGTAGTGATCCTTGAGAAGACATTTTGAGTTGATGCTCTCCCTCAGACTGAACACAGCAGGTGTTCTGAGTCTCTCTGGTGGTGGTCAAAGCAGAATAGTTAACTTCTGTGTAGAAACTGGCCACCTTTGCATCTGCTGGCTATTTTATGAAAGGAGCTATGCAGGACCTTTCTAAACCTGGTATTTTTGGTGACTAAAGCTAAACTTGTACTCATAAAGCTGCATTTTCATTGCCAGTCCCCCAGATCCAGGGTCACTGCTCAGTAAAGCTCTGAATTATAGTATGGGAAGGAAGCACAGAAGCCTCTTAATAAAAGCTTTCCAAGTAATCTGTAGAGTGCTAAACACAACCTTAAATCACATCAGTAAACTTCAGAAGTCATTGCTCCAATGCTTTTCTCACTTCTCTTTTCTGAAGAATTATCTCTGCTTCCACTATACTTTTGCAAGTGCCTTTCTGAAAATCATCGTAAATTTTGGTGCAGTGTAGTCAACTGTAGGAGTCTAAAGACAAAACTATCCCATGCAAGATTTTCCATCTTTCCCTGCTGTGCAGCTGTGTGAGTGCTGAGAGCAAAGGTTCTGGACAAGCAGAGGAGTAGCTCTCCGTCTGTCTGCTGCAGCTCTTCTATGGCCAGTGGATTATAAAAGCACATTGGGGAATGTCTGCTTAAGAAACATTATGGTAGTGGTGTGCCTAAGTACATGTATTTGATATCAGCATGTTGGATATAACAATAGTGTGTATCTGCCTACGCAAGTAAGATACATCTATAGCTCACAAAATACTGCCACAGAGCTGGTAAGGATTTTCAACTTGATTATACAGGTGGGTGAATTGAGGCACAGAGAGGCAAAATTACTTGCTAGTAAACATCAGATCAGCAGGAGAGTTGAAAACAGGTCCTAGTCCTTGTATCTTCTTCCTTACACCCTGTCTCCTTGCTCTCCATGAAGTTTGCTTCTGAGTTAAGTCATGCACCAAGATTTTCACTAGCAAGGACATTTTACCATTGACATCACTGAAAATGTGACAGTGTCTGGTGGCCATCTCTTTGGACTTTTTCTTGAAAAAACAGACACATTTTGATGGACATAAGCTACAAATCACATTTGTGATTTTGGCCTTACTGAACACACCTTTAAAGCTGTATTAGGGAAGAAGTAAAATCAACAACCGTTAGGAGAAGGTGCTAATCCTGAGCCTGAATCATGCTAAACTCATTTGCAGTTACGCTTTATACTCTCAGCTAAAAATGCAACCAGTCTCAGACTATGCCATGTTTAGGCAGAAACAACTGGAGTAAAAAAAAACCAGAAAGGCAAAGATAGGTAACTACACCAAAATTAATGATATAGCTTAAAAAATATTCTAGAAATATACCTGCAATATTTTTATTATAGTGTTTAGGGGCTAAGTGCTTTAGGCAATCAACATTTGGGATACTAGACTCGAGGTGTGAATTCTGCCATTTTACTCCCATTTTGGGTCTAAGAATGTATCACCGTCTCTTGTGCAAGCATACAACATGAATATGGCAGAGAATGATCAGACTCTTGGGCGAAGGGTCACCTACTCCCTTTCACTTTTGTAACTGCATTCATTTCTTGAGAAAGTATAGCCTTTAAAAATAATTTCATGTAGCTAAACTTCTTCTACATAGTGATGACAGGCTAAAAAGCTAAATGAGTATTTCCATAGATTCCTCCACAGCAGTACATAGCAGCATTTGTTCTTATCATTGAAAAGATACTTATATTTACATACACCCTATTGTTCAATAGGCAGTAGAAAACTACAGATGGGCCTGAGCTGAAACTGCTGATTTAAATATCCTGGAGCTCTTTTGGTGAAGGTCCGCAAAACTTCATCTTCAGGCCAAACTCTGCATCTTGGTGTCAGAGCAGTCACAGACAGGAATGCATTCAAAATCGAGGTCTGATTTCTGCAGTTCAGGCACATCCTTATATAAAACTGAAAACATCAGTGTGTTGCAGTACTAAGAGATGTGATGGCCGGGGCACAGCCACATCCTGGAGCAAGACTGTGTCAGCGCCTGGGAGTTACTCACCAACATGGAAACTGAGTAGTATTGAAGCTTGACGTCCAGACGAGAAGCCAGAGTGGAAATTTGCCTTTCGCTGCATCACTGCTTTCAGCACAGAGGTAAGCAGAGACATACACAAGGAGGTGTGACACGAAGGAAAGTTTTCAGGCAGTGGGGAGAAACTATCTGCATTGCCTTTATCCCAAGGGTTTCCTATCAAGTCTAACCTGAGATCCTATCTGAAACGAGTTTGGGTAGATTCAGCTTTGCTTTAAGTAGTCTGCAATCCATGTTATGGAAAGTACTACACTAAGCTATTATGCTGAATTTGGCACAATCGGCAGTCTCTGCCAAGAAGGGGCAGAGACTGAATTAACACAGCGGGTAACAACCAGCTTACCAGACCCTCAAAAGTAGTTCTCCAAGACAGACCTCAAACGTCCTTGATAGGTCAGTTCAGAAGATTCGACACTTTCAGGAAACACTAATCAGTGGATGAAGAGGACTTCAAAGGGCTGCTAGTCCTTTTAACACATTCCTGCCCAAATACTCATACTAAGGTGTACAAAACATCTTTCCTGCAAAGGTCTCCCTGGGGAATCAGCATGATGCAAACACAATGTGTAACATTTCACAAAGGAAAAACATTCTTAAAGATAAAAAAATTAAGTGTGATGGAAAAATACGAAGTAACAACGTTCAAAGCATCTTTTAACATCTCCCTTTAAATAGCAATGTTAATTGCCAAAAACTTACATTTTGATTTCTTTTGCCTGAAAATTCTTCTGCCATGGAAATTGCATAGTCATCAGACCATAGATTAATTTCCTGGGAAAAGTCACAAGTTCATGCAATTTTTGTTTGCTTGATGGCTTAACAGAACCCTTTGTTCCCTTTTAGATAATGAAATAATATGAGTGATAAGAATGAAGTATAGGCGCACAAAACCTTGCAGGCTGGAGAAGCACGTAGGTGACACCTCCCACCCCTGACCTCAGAACCATAATAAGCTGCTGCCATTCTGGCAGATCACCTCCTAAAAAGATCCCATTTCAGCAGCTTTTTGTGGACACTCAATTCAAACTGAAAAGTTGGGTGGAAGAGAGGAAGAAGAAGAAGAAGTGGGAGGCATCGTGACATCGCTTTCACGAGATGCAGCATGCAATGCTTATGCCTCTGTGAGGCCTTTTCTCTGGGCAGCCCAAGTGGGTGAGTTTATCCTCCCCTGGAGAATCAGCAAGCCTGAAGAGCAGCCTGCTTTTCTCTTCTGAATCACTGATGTGTACGCTATTGCTGAAATGAAGTCCTTGGCCACAGAGCTCCTCTCGCTGCCTTATTTGACCCACCTTGCACGCTCCGCACGTGTGCTTTGAAAGTTTACCACCTCCTGCGCCTCGGCGGGCTTTCGGGGATTATACGACCGCATTGTTATCAACTGTTTTGTTGTTCTGGGAGGAGGTCATTGCATATTCAGCCCGACTGGTTCCATTCTCTTCTTTTCTCATTGGTTTCCTTGAGTGGTCCCAGGTTTGGTGATGTATAGATAGGCAGGGTGAGGAGGAAAAGAAAGGACAGACATAAACATTTTTTTTCAGTACAAATGGAGAGCAAGGACACGTTAAGACGCATCATAATACTGAACTTTCCCTGTCTATTTCTCACTTTCCAAACACAGGCCAAACAAGTAGGTAAACTCTGTCAAGCTTCACAATCCACCTGGCAGATGAGCGGTCTGGTCCTAAGGCCTCATGATTGTTGTCTGCTAGTTGTCTGTGCGCATGTTGTGTCAGATGAAGGCTGCTTTCACTACCACCTTCATGCCTACAGTGGAGGCTGGGGTGCTGGGTTAGGCTATGCCCTAGGGCACTCCTTTCTCTTGAAAGTGCCACATCATTCAAACTGGGATAACCACCGGTCGTTTCCACTGAGGCCCAAACTTGCGCACCCGTCACTGTAAAATCACTGTGTTTGGTCACTGAAGGAGGACTCACCTGACCAGTGCAGGTACGTGCATCTGTGGTGAGCACCTCAAACTACCTTCACGGTCAATGGAGAGAAAGAGTTACTTATAAAATGCAGTTCAGAACAGCTTAAAGTGGACACCCAAACTAAGTCAGATGCTTCGTGCTCAAGGCATTCATGTTTTTCTGCGTTGTCTGTGAATGGAGCCAAGTTTGCTAGTCCATACACAGATGTCCATGTTCTAAGTGTCTGAGCTAGTGACAGAAATGTGATGCCTGCTGTGATCTACCAGCCGCCTAGCACCAGTCACCCTTTTTGTTTTGTTTGGTGGCCACCGGTACCATTTGATAACACAGTCCGGGACTACCTCATTGTGCTAATTGTGAGGCACAGAAAATGCCCAGCAAGTGCAGAAAACTAACAAGCATCTGCATATCACATCTTACGTGGGATTTTAAAGTGACTTTGTGAAGGGAGAGCTAAGTATAAGTCCTGTAACAGACCATGGTTACATCATGTAGGCATTTCTCCTACAAATTCCCTTCTCAAAAGTGACGAGATCTGTATTTAAAGCTGAAGTTTTAGATATAGCAAAGGGAAAAAATCTTTGTTGTTTCCACAGAAATACTTCAGACACTAGTGCCTTGAGTTCACGATGCCTCTGAGGGCGTAAAGGGGACCAGATAAATGCAATACAACAGTCAGTCTGTGATCTGTTCTTGACATTAAGAAAAAAACAACAGTTAATAAAAAGTGGTTAATGACATTTAACTTTAGCAAAGTGTTAACGAAGGAAAATGATTACAGGGAGATAGATTTGTGTTGCTTGTAAGCTCAAAAATATTTCTGGTTGTGAGATCTTATTAATTCTCTTTAGCTGATAAGAGTTAAGGCTTGTTAATATTAGACATGATTCCAGCTATTACAAAATGGAAAGGCAAGGAAAGGGAGATAAAGAGTTGTTTAGACCAAGGTTTGTTGACCTTTTCCAGATATGCTGTGTCTGTCTGCATCTGATACAAGTTCCTGTGTCTCTGTCTTTCAGGACACAGTAAAGCACCAGGTGCCAAAGCGTGGAGGTGACAAGAGAACAGAGAACCTGATGGCAATACTCCTTCTGTTTTCCTGGGCAGAAAAATGGTGTGGCTGTCTGAAGTTCTCTGCTGCTTCCAAAAATTCTTTCTTTTTTTCTGTCCTCATTTCCAACCCTGACAATCAGTTCATGAATGGTCAAAAAAATGTATTTTGGCCACTTCTACTTGGTGTTCATGTCCTATTAACTCCATTCTCTCTTTATTTTGGTCTTCCATGTGTTTCTGCACCTCCTGCACTTTCTTTCGCTGCCTGTATTTTTTTTCAGAGCCTGCCAATAGTGGAATGGAGATTTTATTGAGGTTCTGCTTCTGACTTCTCAATAGCTAAGGGATATTGTTAGTGAAGCAGAGCAACTACTTTCTTGGGTCTCAATGAAATGGCTATTGGAAGCATCAATTTATTTATTTCTGGCAGGCACAAAAGTTCATGCTTATAACTACTCTGTTTAAATCCTTCACTCTGTTTGTTTCTAAATGTGTATCAGGCATGGATTTGGGGTCAAACATGCCTCAGTTACACCATTTAAATTACTGGTTCGGCAGACTTATATGCACTTGTCCCAGTGATCAAAATAGACCTGTCTATTTATGTATGCAAAGTCATTTTGGCTTCTTGCTACTTTTCAGCTGCCCTTTCGCATTAGGACAGAAGCTCTTTTCGTACCTCTAGCTCTGTGCATCACTGGCTCGTTTTTACCTCAAATTCCATTGGCTGTTGAGATCCAAGCATGCAAGCTTTCCTCTTATACACCAAGGAGAACCCTTTTATCCTATTTTCTACCTGACAAGACAGATTATGCATGATCTTCCTACATGTAATACTCCAAGTCCCCTTTCAGATGAAGCTCTATGGCCATGTATTTATGCATTTCCATTCCAGAGTTGCTCTTCATTGGTAAAAGGGATGTTTCAAGTTAGTGAGGGAAAGAGTAGGGAACTATTCATATCTGTGACATACTCACTTGGTGTCGGGCGAAATGGACTGTCTGCTAAATAGTTTGCATTGCTTTACAGTATGACCTGCTACACATTGTGCTTTGATGTTTAGCAAACGATTTCGCATGCTCTTCACGCCAAACATCTGTGAATGAGACATGCAACTTTGTATGGCTTAGTATGCCCCTGAAACGATGTGTCAGAGTCCATAATGATCTCTCCACCATGCATGCATTAATCTGCACGAGTCCTACAATCAAGAAATCATCAAACAGACATTTAATAGTGTATTTCATACATCAAGTTTAAACTTCAAAAGAGGTTCTCATTGTCTTATTGTCAAAGAGACCTGTATTAGCTTGTCATATTGGCTTGTACCAGTTCTCTGCAGAGCCTTGTGTAAAGATTAATGTAATGATGCACATTCAAATATTATTTGTATGTTCTGTCTTTAGAAAATGTCCTAGAGGAAACACAGTTTTTGGCCCTTTATCATGTCCAGTCAGAAAAGCCAGCTGGTATATTTGAGAAAACCTGCTCTGCCACCTTCAGCTATGCAAGCAATTTTGGCATAGGTCTACTGTCAGCAATACAGCTGCGTGGTAGAGTCCTAGGGGAGGGTTTCACCTCTTCTCTCACTTGTATACACTTAAGAAAGTCTCTATATATGACTTTTCAGACAAAAGCAAGCAAAAGCTGAGAAAATTATTAATTTAATCAGGACTTATGGAAGCTATTCAAGATCACCTAGAAATGGAAATATAAGTCCCGTTCAGAAGAGTAAACCACAGCAGAGTTTAAAAGGCATGTTATCCACAGCCTCATCTTTTTCATAGTGCTTTGTGCTTGGAAGGGGTGAGAGTTACAAACAAAACCTGATTTCAACGACATGCCTGAGCGTTGCAGACCAGCTGCCTACTGCCTACCTCCATGGCAATGTCTCTATGGAACGCCAGTGCACCATGGCCAGCAGCTGTGAATGTCACCCCAGGGAAACCCATCCAAATAGGAGGGGGTGACTGGGCTGGTACCAGAGAATTGAAGGGATCTTAAATTCACCTCCTCCTGGGACTCCCATGCCTGACTCAGCACTGCCAGGAAACAGCTGTCTCTGCTTGGGATTTGCTGTCCTGGATTATCCTCGGAGAGAAATGCCTTTCCTGTCTCTTACAAAACAGGAATAGAGTGTTTCTTTTAAAACGCAATTAGAAGAGGAAAGGCCATTTCAGCCTCTGCCGTGTATTGTTGGAAGAGATGCCCAGTGATGACAAGGTCACAGTGCAGCCCTGCTGTTTTGTGAGCAGTCATATAAAATTGTAAAACTTACTTAAAATGCACCTAATTTTTTTTTACATTACATTGTGTGAATATCAACATCGACAAGTATTTTACTAGCAATGAAAGCCACGAGGCATCTCTCTACTGCCTTTGCACACCTCTACCTGTGCCAATGTACAAGGTACCCATGGCAAAAATTCTTTTTGTGTTTTCAGTTCCTCTCATGAAGGCACTTATAATAACACATAAACAACTTGTTTCTCCTCTCCAAGCAATTGCACCTCGAGTTGCCTCCTACCATGAACAAAGCTACTACCAAGCTCTGTGGGCAGCTCCACGTACAGCCCAGGTCTGTGCTGTGGGGAAAGATGAGCAGCTGCTGAGCCATGCTTTACTGGTGAGCATCACTGTGGCCTGCCTGCACTGGCAATGGCCTGTGCTGGGTCATGTGTGCAGCTGCCGATCCCTGGGGCAAAGCGACAGAACGGAAGAGGCAAATCAGAGAGCTGAAGATGCATAGTTTACATGTGCAACTGAGCTTCAAAGCTCTTCTCCACACTGATGAATATTTCATTAGCTATCAACACATAAAAATTAATGATTTTCAGTAAAATTTGGTCTCATATGACACACTCATTTGCTTAATGGGATTGGTCTATCCTGACGTGCCCCCAGTCCACAACTACCTATATACCAGTAGAGATCCAACTGCAGCAAGCAATCTTCCTGGGTTGAAAAAGCTGTCCAAGAAACAGGGTCAGTATCTGTCAAATATATTTTTACTCAGCTTCATCTC
Source organism: Tricholaema leucomelas (assembly GCA_013400475.1). NCBI lineage: Eukaryota > Metazoa > Chordata > Aves > Piciformes > Lybiidae > Tricholaema lacrymosa > Tricholaema leucomelas. The sequence goes on along the minus strand of WAAF01009348.1, from coordinate 288,323 downwards.
CTGAGCTAGGATGCTAGTGGTACCTGTGGCAGCTATGTTTATAGCTCTTGGCTAGACTTCGCTGCTAGAAGCCCAGACAAGATGATATATGGGCTACAGTCACACTTCAAAAACATTCTTATTTAGCAGACACAGGATCAGAACAGAAGAACGGATTTTCTAAGGTTATTCAATTACTAGATCATGTCTCCAAATAGCCTGAACGTTTATAAGAACAAAAAGAAGGTGAATGAAGGCTATTTACATCTCAGTACTGAGGTTGTTCAACAAATGGCCATTTGATTCATGCTGGCCATCAGCCATCAGGGGTGAATCAGTTTCCACAACAGCAACTGGTAGCAGAATCAGACTTGCTTTCTAAGACTGCTAGACTCCTGCTAGAGGGGCTCGGTGCATTGACAGCAATTGCTTTCTGGGATACAGCCACTGAACTTGTCTGCAGCTGCGCACAATGACCGACCTGGTGGCCTAATGACCAACCAGGGATGGCCAGCCTGGTACTGGTGCTCAGACATACTGGGCTCATGTTAAAGGACATTTTTCTGGAGATAGTTTTTAGAGTCATGGAAAGGAAGTCACCAGAAAAATTCAGTCAGGATATTTTTTATTTGACAATGTAAAGACAGAAATCAAAGGAGAAACATTAATGATAAAAAAATCCCTGAAATCTTAGTTTTTTCTATGTTAAGTCAGACCAAAGCCATATATGGAGCATCTATCTGTCCAGAAAACAAGCAGCATACTATTCATTACCTATAGGAAGAGGTTACTGGCTCAACTACATCCCATGGACAAAGCAAATATTTTACAGTTCAGTTATAATAATAAGCAGCTCCATCTGGACAACTTTCATCAATGCACTCACTAACACTCAGTGTTTGTTGAGGACCAGTGTTCAATATTCTCAGTCTCCATGCTCTGAATTGCTCAAAGCCTTTTCACATATTCTCTGTGTTTACATCTCCAGCCTGGTAAGTCAGATAGTCCAGCAACTAAAAGGCACACATCAATTACTTGCAGCCACCTTTGAGCCTCTGGCAGCTATGCTGCCATCATTTTTGTGCTGCATGGTCTGATTTCTATTACCTCTATCCTTGCTTCTCTGTATCCTCTATACTTACTGCTACATATGCATACTCTGGAGTTGCTAAGCAGCACAAAGCTTTACGCTCTGAAGAGCTCTGCTGTGAAGGCAACACGCACAGTAGGTCAGCATGGACAGAGCTGCGGTGCGAGAAGATCTGCTGGCGTGGTCCTGCTCTGCCACACTTACCTTACTCTGACTCTGCTATCCTCTCTGTCAGCAGGCATGTGGCAACTCCCTCTGGTATGGCTGTGATGGAGAATGATGCTCCTGATTCGTCAGAGAGTTGTTCTCTACACAGCCATGCCAGAGAGCATTCCTGCAGGTGAGCATCACAGCATCCACTACCCAAGTATGCTAGTTTGAGCCTAGCTCAGATATCTTGGAGAGAAGAATTAGATTATAGGATGTGAAAAGGAAACAACCATGATGTCTACTTCACTCATAGGATTGCTGAGATGTACAAAAACAAGAACACAAATACAGATAAGGGAGTTGCTCTCTGGGCTTTTTGGGCTGCACTTCTCTCTAGCCTTACCTGCCACCTGTGTGACTAGTCCTTCTGCTTCCTAACCCCCCCTTTCCAACCCTCCAAAATACCTTGAACATAAGACAAAGTCTAGGGTAAGGTAGAGAGGTGGGAGGAAAGTGGAAGGGTGCTTGGGAGCTCCTCCTGGGGACTCCGGTTTCTGGAAGGGGTGCTGTGTTTCTGTATTATTTTTTTACCTTGTATATTTCTGTATATAGCTGTAAATACTGGAAATATCTGCTTGTATATTGTGCTAAGCTGTAAGTATTAAGCTTCATTCAATTTCAACTGGCTGAGTCTGGGTGATTTTTCTTAAGGTGGGGGGGGGGGCAGGTAACACCCAAACCATCACACCAAGCTAATGCCAGAAGTTCTCATCTAAAGGGTCTGATCCCAGGTATGTGCAAGGCAAGAGTCAGAAAACAGGGTCATTCCTCATTATGGCCTTTGAAGAAAGGCCACACAAAGAGTTCCCAAGTGGGAACTCATGCTTTTTGAGACAGCAGCATGAAAACTTAGAAAAATGTTAATACTCCCAAAGAAGAGGAACTGCAGGCTCATCTGGTTCTTCATTGCAGTTGCTCTGAGCTCTGGGAAACCAGTGTGGAGATCAGCTGAACTCAAATCCTTCCTCAGAAATTGCTTTCAGTTCCAACTGTCTAAATCTTACTGCACAAACTCAAATATCTGTGTAGACACCATGGTGTGCAGGACTTGCCCTGCCTCTGTATGGACCCGGCCCTATTTGGACGCCCAGAGCCCAGTAAAGCTGGCACCAGCCTATATAATCCACTTACAATGGGCTTGCATTTCTCATGAAAAGAGCAGCATCTGGCTCTGCAGACTCTTCTCTGTGAGTGAGGGAAGTCAGAAGCAGCTCTTGTAAATCAATGGTCTTACTCTAGTTGGTGGAAGAGACAGGTTACTTCAAATCCAGAGTGATCTCCATAGTTGAAAAACTGTTAGTTTTACAAGTTCTAACTTTTTCAGCTCCTCACATCTATTCATGTTGCAAAGAGTCTTCTATTAAAGATATTCCTATCACAGAAAATCTGCAGAGAGCTGTAGTTCATCTGCATAGAAATTAATCATTATTATTTAAATAATTTTGTGAGATTCTATTTAAATAATTCAGTGAAATAGCAGTAGCTTTGTTCTGCTGCATGGATCAAGTGATCATTCAAATTGCTGCCTATATTTGCAAGAATCAAATAGCAAGGTGGTTATCTACATTGAGAAAAAGATCTGGGCACAAAGTAGCACAGATGATCAACTTTGTTTCGGGGATGGAAAAGTGGTTTAGCTGGCGAGAGACATATTGTCTGTCAGAGACAGCAAGAGAGCAGTGAAGAGCAGCCCTCGCTTATCCTCTCTCTCTGCCTTTATTATTGCAACCCCATGTTTTTCCGGTACTGATACCCACTCTGACCTAGAGCACACCACCAGTCTGCAGACATGGTGGGGGATTCCTGCACCTTTCACCTTCTCTGCTTCCCCCTGAAATGTAAGATATCTTTTCATAAGGACAACTTTAAAGTGGGAGTCCAGATAAACAGTCTTTTTCAAATGTCTTTTTTCTGGCCTCAGGGTAGCTGAGTAGAATCAGTTAGGTAGTTGTCAAGTTTTGTTCAAGGTGTATGTTTTAGATGTGTTGTCTATCTTTAAAAAAAAATGGATTGGTACAGCTGGGCACTTGAAAAGCATGTTTTTTTTTTTCAGATTTCCTAATTAATGTTTGTTAAGCTCACTGAAGATAGAAAGTATTGAACAGTGGTAGGTGTTGCTCACTATGTTCCACAAGTGATGGATTTTAAAGGACTAAAAGATGTCAGTTTGGGCTTCCACTGGTGTTTTTGTACGACTGAGTGGCAGACATAAGCAGAGGAGTGCTCATTGCCTTCATGCCAGTACCCATGAAAACATTTGTGTTTCAGTGTTGTTGTGGGTCACAAGCAGCTGTCACGAATATATGCAGAAACGAAGGATCAGACTTGAATGTGCGTTCATAGAGAGCAGGCGGAGTCCAGTCTGGTGGCAGCCTTAAGCTTCTGTCCAGTGTTACACAAGCTTCATGACTTTGATTTTAGTGAGACACTAGCATAATGCCACTACTGCAGTAATGTACCCAGACTGCACTAGTCTGGAGAATGTTTAGAGAAGGCCTCTGGGGAATGCTGCTCTCTACCTCCTTCTGATCTGCATGAAATTGGGAAAAAGAGAGAGCAGAAGAATGTGCTGCCTTCAGTATTAAATGTTGCCTGCTCTCAGCCATCACTCAGACCTGGGTGCCATAGCAGAGCAGCTCACTTTGTGTCCAGCTCTGACCATAGGTATTGCCTTGATCACTGAGAATCCACAGCCGAGCAGAGTCTGCACCTGAAGCTCAGCGATTTTTTTTTCCTGTTACATTGGTTGTTTCGGTTCCCTGCAGCAGTCAGTACTCCTTCTTTGATACTTCGGAGTGGCAGCCTAGACATCTTAGTAACATGCAACTGGAACAAGACCCTTGGGTCACCCTGTGCCTGATATTGTGAGCACTGTGGCATTTGATCCTTCTCATAAACATCAGCCTCCTTCTTGAAGCCGTACAGTTTTCTCTCTCTCCCTGCTCCCTTCTCCAACAGTCCCAGTTCAAACCATTATTCTTCTGAGATTAAAAAAAAATACAGTTTTGCATCTCCAGCCCAAATTTATCTGTAGCTTTCCCCCATTCCTTCTTTTCAAATACCCTTTTCTTTTCTAGCGTTCCCTTCAACCAATCCCATCCCCTGCTCCTTTTTTGTTAGATGAGACTATTCAAGCTTGTTTACTGCCTTCTATAAGAAATCAGGACAGATATTTGAGCTAGCTACTCTGTAAGTTACTGACTTGTTGGGACAGATTATTATGGGTTTAAGCTGTAAGAGGGGAGATTCCGACTGGATGTTAGGAGGAAGTTCTTTACAGTGAGGGTGGTGAGACACCAGAACGGGTTGCCCAGGGAGGTTGTGGATGCTTCCTCCCTGGAGGCGTTTAAAGCCAGGCTGGATGAGGCCTTGAGCAGCCTGCTCTAGTGGGAGGTGTCCCTGCCTATGGCAGGGGGTTGGAGCTGGATGATCCTTGAGGTCCCTTCCAACCTAAACCATTCTGTGATTCTATGAAACAGAGTGAGCTACATACAATCCCGGTTATCTGGATGCTACACACATTGACAATCCCAGGCTGTTTCTGCATTGCTTGGCAGAGAATGATGCGCTTTGAACTGAGCTCTATGGGTGTACTTGAGCTGCCTACACTGCTCTGTGACAGGGCAGGCCTTTGAGGAGCAGGAACGTGCCCAGGTCATCCCCAAAGGGCACTGTCAATGTGTAGCATACTGCAAGGCATGGCAATGGCCATCCTGCAGATATGTTTTGGCTGTGTTCAAAGCAAGGTGCCTTCATTCCACGCATTTAATGTCTTTGTTGTTGTTGTTGTTTTTCATCTAGTGGCTTTTTGCCAGGCTGGAATACTGGCAACAAGAGCTCATTTTTTTTTTTCATTAGACCTGTTCAGGTATTCCTTTTGTCATCGCAGCATATCGACAACACGCTGAGAACACCTGATGGATAACATCCCTTGTAGTATCCCTCCAGTCGATAAAACCTTTTAAAGATCATTAAAGGGAATGTAAAGAATGGGCTGTAATATGAGGGGTCACTGAAAGTACTTGTACCCTTTATGTCAGTTCATAGTTCAGTATCCTAGTAATAAAGCTGCTTCTCTTCCTTGGGATCAGTTTTGCATAGGAGCGTAATTCTGAAGTCAGCTAAGACTTAGTAGGAAATATGGTTGCATCACCTTAGTCTCCCAGGGACAGATCTTCCTCCGTAAATCAGGACAAATCTTCCTCAAGCCCCACAAAGACTGTGGAATTACTCTGACTTTGCACTGCTGAGAACAAATGAAGGCTAAACTCCACTTCTCAAATATCACGTGTGGCTCAGCAACCTACTGCAATTACTTGCAATCTGAACGGGCCAAATCCTCTCCAGATATACCCAGAACAGCTTCAGCAGGCTGAGATACACGCACCTCTGCAGAAAGAGATCTGCCCGCCAGGTCGGGAACCTCTAAGTGCTGATGAATGGCTGCAGAGTGTCTCCATATGGATTGTTTTGTCTCCCTGAGAGAAGTACTCAGCAAAGGCCAGATCTTCAATCTGTGCACAGCAAGGGGGATTTCACTGTCACAGGGGAACATGAAACACTCCAAAACAGAAATCGCCCACACGCCTGCAGGGCTTGTTTAAATGTACTCTAGAAACCGGTCAGCTAAAAATGTCTGAGGGAGAGCTGAATTAGCCATAAATTGCAGGCTTGAAAATGCTCATGTGAACAGCCAGAAAAAAAGGAACTCTTCACAGGAGATGGTATCTTGGCGTTAGGTCAAAGCCCATTGTTACAACATGACTGCCTCCTTTTGCATGAGGGTCCTAGCAGTGTGCACTTGCACAGATATTCTTCCCTTCTCACATGAAGACAGAAAAGGTCTGAAGATGTTAAAAACTGTATGCTTACTTTCTTTTGTAAATCTTATTTATCAGCTGACCTCTTGCTGACCATCAGCAAGATCTGGCTAAGACAGGAGTACTCAAAGAACTCTAGGGAAAAAACAGCCTTTTCTGATTCACCAGACACCCCTCATTATTCACACCCCTATAAGGAGCAAAGTGGCTATACAGCCTGATGAAGGAGACCTCCATCAAATGTCCAAAACCGAAAGTAACCCAGTATACACAGTCCTTCCAAATGATGCAGTTAATATCACCCAGGTTACCTATAAAACTTCCTAGTCTGGAAGAGTAATTCAAAAGCATGACATATTGGGATAGTAAGTTATAAACTCCAGGCTAAGACACAGCTCTACAAAGGGGAACTCTGTCTGTACCCTTTCGCTCCAGACCGTGTGTCTGCACAATAGCAAACAGCACAGCAACGTGGGAGTGTGTGATGTAATCTCCCTTTAGAGCAGAGGGTTCTCCCAAAACCTCTGAGCCTTCCCTTATCAACACCTTTTCTTATATAAGGCACGGAAAAAGAGATTTCTGCACACCAAGTTGTGACTAATTAGTGAAACTAAGGCACATAAGTTACAGTGGGAAATAACACTGCCATGGTCAGATGCCTTGTTACCTGTCTGAGATTCTCTGAAGAGGAGGAAGTGTGCCTGACTGCAGCTCCTGCCACTTGTTCCCTGAGCTCTGCCTTTCCTGCACAGTAGTTCAGGTTAGACTCAGGCATCAAAATCAAAATCACCAGAAGCTACAGAGGCCAAGGGTGGCAGCAAGTCAAGGCTGCTGGCCAGAAGCGTGCTGAAAACTCAGGAAGCAAGAGGCTATGCTCTGCATGGGCAAATCTGGGGCGATGCTGGGGCAGTGCAAGGAAACACAGCTTTGCAGAAAACAGGAAACTGCAGAGACTAGAGGGCAAATGGAGCATGCTCACAGGGCGCTGAGGTGTGCTGAACAGTCCTGATCATCTTGAAGGTGGCTGGATGCATGCGATGGGTAGGGGACTGTTGCTTAGCTGCTTCATGGTCGGGTCTAATTTCTTGTAACCTCAGCAGGGCAGAATGGGCCGGGGCAGAGCCTGCCTGGGACATGTGTGGGAACTGCTGGGGCACCCCCATACTTTTCTAACTTTCTCATTCTAACTTCTGGGCTTTCAGACCTTCTGCAAATCCATAGTGTCTGCTGAACCCACTGGGAGCGGCAGTCGTTCAGCAACTGGAGACATCAGGCTTTGCTACTTTCACTCCAGATGCACTGCAAATCCTTCATGGAAAGCAAAAGGGTGCAATAAAAGCACCCAGTGAGTTCCTATGGAATCCTCGTTGTGTAGAGGGAATTCCTGAGTGATACAGAGCTGGAGTAATGAATCTATATCCCCAGCCTACTACCATAGGTCAAATTTTCTCTGAGTCATACCCAGGCACCTCAGGGTTCTGCTGCTGGGTTCTTACAGGATGTGACAACCACAGTCCTAAGATCAGATATCCCAGATAATCAGCTCAGATATCCCAGATAATCAAGCTAAGAACTTTCTTCAAATATCCCTGCACACTCTGCTGAGTACATCTCAGCCACAGCTGTGGCTTTTCACCAGGAGGGTCAGCAAACAATTGCCCTAGTGTCAGCTTGTAAATTGTGATTGACTTAAATATAAAATGAATTTCTGATAGAACTTATTTATTTGCCTTTTACAGTTTTGAATATCGAAGAGTCTTGAGTTTAAAGTCAGTTTTTAGACTAATAGGTGAACTTTGTTCTCATACTTACTACAATTTCTTCAGAAGTTATGGTTTCAGGAAAAAGAATATAATAAAAACCTCAGGATAAACCTGGTAACTCTCCTATATGTTTCCAAGCTCTAGCACCCACTTTTATCTTCTAACTGGGCCAGAGTAAGTTAGAAGTATTTCAACGGATACATTCAGACCAATAGGAGCATTAATACTTTGGCACAGTCCTATAAAATCCACCCACGGCTAGCACAGATTTGCACTGCACGTATTTCTGCTCACGTTTTCTCAGTTAAGAGAAAGAGTGGGACATTTTATCCATTTATGACTGCAAACTTTCTTCCTAAAAGATTGTGGCTTTGATATAACTTCAAAAGGGACAGAAAAAAAATCTTCCCTGTAACAGTTATGCAAACATGCAATGCCTTAAGAATCCCAGATTGACAGCATTGAAGAGCAGATCCTCCTGCTTATCTGACCAACGCACATTGCACAGGTAACAGCAAAGCAAATTTTCCTGCATGTCACTGCCTATGTGGCTTTGCTTAGCCACCTGTTGGAATGAAAGGTTATTTTATCCACTTTATTCATCAGCTCTTGATCTGCCAAATTAACCTGCTAACAAGTAGTAGCAACACTTCTGCTATTCTAGTTAAAAAACTAGACCAATCTTTCTTCATCTTGATGCGCCCAAAAAAACCACACTTGGCAGTGCCAACTATTAGTCCCTCATCCAAAATGCCCAATGATGCCTGCTTAGTGGGACATATATCCCGAATCATGGCATACAGTTACCATAGCCCCCACTCCCACTTTTTGCCCTCTTTAAGAAAGCCCCTTGCAAACACCTGTCTCATTTTGTTAAACAAAGCCAACTTCCAGGACGTTGCTCCCACTACTGAAACTAGACCCTGCAGTAAACAGAGTCCATAAATCACACACTAAAGCTAGATACCCTAGAAAATACCTGAGCAATGAATTTTAAGACAGATTAAATATGACCTGTCATTTTGTTCCAGTACAATGTCTTCTTCCATGTAATTATCATTTGAAGGTGAACTCAGTGTCTATTTAAGGAAATGCATGTATAGGCATTTATGATGCCTTTTTCTTAGACTATGGGGCACACACAAACCAGTGGCTCGACAAAGTCAGAATAGTAAGTATAATGTGCATCATGCAAAGCTTTGCTATCATCAGCCTGCCTTCTCTGCCGACTTAGCAAGAGGAATTTTTGCCATCAAACCGTGTGGTACACCTAAGAACAGAGGTATTAATCCTGCCTAAAACCCACCAGAGCCAAGAAGTCACATTCCTAGGCACAACTGGTGACTCAGAGCCATGTCAGACCATATGGATGTTCTGGAGATACTAAGTACAGGTTTTCTACATGTTGGAAAAAACATCTGAAACATCTGCCAAGTTGCATAGCTGTCGTATCAGCTGGCACAGAGACCACGATGCTCAGCTTTGCTTTCCACTTCAAGGTTTGAGAGATAGCTCCAGTATCTTAACTGTATACAGGGAGTCAGGGATTTATTTTTCCCTTTTATGTAAATATCTTATTTCCCTCACAGACACTGACACACCAGTGAGCTGCAGAAATAGGATTACATACTGCAGGTCCCTCTCTCCTCCCTCTCAGTTGCTTATTTACCAAACCACTCCCACTAATCCATTTTACTGGGTTTACTTCCCGCTTCCCACCAGCCTTACTGTCAGGTGCTTGGAGATGCTAAAAGAAAAAAAAAGCTTAAGAGACAGTCAACTCCAGAGCTGATTAAACTGAATCGCACACCACTGACTGTTCTTGAATCCACACTGATTTACACTAGATGAATATCTGTTAGAGCTGCTAGCATTCATGGTGCACTTGCCCAAATCCACAAACCATGTAATACTAATATAATCCAGATTCCTACAACCTGTACTAATTTATTGTCCTGGTTTGAGTTAGGACAGAACTAGTTCTGCTCAGTGATTTCACTTTTTGGCTCAGTCTCTTAAAAGTAACTGCATTTTCTCAGGTGAACAGCATACTTTTGCAGTGTCTTGTTTCTGGAAGTGAATGCTTGCTGTTAATAGTTGCTACTAAGGATAGGTGTGCTAGTTTGAAGCTATCTAGAATGTTTCGGTGAGAAGAATTAGATTACAGGCTGTGAAAAGGCAACAATGGTGATGTCTACTTCACTCATAGGCTTGCCGAGATGTATAAGAACAAGAACATAAATATAGGTAAGGGAGTTGCTCTCTGGGCTTTGTGGGCTCCCCCCTCTCTCTCTAACCTAACCTGCCATCTGTGTGACTAATCCAGCTGTTTCCTAACCCCCTGGCCTATCATAAGGCAAGATCTAGGGTAAGGTAGAGGGAGGTGGGAGGAAGGCGGAAGGGTGGTTGTGAGCCCCTTCTGAGGACTCAGGTTTCTGAGAGGGCTGTTGTGTTTCTGTATTACCTTTTAACTCATATATTTCTGTATATAACTGTATATACTGTAAATATCTGCTTGTACATTGTGCTAAGCTGTAAATATAAAGCTTAATTCAATTTCCAGAGCTGCTGAGTCTAGTCTGGGTGATTTTACAGAGTGTGGGAGGGCAGGTAACACCCAAACCATCGTAATAGGTATGCAGAGAGGTCCTTGCTCCTATGAAGACCAAGATCGCTGCTAAGTTTCGTGTACCACACTGCGGGTGCAGATAGTCAAGAGTCACACCTGTGACCTAGCAGGTGACACTAAACTAACAAGCTATTCCAATCCCGTATACACTGTGTTTGGTATAAAGATGAGAGATTGTAAGGGTCAAGCTTTCTTCTTCAATAGCAGGCATCTGAGGAGGACTCTGTGCATTCTGCTTTCAACCCCAATCCAGGAGTTCCTGAATCCAGTTCCAGAATCCAGTACTTGAATCTTATTTCTGTCTGCTGCTGAGTCCAGTCTGGGACTTCCTAAGTGCCTGCCCATAGCACCACTGGTGACAGTGATGCAAGTGTCGTCAAGGGGATTGGGTTCAATATTGGGTTTGCATATATTTTTATATATTTAATTTTAAAATTACCATTATTGTTTTCATTAAAGCTTTCTTAGTTATATTTTTTTCATTCCATAAGTGTCTCCCCCTTATTCCCTTTGTCTTTCCCTTTGGGAATAAGGGAGAGTACTTAATAGAGAGTATCTGTCATTTGTCTAGTGGTTGGCCCAGCCCAAACTCTTAACGTCTATGAATTGTCCTTTGACATCCTGCTTTCACTTCTTGGTGACAAGTCTTTCAGGGAAGGAGACAGAATGGTAGGTGTTTACAGACAGAGACATGGTAAAGCAATACCTGGAGGTATTCCAAATTTTGAACCAGTCATTCATCTGCTCTTGTTGCATGTTACAGCAATCGCTGGTTGTGAAATCAGTTTCCTTATACACAAAACAAACAGGCAAGTCCCACTGCTGACAGTGGGTCAGAGTCACAGCCTGTCCTAGAAATCGACAAATGTGGCTGCTGCCAGTGCTAAGCACCAATCCTTATTTTTTTTAGTAAAGTGCCATGGGCAAGATTCTGAAAAGAAAAGAAATATTCTTAAAAAGAGGAAATACCCCTTTGTCACCAAGACCAGAGGAAAGAAGCTGTTCCTCCACTACCAAACCGAGGGTGCTGTCACCATGTGTGTGACTTGCTGCAGCACAACACGGTACCATGTGCCTCTGGTGCTTGCTCTATGCAGCAGCACACATTCGTACTCTGCGCTCATCATGCAGTGTTCAATACTGCAGACGCCAGCATCAGACATAGGAAACTCAGGATGCTTAAAGAACCTTTGAAGAATCATCTCATACAAAGCTGTCATGGCTTAAGTTGAATTATTTGCTGCTGTTATTCAAGACCATCCTGCCTCATGCTACCTTCAAAATGGAAGTGCTGTCTGGAGCAAAGTATTATGGTGCTTGAAGTTCAGACTGTAACACGAGAGGCTTCCTGTTGTGGTTGCTGCTTTTGCCTTGCAGATTTTGGGTGTTGGCTCTTTCCTGTGGGAATGGCAGTGAGACGGATGGGAACTGGCTAGTTCCCTGTTTCTCTGCTTTACGCTACTGCTTCTCTGCTTTATGCTGCACTCTTTATTTTCTGCAAATAGGCTAAGGTAACTGTGCATTATATTATTAGTTAAGGTCGTGTGTTGTAGTATTATTAGCTGATTTGCTCAGTAAAACTTCCTATCTCAACTCTTTTTATCTCAACCCAGAGTTTTTAATCTCAGCCTTCACTTCTGTGCTGGGGGTAAACAGGCAAGTTCATCTGTTCATAGCACTTTAACCTGGTACAATATCTTCCTAGGAGTTTAAGGTATGTAGTAGTTTTCCAACTATTGAAGTTGATTGATATCTTTTGGTATTAGTTCCCTAATGAGGGAGGTCAAATCCATCCACTGGAATGGATTTTGGCATTTCTTATGACCATTCTGTATTGGAAGAACTGGAGTATTTCCAGGAAAAATGCAGGTGTGAAGGCTGCAGAATGCTTCTAATAGTTATTTTATGTAAAAAGCACTCATCTACTGGGGTGCACTTTATCACAGAAACCCTTAGAGCCTAAATCTGGTGATATGCTGAAGTTCTAGCTTTTGCAGGGGGAAATAAAATACCTCAGAAGAAATAGCTTTAGACAGATGAACTAAAACTACAGTAGAATTGTGATACCTTGGAGACAGTCACTCCCTTTCTTCCTGCTGTAGAAAAGCAGACATGAGGGAGTTTGATTGGATCTGGCCCTTTGAAACCACTAAATGGGATTTTAACTTAGGCACAATAGGATTTTTCTTTTTCTTTCTACATCAAATTGGATTCTTATGAAAGTGAGGCATTAATACAACAGATCCAAGCTCTGTGCAAATAAATTTCTGCCTGCCCTTTCCTACCATAACATTTAAGTCTTGCTATACTCTGCAAGCAGATGACTGCTCTTATTTCACTTCAGTGGTGGTAGGAGACAGATCTGTCAGAGATGCTGCAATGACACAAGTCCTAATTCCAGGAGATACATGGAACAAGGGCCAAGGAGGAGGATAGAAAAGGAGAGGTGGTCAGATGGGGATGTGACAAAGGACAGAGCAAAGCACAGTTACAGAGTCAGAGGCTGCCAACACAGTGAGGAGACTCTTAACTTTGGCAGCACCCAGATTAATCCCCTTACTCTGTCTCTAACCACCTCCACCTCCCAGCCAAAAACTGAGTGAAGGATTTCTCACTCACACTGGTTAAGCCACTTTAGCTCAACAACATGTGATAATACGCTGTGTCGAAGGCAGAGATGCCTCTGTGGTGAAGCATCTGATTTCCCAGATTTTATCAATAAGTATCTTTTACAGTGGATCAAGGAGTCTGAATTACTAGGGAATGCTGCCAGGCACTTCAGCACATCCTTTTAGCAGAGCTGTTTTAGGAAGGACTCATTGATGAAAAGAAATGCTCTAGTTACTCTGTCAAAATAAAATTAATAGGATTTTCTTTTATAGCTGTCTATCTCAAACCTGAGCACTTTTCAGCTTAGTGTTTGCCAGCAGCATGAATTTCAACAACAAGAAGATCTAAGAGGAAATGTCACTTTTCTCTGAGCCTAATGTCTGTTCAAGCATCTGACTTGTATGTTGATATTCACACTATTTACAAATAACAGGTGTCCACATTGAGTACTGGTATTATTGCTCACCAACATGAAGGATAAGACTGTTATGTGAACTCCCAAAACCTTTCAAGGCAGCTCTAAATCTGTCTGCTTGCATTTCTTTTTTGTTTCTCCCATCACAGCAGATTTGAAGAGTGATTCCTTGGTAGACAAGAGTTGCCCTGGAAATGTTCCTGTAGGTATATGTTGCATCCTTGGCAGAAATAATTCACTATTTGGCACTAGGCAGACTGATACAATAGCTCGTTTTGAAATGAATACAGCTTTCCACGTGGAATTGGATCAATCCCCTACAAGCAGCCAATGGTAGATTACGAATTACAAGTAAGAGGTTTTGCACAGTAGTCCCAGTTCAAATGGGCTCTAGTTTCAGTCTCCCACAGATGAATTTGAAAAGTGCAGCCACTACAGTGAAAGCTTTCCAACTCTAACAAACTAATAAGCATTCATTTAAGCTAAACTAGAATAGCAAAGATATTTAAGTAAATTTAATACGAAATTCAATACAGACTTCTGTTTTCTTGTTTGAATTCTCCCTCTTTGATGATCTTGGGCACACTACCCTTCAAATCCTCCATAAATTTTTCAGACAACCACAAAATACATGCAGTGGTCTACCACTGGGATATCCTAGCCAAGCCTCATAACATCTAGAATGAAAGAGTTTAAATTTATTTTTCCTTCTTCCCCTCCCCCCAAATATGACTCAAAAATCACAATGTTGAAAAAAACATCATTTAACCCAAGCTGCAATTCAGATGTCACTACACTGTCTCACGAGTGTTAGGGGTTCCATACTGCATTCTCTACCGTAGGCTGTGTCACTCAGCTGTGCTAACAGAATCACAGACCCTCATGGGATAAAAGAGTGACATCATGAAGCCAGAACAGCGAAGTGTTGCCAGAGCTGTACTGAGACCACGAGAGGAGGAAAGAAACTCCTATCCATCCAGGCTACAATTACCACAAGGTACTTTCTTCTGTAAATGGATACTTTGGTTTTGCAGTTGGAACCTTCATAATGTTCAAATATTATCTTTTCCCATCAGAAATACGATACATTATTTAGGTGAAGAAATTATTCCCATTCCCATCTCTCAATGTAACCAAAGTCAATATTTTCTAACTACTGGAGACCTATGCAAGCACATCTATTGCAAAGACAGTGAACTTAAACAGCTTCCACACACAGTTTTGGATTCATGTATGGGTTTACATTAAAAGAAACAAGGTTCGAATTTGATTCTGGAGGTGACGATACTGAAGCAAGAAAAAATTGCAAGTGGGGTGCCCAGATGAAAATCCCACAGATTACCATACAGTTTTGAGTTAAAGGAGCTTGCCTCAATTCAAAATGTTGCAATTAGTGATGGGTCTGAGCCAAAAATCTCACATCCCACATGCAAATTTTGAGCACTAGCAGAAGTGGATAAGCCAGTGTTTCCTATCTCTACAGCTGGCCAGGCCAAAGCTATCAACATTCCCCAGCAACTCACAGCAATCTAATTTTGGACAAGTTCTTACTAATCTGAACATGACGGCGCTCTCCTATTTCTCCTCCTCACACTCAAGACTGTGCACTGAATATGCACCTACCTTTACACAGCTAGGGTACAGTGTAAAAAAGTGACTTCCCAATTAAAACACATATTGACTACAGAATGTATTTTGCCTTTAGGATGCCTTTTAACCAAAACAATGTGTCAAGCAAGCCTTGGGTCAACCTTTATGGAGTTGATTAGCCCTAAGCACACTAAAAGCGTCTGGAATCTTACCTTTTTATGGCTTTGTAGCAAATGATGACAACTATGAGGAGGAACACTAGTGTGGCACAGCATACTGCAATGATAATAACCAGGCCTGGCCACCAGGTTTCTTCAGTGGGACAAAAGGTAGACCTGGGAGCTGTAAAGAGTGTAGAAAAACAGATGAGTTCTCCCAAATGGATAGTGTGTATGTAATCAGATATGCTTCAGTCACCCATACAATAGCACTGTGCCAGGTCCACAGATAAATGCAAAGAGACTATTTCACCTTTAGGACCTATTTTTTGCTCAAGCAATCAGCTGCTCTGTTTGATAACATCTATTTCATGTCATGGTCCCCAGATGACCAAATCCACCGTGTCAGTGTTGTTCACAACACAGTGCTGAACATGAAAACAAAAGTCTCAGCTCTGCTACTTGTGGGAAACCCCTTCCTCCCTCTGCATTTGCTGGCTTCTGCTGAATTTGAGAGAGAGCTGCTACACTGATAAAGGTAGACTTTCGAGCCCAATTAGGGGAGGTTTTTCAGGGTCCCACAGCAGAGCCTACTAATCAGGATTTCAGCTTCTATCATTGGAGCAAGGAAGAGGGACTCTTTACAAGAACAAAAGTTTACTGTATTTATTAATTGCTTTTAGAAGAATATAGCTGACAAGCTGCTTTCTTATTGCATTGTCTTTGAACTATTAAGTCCAATATTTAAAAATCTTAGCTCATGAAATTATAAGCAGTTATTATTACTTTTTTCCCCATCCAATTTATGGCCATGTAAGTACCACCCAAAACGAGTGATGTTTTTGCATCAGAAGGAGTACTAGTGACACTTAGCCAAAATATTTTCCTTCAGGGCCATATTCCTGTTCACATGGTTTGAGGGTACACATTTCCTGAAGGACAGTGAGCAACAATGCCATGAGCAGTATCAGTGTACTGCAGAGGCGGAAGAGACCCTTAATGCAATGTATGCAACCACAGAAACTCCATGAGAATCTGGGTCACCGTAAATGAAGTTTAATAATCCATCAGTAAATGTGGCTGTCTAAGTCTACATGTTCAGTTAAGTATGGGAGAGAATCACATATAGCAGAAGACCTTTTTTTTTTGAGTCTCAATGATTTGATCTGATGTATAATGTATTCTCAACTTCGCACATCACAAATAGCTGCCCAAGTTAAAATGGCATCACACTTGCACCATATATTGTGATCCAACATCTCCTGTGCCTCCTGTGTTTGATTAGGAAAAGACATACATATACCCTCAGGTTAATGCTCATTAGGTTAAATTCTGAAATACACAATTACTGAGAAAAGATTTTTTTCTCCCCAGTTGCATGATCTGTAAAAAAACTGGCAACATTCACACCAAGAAACCCACAGAAGCACCTTACAAAAAGACTAAGTGAAGAACTATCAGAAGCCATCAAAATAATAAAGCAAACAGTTTGGTAAGTCATAGGCAGTTCAGCATTTGGTGGCACACACTATCATATTTGTCCAGCAAATATCACCTTCAGTTTATTGTACATATACTGACTGTGGCATGTGGGATGTGTATGTTTATGCATTTTTGGTTTGTGGGGGAGAAAAACAGAGCTCAAAGATTAAGTAATTTAAAGGACTAGTTCATGGCTCCTCTTCTGACAATGTGTCAACTTTCAGACTAACTCAGCAACTGAATTTCTACTTTATTACTGTGTCAACTGCAGAAGCCAGTTTCCAGTGGGTGACAAAACTATCTGTTGTCTTGTGACAAAGCTGATGTTTTTAGTATTATCTGAAAGTTCTCAATAGTGTTATTTTCTAAGATTCCAGAACAGTAGGCATTTCACAGATGACTAAATGTTTGCTTGAAGAATCAGGCAGTCTCAGGGCAGACTCTACCCTACTTGTGTTGTCCTGACAAACATGAAAAGTTGTAGTGAAATCAAAGAAAATACATCTATCAACAGGTCCTATGTAGAACTTGATTAGATCATAAAAAATGAGGCAAGTGCAGCTATCTTTATTTAGTCTCCATTCCTTCTCAAAGGCAAGATCAACCCAACTACTCATAAAGCAAAATGAGATAGTGAGCAAAATGGGTTGCTTCTTAGAATCACAGAACCATAGAATCAACCAGGTTGGAAGAGACCTCCAAGATCATCCAGTCCAACCTAGCACTCAGCCCTAACCTAACCACTAAATGCCTCATCCAGGCTTTTCTTGAACACCTCCAGGGACGGTGACTCCACCACCTCCCTGGGCAGCCCATTCCAATGGCAAATCACTCTCTCTGGGAAGAACTTCCTCCTAACACCCAGCCTATACTTTTCCTGGCACAACTTGGCACAACGATGAGGCTAACAAATGGCAGAGAGAGGATAGGAAGCAAGGTTTGTCACATGCCAATGCACCATGTGCTCTTTGATATTATCACAGAAATATGTAGGATTTAAGAATTAATACAACTCTTGAGAGCCTATATGTAGGTACCGATTATTTACTCATGTTATAAAAGCTTTGACAAACTTCAGGAAAACAATTTTCATGGCCACTTCCTTCTTTGTATCACCTCTTTCAAAGCCATTGTAAACCTGGTGTAAAAAAGCCATTGTAAAAAAGGTGTGTGGATTCAGAACCAAGCTGTGCTCTTCCTCTTGGTGTGTAAAGGAACAAGAAGCCACATACTGTTGTCATTCACAGTGATGTATATGTGGAAGACATCCCTGGACTCAGAGAGTTCCTTTGTCATCACCAGAGGATTACCAAGAGCTGAGGGCTGGACAGCCTCTGGTTTTTCCTCTGGCACTCGTGCCCAGTCTCATGTGAGCGACTTCAGCTGTTCAGAGGATTATATCCCCCTGATTTGACTAATTCCTGGCTGCTCTTCACTGGTCTCAAGATCAGCTGAATGGAGAAAGTGATTTTCACAGTGCCAAACAACTCAAGGAAAATGTACTTTTCCTCCTAAGCTCTGAAGTGTCTTTCTGCCCATAGAACACATGGTTGGGTGGAAAGCAGTAGGAAAGTGATGACATTTTAAAGAAGTTAAGCAGAGTGAGTTAAGCAATCACAGTCTGTCATCCTCACAGAAATCCTGCAAAAAAACCCCAGTTCTAATTCAATTAATAAAATATTAAAATAAAAAATTGATGCTAAACAGCATAGGTTTAGGAGAACATACCTTGTTGAACTAACTCTAAGTTTTCTGAGAAGATTAACAGTTTGGTAAATCTGTGTTAGTGCTTGTGTGATACCTTTAAACTTTGGTATGACATTTGACTTAATTCCACATGACGTTTGGGTTGTTAAACTATAAAGCTGCACAGTCTAAGTGCAGCACACGTAAATTGAGTTAAAAGCCAGAGAACTGGTATGTCTCAAAATCACACAATTATAGAATCAGCCAGGTTGGAAGAGACTTCCAAGATCATCCAGTCCAACCTAGCACCCAGCCCTGTTCAATCAACTAGACCATGGCACTAAATGCCTCATCCAGGCTTTGCTTGAAGACCTCCAGGGACGGCAACTCCAACATCTCCCTGGGCAGCCCATTCCAATGCCAATCACTCTCTCTGGGAAGAACTTCCTCCTAACATCCAGCCTATACTTCCCCCAGCACAACTTGAGGCTGTGTCCCCTTGTCCTGTTGCTGGTTGCCTGGCAGAAGAGCCCGACTCCCACCTGGCTACAGCCTCCCTTCAGGTAGTTGTAGACAGCAATGAGGTCAGCCCTGAGCCTCCTCTTCTCCAGGCTAAACAACCCCAGCTCCCTCAGCCTCTCCTCATAGGGTTTGTGTTCCAGGCTCCCCACCAGCTTCGTTGCCCTTCTCTGGACATGTTCCAGCACCTCAACATCTTTCCTGAATGGAAGTGCCCAGAACTGGACACCATACTCAAGGTGTGGCCTGACCAGTGTTGAGTACAGGGGAAGAAGAACCTCCCTTGTCCTACTGGCCACACTGTTCCTGATACAGGCCAGGATGCCATTGGCTCTCTTGGTCACCTGGGCACGCTGCTGGCTCATCTTCAGCCTATTATCTACCAGTATCCCCAGGTCCCTTTCTTCTGGGCTGCTCTTCAGCCACTCTGTCCCCAGCCTGTAGCACTGCTCAGGGTTGTTGCGGCCTAAGTGCAAAACCCTGCACTTGGCCTTGTTACATCTCATCCCATTGGCCTCTGCCCATCCATCCAGCCTGTCTAGGTCCCTCTGCAGGGCTCTCCTACCCTCCAATGGATCAACATCTGCTCCTATCTTAGTATCATCTGCAAACTTACTGATGCTGGACTCAATCCCCTCATCCAGATCATCAATAAAAATATTGAACAGGACTGGGGCCAGGACTGATCCTCGGGGCACACCACTAATGACTGGCTGCCAACTGGATGTGGCACCATTCAGCACCACTCTCTGGGCCTGACTTTCCAGCCAGTTCTTGACCCATATCAGAGTGAATCTGTCCAAGCCACGAGCTGCCAACTTTGCCAGAAGTTTGTTGTGGCAGACGGTGTCAAAGGCTTTGCTGATGTCCAGATAGACTACATCCACAGCCTTCCCCACATTCACCAAGCAGGTAACCTGATCATACAAGGAGATCAGGTTGGTCAGGCAGGACCTGCCCTTCCTAAAATCTTTTCTCTCTGCAAAGTCCACATGAGCACAACGCCTTTTCCCCTTTGTCCTTATGATTTATGAAGTATAGATGTTAGTTAGGTTTACTCTTGGAGGGCCAGCACCTTCTCCCACTACAAACAGCACCAGGACTAAATGAATAAAATTAATAGATTATTTTCAGATGTACAGTGGGTGACTGGATCCAACTTACTGAAAACAAATTCATGAAATGTACTTCCAAAGTCAAGGCATCCTGCAAACTATTTCAGTACCAAAAAAACTTACACACTTGTGTCCTCTAAGTTTGTTTTGAAGGCTCAGCATAAAGACATAGCTCTAGTTCTAATGTTAGCAGGTATCTGTACACACATGCTTCTACCCAGAAATGTGCATACCAGGAAGATTATCTTAGCTACAGAGGGTTTCCCTCAATGTCCAAGCACAAAAATAGAGGTTGTGTCACCAGAAAGGAAGTTTCCATAAAATTACAAAGAAGTCTCTGATTTCTTTTTAGGAAACCTAAGAGTGAGTTGCTCTCAAAATTGCTTGGTGCTGTCAACCCCACAAAACAGTGATGAAGTTGTTTAACTTTCTGGATTAAGCATTAAATTGCTTTGTGGTTGTTAGAAAATTGACACACGCTTATGCTGCTGTGTCAGAATATAGAAACAAGACTTGGAATCCTAGGATATGGCCTCAGGTTATCTTTAGTGAGCATGGCTGTACTTTATAAAGCTCAGATGTTGGGAATTTAGTACTCTCATCATTTATTTTGACTAGGGTTATTACTTTCCATTGCAATATGGGTTGTAAGCTAGTAGCTCTTTGTGTGGGAATGCTGAGACATCAGGAAGCTACTACTAAGTCTGTCAGGACACAGTAAGTACTTCATCACGAGGGTTACGCTTGGCAGAGTTGGTGCCTCAGCGCAGCCTTCAGCAGCAATGCTAAGGCAGGGAGAGTGGATCAGGGCATCCTTTCCCACCAACTCTCACTCATCAGCCAGCCCAATAAAGCAAAGCAATGGAAAACAAAACAGAAAAAAAACAAACCCAAGCCAAAAACAGGGCTGAGCTGGAAAATAGCTAAGGGAGGCAGTGACCCAAGCTCCCATGTACTCCATGCTCCCAGTCCCAGGGGAAGTGTCTCTGAATGAGGTCTGAGTATGTCAATCCACTTACAGGTTCAGTTCCAGGCAGCTGAGGAGTATGCACTGACATGACATGGAAAGGTGACAGTGACCCCCACACACACCTCTCTACAACAACAGCAACTTCATGCCTTAAAAGGAAGCACACTTTCAAGATAAATCAGAAGTGATTATTGGTTTTCCTCCTGCTTTTATTCCTGTTCTTGCAGAAGGTCAAGAACACTGGCGTAATCATCTTTATGAGACATCTGCCCGTTTTTAATATCATATACAAACAGCAGGCTAAATCCTGCCATCTTCTTGCCTGCAGCATTCCTTTTGCTATTGCAGGGCTGCCTGAATCAGCCATGCACTTTTAATTAGCATGCTAGGAAGCAAGATTGGATTTTATTTTAAAGACAGGTTCATATTCCAACGGTCTCAGTCATGTATTTTAAAGATCCACTGATCTACTGGCTAAGGTGGGGGTTGGGTTTCTAGTCTCATCTTGACTCTTATTTGGTGTATTATTTCGGTGTATTTACATCATTTGCATGTTGGCATCTCCATTCGCAAGACAGAAAGAAGCCAGTAGTTCCTACGGCCGTCATCACACCAGGATGCAGAAACAAGCTCAGAAAATGTGGAAAGGTTTAGATGTGATTTCACATATCGAGGTATATGAAAAGACTCCCAGGATATTCTGATAATTATGCGAAATAACTTCAGTTCTGGGAGGAAAAACCCTGCAGAGGAACAGTTACACACACCGACACCAAGGTTTGGATACTTAATCTATAAGCATTGTGCTGTGTAAAAGACAAGAACCAAGGAAAGCCTTTGCTACATACCCACATCTTTTCTGAGAAAGCTGATTTTAGTGCTGAGTCTAAGGCCTGGTATCTTATTTTCACAGAAGACTCTTCACTCCCCCTAGAAGTGTAAATTCATCGTCAAGTGACTGCTGATTAACTGCTGATTAATAAAAAAGGGCCAAGAGTTCAAGTGATGTAAATTAGTAGAAGCCCACCTAGCCATGAGGCTAGTGCCACCTGAGGACCTAGTCCTAACATCTGGATAATGATGCTCCTAAGCATGGCTCCAAGTTTTGTCGAAGGTCAAGAGCTCAGCCCCCAGAGCCCTGGAGACTGTGGGTTCTCCAGGTGCAGGATTTGTAACCTATGGTGGGATGATGGACAGTCTAGATCAATGGACCGAGATCAATCATATGAGGTTTAACATGACCAAGTGCTGGATCCTGTATTTGGGTCACAATAACCCCCAGCAGTGCTACACAGGCTTGGGGCGGAGTGGCTGGAAAGGTGCCCAGCAGAAAAGGACCTGGGGACATTGGTTTACAGCTGGCTGAATGTGGGCTATAGTGTGTGAGGGGGCCAAGAAGGCCAACAGCATCCTGGCTAGTATCAAGAACAGGGTGGCCAGCCGGTCCAGGGAAGTGATTGCTCTCCTGCACTCAGTACTGGAGAGGCTGTACTTTGAGTGCTGTGTTCAGTTTTGGGCCCTAACTACAAGAAAGGCATTGAGGTGCTCAAGTGGGTCCACAGATGGACAAGAAAGCTGATGAAGCGTCTAGAGAACAGGTCAGGGTCACAGGATGTTAGGAGTTGGAAGTGACATCGGGAGATCTTTGGGTCCAACTCCCCTGCCAGAGCATGACCACATACTCTAGCTCAGGTCACACAGGAACGCATCCAGATGAGTCTTGAAAGCCTCCAGAGAAGGAGACTCCACAATCTCTCTGGGCAGCCTGTTCCAGCGCTCCCTTATAGTAAAGGAGTTCTTCCTCATGCTGAGGTGGAGCTTCCTGTGCTGTAGTTTACATCCATTGCTCCTTGTCATATCACAGGGCACAACTGAGAAGAGGCTGTCCCCCCCCTATTGACACCCATCCCTCATACATTTATATACATTTATTAGATCCCCTCTCAGCCCTCTCTCCAGACTAAAATGCCTCAGGTCTCTCAGTCTTTCCTCATGAGGCCCTTAATCATCCTTGTAGCCTTCCATTGGGCTCTGAAGTAAATCCCTGCCCCTTTTGAACTGATGAGCCCAGAATTGGATGCAATATTCTAGGTGGGGCCTCACTAGGGCAGAGTAAAGGAGAGAAGGCTGTGCTTAAGTTTTATGAGAAGTGGCTAAGGGAAATGGAGTTTTGGGGAGACCTCATAGTGGCCCTCCAATACTTACAGGGGGCCTACAGTAAAGATGGCGAGAGACTCTTTAGCAGGACAAGGGGTAATGGTTTCAAACTGATAGAGGGGAGATCTAGATTAGGTATTAGGAAGAAATTCTTTACTGTGAGAGTGGTTGAGAATGTGGATGCACCCTCCATGGAAGTGCTCAAGGCCAGGCTGGATGGGACTTTGAGCAACCTGATCCAGTGGAAGGTGTCCCTGCCCATGGTGGGGGAGTTAGAACTAGGTATCTTTAAGGACCCTTCCAACTCAAAACATTCTATGATTACCCCTTTTTTTCTTCTCCCTCTTCCCTGCACTTGGAATTCCCTACATGGGCTGAACACACAATGGCAAACATTCACATTTGGAGCACCTTTGTATGTACCTGAAATGATTAATTCTGAAGACGCAGGAGCTGTAAGATATGAATGGATGCATTTGCTGTCTGTCTCCCTGGCAAGTACAAAAATCACTTCATCAATCTCCCTTCACAGTCATTGCCTGCAGACATTCACACACGGACACACTTGAACTGCTGAAGGGGAGATGTGGGAGCACATCAAGTCAAATGCCAAAGACAATGTTAGTATCAATAGGAGCCCTGTGAGCTGGGTCAGCTCCTCTCCTTGGCTGGGCAGCTGCAGCATCAGAGACAGCCTGCAAAAGGCTGTAATCCTCTGCACTGCCTGTAGAATGCACGGCAAATATAGAGCCAAGATTGTGAATAGACTGAGAGAAGGGAAGGTAGAGACATTCGTAGACTGCATCTACAGTGGATCCAAGAGAGGAGCTGTTTGGGCAAGCCAGCATAAACAACATGAGCTGGTGGTGGCAACAGTCACCATTGTCAGCAGTGTGTGCACACAATTAAACCTTGCAGAAAGAAAAACTGGATTTGGCCATAACCGCTATGAGGCAATTTCTTTTCTCCATGGGAAGCCATGGTTATAACCAAATGCACTTAGCTGCTGGCTGGAGGGCTTTGCACACAGACTGATCCCCTCCTGGCGCCTCTGTGGCAGCTACAGTGTCGACCTCTGTAAATACAAAATGACTTAGAGGAGATATTGAGAGCAGATCATCTTAGAAGAGCAAGACAGTGCCAAATGTGCTGCTGTATGCTTGCATATATATGCCAAGAAGCTGTGGATGCCCCATCCTTGAATATGTTCGGGGCTGGGCTGAAAAGGCCTTTGAGCAACCTCATCTAGTGAGTAATATCTCTGCCCATGGTGAGGGGAAGGTGATCTAGATGAGCTTTAAAAATGCCTTCTGACGCTAACCATTATGTTGCTTCTATGATGTTTAAGTGTCTGGTACAGAGGTGTTTTGGCATTGTAGCTTCTGGGTGCAACAGTTGGGATGTGACCCCAGCCCTGCTGCTAAGCAGAAATAAACAAGCTCCAGAAGAGAGATACAAACACTAAAGCAGAGTGGATTAATTGGTAGCCACACTGTTACCTGTTTAGAGAGTTGAAGAAAAGAGTGCAGGATGGGCATCACAGAAAGCCAGACCTATTAACAGCCATCATTAACTACGGGACCTGGGGCAGTGCCGCACAAATGAAAAGCAGGAGTGGATGACAGTTTCAACAACAGATGAAGTCCACTTGAGGCAAGTTCATCTCCAGTAAACACAAAGATGATGGAAAGGATTAGTCCCCAAAGAGCAATGACCCAGAAAGCTTCTCTGCTGGACTTGTTCCCCGAGATCCCACGACAGGGAACAAGCACAGAAAGAAGATACTACCCATCAAAGAAAGAACTGCTTTAGACCAGCAATATCCTATCCCACTACCCTCTCCTTTGGAGTTGTAACTGTATATGATGTGCAATGGATTGGCTCAAAGAAAATAAGAATCACTAATTATGGAGCAAATTTTGAAACAGAAAAAAAAAAATCTAGGTTGGTTTACCTTTTTTTTTTTTTAAACTTCCTTACAGATCTGTGCCATTCCTGTTGCTTGCGATCTTAGGGTCATTTCCAGAGTGCCATGAGCTAGCTGTGTAAACAGCTCTTTTCCAGGAAACAGTGGTGTGCTCAGCAGAAAGGCTGCCCTGATTTACTGCCTCCCTGGAGTAGCTAGGTTAAATAATACTAGTGGAAATCAGCTATTCCTGTACCAAATGATACTTCTGTTTATCACATTATGTTGCAGACAAGTTTATACCATGCAGCTGCTCTGTGCATATGCTTCTACTACACTTTTAAGGGGGATACTGCAATTGCTACACAGTGGGAACGTCTGCTATAATAAAAATGTGTGGGATGATGCTGGAGAAATTCTCTCCCCTGCAGCTTTTGCACTGTAGATGCTGTTATTCTACACTCTTGGTTCCCTCATCTTAGTTTTCTCCCCCTTTCTAAAAATACTTGCCTTCTGAAGCAAGAAACATGTTCAGTTTTGTGCTTAACTGTGGAGACTGGAGTTTGCAGGAGGAGACAAAAAGGGGCAGTTCTGCAGTAGTTTTAGGAAGGTCATGGGTGACAGAGTCGTGCACAGCTCATTGCAAGAAACAGGACTGGAACTATCAGTGCAAATACAGCCAGTGAAAAAGGAAGGAGCTGGCTGGGGGAGTTTTAAATGTGGTGCTTAATATCCAAGCTTTAGAGGTTACTGAAGCTGCATGTATTTATGTTTGGGTTTTGCAGTGAATTTCACTAACTCCCCATGTTGCTTTGATGTCTTGGTAGGTCTTATGCAGCTGCTTTTCTTTGGTAGATTCAAGAGTCCTTTAGAAAACGTACATATCACTAGGACCAAAATAAAAATAATAGCAGGTGTAAGTATCAGTTGCCCAAGCAGGAAAGAAGCACGTTGTGAAGAAGCAGCTTGTGCAAAGTCACCGCAGCTCAGTGAAAAAGCCAAGAAACAAAATGTCTTTTGACTCCTGGCCAGTCCTACCCTCTGGATCATGTTGCCTCCACCTTAGGAGTAGAAGCAAACACTGGATTTGGCCATAACTACATTACAGGACTGGAAGCAGCAAACTCCCTAGTTGACTTCCTGGGCAGGTGCCAAATCTCTGCCCAAAGCCGGCATGCTGACGCCGTGCCCATGAGTTCTGTGCATCTGAAACCTATGGACAGAAACAAGGTGAGATTCCGTAAGATGACCAGGAAGGGCTCATCCTCAGCTTGTCGGATAGCTTGTACTGGTTTTGCACAGCTACAAACACAAACTAGGATTTCAGTTCAGATTCCTACATGCTTATGGTAGGATGATGATCATAGAATCATAGAATGGTTTAGGTTGGAAGGGACCTCAAGGATCATCCAGCTCCAACCCCCCGCCATAGGCAGGGACACCTCCCACTAGAGCAGGTTGCTCAAGGCCTCATCCAGCCTGGCCTTAAACGCCTCCAGGGAGGAAGCATCCACAACCTCCCTGGGCAACCCGTTCCAGTGCCTTACCACCCTCACTGTAAAGAACTTCCTCCTAACATCCAGTCGGAATCTCCCCTCTTCCATATGATGTATACAGCAGAGCAGTCAAAGGACTATCAAAAAAAGTCAGAAGGGAAAGTCTGTGCTCTAAATGATCGACAGGCTGAGAGCCAGATCTACCAGCCTTAATCTTATTAGGCTGTTGCTGAAGCTGATGGGACCTGCCAGAACTGAGGTATGACCCCACAGACAGGAGCAAAAGATGGTTTCAGTTGCCAAGGTCTTTTGGAGGAGAGCAGGGTTGGCAAGCATAGAGGGAGAGTCTGTTCTCTAAAGCATAATCTGGAGAAGGGGCAGCATTTAAAGGCCTTGTGGGAAAAAGGCTTTTAAGGAGATTACATCATAGCTAGTTTCTGTGTCAACCCTCGGCTCTGACATTTATCTTTACAATGGAGGCTCACGTCAGCCACTGCCCTCTGATCTGACTTTGTCACATGTTCTCCTTAGCAGCAGTCTCCCGATGAGACACTGTTTCTCCCCTGCCCTCTGATTCTCTCTCAGCAAAAAGAGTGGAATTGTTTTAACCCTAATTAAATCACACACCACTGGGTTCTGTCCCGAGCGAATGAGAATTGAAGCCTGCGCCTTGCAAGGCAGCCTCCTCCTTGCAGCAACATGGTCATTCTGAAGGGCTCCATGAGCACCAACACACTTTCCTGCTCTCCACAACCTGGAACAGTGCCGTGTTGGGCAGCACCAAGATAGCCCTAGTGACATCCCCAGATAGTCCTAAGCACTGCCTCCCCGTGAGAATTGTCACTTAGGAGAACCCTGCTGTGTTTGGTGACCTGCTTTCTGAAATGCAGGAGTTGTCAATCAGATTAGTGGGTATCTGGTGCCTCCAAGAAACAGGTCTCAAGTGCCAGAAAATCTGCTGTTAAATTAGTACTCTGGAATTTATTTTAGAAGGTGACCTGATTTCCAGAGGTTCTGAGCACTCAGAAAGCCAGGTTGCTTTACCTTGGGCACGTATGTACACAACTTTAAGTTTAATCTTCTGAATTTTGATACAGGCTTTATCCCCTCTTTCCTTAGGCAGAGTATCGCTATGCATAGGAGACAGATATTTGCCTCAGAATGTGGGTTCCCTCCTCAGCTCTCCACCTTGCTTCTTCGGTGATTTTGGAAAGATTTTTCTCCCCACTCTGTTACTCATTCTCCAGGATGGGGACAGATCCAAACTATTTCAAGATGCAAGGGTTAAAAAAAAGAAGTGCATCACAAAGGCTGCATGTCAGCACTGTTGTTACTCCTTCTGCAATTCTGTGATAGGGTACATAGATAAATTTCAAAGTACTTCAGCTACATTTCTGTAAGAACTAGCTGTATTTCCCCAACCCTCCCACCAACTACCTATTCAGCAAACACAGCAAGGAGGCCACATTATATGGCAGAACAACAGGAGTACAACACTGATCTAGGGACAGTAATTTCTCAGTTCTTTTGAACAGAGGCATGACTGAGAGACACAGAGATGTGCCAGCACAGTACCATCCACTTCATTGCACGAGCTCACATTCTGCCTCTCCAGTGATGAGCAATATACACAGAGAGCAGCAGCTATCCTCCAGAGGGGAAGTATCAGATCTGAGGATCATCTGCCTGCTTTATAAAGCTGTGAGACCTCATAATATTACAACAGTGGAAAATACATCCTGGAGAAAAGAGGCCTGAAAGCACTGAACCTTCATATTAAGTCTGTGTTTGCCATTTCAGCGCTTTTATACCTGAAAACATATTAGCATTTTCCAGTATTCAGTATTCAACAAGCAGTGTTCAATCAGTATTCAACAAGCACACACACAAGCATGCACACACACATCAGCTGTGTGCATCTATTCACATGCAGGTATCTATCCATTTCCCTCCTCTATTCTGCTTTGGCTGGCAGAGATTTTCTAGAGAGCATTTAACAACGAATATGGCATGCAGAGGTGAGTAAACTCCCCACAAGTTTTAAGGATGAACTTAACACCTGCAATAGGCTGCAACCGGCATTGCAGACCCAGCACTGCTGCCCATCCCTTGCCAGTATGCCCCATGCCCCAGTATGTCCCAAGACTGCTTTTGAGAGGATGCAGTTGACCACCTCACTGTGTGAGGCTCTGGCTTCCTTGACGTGTCTCATAACAAAGTTGAAAAAAAATCAGAAGCTTCTATTTTGGTATTTGCTGAGGAGGGCCTCCTGTCCACTGAGACCCACAGAGCTCAGCGCAAGCCTGAGCAGCTTCAACATGGACAGGAGGTTTGCTGCTGTGAATCAGCTTTGTGGAGACTTCTTCAAGCTTCTTGGGAAAAGGGCAAGCATTGGACCATGAGGCATTCAACAGCAGACAAAAGTAGGGAGCAATTAAAGAAGTGTCACTTCCAAACTGGAACTCACTGGGGACAAGAGATCCATTTGCCCCCTGAGCTCTCCTCCATCACATAAAAAATATCCACTGCAGTAAGGTATGTAAGAAGAGAAAGTGCCTTGTGGATTGTTGTCTCTTCCAGTCAAGCCAGTTTTCTTTCAGGCTATTTCAGAGGCTGTAGTAAGGGTAGAACAGAGGCTCATCACCAGCTGCCAACTATTTCAGAGAGACAGGCTCCTGCCTGGGGCTGTGCATCTAGGGAGAGCATCTCATGAAGAAGTGAATGCCAAGGGGAAAAGACGTGAGCAGAAAATTATCCTTTTTCCCCTGTGGCCCCCCTTGAGACCTGCTGCCCCCCACTCATCTCAGATCAACAGTGAGATAGTGCTTAGTAAACAGCACACAGAAAGCACCTGTTCTCTTCAAAGTAAGGTGGAAGGTTCTCTTCAAAATAATGGCTTAGGAAAACTGCTGGGAGTCAAGTACATTTTTAGATGTTAAAAGTCTTTAAAAAGCTAGCCTTTGCTTTTACTAAGCCTCAGGCACCCCTGAATGAATCCCTTCCCCAACAAGTGCTGTGAAGGCAGGTACAGCTGAGCCTGTTAAGGTTCTGCTGGTAGTGGCACCCATATGGACACTGTAGGTACATATAGTGAGAGCCCTTCCAGGCTGTTAATTTCTCTATCTGCTGATGTATGCTCCTTTGTCAGGGCTTTGTTGAAGCTGTATCATCACTGACAGAGAAGAAATAAGACATGACACAGTGCTGTTTTGCACCATGAGTTCTTGTCCACTCCCTCAGGCTGCCTTTCTTTCTTTACGACAAAGTGAGGGCACGGCCATAGGCTCTGCCCCTTGCTCCTAGCATAATGAATGCCTTCTCCTCCTTGCTGTGTGTGGTGGTGCAGCTTCCTCTTTGACAAGTGGCAGGACTGACCAATTCTGTAGCAATTACTGTCCATTTCTGAGCCTTAAAAAAACAATAATCTTCAGTACCTGACATTCACTAGTCTCAAATCCAAAGTTTACAGAGGTGAAAGAGTATTTCCGTTTCAAATATGATAACTCTGAGTGTCTGATAGTGTGGCTGATTTTCTTGGGATCTCCCAGCAGGTCGATGGCAGAGAAATAAGCATCACCTTGGATCCTCTTTTTACTGTTCCCTGCAGGGTGGGCAAGTCGCCTCCTTTCTGGAAGTCATGGTAGCTCACCATCAAGTCACCTGAAAGCTTATTCATTGTCCAGCTCTTGCAGTAAACAGGTCTTCAAAGGAGAGATGATATATGTTGACATTCAAAGAAATGAAATATGATTCTGGAAGTCTAAGCTCCTACGTGGACAATCAGTCTTTTGCCAGCAAACGATTAGTAAGATACCTTAAGGTTGGCAGATTCAACCCCAGAGAAAGGGGACAGATTTTCTTGGCATAATGTTCTCCACATAATTTGAATTAAGGTCCAGATTTGCACAACTTCTTCAGACTGAACAGTTTTCACATTAGTGCACCATCAAAGTCACTGGCTATGAGCTGTGAGCAAATTTCGATGCTACTGGTATCATTAAGATATCCTTAGCAGCTTTTTAATGAGTTGAGGAACCTCCAGATAATAGCAAAGATTGGACAAGCCTTGTCTCTTAGATTTGAAACTTTCTCAAAATTAGTGCTCTCAGGGAAACCAGAAACAAAACCAGTTTCAGACAGCTGCAGATTGAATTTGGTAACATAGACTGTGGAAGACTTGGAAATACTTGGAATATTTTCCTAAAGTGTTAGCAGCAGCAATTTCTAAGGCACTGGTTTATGTCTGTCTCAGAAAAACAAACCATTTGTCTGTTGGGCATTCAGAAACTATATGGAGAGACTATAATAGACATGTATATACTTTAAATTGGCAAGTACAGTTGCCTTTAAAGAATTCACTTTACAAAGAAAGCCATACAGCAAAATTGTATGTCTGAGTTTTAGGCAACAGCCAGCTGACTATGCAGCAGATAATTCTATTAGTGTACAGCACCTATATAAACACAATCCCTGTTTGATATTGCACAGTTTATTCCTTGTCTTATTTCAATGACTCAAGTTATTGCTAGAAGGGATATGGGTAACACTTAAAAATGTCCCTGAGGAGACCAGTTAATAAGTCCCATATCTAGTGCACTCAAGTTCCTCTTCCAAATTGTATTCATGTTCAACTTAATGGAAATGAAATTGATGATCCAGCCAGAGTACAATGGAATTGAAGTGTGAAATGACTTCCAAACCAAAGGTAAATTTAATTTTCTTAAAAATATTATTACATTTACCAACTGATACATTTTCACTCAGTGTCTATAAAATATAGAATACCTAAAATGGCAATGACATTGCATTAACAGATCAAGTCATTCCACTGTGCCAAATGCCCACCGTGAAGTCCTTGATCACCACTGAGAGCGCATTTATAACTCTGAAAGCTAACAGACAAGACACAAACCTTAGGAGTCACAAAAGCAAGCAAGCTGGTTGCTATCTGCCCTTTCCTCAAACTTTACACAAGTCCTACCTGGATCTGCACAGGTAGACTAGCTTTTGCTCACCATCACTCCCTACTGCAGCCAGTGCTGCAGAATGATGCCTCTAAGCTGAGATTGAGCACCTTCAGTTTGCTAAATCAAACCCAGCATTAAACCATTCTCTTTACTCCACTGCTAGTCACTTCCTTTGATAGTGGATACGAAATAAGATTATGCATTGCTTCCAGAAGGGAAGGAAAATGTCCAGGGATGATTCAATAGAATCTGCTCCATTGGTAAATGACCAGTTTAATAGTGCTCCCAGTAGAAGTCTAGTGTTTGCCAAGGAACAGATTTTTGTATGAAGTATTTCTAACCAATGAACTGATAAAATATCAGCTCCATTTAAAAGGCACTTCAGAATTATTAACCAATTCATTTTAATAACAATTTGGAATTCACAACTTGCTATTATATATATGTGGTTATAGTGTGATTTGATGTACTGATGGAAGTAGTAAAATAATTTACATAATTATTAATGACCGTTTCTGGCAGTGGCATCAGTTATTAACCTGTGTTTTTACTGTCTTAATGGACACCATGTACTTACTTTGGGATAACATCCCAAAGCTCCAGACTGTTGCTTCCTTGACCTGCTACATCAACATAACAACCACCCACAAATTACAATCAAACAGGCAGTGCAAGCCCTTTATATCACCTTTACAACAAAGATAATGCAGAAAACCATTAGAAAAACACACACGTTTGTGGGTCTGCTTTACCGAGGTCAGCTGCCTAGCCCTCCCTGCCAGAACAGCTTGTGTCAATTAAGAGTTTTCTTCTGACTTGTTGAGATGAGGCACAACTCCTTTTGCCATGAGCAGGGGAACCTACAATTACTTGTAAATCAGCAGCCTCTGACTCATCAGTAATTGCACTGAAGATTTCTTATCTTCTTAATCAGTGAAATGGTAGGCATGTACAAATGGACCGCCAACCACACAGGGAATTAATCTCTTTAGTTTGGCCAACTCCTTTTTCTTTAAAAGAAGTAGAAATCGAGCCATTAGGGTATGCCTCTCAGGCTAGAAAGGACTGTTCTGCTGCAGAATCAGTTGAGTATCTGCTGCTTAATTTTTTCAAAATTAGATAACGCTTTTAATCTATAGGTAACAGAACTCCCACTGATTCCTGAACTGCAGTATCATCTACCCTAAGGCCCTTACTTTTAAATACTTCAAAATGTATGAATAAGTATCAATTCAAGAGCATCAGTTTTCCCATAATACGGATTTTTTTACTGCATGAAAAATCCACAACAAATCTACAAGGTCCCAGAGCAGGGCAGAAGATTAATTATCTGCTTAAATAAAAATTAAAACTTGACAAAACATCTCAGAATTTGTTTTAGTGAAAAACTCAGAACTGGAAAAGCAACGGAAGCTTTGCTGGAACATGTCCAGAGAAGGGCGACAAAGCTGGCGAAAGGCCTGGAACACGAACCCTATGAGGAGAGGCTGAGGGAGCTGGGGTTGTTTAGCCTGGAGAAGAGGAGGCTCAGGGGTGACCTCATTGCTGTCTGCAGCTACCTGAAGGGAGGCTGTAGCCAGGTGGGGGTCGGGCTCTTCTCCCAGACAACCAGCAATAGAACAAGGGGACACAGTCTCAAGTTGTGCTGGGGGAAGTATAGGCTGGATGTTAGGAGGAAGTTCTTCACAGAGAGAGTGATTTGCCTTTGGAATGGGCAGCCCAGGGAGGTGGTGCCACGGTCTAGTTGAGTGGATAGGGCTGGGTGCTAGGTTGGACTGGATGATCTTGGAGGTTTCTTCCAACCTGGTTGATTCTATGATTGATAGTCTGATCTAACTGGTGGTTTACAAAGACAGAGAGTTTATAGCAGCCCGATATGAGGACATGTTAGGTGCATGAGTGATATCAGAATCCTATCATAGAAGTATTAGCATGAACTTACTTGCTTTCTAGTCACTACTCTTGTTCCTCAGACTTAATATAACATCCCAGATGTCCAAACTATTTTGGACTTTCTATTTGACTGCTGTTTAATAAATCTCCTCACCCTAAATAATTTTCTCATTTTGACTGGGATGTGAAGATTTGTAACTTCTATTCCTATGCCATAAACTGTGCTAAATACAAAAAAATACCAGGATTTTGAAGTCTTTATGTCTTTAGTGATAAAATCAGAGATGCCTGCAGTTTCAGGCAGTAAATCTAATAATTGCATTTCTGATTTAGGTGGGTGAATTCTGCATAAATCTCATTTTGGATTCTTAATGATTGAGTTCAGTGCACTAACACAGAAGGTACTGTCAGTGACATGAAAACAACATGATGGGGACCTGGACTAGAGTCTGTATGTGGTCATCATCCATGACTTCAGGCTGTGAGGAGGGACTTCAGTTTAGATTTGAAAGCTTAAAAATCCTGCCGCCAGTTTGTAGAGTCACAGTCCTCTAGGAAAATGAAAGTGTGAGAAGACAAGAACTACATTTTGGTTTTGCTTTGTAAATTACTAACAATGTTCTCACAGAAGACTGCAATTCACAGTATGACAGCTGTGTTACCAAAACTGAAAGGGCTTCCCTGTTTCAGCATTCTGCTGGCATTTAAAAAAATCACTGTCTAGACCAGACTTGTGGTAAAACAATATTCCCTCACAGGAGCTGTCATCATCATAAATCTCTTGGTGTAGGAGACGATGTGGCCCCTGCCACTGTAGCTCTCTCCCATTGCTGTTTAGTTTTTTGTAGATGCTGTTATATGAAGTACAAAAGAAAACACCTTCCCCAGATTATAAAACAAAATCACCCCAACAAATGGGGTCATCAGAACTTGCAAGAAGTTAATACAAGACTCCTCAAGTGTGCCCAAATATCTCATGATTATTTAGAACCAGTCCTTCCAGCAGAAGGCTGGTAGGTAAAGGCTGGCCCTAAGGCCAACTCAAACAGAAACCTCAAAGTCAGATGTCTCTGAGATGCACAAACTGCACGCTCCCTACTGCAGCAACTTCCCACTGCAAAATTTTTGGTGCCTCATTTGTTTAAATATGTGGTGGCTTCCACATGGATTTCAATTCAGCTTGCAATCAGCTCCTGAAGGACAATCATAGACCTCTGCCAAAGACAAAAGTCCTTTCACCATTGTGTTGGCAAGAACAACAACATCTATACTTGTATAGTACAAGAAGCATCAAGACGATGCTCAGCCTTCCTACTTGAATGACCATGTGGAGACAGTAGCTAGCATGAGGGTCAAATTCATTCTCTGTATCCATAACAGGTTCATTCTACCACCAGGACATGAGGTGTCAAAAAGCTGAAGGAAAAAAACATTTCTTACTCCTTTATGTCCAAGAGCTATATGATTTTTAGTTCTGAAAGACTATGTTTTAGTTGTCAAAGACTGTGTTTTTAACAGCCAGCAAGTCAAATATGCACATTTTAGTTGCTTTAAAACCTATTCAAATTTTAAGGAGTTCTAGACTGTTCCTATACTTAGGTTTTCACCTACATAGACACGTTGCGACCATCTGTCCTGAAAGGCTTGAATGCCCTTAGCTTTCCTACTTGCACTGAACATCTTGCACACTTTCTGAAATGAAGCTATACATCTGTGTTCAGATAGTTGCCAGAAAGAGTTGCATCCCTCCTGCAGTTGGTCACTTTTACTTTGACATTTTCACCAGCCCAAATAATTAGTTAATTAGATGCACTATCTCCAAAGATAAAGATTGCACCTTGAAAAACAAAATTGTACAATGCTATATGATGGCACAGAGATTAGAGTCCTCTGCAGTAATGTCTTCGCTTTGCACTTTGGCTTTGCACTTACTTGATTATGCTTTATCTCAACTGATAGCTCAGGGCAAACTTTCATTGAGGTCAGGAGCACTAAAGACCTCACTCTGCACGTATGTGCAAGCATCCTACAAGTCAGAGGTTGATTCACATAATAAGATTCAGATGTGTGAGTACAGCTTATCATATTCTCAAATAAAAACATTTAAGTTTCCTAATCTGAATTTAGACTGAAGTAATGTTTGACTGGGCACTTCCATCATCCAGAGAGGGGACGGCAATAGCACGACCTCCTCACCCAACATGGGAGATAGGTAGAGCAGAGACATCAAGTATTGCTAACCAGCAAGTGAGCATTCTAGGCTGAACATTCTTTCTCTTCCTTGTATCATTTTGAAGAAGACACTTCTGAAATGTTTTCTTCCTCAAATCTTACACAAGTTAAAACTGATACTGACTGCAGCATTTGTCTAGCTCTAACCCTTTTTTTCCGTTTTGAAAGCCTACCTTCTACTTTAAAAGAAAGACCTTTCTTCTTTGCAGTGTCCCTGGAGAAATCTGTATGCTCACCAAGTATTAAAGAGTTGACAACAGCAGCACTTTAGATTTTGAAGGGTCAACATAATTTGAACAAGCTTAATCTTATGAGCTTGTGAAGCTGGGTTAGAAATTCTGCCTAAACAAGTACTCCACCCACCTTGCCTTAGTCCTGGATGAAACCCAGAGGCAAGGAGGAAAGATGGAGTGAAAAAAGAAACAATTAAAGGCCAGATTTTGAGCATCTATTTCTTCTTCAGGTCAATAGTCATATATAGTGAACACATTCCATTTCACTGAAAGTTCCTCCTTCTTTGCTGTCAGCATCTAAGCTTAGTTGGCCTTAGGCCCCTCGGAGCCTCAGGAGTTTTCCCTTCACTTCATCAACAAACAGTTTTTTAAGCACAGGTTAAAGAGCAGGCTGCTGCTTGCATAAGGAGAGTTACTGCGGAAACATCAATATCCCAGACAGTCTGAAGGAACTGCTGCTGGCTCAGCAACCATGTCTCCTGAGAGTTCATATCACTTTGTCAGAGTCCCCATCATCCTTGTTACTTCTACAGGCTAGAGCCCCTCTTCTTGAAGACTCACAGTATGGTATGCATCTACACTGAACAAGACAGTGGTGAAATGCCAACCGACTGCATCTGGAATGAAACTCAGGAAACTCAAAACTGAAATGCTCCACCATGTGTCCCACTTTACAGAAAAAGACAAGGTTGAACTAGCAATACTAAGACAATCAGCATCC
The DNA here is from genome assembly GCA_013400475.1 of Tricholaema leucomelas. Classification (NCBI taxonomy): domain Eukaryota; kingdom Metazoa; phylum Chordata; class Aves; order Piciformes; family Lybiidae; genus Tricholaema lacrymosa; species Tricholaema leucomelas. Next base: position 251,682 of record WAAF01009348.1, on the reverse strand, counting down.
ACAGGGACTAGTGTGGCTGATTATAGCTTTCATTTAGATACTGTAGAACAACCATTCACTGGGAAAGATGAGGAGTCCTCCACTTAGTAAGGAAGAGGCACGTGGATATGCTGCCATGAGGGAATGTCCCATGACAGCTGCAGAGCAGATGGAGTGAAGGTAAGAAGAGGAGTTGGAAGGGACACTAGAAAACCCCAGTGGTCTGTGTAAAGGACTAAGAAATGTGGAAAAAGGAGGCCTGGGGTTACGGTTGAAGGAAGACAAAAGCAGTCTCTGTTTTCTCCCCTGTGGCCCACCATTCCAGTGGCTGAGTCATTCTCTGAATTCACTGGTCCATAATTTGTGTGTTGTGCATATTTGGAAACACATGGGCTACATGACCTAATTTAATTTCCCATACTCATGTTGTTGAACAAATTATATGCCTCCACAGGGTGCACTGAAACACACTCCACACATTGCTGTCATAAATATGTGACTGTAACAGCAAAGTGTCTCCTAAAGCCTGGAAGGTTGGTGTTACTACCATCACTCATGTATTTAAACTGACTGCCGAGGTGCGTGATTCTCCTCATTTTCTGTGGAGGTAATTAAGTTACTGTCTGTCAGAGTAAACACAACATTCACCAGTTATTAATATGTGAATTCAAGAATTCAAAACATTTAACAGATTTTATACACCCAAGTGGGGTTTGGAAAACAATCGGGTGGAGCTGATAGGACACAGAGGGTCTCCTCCTTCAGCTGGAGACCAGACAGGACATGCCAAAGAGCATTAGATTTATTTAGCAGATAATTGCACTGTCCATATCTATAGTAACTAGATGGACAGGAATTTTGTATCTACTGGCTTTAAGCACCAGGCCCAAGCTGCAGTGACTGTTGTAGAGGGATGCAGAGATGATCTAAACCTCCAATAACATTTAGTCTGATTGCAAATCGAGCTTTCAAGGACAGTGCCTAACAGGCTGCAGCCTTTTGTGGCTCACAAAGCTCTGAGAGCAATGCTAACATCCATACAAAGTGCAGCACAGTGCAGACACTACACCTTAAGAAGGTAAAAAACTTGCAGCTCCTGGGCTTCTGTTTCCTTGCAAAGGTCCTTCCAGTACTTAACTTTAAGAGCGCAAAGCAAAAGTCTAGCATAAACCATTTAACAATAGCCTGTCTTGCCCCTTTACTGCCCTCTCCTCTGAATGCTGTTTAAAAGTTGTGCCTATAGCATCAATATTTAACCACAAGGCTGGCTCATTCCCACAAGGCTAGGGATTGCTGTACACACAGGCTAAATCACAGTGCCCGGGCAGCTGATAATAATGAAAGCACTTTTCAAGATGAGGCACTTGAGTACTACTCTAAAGCTTACCAGCAAAAGGAATGTGTAATCTATTTTTTAATTGCATTTGAAATGAAATAATTTATTTAAATATTAGTCATCTGGATTTATATAGCTCATTTTTAAAACTGAGTTAGCACCTGGCAATCCAGCCTGAGCAAGCAGCAGGCTATCCCAGTCACATTTAATTTCTCTTTCCCCTTTTTTTGCAATGTGTGACAGACTTCTCTTTTTCTGCTTTGAATCCTCTCCCACCTCATCACAAGAGACAAATCCACTAAGTCAGACCAGCTGTCTGATGGCAGCCCAGAGAGGGGAAGCAGCCTGGCAGTGGTGCCCTCTTCGCCAAGCAGCTGTGATGACACTACTTTGCCACATCTTGTGTGGGTACGAGCAGATCTCTCAGGGCAATGGTGTAGCCCAGGTACAAGAAAATAAACCAGAAAAGTACTTTACTTTCTGACCAGGAAACAGAGATCAAGAGAATTTTCAATTTTACTGTCCATGACACTTTCCTGAACAAGGAAAGAGGTTTTTCCTGCTATAAAACTACTTTAATCTCTGCTCTCTGCTTTCTAAGCTGTCTTTGTACTTCCTTTCCCAAGTATTTAATTGTTGTTTTTTTTTCCTGTCTTTGCCTTAAATTCCTGCAGAGTGGCACAAATAAAAGCAGGGTTTTGGCAGAAAAAACACTGCAAAATTCCACCTATTCTCTGCCTGGCTAAAAGCTGGGCAGAAACCTTCTTCATATTTTCTGCACATCTATGGCACTGATACAGAAAAAAAATCAAATTATGCTACCTAATGATTTCTTTTCCTTTGGGAGAGGCTTTGAAAAGGATACTAGATATACTTTTTAAGACTGTTCCTGGGTGAGTTTATCTAAGCAGAGAAAAGAATTAGTAGGCATCATTTTAGGGAGAGATAACTTTGCGAAAACATAGAAGCATTAAGGAGATATGCTGGGATACCAAATAACTGGGACATAAAAGCGTCTGCGCAGGATCCAGCCCATGCTCCTACACCCACCTAGTCCAAGTAGCACCAGCAAGCTCCACCATCCCACTGTGGAAATACTATCTTTCTGGGGAGCATCAGCACAGTTATTAGTCTCCAGAAAGTATCTGTGCATCCAGGATCACAGGCATCCTGATGTGGAAGGAAAGTGGCAGAGCTAGCCAGCAGAAACTGCATGCCTGTGGATGCAAGGCTGGAAGCCTGGAGGAGCTTGGATGGACTGGATAAGGCTTGGGAGCACTGATTTGCATGAAGAGAAATAAATGAGTCCTAGCCTGCATGACTGTTAGTGCAAAAACTGCCCACTTGCTGTTGACTCCTGCCACACCTCTGACTTTTGTTAGTCGTAAATAATTAAAATGAATGACCGTGACTCAGTGCTATGGTCAACCAGTAGACATCCAGTGTCTTGAAGACAATCAAACCTGCAGGATGGTCTAGGTGAAGTGTTTGAATTTTTGCCTGCATATACATTAATCTGCCTTGGAGCACACAGACCTCCAAGCTACACATGTGGCAAAACAGGAGGTCATGTAACTTAAGTAGAAAGCACAGCATTATGTCTCCATAGGAAACCATTCCACAAGGTTAGGGCATCAGGGAACCATTTAAAGCTGGGGAATCATATATAATACAATGAAAGGAGGGAATTTCTCTGGCTTTCCTCCAAAAGCCAAGCATTATTCATTGATCAGATAACAGATCTCCATCTCTACTGAGAACACTTTTTGCTCCATTTGCTAAGTGGAAAATGACAAATGAGCTAGCTGTGCCCTCTCCCACATTCTTTCCCCTTCCATCTGTCCACGCATCCCCATCGCTTTGTCCTCTCTCTGCACACTACAAGCGTACCAGCAGCTACTTACTTGGCACTGCTATCAACCTCGGTGGCGGCGGAGGTGGAGGAGGTGGTGGTGGTGGTGGAGGTGGCCTGCACTGGCAAATTTGCTGGCAGGTCTCTGTGACTTTCTCTGCTACAGGCTTGGAACATGACTTCTGGGGCTCACCCTGAGTGATCTGTGAAGAAAAAAGTCATCACATGAGCAGCAGAAACAATGAAAAATGTTTTTCCACCAATGTGTTTCTTGGACTTGAGTATCCTAGTGGCACTTCAGACCAGCACTTAGAATTTAAGTCCATATTCCTCATTAAGGCCATCACAAAAAGGTCTCTTCACTACGTGGTCCCTTTTTAAAAAAAAATATTCAATTGTTTAACTTATCACATATTTTCAAGATGTCTTTCCCTCTGCCAAATGTGGTTGATATTGGATGCTTCGTTTCTGAGTTCTTATGGGGTAAGAAGAAGGTAGGTAGTGGCAGACAATATGATTGTGTAAGCCTTCTTTCCTTAGGAAAGCCATCTAGCAGCATGTATTATTCACAGGGTCATTGCTGCAAGCCAGAAAGCTAATAAAAGTGACAAGACAGTTAGGGTCATGATCATATTCATCTCCCTTACAGCAGAACTGAAAACCCAAGGAGGTCTCTCCTCTGTTTTGTCAGCCTCACTTCTATCTCTAGAGAGAGCTTTGAAGCATCTCACTTCCCACTAGGAGGAGAGGAAGCCCACATTTCACTCATTTGCAAACAACAGCTATGGCACAGTCAAAACGGAAATGCCACAAACTGTAACATGTAGCCTTAGTAACATGCAGTGCCAGCTACCAATAACGCTGAACATAAGGCATTACAGTACACAAGTGCAGACAATGCAGAATCCAAGTGTAGGCATCATTTGGTCACGGACAACAATTTAGCCAGTACTGGTATACCATATATTCAATAGCTTGACAGATACATGACAGGAACTACGTATTAACAGCATATTCTTCTTACTATAAGTAATCTTTACATGAGTAAAGATTTAAGGAATATCCAGTAAAACTCCCAATCTAATGCTGTGAAATGAAAAGTAAGTCTAATGAAAAGGGAATTTGTGGCACACCACAGGGTCTTCTAAGAGGTCTTAACTTCAAAGGTCTCTTAAGACAGCTCTCTTTGAATGGAATGATACTTGGATGGAAAATACCAGATAAAATTCTAAGGAGACAAATCCTAAGAGACAAATAAGCATGTTATCTAACAAGCACTTTGAACATAGGATAAGACCACCTGGGACAGACTTGCGTCCTGCTGAAGCTAAGGATACCTATGCTAGCATTCAACTCTTGCCTTGCACAGTTTGATCTTAGACAGGTTAGTCCTAATAGCTTTGGCCCAACATCATCTTTATTTGGCTCTTCTCCACATGCTGGTCATTATGAAGAGATGTCTCATGCCATGTTTTCAGATCTGTTTTAGGAAGGCATCTTCTGCCTCCATGCCTATCCCTAGAGTCCCGCAGGGTTCCCTGCTCTCCATTCCTCTCTCCAGCCCAAACTTTGCTTCCCTTCCACTGCCGGCTCCAAGCAGTCTGTCTTCTCTCCCTTTCCACCTCTAACCACCCCCCTCTAGCCACAGCACTGTCAGGGAGTCTCTCCCACCACCAACAGCTGGGCATCAAGGCTGATGTGCTGCCTCTTGGCTGCAGGAAAGCTGTATGCAGACATTTCATGTACTTCTGGCCAAAAAGAAAGACATGAGTAATTAACACAACAACACAGCACAAAGGACATATTCGCATGCGTAGGAGGTTTCTAAATGCAGCAAGATGCATTACTCTGGCCTCGGGGAAATGGAGGTAGGGCTTTGTTGATTAAATATTAGAGAGAGAGAGAGGAAAGAATAGAAGAGGCTATGTGTAGCTGAGTCGGAAGGACAGCTAAGCACAGCGCAAGTCAGAAGGCTCAGTTCTTTAAACAGCTTGTCAAAATCTATTACCAAACATAGGGAAAAAAAAATTCTGCACAGGCACATCCCAGCTTTCCTCTTGACCATCAGGTAACAGTAAGAGGATGGTTAAAGACCATCCTAGACAGCTTCCAGGAACTTACACAAACTCTCTGAAGGCTCTAATGAATCAAAGTGGCTTCATAATCCCTCACGGCTGGTAATAAATCTGTCTGCACAGGCTTATTTATTTTTAAAGTGATCACAGGCAGCAGAATATCCTCCATACTTCAGCTCTTCCAACCCATTCACATACTGGGTTGGAGTGTTAGGAATTCTCCTGAGAGAAGCCCTGTAGGCAGAGCCTCTACTGCATGCAGTAGCAGTGGCACAGCTGGGGTATCTCTCAGTTGTACTCAGGTGAGAGCATTTACTCTACTGACAAAGAAGGTAGGGTAACATCTCTCCACTAGCTCCAGCAGCTGATTAGGAAGCAAATATTAACTCCTAGATACAATTATTGTCCCCTGCCTAGTTCCTCCAGCTTAGTTTCACAGGAGTCAGTGCAATGGGACAGGATAGAGACAGGAAAGAATAACACTGAGCAAACTTGGGAGCCAGCTCCATTTGCAGACCAGAACTGGCTTTGTGTATACAAGTCTGAAGATGGTGCTGGTATAGAAAAGCTACATTGGCTTATTGCTCTAACTTAATATCAACCAGAACAAAATGCTTGCTCTGTCTTTTTTTAGAGCTATTGACTGCTTTTAAATCCCAGGAGGCTCCTCTATCTTAGGCTGGTAATAGACTGTCCTCAGAAATCAGTGGGTATTTTTTCTCCATTACTTTGCAGACAAGATTAACCTTATATATTATCAGCCACTCCCTGCTCCTGTGTACTTTTGAAATATCTGAGAGAAAAAAAAATGTCCATAATAATTTTTACATGGCTGGGAAAGAACTGACATCTAAAAGCATGGGCTTCATCACCTATTTGTTTCCCTTCTATTGTCACTCGGAAAAATGCCTGATTGTTAGGTGATGCGAGTAGGAATAACAGGGGTCTTAGAGCGTTAATTTAAAACAATGAAGATAGCATAAGTTGTCTGAATCTGGCAGGAAAAGGAAAGACCTGAATTGAGGTTGAGGGCCTCAAGTAGGAGAGAAATAGTCAAGAACTGCTGCAAGAAGATAAATTAACAATTGCAAGATAGAATTAAAAAGAAAAGATATTTGGCTCCCTGTCAAGAAAACAAAATTCCCACTGTTGACATCTATTAGTCTTCCTATGAAAGGAATGAAGGCTATTACTTGTGTCTTCTAAAGGTAAGCAGAACAAATCACTAGAAAATATGCTTTAGGGAACAATCTTGCTCTGGCAGAAGATGATGAAATATATTACTCCATGTTTCTTTCTTACTGTCTGCAATTCAAGCTAAGCTGACTTTACAGGAGATGGCAGGAGAAAAAAGAAATGTTTAAAGAGCCTAATCTTTCTCTGACCAGATCTGCTAATTCAAGTCCAGCCTCAAACTTCATTGCTTGCTTGTTCTTCCAGACACCGTTACAGACCCAGAATGGCTCTAGAACCACCCTGCAGATAACGACTAATCAGCTACTCACTGTGCTGCCAGGTAGTTTGTAGGGATTGCTCTGAAAAGATGTCATCTCTGGAGATAGACTACACAGGGCTTGCTCTTCAGTTGTTACTTCTGCCCCGGGTGCTGGAGTAATGCATGCCTCCCTAGACTGTCTACAACTTGGTTGCTTATTTGGCATGAGGCTTTCTTAACACACTCAGCTGCCTGGGCAGCTTGAATCTATGTGATGTCTGGACTTCAAGCTGATGCATTTTTTGCCCTGTTCTGAAAATACAGTCGTGTTGATGGATCTGTGGACTTGATATGAATATGCTTTGCAAAAAGGACAAATGCTTTTAAATATTCATGGCAATGAAAATCTGATCCACGAATGTCCAGGGAAAAGCGAACAGAAAGTGGTAACTGGTGGTTTCCTTTTGCAGTCTCTGTTGAAGTTCATGCCTGTGATGTTTTCCTTTTTAACACAAGATTTCCTTCAGGAACGGTGCCCCTAGTTCTGCTTTGCATAGCATGGAAGAATAAATCTGCATGTGGTCAGAGTGGTTTAGTAATTCAGTAGAGTCCCATGGGGTTGCAGTAGTCCAGGAACACACTCTACAGAGTGGGATGGGAATAGAGGATTAATACAATCCCCAGAGCATGGCCATCTTATGACTTTTTGAATCAGGTAAAAAGAAGGAAAGCTTAAAAAAAAGTGCAGTTGACTGAAAAGGCACAGAGACCTCTAAGCGCCTGCTGATGTGGCAAGAGCTTTGTCTTTTCGAAGCAGTTTACAGAGATGAGATCTCAACACTGTTGCATAAATTCCAGGACAGCTCTGCATAATTCACATCAGAGTTAATTCAGATCCATGTTTATGAAACCAGAAAAAAACATGACCCTGCTATTTATCATGACACTTACTGCTCTTTTTCTTAATTATGTCAGAAGCTTCAGACAGAATCACCCCTTCCTTCTTGTTGAAGTGCTGGCTGCAACACTAATAAGAAAAGATCATGCGGTTTGGGTTGGTTTGGTTTTTAATAAGACACATTCTTCTCCTCTGATTAGCATCTGACTGACAAATGGGTGAAGAAGGGCTTGGCTAGGAGAAAACACAATGGCTGCTATATATTAAGCAGAAACAGGGGAGTAACATGACCTGACATTATTGAATTAGTTGAGAATATGGCTTGAAAGACTTTGAAGATAAAACCAAGGATCATGACTCAATAGAGGGATAAAGGGGAGTCATGGGAAGAATTCAAAGATGAGGGTGTTTTGGTCACAGGAAGGCCAGTGTACTGATGAGTCCTCCATATCTGCCCTTCCCATTTGTACCTCTTGATTTGAGTTTTAGGTACACCCTAGTTTGGGAGATCTGGAAAATAAAGCTTGAGTGTGGGCAGATTTACTGATTGCTGTTCCCCAGAACAGCAGGCATTGCATAAGTACAGATGATGAATGGGACAACAAAACTTCCAAATTATTGCAGGGTAAGGCTGGGCCCCTTGGCTTTTGCATGTCTTAGAGCCTGTTTCAATTCTTATAAACATAATTATTTTTGAAAGATCAGCTTAGATCATCAGAGGTTGCCAGAAAGATGTTTATGCAAGTGGGGTTTGTTTGCTTGATTGACTTGACTGGTTACAGGAGAATTTCATCACAACTGCACATCCCTTACAAATGCTGGCACGGTTTTAACTTCAATTTATCTACCTGAATACTTGCACAGGACAGCGGGAAGGTAGTGCTGGAAGGAAGTACTGGTTTAAAGAAGGTTGGTTTTGTTGTGTTTCTGTTCATTGTAATCTGTAAGGTGAATAACTCTTCCTTGTCATTCACGACAAGCAACAAGATGCTAGGACAAACATAGCTTTGATCTCTTGACACTAAGTTTAGAACAGGGAGTAAAAGATGTGGAGTTTCCACTGTGTTTTCTCCAAGAAAGAAGCTATAATTGTTCTGTTCTTGAACACTTGGCTGGCTCATCAATCACTCCTTTGAAGACGTGTATTATAAATAAACTCTAAAATATCAAAGTGACGCATTTGAGTTTTTGAGTTAAGCTTTGCTGCTGTTCTGATTCTCCAAACTGGATGGGCACTTTCTCTCACTGTATACCAATTTCTCCTAGTCCATCCTTCTGGTCACCCCACATTACAATCAAGGTCACACAACACCACGGCTTCGGAGTTGGCAAAAGCTGCTTCATCCCGGAAAATCCTCAATTCGCAATCGACATTGAAAGCCCACGGTAAAACATAACCAAAATTAGACTGCTGGAGCTTCCCTCCGTACATCGCTTCTTTCTGTGCAGTTTGGCACAGTAAAACGCGCTTACAAACCCTCTGGCTGCCAGCGCGCTTAAGAAAAGTCAACTACATCTTGCTCAGCCCGACCACGCCGAGCTCAGGGCTCCCGAGGCCCTGAGGCGGCCGCCCAGCCATTCCGCACTCCGTCCCGCGGCAGCCGGCAAGGTGGCACCGCGCCGGAAAGAGCAACAGCTCTCCCTGCTCCGGGGCCGCGGACCACCGCGACGACCGCCCCGCCGCCACCCGCCCGCATCAGCCCCCTACGCGCGCTGCCGGGTGTGCCGGCCGCGGGGCTTTGCCTGCCGCCCCCGCCCCGGCCCCACCGCCCCCCGTCCCGCTTCCGGCATGCAGGCGTGTGGAACGGGCGAGGCGCAGATACGGGCAGGATCCGGCGGCCCTACCTGGACGGAGCCCCAGAGCGGGTGGAGGGCACAGTGCAGCAGCAGCGAGGGCCAGCAGCAGCGGAGCAGCCCCAGCAGCTCCCGAAGCAGCATCCCTCCTGGGCGGGCGGAGGCGCGGGCTCCGGACGACCTGGGGAGGGAGCAGAGCGAGCCGGCAGCAGAGGCGTAGGCTCGCACCCATCCCCGGAGCACGACTGTCCCAACTTTAATTCTAGAGAGGAGGGAGGGAAGGAGGGAGGGGGGGGAGGGAGGCAGGGAGATGGGCGGGTGCGGAGGGGAAAGGGTGGTCGGGAAAACCCAGCGTCTTTCAAGTCCCGGCTCCCTCAGGAGGGAGACATGCCTCCACCCTCGCCGTGCCCGCCTCCCTTCTTGTCAGCCCCGCCGACTTCCCATCCCCGGGATGCTCCGCCGGCCGCCACCGGCAGTCTGCCTGCGCCTGGGCTTCCGCGGCCGATGCTCACCGCTGAGGCCGGTGCTCCCTCAAGCCCCGCGGGGGGTACGAGCGGTAGAAAAAGTTTGGAGCCCAGCGCTTGGGTAGAGGGGCCGGGCGCTGCCGGAGGTGCTGCCGGAGTCGGCGAGGAGAGCGGTGTGGCAGCGCAACCTGGGAACTGCATCTCCCCCCTGCCCGCCGTCGCCGCTGCTGCAGTGATTTTTCAAGCCCATCGAGGCAGTCCCTTGCGCCTGGTTCCCCTCGCCTCTCCCTCGCCGCCCGGGCTCCTCCCGGCGGCAGCTTCCCTTCACACGACCCCGGCAAGGCTGGCGTAGGGCAGGGGCGGCCCCCGGGGCGGCTCGGAGAGCTCCGGCAGGCCCAGAGGGACCGCACCCGCCCCCCGCGCCCTCCCAGTATCCGGGAGCGAGATCAAGCCAAGAGGGAAGAGAGGGATCAAGCAGCACCCCCGTGTCCTGGAGGAACCTCATTCCACATTGCAACCAGATAGTTTTTGGGTTGGCAGGTTTTTGTTTGGTTGTTGGGTTGGTGTTTTTTCCAATACAAGAGCATATCCTCTGACCAACTGGCAAGAGTTTCTGAGTCTTTGTCCCCAGCACGGTGTCTCTGGGATGTCATAAGGAAGATGCTTCACGGCATTTGTGTCTCTGTGTAAAAAACTATGCACTCAGAAATGTTTAACAGTGCTTGCGGGGAAGTGGATAATACATCTCATCCTTCCCACAACAGGGAAACAGTAGAAAAATCAAAGATTAAGATGATTTTGCTTTCAGTGGAGCAGTTAAAGAGCAAACCGATTGCTCTATGAATGGTGGTCCTTGCTACAAGTTGGGCTTGGTGTGTATGAGGATGACGGTAGAGGTCTGTTGTTGGTCAGCAGCACAGGGCTTCTGATTTTAGTGTTTCAAATGCAGTAAACAAAGGAATTTGAACAAAATGTAAGGCCCGTGGCATGTATTTTACACCCAGAGATTAATGAGTTTGTGGATACTGGTTTTAGCTCTTTGTATTTCTGGCACCGATGCAGCCAGGTTGAATAATCAGTTTCATAAAAATCTGCTTGGTGAAACAGGGATGGAAATTAATTTACCTTTCAGCTGATACAAGACTGAAATTCTCTTTTCATACCACTATTACAGCAGCCCCAATAGACACTGGCTTAAATGTCAGGACTATGAGTCCCAGGAACATCTTAAGAATGAGAACAGCATAGTAGAACTTAACGAAGTTACACCTGGGTTGAGGTAGAGTCACTGAGCCCAGACACTTATTTGTAAATCCTTATTTTATGAGTCTGTAAGAGCAGAATATAGAGAAGCAGAGACATTGCAACCTTGGGTATAGGCAGTAATTGTACAGGAAATATATTTTCTGTAATTATATTGAAAAAGATGGCTTCCTTTTCTGTAAGTCTGCTGTGTAGCACACAGTGCTTTAATATATTGTGCTCGTTCAATTACAGCTTTAGTGAACTGGAGTCACATGAGACGGTAAAGCTTTTCAGGCTTTCTGGTGATTTCCTGAAGGTATTTCAGCACTTGGTCATAGTACAGAAGATAATAAATTGCACCGTCTGTATACAGAGTTCTTGGTTTCTGACAGAATAAGAGATAAGGCTTTAGGCAGCTTTAGGCATTGTACATCAAAAAAAAAAAAAAAAAAAGGAAGCTACACAAATTTCTTTCAGTATCTACAATGCCTTAATGTCAGAAGAACTGTGGATTTTCCTGCCTTTAGCGGTTGTGCAAGAAGCTGTCTCGAAGCATTGTTCCTGTGATTCAAAGACAACCCACAGAACTGAGGACACAGAACCAAACTTGACCCACAGTTGCAAGAAAGCAAGTGCAATCAGAGCTCAATTTAGGTAATCAGCATCTTTTCTGTTTCCCACTGGCAACTGACAGTCCACTTGGATAAATGATTGGGTTGTGAATGTATTAAATCCAGCCTTTGGCCACAGTCATGTGGTCCACAGAGGCCTGTTTCCCATCAGACTCAATGGCTGAAGAAAGGGCTGAATATCTGTCCTATTCTTATGCACCTTATACCAACACTTTTCGTTAGTTGCACTGGCTTCTGTTTTGTAGTTTCTATGGAGAGAAAATAAAGTGCAGAATCTTTTCCTACTTTATAAGGAAGACAAATGATATGGTGCTTGTAAGGCTGCAGGCCCTGAATCAGCAACAGGCTTGAAATATGTCTTGCTTCGTAACACATTGTTTTGTAGCACAAGGACCAGTATCGTCAGATCCAGCTATTTGAAGGCCATGATGTGCTTAGTGGTGGCGACAGTAATGCAGTCTCATCCTCCAAGGTGTATTCAGCCCACCAGAGAAAACCAGAGCAATGCCAGATCCTTCACTGGTGTCATCAACACAGGTCCAAAGTGCCACAGTATCACAAAGGTTGGAAGAGACCTCATAGATCATCAAGTCCAACCTGTTACCACAGAGCTCAAGGCTAGACCATGGCACCAAGTGCCACGTCCAATCCTGCCTTGAACCACTCCAGGGATGGCGACTCCACCACCTCCCTGGGCAGCCTATTCCAGTGTCTTACAAGTAGTTGTCATAGCTCAAAATAATAAAATATTTGAAAATACTTCATTTGTTTTCAGAAAAAGACTGCACAAACAGCATCATTTAAGCACAATCTCAAAAAAGTAAGATGAATATTAACACTCAATAGAATGATGACTATTAGTGTTTTTCACTTTAATCTTTGGTTTCATCATCAGAGTATCTTGTTTAGTTTGTGTTGGTTTTTGTTTTCTGTTTTGGTGTTCTTTTGGTATTTGGTTGTGGATTTTTGTTTGGTTTTGGGGTTTGGTTTGGTTGGTTGGTTGGTTTGAGTGTTTTGGTTTGGGGTTTTTGGTTTTGTTTTAAGAATTGCTGATAATCAGAACAATCATGATCAACACTCCAATAAAGCAACAACTCAGAAAACATTAGTAAGGACTGCAATGCTGATTAGCTCTACAAATAACCATTATCATACTCCTTCAATCAAAATAGCCATAATGGTCATAATGGACTCTAAGAGGCTATTTATTTTGTTGGTATAGATTGAATTTACAACATGTATTCAAGCATTCATAGAGTGCAGAGAAGGGTCTCTTCCAGACTGACTGGTCAGTATTTCATTAAAGTCCATAGATATTCACCAGTCTGACTTTAGGCAGAACTTGTCCCTGTCTTCTGATACACTGAAGTGGGCTTTTAGGTGGAGCTAGCAGCAGAGGAAGTAAAGGCTTAAGAAGAACTTAAGAAAAATGAACTTAAAAATTAACTAAGATAAACTTAAGAAGAGTGTCTGACCCAATGAAACTCTAGTCAAAACATAAACAGAAAACATTTCAGCACTGAGATTCCAAAGCCCTTCTGCAGAACAGAAGTAGCATGTCTCTCAGATTAAGTTCTGGGTTTCAGTCTAGAATACCATCATCAGGCTGGGAAATGTAGAGCATCACTTTGGCTTGCACCAGAAAAAAAAATGCCACTGTTCTTTTAAAGATATTTTTGTTACTCCATTATATTTAAAGCAATGCTTTCAACACGTGGGAAGCATATTTTTTGTGTTTGGATTTCAATTCTCTGTATGGGAATCTGCACCTTATTGAGAAGTTTTTAGGAGATCATAAATAAATGTCACAGCAGCAGAAACAGTGGAGGAATTTTCAGTTCTCCAAACACTGTCATCAAGGGGAGAGGATTGTTAATGATCCAGAACACCACCAGACCCTTTATTGTATCTACATATACATGTAACAGATTTGATTTTGGAACACTTGATTGTTTAATTGTTTGATAACTCCAGCTTATGGGAAAAGATTCCCAACTTTGAGCACATCTAGAAGAAATCAGTATAACAACTGATAATTTCATTTTCGTTCAATTAAATTAATAGTTAATCAAATATTAGAAGTGGGGTTTAAGTTTTAAAAGTGTTTGAATTTCAGGAAATGGTCTTCAAGTTTTCTTCCAGATAAACATGGGCTATTGCACTGCATCTGGAAAACAAGGGCAGGGTGTTTCCTTTGCCTCAGTACAGATCAAGAATACCTTCACTGCAATCAATTAATCCATATCAGTTTAGATGAGGAGTGACTAGAACCAACATGGAAATCTGCATCAAGTATTCTTAGTTTGTGCTCCAGCACCTGAAGTTAGAAGACATGGCAGATTTGTATTCATGGCCAGAAAAGCTATGGCTATACATCAAATAAGCATGTTCTTGCCTTTTCAGTTTTCTAGCTCTGAAATGCTGCATTCAGTGATAAAGTGGCCTCCTGCTTACTTACTTTCAGTAGTTTCTCACAATTTGTTCTGTTCAGCAAACGGATTTACTCAGCAAATTCTTGTTCTTTGTTTATAAATGTAAAGGTAAAATCTGTGGGGTTAGTTATTAAAATGTCCAGAAAAGTCCCAGATGTGAGGAAGGATGTGTATGTCCCTAATATGTCTGGTCTTTTTCAGCTTTATCAATTGCTTACACAACACATTGCTTCTCCTTACACATAATACTTTTTAAGTCTCTTGTGGCTATTATAATTAAGTCCCTGCATCCTGAATGAGCTGCAAGTTGTTTGTAGGTCTGTATACTTGACAGTTTCATCCAAAAATACTTGAAAGGTCACCCGTTTCACACAACATTGCTCTTTATTTCTGCTCCTTCCTTCTCTCACTTCCTACCTCTGCTTCTAATCAACACAGTTCCCAAAGTTTAGAAAGCTACTGATCTGCAGATCTCAGGTGTGCATTCGCCAACCTGTGTTTGTGGCTGTGAGTGCACAGACCACTTGGGTTGAGAGCACTCAGGTGAGAAGATAAGGAACTCAGTACAAAACCCATAGAGGGTGAAAGAAAACAGAGCAGAGCTGATTCGTATCTGTAGAAGACCACCGTGCTGCTGTGTAGGGTCAGGAGAGTCAGTGGAAATAGTCCAAGAAGAGCCTCTCAGACACAAGGTAGTAGAAGAAACAACAGGCAGCATGTGATGGTTTGGGAGTTAGCCACCTCGCCCACTCTTATGAAATCACCCAGACTAGACTCAGCCAGCTGGAAGTCGAGGAATGAAGCTTTACATTCACAGCTTAGCACAACTTACAAGAAGATATTTACAATATATTACATTGTTACAAAGGGGGAAAATTCATTAACACGAGGTGATTTTTTCCCCCAAACTTAATACTGTTTATGAATTTTGATATTCAGAACTCTCGCCACCCCTGAGCACTGATTTTAATAACGTTCAGGTTCCTGCACGGTCATGGAAACATTCCATAGATAATAAGTAGATCTAGTAATAACCAGCAAAATGGATAAACATTAATTGAACTGGAAGAGAAGATTCCTGTGGTCTTTTGTCTTCTTTCCCACAGTTGTTTCTGTCATGGAGCAGAGAAATACTGCCTGGGCAAGCCAGGACATGTATTAAGCCCATTTTGGGCCTAACAGGCCTACCACAACACATATACAGCTGTATACAGAAATATCCGAGTTAAAAGTAATACAGAAACACAACACCCCTCCCAGAATTCAGAGAGGCTCCCAACCGTCCTTCCACCTTCTTTCCACCCCCCACTCTTATCCCAGAATCTGCCTTACATGCAAGGCGAGTTTGGAGGATCAGCCAGGGGTGTTAGCAGCAGAATGATTACACAGCAGAAGCCCAGGGAGAAAACACAGACACCGACTTGGATAGATAGAGACACTCTCTTATCTGTATCTTCTTGTTTTCATATGTCTCAGTGAACCTATGAGTGAAGCAGACAACACCACTGTTTTCTTTTCACAGCCTATAATCTAACTTTTCTCATTAA
Organism: Tricholaema leucomelas; assembly: GCA_013400475.1. NCBI lineage: Eukaryota > Metazoa > Chordata > Aves > Piciformes > Lybiidae > Tricholaema lacrymosa > Tricholaema leucomelas. The sequence goes on along the minus strand of WAAF01009348.1, from coordinate 235,993 downwards.
AATATTCCAATTAGCCTCAACGTAGTACACAGCAGAGCAAGGTCCTGACACACAGAGGTTCCCTCTCAACCGGTGTGCAAGCACACCACACGGGAAGCAGGAACACAAGGTGCTGGTGGAGTGATGCCAGTCTGTAAGGGTGTTTGAGGATAGTTTTAACTGCAGCAAAAGCTTGACTAACATATGAACATGTGCTAGTTTGAAGCTAGCTAGAATGTTTAGGTGAGAAGAACTAGATTACAGGCTGTGAAAGGAAAACAATGGTGATGTCTACTTCACCCATAGGCTTACTGAGAGATACAAGAAAAAGAATCAAAACATAGATAAGGGAGTTCCACTTCTCCTGCTGGGGAGCTCCGAGCTGCATTCTCTCTCTTTCTAGCCTCTCTGCCATTTCTCTGATTAATCCACTTGGCTTCCTAACCCCCTGGCCAAACCTCCATTCTTCCTTGGGACTGGGGTGAGGTTGAGAGGGGTAGGGGGAAGGTGAAGGGGCAGTTGAGAGCCCCTCCTGGGAACTCAGGTTTCTGGGAGGGCTGTTGTGTTACTGTATTACCTTTTACTTTGTACATTTCTGTATATACTGTAAATATCCGCTTGTATATTGTGCTAAGCTGTAAATAATAACCTTCATTCAATTTCCAGAGCCGGCTGAGTCTAGTCTGGGTGATTGCCAAAGTGTGGGGGGGCAGGTATCACCCAAATCATCACAGAACATATTCAATAATTAATAAATTAAAAAATCATCACACACTCACTGAAAACAAGCTTTGTAAATAGTTTCTCGTCATTCTTTTTCTTCTTCCTTATTATTTGGGTCATTGGGATACATTTGAAACATGGTGGCTTCAGACTTTCTGTTGATTTAGCACCTCTCTGCCTATGGTTGTGTATGGGGGGACAGTTGAGAAGGATTCACTCATTGCCAGGCAACAGCTGTTTGTCTTACAGCTGAGTGGAAAAAGTTGAATGAAATCTGCCACAGGAAGCCAAGTAGATGGCTTGGCAAGCAAGCAGTTATTACAAGGTGAGAGAAGGATGAAGAGACTGTATTCACTGAAGAACTGCTGCATTCACCTCTGTGTGAGCAGACTTAGGAAGAAAAAAATGGGAAGTTGTAGTTGGTAGTCTGCCTCTCCCAGGCCTTCTACTGCCAGAGCACACCAGACCTGGAGCTTTCTGAAGAGGGCATTGATTGTGAAAGTCCTGTGCAAAATCATACCGGGCCACTCCCTCATCTGAGAATTACCCCACAGTGCAAGGAGCTCTGAGAGGAATACTCACGTGCAGGGAGGAAGGAGAGGGTTACCCATGTGTATGTGCAGCTACAGTCACTTAAAAGACAAAAAAAAAAAGTCACTTTATAACAATGAGGGTTTTTAAAATCTATATACCATGTTTTTATCTCCTTTACTCTATTTTATCTGCCCTACAAGTTTCACCAAGGAGCCTTGAAGACACCTGGATGTCAGTGAGGTGTAGTGCAAATTTGGTGAAGAGGAGGAGTGTGTCCTTTAGTAGACTGATGGAATACATGGAGTTTCAGGTTTGAATCACTGTAGTGTACATACGACCATGGTTTGAATGTGCACATAAACTGTGTGCCCTGGAGAACACCTGCCACTAGGGAGAACCCTTTCCTGTCCATCACTTACAGTACCACGTTGTGCCTTTGCCCCCTCCACAGAGATCCATTATCAGGGGCACTCAACACGCAAACCTATGTTCATTCAGACAGGCGATGTGGGGAACCTTTGCCATTTAGCAAACACAACTAAACTGACAAACTTCATCAGAGGGGAGTTGTGTCTGACCTTGGATTCAAGTGTTATTAATTGTTGTACACCCCATTAGTTTTTTGTTTTGTTTTGTTTTTTCTTCATTTACCTGTAAGTTCCACAGTAGATTTGGATAAAGAGACAAACTTTTGTTCCTTTATCAATGCATTCAACAAATGTAGTACCTTTGTGGTAAGGTGAATGCAAAAATTTGTGCCACTGACAAATGTGTGAGATTTGTTAATGGCAGGGAAACAAATGCAAGCTTGTGCCTATGTCTACCACAGAATTTTGGTGTATATTGTATTTGGTGAATATTGTATATCAGTTAAAAGCCAGATGCCAAAGAGGTCAGATTGTAATGGGACCATTTGTCTCAAAACAAAAGCTATTGATCAGTTATTAGTCATTGCTAATGGTATGCTCTCACAAAGGCACCAGTGAAAGCCCAGCTTGCCACTGATTATCTGCTGGAGTCAGACAGCACTGGGGTTAACAGACAGAGGTTCTCTCCATCATCTAGATTGGATGCTGAGAACCGGACACTGCACCGGGTCAAGCACTGGGAGCTCCCAGTGACATTACTGTCCCAGTGACACTACTGTTCCCAGCTCCCAGTTCTCCCAACCTGTCACTGTTTCATATGTAATTGTGCTGGTTTGAGGCTAATTGGAATATTTTAATGACAGAAATTAGATCATTGGTAGTGAAAATAAAATAATGATTAAGTCTATATCACTCATTGGTTTGCTGAGGGGAATAAAAAGCTGAAATGTAAATAATCTCCCCCACTTTAGTCTGTGTTATTGGATCTATTTGCTTTCTCTTAACTCTGCTCTAGTACCTTTCCACTTACTCTCAGCTAACAGAAAACAATGTAAGCTTTGATGGTTATTTTGTTTGTCTGTCTGGGAAAGTAGAGGGAGAAAGAGAGGGGTAGCTTTGAGCCTCTTCTGGGCAGTTTTTCTGTCCAGGAGGAAGTCTGGATTTCTGCATTATTTCTCCTTTGTATATAATTGTTTTTTCCCAACCAAAATTGTTTTTTTTTCCAACCAAAAGGATTCTGTGATTTTTCTGGGTTCACCATGGGGTTAGGCCTGGTGGCATAAACATTGCAAAGCAATTTCCAACTAGACATAATGAAATGACAAAAATACCTTTAGAAAACTACAATTTCAAGAAAATAAGTACAAATTCTAAAACACTTTACCTTCAGACTCTGCTATAGATCTTTCATGAAATCAAACACAAGTTACACTGCCTTAGACTTCTTTCATATCACAAGCTGCCACTGCAAGTCTGAATTGGTTCCCTGGCAGAATCTTATGCAAAATGTGTAGATGCTAGGATGCCACTCTTACTAAGGGCACCAGTATAAGCAGGCATTTATAGTTTCAGTGCACCACAGATTTTGCTCTGAGTCAGCCAGTGGATTTAGATTTTATTGAATTCTAAACCACTTTTCTCCTATCAATAAAATCAAAGATGATAGAGTTCTGATTTTCATCATCATTGGTAGCATTCAAATACATGAGCTGTTTCTTTTCTTTTACCTTAACAAATATGTGCACTAGGCAGAAAAGTAAAGCTCTTTATATAGGGCCTGACAGGTCACAGTTCCTCAAGGTGAAGAATAACCTTGGAGTACTCTTTATCTTGCAGTCTGCTTTGTCTCACCAAATGGTGAGATAGTGCTGAAGAGGTCCCAGGAAGATGGTTAAGGTCTCTTTCATCATGTCTCCTAACACGAGTGCCAAAACTATGTTCCACACAGATTAAGGCTTGATCTCTCTTGCCTTAAATTTCCACCATCCCTGTTCTGTCGATGTGAAAAGGGATGAAGTAATGTGCTGCAAGGTTCCCATGCTCTTTGGGGAAGGGATTTCACATTGTGATGAGTGATGAGCCACATCATGTTTTTGCTGGCACTAATAATAGTCAGCTAGTGAGTGTATTTTCTGGGTATTATTGTGCTCACAATGTATTTGTTTGCTGCATACCTGGAGGCACCGTGATACAATCAGAGAGGAGAAAGACACTGGATATAATTTTAAGTACTCTATCACTAGATATTTTAAAGGATATTAGAAACACATATGTAACAACAGAGTCTGGACCTGTTTGGAGACCAGAGGATGGACCACATCCATCTTTGCCATCCCTTTTTGTTCTCCAAACTAATAAGCATCACCCTGTGCCATATTTTCACAATAGTTTTGATTTCAAAATGGACTAGATTTGAATGTTAATTCTTCCCCTCATTTTTTTGCTTGTTAGAGCTGCTTGTCTGTGGAGGAGGTGGGAGAAGAGTCTCTGCCTTTTCTTTCTTTTTTTTTTTTTGTTAATTGCAATTTGTTTTTTCACATTCTTATGTCTTGGAGACCCCTGGGAGCCATTGTTCTCAGGAATCTTCTCATCCATTTCTCTGATGCAGTGGTGGAAAATCAGCGGTGTGCAAGCTGTTATGAAGAGATAATTGACGGAACAGCAGCTGATCTTTACTAATGACAACACATTTCAACTTACCATGGCACGGCATCCTCCTAAGCACACAGACACACATAGTCTCAGACGTGTTGGCTGGCTGGCTCTCTGGGAGGTAACACACTAACATGTGGTACTTCTCACATTGCTGACTGCCCCTTGCACCGTTTCTTCTGTCCCCAGACCTCTTTACCTGGCTGTCAGGCCTCTACTATGTCCTTTAGCTGATCTCTTGCTTCAAATCCCAAGTGCATCACTCTCCACCAGCTGCTGATATGAAAAGCACCCAAAGCCCCTTCTGTGAGACTGACATTATTTTGCATTTGTCTCAGAGCCTCCGAAGCATTTCAAGATCCTCCAAAGAAAGTCATTACATAAATGCAAAGCATTTTATTGTTAAAACTTTAAATCATGACAGATTTTGAATACATATTTTTTGTGACTCAGTCATAAATAATCACAGTTTGCATATAATATTTCCCTGTATTCAGCATCCCCTCCATCTCATTTAATCCTCCTAACTTGGGCTGCTGTTACAATTCTAAACCTCAGTTCCAGAAACAACTGTAGATTGCCTTGCTGTTAACTTAGTGATGAGCAATCTTGAGATACCTATGGGCAGGAACTGTCGTCAGTTGTGTGTAACAATTTGGAAGGAAACCTAAAATCAGGGGGGAAACATTTATCTGTTTATGAATAAGTGCACTCCTTTTGCTTTCTTTTTATCCAAAGTTATAGTGGCTGTATAATATGAATATTATTTCCTTGTGCTCATTACTGCAGTGTCAGTGGATAGCTAAAATTTGGGCTTTACTTGGTAAGGCCCTAGTCAAATGCTGAGAAATAGGTAGTGATGCCCCAGTGCACTGACGGTCTTAAAGAGCAGAACATGCATCCAGTGAGAAGATACAAGATGCAGGCATTTCAGTACAGGGATACGCAATTCTCTGTCTCTTTGAAAAGGACAGCTTAGATTTGCTTTGAAACATTCTGCTACCTATTGAATCAACTCCTTAGCTGCCATTTTCTGTTTTTCTCTAAATGAATCAGCCAGGTGACAGCAACAACCCTGCAGAGTCCCAGCTACGAGAGAGGAGCTGAAATACCTTCTATCATCTGTGTGTGTGACCGTGCATATAGAACACTGTCCAGTGAAATGGAAATCCAGAATCCAGTTCCACACACTTGTTTTAGACATACAGGAATGTAATTCTGCCATAGTATACTGGATATTGCAGGTAGGAGCCCATTGTCTTTGCTGCCTTCAGAAAGGGACATGACCATAGTTAGGACAGGAGAAGCCCTGAGCCTGCCATGCGGCTTTCCGTAACAAAACTTACTGTCATTTTGAAGGTCAATGTGTCCTCCCAGTGGGAGAGGAAAAAGGCTCCTGAAGATATATCCTATGGCTCCTTTCATTACAGGAGATTTTATCTGGAGTGACTTCTTGCCTAAGGGAATAAATGTTTATCATCGAGTAAAGGATTTGCCTCACAACAGAGCTGTTTTACTAGATGCTGGTTGTTTTACTAGATGCTGGTTTGCCTCGTTCCTGTCCTGCACTTGAATATTTTCTCACAATGCACATTTTTTGCTGGAATGATCTGGCATCGGCTGCATTGACAATCCCACACAGAACTATTCACAGCAACTAAGAGCTGCTTTGGGTCCCAGAGCAAGCAGGATGATTTTCTTCCTCCTTTTTCCTTCCTCCTTTTTCCTTCCTCCCTCCTCCTACAGATTAACCCAGAGCTGACCCAACTTGTCTTCCCAGCCGTACTGGTGAAGGCAGTAGTGCAGTGGCGTTCTCTAGCATGCAGTTCCAGAATCCCAGAACATTCACCTCTGACAACTTTGGTGGAGTTTGGCAACACTGTTCAGGGTGTGAATTAGTCCTTTTTGTACTGGGGCACGACTAGCACTCAGCTAGTACAGGTTTTACCTTCCTAAGCTTTTCAAATGTAACTTAGTCATCAGACTTCTCCCAAGTACTCATCTGAGCAGTTACTGAATCCTATTTTACTGTTTAAATGTGGAAGCTGAACTCACCATGTCCAGATTGGAAAATAAGCCACCACACAGCTGTGGAAAGAATAATTCAACAGAATTATTTTGTCTGGAATTGCTCGGGATAAGCCATCAAACTCTCTGGGTGCATTGTGCATTTTCACATTCCGGCTTCTGTGGGGTAACCTGCCACAGTGAGCCACCTGCATGCAGAGGCTTTCAGACCCCTTCAGCTCTGCTAACATACTCTGTCATTCACAGTTCAAACTCATTTTGTAACTAGTTTAAATACAAGAAAAGACTTGTTCTTCTGTCTTTGTAACCAGTTTTAGCTAAAAACAGCTTTCAGGCAAGTTTTAGCTTTGACTTGATTCAAGTAGAGAGTTCTGGTGAGCACCGTCAGAGCCCGCTAGCACCTATGGGATGTCAAACTCCACCAGCAATGGTCGCTCTGCACAGTTTCCATTTGGAAAGAGGGAAAAATTGTGTCCAAAAGCTTTCTTCATTGCCAACCATCTGCTTTCAAGAACATTTGTCTTTGTGCTACTTCCAGTGTGAACTGGGGTGAGTTTTATCCTTTTTCAGATTCTCATTCATGCTTCCTTTTCATTTATTTGAATTGAACTCATCCATCTTGTCCATCAAAATATTCTTTGCTTACCACAAAGAAAATAAATTCCTGTGTCTATCAACACTTTGGTTCGTATCTTCTCTCACATAAATATGCTCATCAAGTTTTCTATGGGATGACTTGCATGAGGGAGATGGCATACGTGCTCACTGGTAGGAAGATAAGAGTCTGAGCTAATTGGATTAGCTGTAATAGAAAAATGGGTGAGCTGCAGGGATGGAATTCACCGAGGACTGTTGTTAAGCACAGAAAATTAGAGTGCTGCAAATCTGATAGCAAATGATGCTTGTTTAGATGGCAGATCAGGAGGCTTTATAGGTATCTTCTATCAGATGTAGGGACCATGCACCTGCAGATGGCTGGATGCAGTGTTTGATGAAAAGAGGCCCTAATGAATACATTTATTTAGGCTAAGAAAATGACAGGAGTTTCATCACATCTCATAATCCAGTAAAAATACTTGCCCAAAAATTCTGAAATAGCAATGTATTTTGCTTTCTTTCTCCTCCTCACTTTTAGCTTTCACATCTGGAATGACCAGCCATGCCATCTGATTGGTATCTTCTTCTAGGGAATCCTTTATGTTTAGCTATGTAAGAGGCTTCTCAGATCTAGTTTGAAAAAAACCCAGTCCTGACCTTTAACATGAGAAATGACATCTAGAACCTTCTTCTTTTTTTTTTCTTTGTTTTTTAAAATACTTAAGCAGTGTGATAGTCCCAGAAGGCTGGCTGCAGAAAGACACAGCTACAATAACTTACACATGGCAGATATATGCACCTCTAACTCATAAGGTGAACTTGCTCAATTCTGCGATGACCAGTAATGTCTTGTATTAAAAGACTTTGCTACATCCTCCATGTCCCTCTTCCCTTTCTTCAGTGACTTGCTCCTCTTCCTGTTGACAAAAAAATTCTGCTTTCCTACTGATCTCCTTCCTGAAGCAGATGATTATTCCCCACAGTGCTCTCCAGGACCTGCATGTGTCTCATGGAGACGTGAAGTTTCATATTCAACCTTGTCAAAGGTGAACCAAGACTCAGTTCTTTGGGGCCTCTTGACAGTTGAATTCAGCTGGTGTTGCCATGAAGTCTGCCCAGTGCTACACTGCTGGTGACAGAGTTTGTTTCCAAACACTCTTTACCCTGTTTAAATTTACAGTTGTCTCTGATAGTTGAGATTAATGTGGATTTTATTTTATGAGTAAGCATGGAGTTCATTTGCAGGGTATTTATTGCTTCAGCCAGATAAAGGAGATAAATCACCTTAGGAAAAAAAAGTCCTGTTGCATGCAATGGGCTCATAAAGCTTGTCTAAACACTTAAAAATTTACCATTTCATCTCTGCCTGGGTTTAAGTCCTGTGAAACTAAGACTGAGCAGTAAAAAGGCAGTAAGCAGTATACAGGACAGACAATGTCTGCCTCCCTCTTTCACTTCTTACTTCTTTCCACAGGCTTTTAGGCTCTTACTCTATGCTCAGTGGAAACAAATGCAACATGCCCACAGCCTTCTCTTGGATGAAATACATTTTATTTATGTATTTACTTAGATAACTATATATCAATGTATTTGCCTTCAAAAAACACTCCTACAAATGGCTCCCCACATACAAGGTTCAAGCTTTCCAAAGACAGATAATGACAGCTTCATCTCAAAACAGTGATGAGTCCATTCACCAGAACAGCTTTGTGAATGTAATTTCTGACTTCTGTATCACACTAGGTCAGTACCAGTCTGACTCCTTACATTTTCAATTAATTTTCCACCCAAGCACACCTGAATCTATCCATTTCTCTCTTTCAGTATCATCACCTGTGAGCTAGCTAGATATATACTGACATCTCAGCCTGGCCAGGATTGGCCATTTTGAAGTGGCTTTGTAGTGAAAACTTGATTTTATTTGCTATTATAAACAGATTTATTCCTTGTGCTGTAGTTAATGCTGGTGCCCATTTGGAAGTGTCAATGTCTTGTTACTTTGCTCAGTAAATACAGTAAGAGGCTGTCCTGGTTTAAAACAGGCCACTTTCACAAGCTTCCCCCCCTCAGATCAGAAGGGGAAGTAACACCAAAAAAATCCCCCAACTCTGGGTTGAGGTAAGAAATCTAATGAGATGACAGGATGCACACAATTACCTTAGCCTGTTTCACAGAAAAGCACAGCAAAAGCTGCAGTAGAAGTCAGTAATGAAATGACTCCCCCACTCCCCAAGCCCACAGCCAGCCCAGAGTGAAAGACAAACATCCCAAAACCAGAAAGTGGAAGCAGCATCTGGAAGAAGAAGCTCCTCCCGTTACAAGCTGAAATTCAAGCCCCATGATAGAAAAGGCTTTGGCCAGCACTTTCATTTTGAAGCTGGCATGACATCAGCATGGCATTGAATATCAGCAGCAGATTCAACTGGCTAAACCCATGACAGAGACTTGGTTCCGAATCACCTAAAATGGCACCTTCACCCACGTAGGCATTTTGCTTTTGCACTTTGTGACTGATTGTGACCTACTGTCACACAAAAAAAACAGCTGCTGGTACTACACAGAGTACACTCAACAACTCCACGGGGCTGCTGCTACGCTGGTAAGACTATAATGCTGAGTATACACAACTAAACAGATCACTTCTATTTGTCAGAAATTTACAATGGAAACCTGACAACCTTTTCATTTCTAAAACGTGTCACGTCTCTAATCCTAGGTATTGAAATACTGGAGGGAAAAAAAACAACCCAAAACTGGTGTTTATCTCCAGACATTCATTCATCCAGCTGCTTTTGATGAATATCCCAAAATGTCATGTTTGATTTTGCTTTCAGCTTCTCGCAGAGAACCTGCCTGCTCCAAGGCGACCTTTTGTATTCAATTAAATAACCATTAGATGAGGGGGTTGTTTCGCTGTGATTTAGCAAAGCAGAGCAGGCTTCTTCTGCAGCTCAGAAGAATAAGAATCGATCCCCTGCTTGCCTGAGCACCACACCCAGTCATATATCTGGATATTTATTGGCACCATACATCCTTGCAAAGAAGAGAACACTGGGACCTTCTTGCTCAAGAAATACATTATATCTATATATATATATGTACATGATTTCATCCTCTCTATGCTCAGCAGAACTGGAGATGCCTGCCAGTTTACCACATTGGACAAATAGCTGAACATAGGGACTACATTGCACTAATACCCATCATAGATCCAAACCTTTGATGTGCCTATAGAAAAACAGAAGAGACAAAATTCCCCTTCTAAAATAAAACACAGTAGAAAACAGAACAAGTATGAGCTAAAATGATAAATTATAGAGGACTGCATGTGGAGAAATCAAATAAATCTTTCTAAACAATTTTTAGCATGCTTGCTTTCCTTTCAATAGCTCAACAGGAGGTTCAGTAGTCTCACCTGGCGTCTTATTAATACTGCACTGATTGGTGAGTGTGCAGGGGTGGAGCCACATTGGCGTCTTGGTTAATCAAGGCTTCTAGGAAGTTGTACAAATGACACTGCACAAATGGCAAGGTGAGGGTTTGCTGGGAAAGAAGGTCTGCTTTCACAGCAGGTGGCCAATACATCTGGCACTGTTATGGATCATAGCCATAAGTAATTTTTCCAGTGTTCCTAACTGCATGTAGCATCTGCCTTATTTGAGAGTCTGATCACAAACAATCTTTGCTCCAAATGAAAGATGGAGTTTCACCTATGTTTGGGCTTGCTTACTTTGATTTGTGTCTTTTAGTTGAGTTCTTCTTTCAGTTCTGGTATTTCAGAAGACTATTTTTGATCAACATAATTCTTCTGCAGTGCATAGTGATTTCCTTATTTTGTACTAAAAATCTTTTTCATAAGCAATTCCCTATAGAATTGTTCCTTTTAGTCCTACATACTACTTGGGATTTTCCTGAAGGATGGAATGTTGTTTTTCCTTTTAATTCACTCTAAACTGCTGACACTAATGCTCTCTGCAGTTGTGGGCCTGCTCTGTATATCGTATGTATTTGGGATTAAGAGAATTTATTATCATGTGGTCTTAAAGCAGCTTTTTCATATATCTTGAGTACACTCTCCTGTCAGGTGAGTGCTGATTACATATGATAGGTACAAAACCCAAAAAGGTTTTAAAAATAAATCTAAGAGTGAGAAAAATCTGAAGGCTTGAGATGAACACTAAGGAGAAATAAAAGTGGGAGGAATTTACAGCAAGGAAAAAATCTTAGCTCCCACAGAGGATGCTCAAGTGGATGATGCTGTATCTTCTGAATGGAAGATGCTTTGGCCTAGGAAGTGACCTAGTACAGCTCAACATCAAAATGACATGAGATGCCCAGGCTCATCTAGGATTTTGATGGCTGGGGACATTCACAGCAGGATCACAGAACTGCAGAACCACAAAACCTTGGAGGTGGGAAGGGACCTCCAGAGATCATCAACCTGGTTGTTTCTATGTTTCTAAGTCCAACCCCCCTGCCAAGCAGGATCACCTAGGGTAGATAGCACAGGAATGCATCCAGGTGGGTATTGAAAGTCTCCAGAGAAGGAGACTCCACAACCTCTCTGGGCAGCATGTTCCAGTTTCCCCTCATGTTGAGGTTAAACCTTCTATGTTCCAGTTTGTAGCTGTTGCTCCAGTTATGTGCTCAAAAAGCTGAACGCATAGGCACATGCACTGCATATGTAAATTTCAATGCTTGTTTAGAACACACATCAAGCTGAAAATCCACCATTTGAACTAGGCTCTTTTCAGATATCCTAAATAAAACACCTGAATATGGAAACAACCCCAAACCCTATCTGTTTTGAATGGGTTGGCCTGGCATATCCACTCCTTCTGGAAGAGGAATGTAAACTCCCAAAGTAGCATTTCATGCTTTGCACTTAGGCAATTTCAAAGGCAATCGCTCATTGAAGACAAGGAAAAAACTCTACCTGTCAGTGTTCTCTAAAACACAGAAGTAAAATGGAAGTCTTTGCATTTTGTGGAGGGGAAAATATCAGAATTTAAAGATGCAAGTTGCAGAGAAAAATGCATTTTAGTACACGAGGAAAGCTTATTCTAAATATTGTTGTCCTAAGATTGGTATTACCACAAGCTTGAGAGTTGTTCAGAATTTATAACCTTGACACCTGCAATTACAGCAAAATATATGTAAATGGATCAATTTTTAATATGTGTAACTGCAAATCTGACAGATAAACCTTTCAGTGAATCCTAGGATCAACTTCTTGTTTGAAGTTAACAGTCATTTCGCTAGACTGTACTTTGGCAAAGCACTTGGCCACGATTTAATGTTGTAAATTACAAATTCAAATTGATCCTTGAAAACATATCTGAAGATACACTTTAAAAGCAAGCAGATGTCAGCAAACAGTATATTTAAAGGGTTACACATTTCATTCAAAGACCATTTCATGCTGGGAACTACCCCACCAACTTGTCAGTGTGATATAGTGGTATGAGCAGGAGTGTAGAAGTTGGTGGTTACAAGGCAGGTGGTATGTGACCTTGAGAAAAACATTTAACCTCTGCATTGGTTTTTCATCTATAAAATAGAGCGCAAAAGAAAAGTAATGAAGCTCTCCTGGAGTCTGCACTAAGGGGAAAAAGTGTCAGAGAACTGTTTTAACGTCATATATTTCATTAAAAGAAGTATGTCTCTGTATCAAAAGAAGTGTGGCCAGCAGATTGAGAGAGGTGATTCTGCCACTTTGCTCTGCTCTGATAAGACTTCACTTGGAGTACTGCATCCAGTGCTGAAGCCCTCAACATAGGAAGGACATAGACCTGATGGAGCAGGTCCAGAGGATGGCTACAAAAATGATCAAGGGATAGGCTGAGAAAGCTGGAGAAGAGACAGCTCTGAGGAGGTTTAATAGCAGTCTTCCAGTACTTGAAGGGAGCCTACAAGAAATCTGGAGAGAGACTGTTTCCAAAGGCCTGCAGTGATAGGACAAGGGGCAATGATTTTAAATTAGAGAAGTGCAGATTTAGATTGGATGTTAGGAACAGGTTCTTTACAATGAGGGTGGTGGAACACTGGAACAGGTTGCCCAGATGAGGCCCCATCCCAGGAGACACTGAAGATCAGGCTCCACAAGGCTCTGAGCAACCTGGTCTAGTGGAGGATGTCCCTGCTCATTGCAGGGGGGCTGGACTAGAAGAGCTTTGTAGGTCTCTTCCAACCCAAACCATTCCATGATTCTATGATTTTTTTTCAAGCAAGGGACAAATCATCATATCTGGCCTTTTTAAGTTGCTTTAGTTGCTAAGAGATTGTAAACTTGCCCTCACAGAGCATCTATCAGGACTCCTTGGACACTGTAAATCTGCCTATTTATTTCTACTTCACTTTGGTCCATACAGAAATATCCATCTCCCTTTTTTACTTGAAAGTTAGTAGAAGACAAATGATGGAGGTAAAGAATTAAAGTCTTTATAAGAAAACCAGAGTTTCTCCATTCTCACCTAAATCAGCCTCCCAGAGTATCCATCACACTGCAGCTCACCTGTTCTTGTTGACTCTAGAAGCCCTCTATCATTAATTTCCACTGCTGTTTCCTAACTCCTCAAACTAGTAATTGGCAGCAATGACTTTAACCATGTTTGCTTATTTGTTGTTGTCTGATGCATGCATATACAGACAACCCTCAGAAGCATGAATCTTGGCCCTTCCCAGCCATGCAGGCTCCAGTTGTGATTTTCTTTCCCAACCTTTCCATCATCAAAACTTCTAACTTCAGTGCTCTGTACTCTGAAGCCAGATTGGTGCACGTCACCTTCCGGTAATGTACATAAAATTCAGTTACACTTAAAAAAATATTTCCAGAGCACTGGATTTGTCCACATTTATCTAAATAAGAGGTCTGGAGCAAAGAGAAAAAAAAGTTATTTCTTTTAATCATAAAAGATCAGGCATTAATCTGACTGTTTATAAAACAATGATCAAAACTGTAGCAGGAAAAGGCTGTAGCAAGAAGAACATCCTAGTAAAAGGAGTATGTGTTCCTGTGCTAGTTGGAAGCTAGCTAGAATGTTTTGGTGAGAAGAACTAGATCATAGGCTGTGAAATGAAAACTACTTCCCTCATAGCCTTGCTGAGATGTGAAAAAAAGGAAAAGCAAAACATAGATAAAGTCACTTCACTTGGCACTTCGCTCTCAACTTCGCTCTGGGCACTTGGCCTGCTGGGGAGCTTGGGGCTGCTGGCTAAACTCTGTCTTACTCTCTAACCTCACCCTCCATTTGCTTTGGCTGATTCACCTTGCTTCCTAACCCCCCTGGCCAAACCTCCATTCTTCCTTGGGACAGGGGTAAGGTTGAGAGGGGTAGGGGGAAGGTGAGGGGGTGACTGAGAGCCCCTTCTGTGGACTCAGATTTCTGGAAGGGGAGTTGTGTTTCTGTATTACTTTTTACTTTGTATATATGTATATATACCAACATATACTGTAAATACCAGCTTGTATATTGTGCTAGCTGTAAATAATAAGCTTCATTCATATTTCCAGAGCTGGCTGAGTCTTGTCTGGGTGATTTCTAAAAGTGTAGGGGGGCAGGAGACACCCAAACCACCACATGCCCCATGGCCCCATGCCAATTCTGCTGCCATGGGGCACAGCAATTCCTTGCCCTTCCCATAGTTCCTCCTTGTTGTGGTTACTGGAGACCTGATGACCTCCTGAAGACTCATCACAGTCCAAGCTGTTGCAAGGTCAAGTAACATCTGGACTCTTTGTAGTCTGTTCATTCAATTCTGATTCATATTCCGCTCCAAAGGAAAGACACTTGCACTTTACAAATATAAAAGCATTCTGTGCTTGCTTAGTGCTGGCTCTCGTGAAACTCAGACTCCTGGGTCATGTGCTTTGAGTCTGCCACTTCTTGTTATTTTGTTGTTGTTTTTTTTTCTCCTCCCAGTCATTAAAAGCCTTTCAGGGAGGTAAATTTAATAGCAAAACATCACTGAAATATGAGCTAAGTCTCATTATGTAATCGTAACCTCTATCTCTGGGAGTTATTAGCTAGGATGACAAGCTTTGCATTTATTTATTCTTCCAGTGGCAGTGAGAACATAAGAGAGCAAAGGTCCTGAGAGGACTACTCCATCTCATTTCTAATTGAGGTATTTAATAGTTTCTACCACAGGCCTGTTAAAGTTGAATGTGAACTATGTCCTATTAGACAGAAACTACAGTTCAGCAAAGTGAAAGTAATATATTTTAGAGTGGTGTATTTATTTTTACTATATCAGCCTGTGACTTCTGGGTGAGAAAAGGGAGTAATAGTTGCTTAGTATTGTGAGGCTCAGCCACAATCTAGGATCCATACATATCTATTAAAGTAGGATAATTTCTATATTGTATATCCAGAAGAATAACCAGAAATTAGATTTGTGTGTAGAAAAACAAGTGACTTTTCTTTTATAATTGCTTCCTGTTTGGAGCAAACCTGTCAGCACATTCTGTGCATCAGCCTAATCCAACCTGGAAACAGTTTACTGATTGAATTCTGCCACAACACTTGGTCTCCGGAGGGCTTCCTCACCCTGGACTAAAACTAACCGGGCACACCTTGTAGTCTCATACTTCAAAGCTCCCATTTTCACTCCCTGTTCACTGTATTGTCAGAGTCCAAACAGGGTGACTTTTTTTTTGAAAGATTGTGGTCTTTTACTGTCAAGGATGCTGGCTTTTTGTTTCAGTATTGAATATATGCTGTAGAAGACAATGTGAGAGGCTTTAAGTCCTCTCATGAATGTTATATACCTGATACTAGTAACCCAACAAATACCAAAGACTTAAGAGTTTAAAGTAAACATGACTTTCACCCACGTGTTTTGCTGAAAGGTGATTTACAAAATGAAAACAAGGTGAAAGAAGCTCTGCTTCTTTTTGATGAGTAAAACTCAAGAAGCTTCCATTTTGACCTTGTGGCATTGCTGTGGATGGTCACATATCAAGCATGTGAGGATACTATCTCAGATATCAACCTATTTTTGCTGGGCATCTTCTTCATAGCCCTCAGAAAAGTTTTTCCAAGTTCATGTTGCCAGCCTGCCAGATGTTTTGTATTAGTTGGTGTCTCCACACCAACAGAACAAGGGGACACAGCCTCAAGTTGTGCTGGGGGAAGTATAGGCTGGATGTTAGGAGGAAGTTCTTCCCAGAGAGAGTGATTTGCCATTGGAATGGGCTGCCCAGGGAGGTGGTGGAGACACCGTCCCTGGAGGTGTTCAAGAAAAGATTGGATGAGGCACTTAGTGCCATGGTCTAGTTGACTGAATAAGGCTGGGTGCTAGGTTGGACTGATGATCTTGGAGGTCTCTTCCAACCTGGTTGATTCTATTCTATTCTATTCTTTCTATTCTATTCTATTCTATTCTATTCTATTCTATTCTATTCTATTCTATTCTATTCTCTGGAGGACAGAGTGTACAAAAAGTTAAGGGGTGGAAAGGATTTTGCTATGGTGAGAGGAAAAAAAAATACAGACCATGCTCAGAAACACAGGGTATTTAAGGTATAGTTTGAAAGTACAGTAAACCAGAGCTGTCCTATATTCAGCATGGCTTTTCTTTCTTTTGGTGTATATTCCATCACAGCAGTAAGCACCCAACCGGTCACCTATGTTCCCCATTTTCATGATTATTACCTTTAATTGCCAGTGCATTGTGCCAGATTTTGTAGGGTATCTTAAAGAGGTGATCACAGTATAGACGTCCGGCAAAGCAGAGAGATCATGCAGAAGGACCTGACTATAAATTTTGAAGAAGAATGTGTGCACAAAGCAGTAACAGCCAAACAAGATTATAGCCTTTGGGAAAGAGGACACACTGAGGGCCAGACCTTGACTGTAGTAAGCATATACTCTCCATATAGATCAACAAGAGTTTTCTAATTAACTTAAAGGAGGAATGGCTTAGTCCTCAGTCTAGGTCACGATTTAAGAACCTGCAGGATTGTACAGCTGCTCCTGTGTGACAGAACACACTGAGCAAATAGTTTTATGTGCACTTTCTTACCCCAGCTCCACATACCATTTCTTACCCATCAAATGTTCCAGAAAGACTGCTCTTGAAGCTTTGTGGAAAAGAATACGAGACAACTGATATACAAGTTAATTGTCCTATGTTCTTGCCTTGAAAAAATAGATCCTCTTGCCTTGTTGAGCTCCTGTCTATAAATCTTTCCTTGGCAGGGTTATTAAGACCAACTGGCTGAAGCAGCACTGTTGTTAGCTGAGATTCTTGCTGTCCTATGAACCTGTCAGCCAAGTTACAGGAGCAAGTATAGAGAATCAATAGTCTTTTTGGCAAAGAGAAGGAGCTGACATTGATTCTTCCAGTTTTGGCAGCTGATTTTTGTACTCTGCCCTTTAATGTGTGGCCAAGGCCTACTAACTTGCAGGTTGTTAAACACAGAAGGAAGAAGAAGCACTCCAGAGCCACGTCTTCTGCAACTTCCATGAGCTAAGAAATGGGTGAGTTTGGTAAAACGTCAGCCTTTCAAACGAATGGGTGGGACTGAGTGAAAAGGCTCCTCTCATTACATCCTGTCTCAGCAGTTTGGACATCTGGCAGTGTTCTTACTTTGAGGAAGTGCCCTCAGTGGCCTTCTGGAAAGGTCTTCTGTAATAATCTAGTATATTTGGCTATAATAATATATGGTCCAAACCTACCATGACATCAAAAGTTGTAGATTACAGTCCCAGGCTATTATATAGATGTACAAAATCTTGAACTTGCAAAGGAGACAGTTTGGTGGGAATTAACATCAACAACCCCCCTAGATGGTCTATACCCATCATCATCATCAAATTGACAAGGCAAAGAGTCATGGCATTTTTCCTTCTTTGCCCTTTCCTACCACTATTCCTTAGATACAGTAAATAGTGCCACATTTGACTGATGTTGCTTTGCAGATCTTTTGATTATTTGCTTTTTTCTCTTTTCAACTATGTTTTGGAAATGCTGAGCACCTCCACAACAATCCAGGCAGAGGTGGGTAGAGGATTTATTTTGTAATGATTATTCTTTATACTAAATGCCACCTCGTAAAACAATCACTGATAATTTGACTTCATTAAGCATTCTTTGTGTTACATCTTTAATTCATTAACCTTGGCATTGTCAGCATGTTGCCATAATCAAATGTAACTTATTCCATGTTGTGCAGTGAAAGCTGAGGGCAGATCTCACACTGGGCTGTTGTCTAATGGACCTGAAGTGCCTGCTAAATGTAATGATGGCACTGTCCTAAGCATAGGCACCTAGCAAGGGGAGAGGATGTATGTGCTGGACATGACCAGACATACACCCAGGTGCTGAGCTTGTCACATCCAGCCATTTCATCAAATACCTGATAAGTTTTCTAAAGCCCAGACTGATTCTATTCTTGAGCTGCTGCTCAACTTGCATTCCTCATGGGGCTCTTTTATTTTGCTTACTTGGATGCTGTTCTCAAAGGAGAAGAGAACTGACATATAGGCTTTGCTCAACATCTGCTATACTTTTAAAACTGCATATAATTACTGGATAATTCAAAATGATGTAACTTGCATCAGAAAGATAATTGAAAAGCCTCTTACACACATTGAGGGCATAAGTTAGCCCTTTCATGTGAAATCAACAAAAGAATATTGAGGGCAAGTTCTACTTTTTGTAATATGTGCTGATAAAATACCTGAAGCAAATGACATCCTGTAAGTCTCTGCCACCTTTTTTTCGTGTTGGCCTGCCTGTGGTTAGCTCTCAAAGGTCCTTGCAGAGCAACATAGGATACAGGAAGCCCTGGATCCAGCTATTTGGAAAGGGTAACTTCTTCAACACCGGGAGTCAAAAGACCTGCTAATGCCAAGCATCCTCTCTAGTGCTACAAAGGGAAGGAAAGTGATAAAAAGTACCCTGAGAAATTTCTTTTCAGTCTTGCTACAGGTAAGAATTGAACTGCTCAAAGCTATCATAAGCAATGATGTCTCTATGTTACAGAGAACAGACCTGTTTTTGAAGGTGATGATTACATGGACTTCCCAGCAGAAACTCAATCAAATCTGAGGCAATATGGTTTTCTTCCAAACTGGACAACAAAGCAGTCCTGGTGCTATTTTATAATGTTTTTCTGGCTATGAATTTATCATCCACTTCCTAGCTGGGTTTTTCTTTAGTGATTGTGTCAGTTCAGACTCCACCAGCAAGAGCACCCCATCTCAGCTGGACACACTGGCTTGCTTCATTCCTGACTTTCTGCCTGGCTTGGCCAAAGGAAACATGATACACCACACTATTAAGGCCATGTCAATAGTTTTTAAGAGCCATCTTTTCCAGTACTATCTATGCTGAGGACATAGTACAGTGAGAGGAAAGTGATGTATCTTGTAGGCTGTGGTGTGTTAAAGGAAGATGAAGTCAGATACTGCCATGTCTGCAAACAGAACATCACTTACCACTTCAGCTCTATAAATCATGGTTTTGGTTTCAACTTCTGTACCTTCTTTACAGCCCATACTCCAAAAGACCACTGAAGTTCCCACCAGCTATTGATCTTTAAAGATGAAAGATTAATTTTGTTTAAAAGGTAAAAAAGCATTTGTCATTCTTAAACAAATCTATGTAAAGGTGGTAGATTTCACAGATAAGGTATCTATAAAAATCAGTAAGCCCTTCTGCTAACTAAGATCCTCTTTTCCAGAACTCCAGATTTTTATCCAGCCTCTTGACTGTAATTTCTGCATCTGAATCAACAGACTTTGCTAAAAGCAACTCCTGCTGCCTTTTCTGCTTAGTGCCCATTCAACACCTATTTATTGACTTCATTCTGGTGCCTGCCCAGAGCCGTCCTAGGATATGTTCTCAAAGAATTCTTTACCATTTAATTGCACCAATTACTATCAGCTATCAGCTATCAAACTTTCATCTGGAAGCCTAACAATATTTTATTGCTAGCGATTTGCCCAATTCAAGCTATAAATCTACAATCAGTGTTCTGACAGCAAATAATACAGATATCTATCACTGCAAATAATAGATCTAACTTGAACTTTGCCTATTAATCAAAATTATTGATAAGTTATGCCAGCACACAAAAGGTCAAACCCTCATCCTTCTGGTACTGCAGACCAACGTGACTTCCATGAAGTCAGCAAAAAGATCTGTCTGCAAGCATAATGTAACTGAATGTAATGGCTCCTTCTGCTCTCGATAAACTCAATGGGAAATGCCCACTAAAACAACAGAAGCAGAATCTGGCCAGCTAGTGAGTTTTTTTAATACAGAGGACAGTTATTTTATTTTATGTGTTTTGATCTCCTCAAACTTTTCCACCTTCAAATGAATTAGTCTGTATTTACAGCTGTGTAAATGAGAGGACAATCAGACTCCAGAGAGAAACAAAGAGAAGCCACTAAGTGGAATTCTCTATTTCCTTTGGGAAGGAATGAAAGTACAGAGAATGGTATGTGAGCTTCATGCAGAAAAGGTTATTGAGAAGAACATCAGTGCCTGCTGGCAGGTATTGCCTGTCACTGCCATAGTTTGATAAACTGCAGGCAAATCCTGAGTTCTGTATTGGGCATGAGCTCAGCTAGATACAGGGTGTGGTGGTTTCTTGTTTGTTTGTGCTATGGTATGCACTGAGCTATTATGAGGAAAATGGTCCTGAAACATCAAGCTCTTTTTCTATATTAGTATTCCATGTTCTGTGCTTTGATGGTCCTTTGCTGACTTATCTCCAAGTTAATACTGTAGCTTGACTGCAGTCCCAGAGTCCCTGTAGTTGAATTTAGAGCTTGTTCAGAGCTCTCCTTTCTTGTAAAAGCTAATTTGAGTAATCTAGGCTGGACTGCAACTGATGTACCTTGACATGGCTTCTTTAATCATCAGGGACCTGCACTGACTTGCCCTGGTGGCAAAAATTATTTCATTTACCTGGTAACAGCATGGCCACTTACTTGGGATGTAACACAGGTACACAAATAGCTCTGGTCCCACTGAGTTGAAATAGCATTGTAAGCCCACATGTTCAGTAAACTGTGGAATGCATGAAATAAATTTGGGGGTTGCTTTTATTTAATATTTTTGTTTGCTTGTGGTTTTTTTTCTATTTTGTTCCCTCACCCCATCCTCCTCTTTGGTAGGGGCACTGGTTTGGGACATGAGGTAACTGAGTTGACTTAGTTGCTATTCCAATGAATAATTACTAGTTATCAAAACCCATGGCTTCTTCAAAGCTAAGGAGTCTGATAAACTTAGTGCTTCTGAGGAAGCCTGCACTGGTGGCATATGTTATGGAGCGTAATGAGAACAAAAGCCTGAACCCTGAGTGTTTGAGAGACAAGAGTCCTCAGCCAGAAAGAAGGCTGTTTAACTTTGTTCACAACAGAAGCAGCCTTAGGAAACAGGCATTATTTAGCAAGGTTACTGCTGCTGGTTCTGATGAAAATTCTCAGAGATGAAGAAATGGGATTGAGGCTGATAGGTCATGGGGAGAGACACACAACAAATGCTTGCAACAGTTCTGGGGCACATCACCCTCTAGGCACTACCAGGGCTTGCACAGTTTGTAGTACAAAGCTTCATCAGTCCCATTAAACTGGCAGAGAGCAGGAGAACAAGAGCACTCCTCCCTCAGGCTTGTGCTCCCTATCTGTCTGTGGCCTGGAGATCCCCTGCTTGGGTGCAGTTTGTAGCAAGACATTGTGCCTGCTGATTTATTCGACATGCCATGCTCTCTGCGGTGTTTAACAGGTGGTCCCCAGGAGAAAATAAGTTTCTGTTTCATTGTTGAAATAGCTGGAAGACCTCCAACTAGTCCTTGTGCTCTGCTAGCTGCTTCCAACTGCAGACACAAAGCAAGGCTGAATGCTCTCTCTGTGCTGTTGCTTGACTTTTTGTGTGCCAGCAGCTAGGCAACTGATGCTCTGGAAAGAGGGACAGTGGGGATGCATGGTGCCTCGTGCAGGCAGAAGAGCCTCCTGTCCATCCCTCTTCTGCCATGGCACACACTCCAGGCTCTAACATGTCACAGACACCTGCTGAAGGTTTTTTACTCACTATTTTTATGACATGAGGGAGGAAAACACGTATGTACAGAGGAGAGTTCAGCAAACTTCATCGAAAGCTCTCCAATGTGCTATTTGAGGTGTCACCACAACTAAACTGGAAACACACTTCTGCACTTGTATCTGTGGGTGCATGGGAAAGCTTCTTAGTGCCCTGGGTGTGAGCAAAGCGTCCCAACCCCCCCAGGCTCAGCCCCTCACTCTGTGTGTGTCAAGATGAGCCAGCTTGACACAGTATGTTTCAGCATCCAACCTCTGCAAGGCAGAAAACACTGAACATTGCTTTTACTCCAGCTGGGCAATTCATGACTGACAGAAGGATGTGTCTCAAAGTCCACCTCACTCCATGCATGCAAAGGAAATCAAACGGCTGCATATATCACATTGTTGATATTGGGAAGGCATTTGTAGTAAAGCTGAAGGCGATAGGAGTTTGGAGTCCAAGGCTGCACACTGTTGTAACCTATAGAGACATTACTCTGAGTCTGGAGAGGAATGAGTAGCACTTCTCACTCAAGGGCTTAAAAAATGGGAAAACCCAGCCTTTAGCATACTGCAGCCTCGTTTATCTGGCAGTATTTCTCTGCAAATGGATAAACGAGGCAGTTCTAGAGACAATGGTGGCCCTTTAAATTCATAGCTTGTTTTCGTAGAGTGGCTTGCCACCATTTCATGGAACAAAGATGTAGCTGCTTCAGTACTTCTGGAAACTTTAATGGAGTACTATGTAGTGTTTGACTATTCTCACAGATTAATCTGACCCCCTCAGTTTTTGTTCTAAAGTTCTTAGATACTTTTGATTTCATTTTGAGGAAATACTTTCTGGAGTTTGTTTCTTTTCTTGTCATTTCATTTTGCAGTGCTGAGCATCACTGAAATAATTCTTTCCCATGTTGTTACTGTGCACTGGGCTTTTAAAAGGATTCCATGCAGCTTCGTATTTGTTCAAGCAGAAATGCTTAAAATCCCTAGCAAGGGGTGTTGTTATCAGGGGTAATCACCCTCCCGCAGAGATATGAAGTGCAAGGTGTAAATGAATGCCTCGGCTCCCAGAGGCAGTGTTAGCCAGCAACAGCCACACTCCAGGAGCTGTCTTAGAGGTATTGTGGAATGTTTTGTTTTTCCACATAAATCCTTTAAATAAATTACCATGATGTCTGGAAACCACTGGCTGATACTAAAAGGTCTAAAATGAAGACACAAAGAGAAATCTTTTAAGCATTTACCATTGCGCCGTTTTCCATTAGTCCATTATTATTTAACTGTAGGCAGGGGGCAGGGAGGAGAGCAGGAGTTTGTGAAGGAACAATCTTCTTTAGATAGGAGGCAACCACAGTGTGGACAGAGGGGCAAGCTGAGGCCACTATGTTTTTGAAAGAGGCTGAAGGATCCTGACATATCCTCCTTGTAGTGTATAGGCACCCAAGGTGACTTTATCCAGCTTGTGAGGGCAAGCTTACCACCACATGGACCTCAGGTTTTACTGCTGCTTTGCCATCTCTAAGTGCCACTACTGCAAGAGATTTCCTGGCCTTGTTCCCCCATGATATCACAAGGCAAGTGTCAGCCTCAACTGCATGGGCAAGGCTTCATCTGAATCCATCTACCTGTGAGATGGACAGTGGCATGTGAAGTGCACGGTGACTTTAGAAAGGAGTGCTTCTGAGTTTCAGAAATGTGTATTTTCCTTCATGTCTAGAAAAACAGCACTCCTTTCTTCACATCCTTCATTTTGGTGTTGAAAGGCTTGGATGCCAGAGTGCAAAAGAATAGTAATAGAACCATAGAATGGTTTAGGTTGGAAGGGACCTCAAGGATCATCCAGCTCCAACCCCCTGCCATAGGCAGGGACACCTCCCACTAGAGCAGGCTGCTCAAGGCCTCATCCAGCCTGGCCTGGGACACCTTCCTGGGCAACCTGTTCCAGTGTCTCACCATCCTCACTGCAAAGAACTTCTTCCTAACATTTAGTTTGAATCTCACCTCTTCAAGTTTAAACCCATTACTCCTTGTCCTGTCATTACAAGACCTTGTAAATAGTCCCTCCCCTGTAGGCCCCCTTCAGATACTGGAAGGCCACTATAAGGTCTCCTCAAAGCCTTCTCTTCTCCAGGCTGAAGAGCCCCAGGTCTTGTAGCCTGTCCTCATAGCAGAGGTGCTCCAGCCCTCTGATCATCTTCGTGGCCCTCCTCTGGACTCACTCTAACAGTTTGGTGTCCTTCTTGTGTTGGGGGCTCCAGAACTGCACACAGTGCTCCAGGTGGGGTCTCAGGAGAGCAGAGTAAAGGGGAAGAATCCCCTCCCTTGCCCTGCTGGCCACACTTCTCTTGATGCAGCCCAGTACACTTGTCACTGGTCTCCAGGTAGACACTGTGCTGTTGATCACCACTCTCTGCATGCAACCATCCAGCCAATTCCTTATCCAGTGAGTGGTTCACCTATCAAGTCTGTGTTTTTCTAGCTTGGTGACCAGGATGTCATGTGGGACAGAGTCAGATGCCTTACTCAGGTCCAGGTAGATGATGTCAATTGCCCTTCACTTGTCCTCTGTTGCTGTGACTTCATCATAAAAAGCCACTAAATTTGTCAGGCATGATCTGCCCTTGCTGAAGTAATCCTGGTTACCACTGATCACCTCTGCTTTGTTTTCCATTTACTTTAGCAGAGCCCTCAAGAGGATCTGCTCCATGATCTTGCCAGGCATAGAGGTGAGACTGACTGGTCTGTAGTTCCTGGGGTCATCTTTTTTTCCCTTCTGGAAGATGGGTGTTATGTTTGGCCTTTTCCAGTCAGCAGAACCTTCACCAGTCTGCCATGACCTTTCAAATACGATGGGCAGTGGTTTAGCAGCTTCATCCACCAGTTCTTTCAGGACCCATGGGTAGATCTCATCAGGCCCCGTGGACTTGTGCACGTTCAGATTCCTTAGGTGCTCACAAACATGATCTTCAATGATAGTGGGCAGATCTTCCAATAGGGCAAGTGTAAGGTGGAAAATTGGCTATGCTTGAGATGATCTCTTCAGGCAGGCTGCTGAGGATAAAATCATGACCAAGCTATGGACAACATGACTTAGAGACTGTGTTCAAAATGTTCCAAACTCTGGGTCTTCCGGATGTGGATGATGTCTATAGGCTCACACAGAACTCAAATCTTGGCACACCCGGTTGTGACTCATGATTTATGGCTGACAAAATTACATGGGAAGGCAAATTCTGTGATTCATGTGCCAGGCTGCATCCATTGTGCTTACTCTTGCAGAACAGCCACAGCCGTACGTGATCGGAAGTGCTCTTGCTGATAGCAGTGTGCTGCCCTGCTGATGCTGCTCTAGAGCCACCTCTTCCACCCAGTTCACCATCGGTGACACCCCAGGCACAAGAGAGAGCAATGCTGTCAGCTCTTCGTCACCCACAGTGACTTTATCCACATTGTGTACTAGCAGCTCTACAAAGGGCCACAAAAAGTCAGTGAGGTGCCTGTTGGACCTGCCCAGGTTCCTCTGGTAGAGGCTGCCACAGGCTTTCCCCATTTTTCCTTTCATGAAGCACCCCAGAACAGAGATTGTTACCCCAGACAGTGACTGGAAAGCCTGGCTAAGGGTCCTGCGCAAACCTATCATGCTAGAGTTAGGCTCCTGCAGAGGAGATGCCCACAGACAGTGGTGTGCTGGAGTAGTCATGGCAGATGTGAAGAGGCAATAGTGAGTCTTAAGTGCTGCAACTGTCACAGCAGAAAGGTCTGGTGAGGGGTGCTTTGGTCATCCAAAGTGTTTTGGAGGGAGGGAGCTTGGCAGCTGGAATCCAGGGTGCACTAGGTGCCATCAACCCCACCACTCTCTGCCAGCGATGAGAGCAGTCTTAGGCCAGTCTGCTACTTCTGTAGACAGCACTCTGCAGTACACCATGGCCATTTGTGACTCCTCTGGACCAGCCAAATGTCTCTGTGTTTCTTCAATTTTTTTTTTTTTTTGGTACTTTTCCTACTGGGCAGAGATCTGAAAAGGGACAGGTTTAGATGTAAAGATGTGGTCAAGAGGTCAGAGCTTCTTACACTACACAAAGCCCCTGCCACTGGCATTACAAGGAATTCCATTCACCTTTGTCAGCTGCCATGGAAGAAACAAGCTTTATATTGCAGAGAGCTCTGTCTTGTGACATTGAGTGTGCATCACCCCATACTTGTGGAGGTGCCCTTATATTAACTAAAGGAAGATAAAAAGCCTATGCCCAGACATGAGTAAGCACAGAAAGTGTATATGGTGTGTAGCTTTCTGCCTCCACATGAGACTCCTTTACATAGGCAAGGACATTTTTCTTGCCATGGAAGCAACAGAGCAACGTGTGCCCAAAAGCTGTATGGAGGCATGTTAAGGTTCATCACTGGG
This sequence comes from Tricholaema leucomelas, assembly GCA_013400475.1. Taxonomy (NCBI): domain Eukaryota; kingdom Metazoa; phylum Chordata; class Aves; order Piciformes; family Lybiidae; genus Tricholaema lacrymosa; species Tricholaema leucomelas. The sequence continues at coordinate 209,666 of WAAF01009348.1, read as the reverse complement.
ACAAGGAGGTGATGGAGTTGAACGCCTTATTTATATTAAAAAGTAGCCAGATGGGAGCCTTTTGGAAATAAGAGCTGTTATTTGCTATGAATCTCAGCAACTGATGTGCCTGTCAATAGATGTGTCCTCCTCCATGCTTGCAAAAGTCTTCTCATGCTCCATCTTCTAAAAAGCCCTTACATTAATCTAGATTATCTGCACTAAACAGTCTGTCATCCTTTTCTCCATTTGTGTGAGGTTGATGGATGGATAAACAAAAGGGGTGAGGGAGCCCTGAAAGCCCCTTTCTCTGCTGAGGGGCTGAGACCCTTAAGGATCTGCGGCACAGACTGGCGTGGGGGACACTCGGAGGCAGAGCCACGCACCACACCTCTGCTGTGCTCACCCCAAGCCTGGCTGGGCAACAGAGTCTCTGGATTAATCCCTTGGATGCTGCTCTCTGCACCAAATTAGTCTGTCCTGAGGTGTCAACCTTGTGTGAGTTTACTGAAGTGTTCCTTATTCTCTTATAAAGGCAGTGCAAATGGGGTCAGACTGGTCTTGAACACCTTCCTGTTTGATGTGCAAAATGAAATGGAAAGCTCCAAAAAATGGCATCTCCACATATTTAAATGAAGTAGGGTGCATGAATTCATTACAATCTGGAAGCTCTTCAAACACTGCCTAAGTAGGTACAACAGCCTCAGATGAGCCTCAGGACTAGTTGTTAATGTAAGTGATAAAGTTTCCTTGGATTTTTCCCAGTTCCTCCTTACAGCTGCAGAGCTTCAGCTTGAGAAAAGCATCCACGAAAAAAAGAGGTACACTAAAAGAAGCCAAAAGCTGTGAAAATATCTTCAGCTTAATTTAGTTATCAGCTGCAAGTCTGCAATTCTCAGGACTTCCCCTCCACAACCTAGACAGGAAACAAACTCTCTGCTGGGATTTTTCTGCTCTTCAGACTATGAGGGCTGTGACCTTCCACAGAGCAGTGCAACCAGCAGAGCTCACTCTTTCACAAAATCACAGAACCACAGAATCATTGAGAGTGTAAAAGACCTCTGAGATCATCAAGTCCAGCCTATGACCTAACACCATGGCATCAGCTAGACCATGCCCCCAAGTGCCATACCAAATCTTTTCTTAAAGATTTCTAGGGATGGTGACTCCACCACCTCCCTGGGCAGTCCATTCCAGAGCCTAGTCACCTTTTCCACGAGGAAGTGCTTCCTAATACCCAACCTAAACCTCCCCTGGTGCAGCTTCAGACCATACCCTCTTGTCCTGTCACAAGTTGCCTGGGAGAAGAGCCTGACACCCATCTGACTACAGCTTCCCTTTAGGTAGCTGTAGAGAGTGACAGGGTCCCCTCTAATTCTCCCCTTTGCCAGACTGAACAACCCCAGCTCCCTCAGCCTCTCCTCACACAACTTTCCCTCCAGCCCCCTCACCAGTCTGGTCACTCTCCTCTGGACCAGCTCCAACACCTCAATATGCTCCTTGCAGTGAGGGACCCAGAGCTGCACTCGGTGCTGCCCCCTGCAGTATCTTCCTACCCTCCAGGAGATAGACTCTCCCTCCCAACTTGGTGTCATCTACAAATTTACTGACAGTAGACTCAATCCCCTCATCCAGATCATCCATAAAGATGCTGAATAGAACTCGGTCCAGCACTGATCCCTGGGGGACACCACCAGTCACCAGACACCAACTGGATGCGGCACCGTTCACAACCACTCTCTGTACTCGGTCACCCAGCCAGTTTTTAACCCAGAGAAGGATGCACCTGTCCAAGCCATGAGCTGCCAGCTTTTGCAGCAGGATGCTATGGGAGATTGTGTCAAAGGCTTTGCTGATGTCTAGGCAGACCACACCCACAGCCTTCCCCTCATCTACCAGGCAGGTCACACAGTCATAGAAAGCAATCAGATTCCCTACCACCATGGGACCATACCCTATTGCTCAGCAGGTCAAATAGGCCCCTGGAAGAGGGTTTACCCCAGTGGGAACTAGGGAATAGACATTTGTTGTTTCTTGGCTGGAAGGCAAAAGTATGTACTCCCCTCTCAGAAACTAGCTGGTGATGTGCAGCCACGTGCAGGAGACCTCACAAGCAGAAAAGTGAGTGGATCTGCCTCAGCAATACTGTTGGTTGTCTCCTCATATACTATTCGTTGTATTATTAATATTGTTTTATATCTTGCAAAGAGTAGGCACAGCTGGTCTCCCTGACCTCAGCAGCACTATGGGGATACGAATTTCATGTGGATGAACTGAGCTCAGACAGCTGCTACCCATGTGTGAAGTGTGAGCAGTTTCTCTGTCCCACACACTTTTTCCTTCCCAAAGGCTAGGACACTGCCAGGGCATGGGCTGGGAGCTAGCCAGGGTCCGTGTCAGCCAGGTCTGGGGTCTACAGCTTAAGCCACATGCTGTGTCCAGATGACAGCATGTCCTGTCCCAGTGCTGTTGCCTGAAGTCATGCAGAAAGAAAAGGCAAAACCAAATGGATTGAAAATGGTAAATTCAAATACAGTGTGTGCAGCAGAGAGAGCTTGGAGATAATTAACTCTTCTGATCTAAAGTACCCTGGGTTTTGCATCTGAGCAGCCTCTTCTGGCCCAAACTGAGACTGAAGAGAAGTGGCCAGCAGCCACAAATCTCTGTCACATTGAACTGAAGTGCTGGTGAAAGCCTTGGTAGAAGGGTGTGTATGCTGCCTTATCCTGCCTTGTTTCAGACCAGAGATAATAGTTCTTAGTAACCTTTCCTGCTTATGTCCATTTTCTGTCACTTTAAGCTACCACAGTTGATCTGCAGTAGTTCTAAGACATCCTGTAAATGCTGAGCTGTGGAAACCTGCAAGCTGCCCTGAAAAGTTCCTAATCAAACAGCAGAGCAGCTGACGTTGGTGCGCATTCAGCTGCTGGCTGTACTCTGGGATGTCAGTTCCCACCCATATCATGGCCAAACAGCTGCAGTGCGTGGGAAAGGGCAGCAAAGGGCTCAGGACTGAGCAGGAGACAGCCATTGGAGTATTGTCCCTTCAGGCCATCTTACCAGGATGACTGCTAGTAGATATTGTTGGGTATTCAAGAAAAGACTGGATGAGGCACTTAGTGCCATGGTCTAGTTGACTGGATAGGGCTGGGTGCTAGGTTGGACTGGATGATCTTGGAGGTCTCTTCCAACCTGGTTGATTCTATTCTATTCTATCTCTGGACTAGTACTAGAGAATGACATCTTCTTAATTTAACATTAGCATAACTACATGAGGTAGGAAGTCAACTTTATCTTCTCCTACATCTTTCACAAACATTATAAATTAATTATTTTGAGGCTGTGAATTATTTTATGTGCATCTTATCTGAGGCTACCTTGAACCAGATAACCCATGATAATTGGACAGTATTAAGGATCTCCTGTTTGAGAATATGGCATCCTTACAAGTGTTTTAGCTCTGACAGATAAAACTCCCCAAAGCAGCCAAAAAGCTGCACCTGTTGGACACAATTTCTGCTGCATGAGGAAAAGGTGAACTGGTGTTGCAAGGGTCAGAAAAGGCAGAAGTCTTTTTTAGGGATTGCCCTAGAGGCTGAGACCTCAAAGGCACCTAAGGGGTTTGCAGCAGTTAAGTGTGGCCTGGGTTTTAACTGGAAAAATAAAAAAATCAAATGAGGGTAAGGCAGTAGCTGCAAGGATCTGGGCCAGGCTTCTTTGCAAGCAGTAGAGAGAGGAAGGCATCCCTTAACATCCTTGCAATATGCATATCCAAAAGGTTGAGGAGGCCCAGCAAGGCCTCCTGTGTGGTCTGGTGCCCCCAAGAAATGGCAAAGGGAGGGTGTTGGCAAGGAAAATGATCTCCTTCTGCCAACCACCATTACATTTGTCTTTGTCATTTAAGTCAGAGCCAGCTATTCTCGCTGCTGTTGCACTTCACCCTCCTGGGTAACCATTAACCTCTCTTTCACACAAGATTTCCAAACAGGAAAATACAGCATGCCCTTGGATTCTCAGCTCCTAGATATCCAAACATCACTAAATTGAAGAGATTAAACCAAGATGGAAGAAGAATCTGTTTTCTTCCTGAACAGGTCTCTTGAGACAGGCCATATCTGAAAGCCGGTCTCCTGCAGCTGTGTACACATCAGTGGAAGGCAATAGTATCACTGAGACTTGGGCAAGGCTGGGTACTGAGATATGTGCAGCATGCTTGAACAGTGATCCTATTGCAAACAGCATGGGTTGCATTTTGCTTCCATCACCGTCCAAGGACATCCTTGGAGTACTATTATTTCCCAGCACAATCAGAAACTCAAGTGACATGAGAGTGATACTGCTCTGTTTTGCTTGGGTGGCCAGCAACCCACGACACGGGCTCCAGTGGGTCTATGCCCCAGTAACAGATAAGGACTGAAAATGGATCCAGTGCTTGCACCAGGGGCACAGAGGCATGAGGAAGATGCTCTAATACCTTTCAGCTCACCCCATCAGGCACTCCAAAATTGCAGTTGCACACTAGTACGTGACTGCTGAGCACATTCAGGTAACCCAGTGTCCAGTGGACTCTGGCAGTGGGTTTTAAGCAGACAAATTTAGTATTTTACTTTCAGTTTTATCTGTTCTGAACTTTGAATCATTTTGTTCCCCTAAAGTGTGGAGAGAGAATCACAAGCACATATGCACTGGCACATACATGTTCTTCATGTACCATGTTGTTTGAGTGAAAGTTTGCAGCATCCTCAGTGAGATGTCTTGAGCTTCTTGCATTTTCCAGGCAGCTAAAGACACCGAGGTTTAAATGTAATTGACAAATGAGCCTATTTCTTTTAAATGAAATGTAACTAATAGTCCTGGGCTACTGACTTAATAGAGAAGCTTAACATCATTATGTCTATATTAATAACAAGGCCAGTCAGCCATTAGGAATTGGTTCATTCATTGCATCTCTATGGCACTTTCCAGCTTGCTTTTTTTCATGGTAAATGGGTGTTGCTTGTGCTCATATTCTGTTCAGTTAATTCTCATTAGGAAGATAAACATGTGGGTGAGACATCCTACTTTCCTCTACTTCTAAATAAGAACTGTTAGCAAGATGGTGATAGGCAGAATATCAATCTATGACAGAGGAAAATACAAAAAAGAAGGACCCATAGAGAAAGTAGTCCTGGCACAGGTGAGCAGAAGAGGATCCAGAGGAGAACCAGGAGGAGGGATGTGAAGTCCTGACCCAGAGCAGTTCAAGACTTCTGACAATTCATTTCAACCCAGAAGAGATTCAGTAACAGAGAAAAGCACTGAAGGACCTGGGACACAGAGGCAGACAGCCATACTCACTGGCAGCATATTGAGTCAAGCTTTATTGCAAGCTCCTAACCAATTCAATACTAGCCATGTATGTTACTACTGGTCTTTCATTCTGCCCCACAGTAATCATCTCAGCATTTGGGAGACATATCAGACAGCTTGGATATATTTCATTGACCTCATGCATTTAATGCAATCCTGTGAAGGATTTGTTCCATTTTCTTTGTCACGGGTGCCATGTGTACTTGACATGTTAGCTCACCTACCTAAAAAAAACACAGCTCTGCTGGAGACTAGGTTTTACCAACTCAGCAAAGACAAGAGTTTCACAGTATATAGCAATCTTCTGTCTTTTCCACACAAAGCTGCTCCAGGGTTGTCTGTTTCTCTCTGGGTTGCAGAATTTTATGATGTCTCCTCTCACTCCACTCACTTGCTCCATGGGCACCAACCAGCCTTTGCACTTAGTCACTAAGTATCATTGTTTAATCAATTATCATAACTAAATTAAACTCAGCTTGAAGCTTGATGCCTATTTCAGACTTACAGAATGATTTCTGTGTTTAAAAGCTACTTGCTTTTTCCAACTGTATCAGTTTCACTGATAACCTTAATTTCTACACCCTTTTGCCTTGTTTCCATCTGCCTGAAGTATAATAGTATGAAGTCTGGCAAATGGCAGTTTTTAAGGGAAAGCTACTCAACTTCTGATGTGTAAAATGCAGATGCAGCTAAACAAACTGCTGCCTTCTTTTGTGTCAAATACACAGCAATTACAACTTACTTTTTTCTACAAGCCTTCCTAGAAACGGATTACCTAAATCTTCTGCCTGTAAATCAATATTCTCACTACCAGGCAATCTCTCCACAGCCAACAAGCATTCAGACTCTTAATGCTCACCACAGTTGCTAAACACCAGGCTGATGCAGCTTTTGTACTGGTGATTAGGGCTGTCTGCACGCTGCAAACAGCATTTGTAAACATTTGTGAAAGCCCCCAAAAGCTGCTGGATTCATCCATGTTCCTGATCCACCTTCCAGGTATTTCTAGAAAATTCCCCACTCTTTATTATAATTGTTGGAAAAATAGATTTTTATGATTGAAGCTGAGCCTATGCAGAAGACTAAAACAAAAGACAATGAGGTCCTAGCATGTTAAGGCTTCTATAATTGCAAAAATGGCCTGGTGGACATGCTGGTACATCAAAATACTAAACCAATTTTGTTTAAAAACCCCTTTTTTATTTGTACAGTTTTTCAGTTTTCAATTGTTCAATGAATTACATTTTTTTTGGTGTTTTTATTTTTACTCATTTTTTGGTGATGTCTATTCTTGGGAAAGACATTCAGGTAATAAAATTAGACTCAGCCCAATAGATGTTTGATGGGTTTTGAAAAGTCACTGTTAAATAAAAGACTCCCAGATAATAGTGCTGATTGTTTTATTGGGCCTTCCCCCCTCCCCAAAAGCTTTGTAAAAGGGGGATGTTTCATTCAAGCATTTGGACCAGGTCTGCAATGACATTTTCAAACTCCACTTATTCCCTGTGCAGCTGGCATGCTGCATTCACCCTGTGGTGGCTGTCTGCACTGGCCTGGATGTAATCTTGTTTGCATAGTCAGTCACACACAAAACCAAGAATCACTTTACTGTATGAACAGGGTATTCATTACTTGCTACATCCCATTTTAAAGGTTTCATTCACTCAATCAAGAAATAAAAACGACACAATGTGACACAGTTGAACTGACACAAAATTAATTAACCCATTACCTAGAATTTAGGCTACCTAAATGGCCCAAGAAATCATAACTGGATAATTAGTGAGTAATTCTTAGAGAGAAAAGAACCCTCACTTGAGTCTCAAGAACTTTCTGACCAGTATGCCTTCAGAAATGTGAAATAAAGTAACAGCAAGAAGAGAAAGAAGGGCTTAATGGATCTGCATTAAGCCAGTGAGGCAACCATGCCAGAAATCCTTGGTAATATTCTACTAAGGCTGTTCTAAATGTGGCACACAAAAGCTAAACAGCAAAAATTGTTTGGGTTCAGTTTTGCTCCCAGGTGTTATGGGATCACAGTAGACCAATTAATCTGATATAATAAGCCTTTGCAGACTCTTGATAGATCCTTCTCTTCTTCTTCAAAATACACTTTGTAGCATTTCCAGTTTGGTCTGCCAAGTTGCTTGCACTGATAGAAACCCTGCATAGAGAGCACAGTCTGGTGGCACAGTGTGCCACATCTACTTGAAGCAATCCTACCTGATGGCAGAGGCAAGACACTCATGTATCTCTGCTGCTTTTCTTGGCAATGATCTGGATACAATGGCCACTGGATTTCAAAAAATACCAGGTGTGTTCACAATCTTGGACCGATCTTCTTGGTCACAAATCCTTTTGTCAGCTTGGCCCCGAGAGTGACACAGTAGATGGACAGACTTTAATATGTTGATTTTGAAAACAAACCAAGTTACTAACAGTAAATCCTCACAAACAATGAGCAAATCAAAGTTCTGAAGATCATGAGAAATTCCACAGAAAACAAAGACTCTACTGGAACGATATTTCTTTTACCAAGCCTTGGCTCCTTATTCTAGTGATCAACTCTGGTCTGTTCTCAACACTTGGAGGAATGGTTGATAAAATTCCCTCTGTTCTGCCAGAGTCCTCCAAATCTTCATTTGCACAGAAAAATGAACATTGTTCGCTGATACCACTTACTTATATAGTATCTTTTTAATGAAAGCTGTATCACTGCATAGACATTTTTCTCCCTAAAACCATTTTATTAAGTCCAGCTGCACTGGTTTTATTACCAAATATATCTTTGGAAATGTTCTGGGAGCCATTATGGTACTTATTTTTCTGGACAATATTCCTCCCATGTTCCTTGCCCTTCACTAATTTATACCTATCTGACATTGTACTCCTGATGGTCCTGGTATCCATTTATTAGAGGATAGGGAAAGGCTACTTTCCATAATAGCCTTTTTTTTTTTTTTTTTAATGTTGCACAAGCTGGAGAGCAAAATTACTGCTTTTTGGGCAGGAAAAAAGATCAATTTCTCTACTGTCACAAATCACTCTCAGTGCTGCATTTTACAACACTACATCTTTCTGAGCAGCTGCAGTTTAGTGTAGGGATCGCCCTTCTTCAGCAATACAAATATGTCTTTAAACAAATGGAGATACACACATTCAGAACCTTACTGAGGACACACCATCACATTTCCATCGGGAATGTGCAAAACATCTACAGTGCTTTCCATCTGAAATGAGCTTTACCGTAAGCTAAAGATACCAGCAACCAAGAAAAAAAATACCATGTCAGGTGGGCAGTGGCCTCCTAAAAGCATGATGGCTCTCGCCCTTACACAGAAGTAACCCTTGGGATATCTTCATTAGACACAGACACTTACTTGAACCTGTAAGGGAAGGTTTTCTCATTCCTGCAGCTGCAACAGAGATGATTTTGAAGCACAGAAAGTACACAGCATGGAAATGTAAGGGTCACAAAGGTGCTGCATGCATGTAACTCTTTCTATTATTGCTTCTCTTGCTTACTCAAGTTCTGGTTCTTTTGTTTACATGACAACTTTTGCCAAGGACTGCATGAGCCAACATGGTGTGCAGCAGCACCGTGTCAGTATAGGCTATGTTGATGTTTCTGATATAGGAGCAGGGCTCATGGCAGAGTTTGAATCCAAACATCTGTCTGAATTGGTGGATTTCTGACCTGCTCCCTCAGGTTGTATACAGGTTTTTGTGGACAACCATGGCGTTGCTCAGGCTCATAGAGCTCCTGCTTTGGGCAGGGAAAGAGAAGTCACTTGGCCACATCTGGGCTGCCAGCATAAGGCAGACTGGGCTAGTGTCTCCAGAGATAAAGGACCCCATGGTCACCTGCCCCAAATTTACTCTCTATGCAGTAGTTAAGAAAGGAAGAATAAAACCAGCCTAGACATTATTGTGCTCTTCTGATCCTAGCCTGTTTTAGTATGAAAAGCTCTTGAATTGGCTTTATTTCTCACTGGCTGCAGTAATGTTGGTAGCAGCCAAAAAGCCTGCTGAGAAAATAAGGATGGCTTCTACCACTTCCTTGCCTTGACAACCTCCCATGTGAAAACAGGGCCAGCTGCTTGGAGTAGGAGCAACATTGCTGAGTTGGAGTGCCCACAAGTAATTCTTACTAAAGGGAATTTGAGCGTGAGCCATCTTTTTCTGTGTTTTTCCATGCTCACCCACACTCCACTCAGTCCCTTTTGCCAATGTACCTGTGGTGGTTTACTGAGACAGGTGAAGTGACCCTACAGCCAAACTCTGGGCCACACAACCGACTTTCACAAATATTGCTGGCCATTTTTCCTTTGTAGGCACTGCAGCACTGGAGCTGGACTGTGATCTAACCATAAATTCTGAGCTCTTCAGATCAGTGGATGTAGGAAGGTGCACCATTAATCTCCTTCCTCAACAACAAAGTTCTCCGGTCCCCAAGCTATGGGATCAGTAACCACAGAGACATGCAACAGGGGGAGCTGAAATGAGCCGTCTAGGTGAATCCTATGCTTTATCTCTTTTGTTAAACTGTCCCAGGTGCCTCATTGCCCCAGGATCCCCAGTGGAGGAGAAGCACCACTCAGTGGAGAGGAGACAGGTTGATAGCACACTGTTGTTATTCATGCCCGTGAGGTAATAAAGCTGTATCTGATTTATATGAACAAGCCATCCATTGAAATGCTTCAGCATTTTCAAAGATCCTGATTAAAAAATTGGACTTCTAGCTCCAAGCCGGCAAGCACTGCAAATAAGACATTGCCTCTCTCCTCTCACTCTTCTTTTGGAAGAATTTTACATAAATTAAAATTAATGCATTTTTTTCAACTAGGTCAGTGAAATGTAAATGTTCTGTTCCAGGGAGGATTATAAATTGTAACTCAGTTAAGGAATGCACAGCGCAGATCAACCCTGCTGCATTTATCCAAACTGAATAGTTTGGAGGAGAAAGGAACCAATTTTCCTACCAAGCACTTCACTGCAGTACCTGAAGGCTCATGGTGCTTAAGATGAGTATTTGCATCCTATCTGGGAAATCTCAAAATCTTTGTTTTTTCTGTCTCTGTATCAGATGTGTTCTCTCAAATGCGGTCATGATACTCATGTGGATGAAATGGAACGGCAGAAACAGCCCTGTCTCTGTGCTTTCTAGCTGCAATGGGAACATGCACCTCCTCTGTTTACAAGCCAGGCAGAGAAGCTCAAGACTCAGCTGCAAGCTGAGAAAAACTGAATTTGTGCTGCCCCACAAACACTGAGCTTGGCTGCTCCTGCCACTGGGCCCACATCTGGCTGCTGCCAGGAGTACGCTGCCCTCAATGCCTGCCTATTTTGTCTATGCCTTAGACCCTACAGTCAGTCCTGGATGCGGCACACTGGAACACTTGATGGGGTCTGTAAAGCAGCAAACAAAAAAGAATGCAATTTTTTATCTCTCTGTCTGGCTTGGGTTTTCTCTCAGGCCCCAAATCTGCAAGCACATGCATGCTCAAGTGTACCAGCCTAACCCACACTGGAGAGAGGCTTCAGAGGTAAGCAGACATGTGGCTGATTTCAGAACTGGCCTGAAGCTTTTATAGTCTTAGTGCTGTATATTCTGGTGTAAATAAAGATCCTGTGACTGACATCACAATGCTACAGCAAACAAAACAAAATCTTCTGAAAAAAGAATACTTTTTTTTTTGTGATGGATGAGAGCTTGAATTATGATAGCTCCCCTTGGAGCAACCTTGTGTTTCTTCTAAAAAAGCATCGTAAGAAAACCTTTCTGAGTTGCAGAACTCTCTTCATGAGTATCAATCCAAAATTTCTATGAATGCCGAACAGCCTCAAACAAACTTGCAAATAGTAGGTGGAAGGAAACAAGACTGTTTTTCACACAGTTTCAATATACCTTTTCCTTGTCTCACACTGCACAATCATCCCTCGGTTATCCTTCAGATAACAAATGCTTTGGTCAATGAGATGAATGGTATCTCTAGTCCAGCATCCCACCTCAGATGACTTCCTATATGGACATTTAAGGAAGGACACAGTCAGTGGACATATACAGTGATCTGTAACTGGCAGTATGATCAGTACCTGGCTTTTGACAATCAGTAGTTTCAGGAGTCCCTGAGCTACAAGTTGAAGGTGGATTTTTCAACTTAATAATGGTCCTATATGGCATGACCTTATCTACATCTTTTGAAAACTCATTTATGCTTTGGCAAGAAGTCTCATGATTCAACGCATCATAGAATCATAGAATGCATTGGGTTGGAAGTGACTTCTAAAAGTCCAGCCCACTTGCAGTAAGCAGGAACATCCCTAAGTAGATCAGGTTGCTCAGAGCCCTATCAAACCTGAAATAATGCAAAATATTCCTTCCCTATGGTTTAAAACTACTGTATGATAATTCAATTTGTTACCCCTAATTCTTGAATTGAAGAAACACAGCTTAATCTTGTTCTCTTTACCTTCTCCCTGTCATTGGTGATTTTATACACTTACATCAACTCCCTCAGGTAGTTTTCTTTCTAAGCTGAAAAGCTCTACTTTAGTCTCTCCTCAAAAAGAAACTATTCCAAAACTCTATTTTTTGCTACCTGTTCCACATCTTTTCTAAAGTTATCTCAGTGATCTAATACTGTTTTCTGTTCTATTTTTATTGTGTTCTCTCATTCAGCAATTCCTGATATTCCATTTGTCTTTTGACTGCTGCAGGACAACAAGTGATGTTTTCAGAAACCTCATACCTTAATTTCAGTTACCCAAAATCTTTCTTGAGTGTTGCTATCTAGAGCCTGTCACTGCAGATGTATAAGTAGAGTTATTTTTTCCCTAAGTGCCTTACTTTGCACTTGTCAATACTGAATTTCATCTGGCACTTCACTGTCAGTTAGTATTATAAGCTCCTTCTGCAACAGTCAGCTTTAGCTTAGATTATTATGAATAATTTTATATCATCTGCAAACTTTGCCAGTATTTGCCCGCTTTGACATGTCACATACAGAGACTGAACAGCACCGATCCCAGCACAAGCCCTCAGGACACTGTTCTGATAAATCTCCCTCCAGCCCAGAGGAGATGTGGCTTTATTTATTCAGTTATTCATACAGCTACATATCACATTACTCACATGGGTTCCCTGGGGTGGAGACTGGTGTAAATCCTGCATTGGTAGCTCATCAATTTTGTACTTGAGCTCATTTAGCATACTTGAATGCCATCTCATCCCCTGCGTTTGATTCAGGTCAATTTATCCAAGAGGATTTGCTTTCCAGAGGCTGTGTTTTTCTTCAACCAAAGATGTTCTATCCTGCTCTCAAAGCTCCAGCTCTGGGAGTAATGCAGGTGTAATGATGTGTTTATATGAAAGTCGTCAACCTTTTGCATCTAATCCCTAAAAGAAGGGCCCTATACACCTAGGTCAGGCTTTCAGATTGATTTCTCAGCAGGTGATTTCTGCACCAGCTCAGGCCTGGGGACTCCTTCAGTATTCAAAACTTAAATTCTATCAGTTACAACTGGAGAACTGTTTTAACTATATTGCATTGCAAACTTGGGCTGTTGTAAGTAGCATTCTGTTGAGTTGGGCACATAACAACAAATTCTGTTGAGTAATGCCTTTCTGAGAACTCTTGTCCAAAAAGAACATGATAGAGGAAACTCACTACTGCTAATCAAATGTTAATTGAGTAGAGTCCATTTGAGTAAGTTTGTGTACTAGCACATAAGCTTGCACTTACTTGTAACCCTGAATTGGCATCTATAGCAACACACACACATTACACACACATACAACAAGAAGTATCTCTTGTTGTAGGTGGGAAGGATACACCTAACAGGACAGCAAGCAGTGTTTTGACCCTTCCCTTTCCCATTTAATCTCAGGGCAGGTAGCTCTATGGTCTACAGGCCTTTCTCTGCTAAGCAAATGCAGAGCTTTTCGTCAACCAGGGTGGCAAGCTGGTAAACCACTGGTATCTCTATTTTTTGTTTGTGACAGAACAAGCAGCAATCTCAAAGTTGAGGACTGCCAAAGCTGAGCATTTGTACTACTCTCTGCTGTTCTCATGGCTGAGCTCTACAATATAGTTCATGAAGAAAGTAATAAAAATTCTAAGTATTTTAGGCATAGTCTCCTCACATATAAAAGCCTCCTGAGATATAAAAGCCTATTAGATTTTGTTGCTAATGTGCAAATCATAACTGCAAGTAATAGGCACTTAAGCTACTATTAGAAATAACTACAAATACTTCTCATCCATCATGAGCCATGGATTATAGAATTTTGTGGGTGGAGTGCTACTTTAGAGCATTATTTCTCTGGGTTAATTTCTGTGGTCCCATGCTGGATTAGACCAGACTACCACTATCTCCTACGTGGAGCTCTGCACATGCCTGGCACTTGATAAACAGATCTAGCTTGTGCAACAGTAACAGACCTTACTATGTACTAGACCCTGGAGGTGTTTAAAAAAGACTGGATGAGGCACTTCGTGCCATGGTCTAGTTGATTGGATCTGGGTGATAGGTTGGACTGAATGACCTTGGAGGTCGCTTCCAACCTGGTTGATTCTATGATACCATGATCTACAAGGGAGCAGAAAGAATACAAATGATAGCCATGGCATCACACCTGCAAATACAAGTCAGGCCACCTAACCTGGACAGTACCTTCTTATTGCTATGTGCCACAAACAAAGTATCAACTTTGTTTCTTTGTCAGCATTACCTCTGCAACAGGCGGTTTAGGAGATTGTGTCAGGGCAAATAAACGTGTTTGGTGGGACTTTTTGTTTTCGTTTGTTTTAATTTCTGCCTTCTTCGGTATGTTGATCTCCTGGTCTAGGTCCTTCACGTTCTGCGGAAGCACGTACCAAACTCAGGTGCCTCTCATCAACACTCCCATACAGGAGTCCAGTGGATATAAATACTGTGATATCCTTGTGATAAATAGGAGAACGGTCCGTATTGGGAGGAAACAAAAAAAAGGGGGTGGGGGGAGGGAGAGATATGCCTCCCTGGGGTGGAGAATTAGCGTGGGAACTGGCAGGGTTTTCTTTGACGGCGCTTGCGCGGGTGGGAGGTCTGTCAGAGTCGGGAGGACACGCAGAGAAGCTCCGACGACCACCAGAGGTGAGCGGATGGCGCAGGCGCACGAAGGATCTCTGGCGTAGCAAGAATTTCAAGGGCTTGTTTACGCAGTTGATATATGCATAAAGTGAGTGTATAAATGGGAGATGTGTGACCGTGGCACGAGTTGGTAAAGCAGAGTCCCCTCCTGCCCAGCTTCTGCTGCTTGCGTCTGTTTTAACAAATACATGTTATGTTGCCTTTGGTACTGATTGGCTTGTGTCTAAGATCATTTATAACATCCTGGACAAGCAGAATGCTAATTTGAATCAAGTACCCAGGTCTTGTGTTTCTAACAGAACAATCACGAAGGAGCCTAATTTGGAACCTGCAGAAATCCACGACCAGTTCAAATTTGGCTTCGGTGGGAGTAATGAGCCCAAAACTGTTGTAGAAGACACTCGATCTCTAGCAGAGATTGATTCTAATCAATGATGCTTCCCTTTATATGGGATGCTTTCCTTTGTATTGGCTTTGTAATTTGTTCAATATGCGCTGCAATATCATTTCCCCCTTGAACTCTTTTTGATGCTTTACGAATGCAGGATTGGTTCTGAAGAGCTGAACCGGAGCACCTGGAAGGTGACTAGACTCAGACACTACTGAACCGAGGAAGCTTTGAGACTGCCCAGGCACCTTCCAATCTTTTAACTTGGCAAGGGACTCCCAAACACAAGACTGATGTTTGCTTGCCAGGGCTTCTCCTATTGCGTATCGTTTCAGAAGCAGTACAGAGTACTCCCAGACGCACTCGGCACCACGGTGTAATAAGTGAGAAGGCAGTAAGAGAGTTTTCCCCACTAGATTTGCTATAAATAACAGCCAAATCCCTGACACTGGCGGAGCAATGACGCTTCCTGGGCGGCTGCCGGAGCCCGGGCAGGGCGCTCCGGGGAAACAACCAGAGCACGCCCCGAGCTTCTGCCGGGTTTGGCCCCAGCCGCGTCCCGCAGCGCGCTCTAGCGGCTGCGCCGCGCCACAGCACGGCACGGCCCCAACAACTGCTCCAGACCGCTGGCAATTTCCAGGAGCACAGCGGCTATACCCACGCCGCTGGCCTGTGGTTCTTGTTGCGAAATCAGGCTGGGAGTCAGTGCCTGCATTCTCTTTCCGAAAGGCCGTGGTCCAGGCCCGCACCCTCCGGTTTATCGGGGACATGCGTGCGCTTCCCTCCAGCTCTGCGGCTCGTGGTTGAAGTACCGTCAGTGCACCGGTGAGAGAGGCGCACGAAGGGAAATAGCTGTTCCCTCGGGAGGAAGGAGACAACAGACAGGCGTTTTCCCCAGATGAAGGCCAAGCCCCTGTGTTAGCACAGCCTGCGAATCAAATGCATCCCACAGAGAGGCAGACCCTGGCTTAACAGCTGAGCTTTGAGGTGCTCAGTGCAAGGGGGCACACACATTTGTGTCAGGCAGCCAGAAACGCAGAGACGCGCCCTTTTCTCCTGTGCATATGATAACCATTGCATCTCTCGGGAAAGGTTCTCATCCACCCATCTTGCAGGTTAGCTGTCCCTGCAAGGCTCCTCGTTTGCAGGTTGCTCAGCAAGTGCAGTGTGCCGTTTACATTTTTTGGCACTCAGTTCCCAACAGCCTTGCTAGTGGTTCCTGTGGTGACCCGCAGCAGCTGCAGCCCTTTTGACACCTTTCCTCCTTTGAAGCATAAGGACGACTTTAGAAAAGGACGTTTCCAAAACAGGAATGGAAGAATTGCGCTGAACTTGATACAAACTGGCGCTACTTCCTTGAGCAGCTGCTGCATACTGCAAAGGAGCCTGAGTTTTCCAAACTATAAATAGCACTAAAATTATGAGTCAAAGCAGCAAACAGCATAGAGAAGATTCAAAGGTCTCTCAAGTTATTGTTAAGCCTTCTGAGTAGATAATTGAGTCCTGCTAGGCTGCACACTGAACCTTCATGCAAAAATCCTTCCAGAAGGAACACCTGGGGCTGGAAGAGCTCCCCAGTGGCTCCAGTACTGCAGACCACCAGGAAAGTTTGGTGATCAGAGATGTAGTGGATCAGCTATTTCTAGTTGTCATTGTAAGTTAGAAGGGAATCATTTTGGTTTGGCGTGTGTTTTTTCTAACTTTGTTTCTCAACAGAGAGAAACTAAAGTTGTAGTTAGGGTTAGTTTTTTATTCTCTATATCAATCTTGTGTACAAAGTACTCCAAACAAGGAGGTGCTACACAGTCTGAGGTAGACTTGCAGTGCTATGGAAACATGGTATATAACAGCCCCTGTGGCTTGTTAATGTGAGAAGAGTAAAGGGATCAGACAGCTTTCTTGCTCGAATATCACCTTCCTCACACTTAGACAGGCTGGCAAAGCTGCTTTAAGCAAATCTCAACATCTCTGACCACCTCCTTTGTTGAGATAATGCACCTGTAGTTCTGCAGGTGATGCTTACCCACTAGGCAAAGCTCTTGCCATGATCTGCATTCCATGGAGCATTTCAGCAGTGCTGGTGGGCAGACACCACATCTGGAAAAGCAAAGAGGTCTATGTTGTGGCAGGCAAAAGGTCTATGTTGTGGTATAGCCCACAACAGTACCTTGCAAGAGAGCTGTCCTCCTGACTGCACACTGCAGAGGGACGTCTCAAGGCGATACTGCCTGGGTTGCCCACACTTTGTTCCATCACCAAGAGCTGCTTAATTATAGGTGTAGCACTGATGGGGCTGTGGGGTACAAGCATGCTCCCTGGTGAGGAAATGCAGGTGTAACCCTACCTCTAACCCTAACCCTACCCCTAACACTAATCCTTAACCCTAACCTTAACCCTAACCCTCACCCTAATTCTAAGCCTAAACCTATCCCTATCCCTTCTTGTGCTTTATTTAACAAAATAAAGAAAAAACAAAGTAGTTAGAAAACTTTTAACACCCAAAATTCCCAAGGAGATATCTGTCAGGGGGTGACATGTCGGATATGAAGTGCCTGTCCAGCTGGTCCCTGTCTGCATGCTGGGAAGGCATGTGGAGAGATTTTTTCAATTGCTGTAATGCTTTGACATGTTCACAGTGGAAAATGATGTATCATTCTTGAGCCTTTGGTTGGTGGACACTTCAAAGTGCATCGGATCCTAGGAGAAGAGTGCCCTATTGTTAATTGTTCCTTTCACATGTACATTGGGATGAACATGGTGAGAGCAGCGAGGAACAAAAGGGCTCCGGTGGCCTCTTAGAGAAAACCCTGTGCAGCTCAACCTGAGTCTGACCTTGAAGGGGTGGGTTGCTCTGTTTTTTAAATTCTGCTCACTAGCTCATTCTCCTTTGACTCCCCACTGTTTCCCAGCTGCAGGGAAATGGGATGCTGGAGCAGCGAGTGCAGTGAGGCATAGGGAGCCCCTCACTGCTACTGCTGTGGTATCCAGGGAGCCACGTTCTGGGCAAGCATCCTTCCAGGGGGCATGGTCGTGGCTGGAGCCTGGAGCTTGGAGAGAGGTTCTACAGTGGGTGTGTTGAATGGATGCCAGGTTTCACTTATCCCCTGGGAAGCAGACAACCCATATCCACCCTCCTCAATCTAACTGATCCACTACCTGCCAGCATCAGGGCATAGCACAGGAGTCTTGCGCTCCTGTGATTGATACAAGGTCTCATAATACACAGCATGAATTTCCTAGGCCTCTGAGGACACAGTTTGTTAACATCCTGGGACTACCCTTTGCTCCCAGGCACCTGTCTCTTGTCTCTTTCACTCCCTTGGACAATGAACTAGCTCTGTTGGGATATTGCACTGTACAATATGGTGTCCAGGTTGGGTTCAAAAGCTCAAAGACAGGAGACAGTTTGTGTTTGCAAACAGAGATGTGATGCCTTGTTGTGCCTCTACACTTACGCAAGCAGCATGGGGACGAAACAGGAAGAATGGCAAATATGTGCAAGTCTACAGGGTTATGATGTCATTGGCATCACTGAGACGTGATGGATCTCATGATTGGAGCTTGGGGATAGATGGTTATAGACTCTTCAGGAGGGACAAGCAGGGGAGAAGGGGAAGGGGTGTTGCCATTCTACATCAGTGATAAGCTAGAGTCCATGAAGCTCCACTGAGGATGTGCAGTGCAAAACAGAGAGCTTATGGGTAAAAATTAAAGGGGAAGGCAGGGGAAGGTGACATCGTAGTAGGAGTCTGCTACAGACCTCCTGATTAGGAAGGCAAAGCAAATGAGGCCCTTTACAAACAAATAGGAGAAGCTTCATGCTCACAGGCCCTGGTCCTCATGGGGGACTTCAGCCACTCTGACATCTGTTGGAAGGACAACACAGCAGAGCACCAGGATTTAAGAGGTTCCTGGAGTGCACTGATGATTACTTCCTCCTCCAAGTGGTAGAGAAACCCACAAGAAAAGGTGCTATGCTGGACCTAGTTCCCACCAACAAGGAGGGGCTGGTGAGTGAAGTGAAGCTGAAGGGTAGCCTTCATTGCAGTGACAATTAAATTGTAGAGTTTAAGATCCTCAAAGCATCAAGGAGGGTGCACAGCAAACTCACTGCTCTGGACTTCAAAAGAGCAGATTTCAACCTCTTCAGGGACCTCATTGTCACAGTGCCATGGGAAAAATCTCTGGAAGGAAGGGGGGCCCAGGAAAGCTGGTCAGTGTTCAAGGATCACCTCCTCCAGGCCCAGGAGCAATGCATCCCAAAAAAGAGGAAGGCAGGTAAGAAGGCCAGGACCTGCATGGATGAATAGAGAGCTCCTGGACACACTTAGATGTAAGAAGGAACCCTACAGAGAGTGGAAACAAGGAGAGGTAACCCAGGACAAATACAAAGATATTGTTTGTACAACCAAGGCTCAGGTTAGGAAAGCTAAAGCACAGCTAGAATTATATCTGGCTAGGGACATCAAGGGGAACAAGGAGAACTTCTTAAGGTATATTAGTGAGAAAAGGAGGACTAGGGAGAATGTGGGACCCTTCCATAAGGGAAATGGAGAGCTGGTGACAAAGAATATGGGTAAGGCTGAGGTGTTCAGTGACTTCTTTGCCTCAGTCTTCAACGACAAGGGCTCCAACCACAATGTCCAAGTCCCAGAGGCAAAAGTAAGGACTGGGAGAAGGAAGATCTGCCCACTATAATTGAAGATCATGGTCATGAGCACCTAAGGAATCTGAATGTGCACAAGTCCACGGGGCCTGATGAGATCCACCCACGGGTCCTGAAGGAACTGGCGGATGAAGTTGCTAAACCACTGTCCATCATATTTGAAAGGTCATGGATGTCCCACATGACATCCTGGTCACCAAACTGAAAAAACACGGACTTGATGGGTGGAGCACTGCTGGATAAGGAGCTGGTTGGATGGTCACACACAGAGAGTGGTGATCAATGGCACAATGTCCACCTGGAGACCAGTGACAAGTGGCGTCCCTCAGGGGTCAGTGCTGAGACCAGTGCTGTTCAACATCTTTGTCAGTGACGTGGACAGAGGAGTCGAGTGCACCCTCAGCAAGTCTGCAGATGACACCCAACTGCATGGCACAGTTGATTTGATAAAGGGCAGGGATGCCATCCAGAGGGACCTGGACAGGCTGGAGAGGTGGGCCCATGCCAGCCTCATGACATTCAACAGGGCCAAGTATAAGGTCCTGCACCTGGGATGGCACAATCCCAAGCACAAATACAGGTTGAGTGGTGAATGGCTGGATAGCAGCCCTGAGGAAAAGGACCTGGGGGTCTGGGTTGATGAAAAGCTCAACACGAGCCTGCAGTGTGCACATGCAGCCCAGACAGCAACCCTGTGCTGGGCTGCATCAAGAGAAGTGTGGCCAGCAGGGCAAGGGAGGTGATTCTGACCCTTTTACTCTGCTCTCGTCAGACCCCACCTGGGGTACTATGTGCAGTTCTGGAGCCCCCAACACAAAAGGGACATGGAACTGTTAGAGCAAGTCCAGAGAAGGGCCACAAAGATGATCAGAGGGCTGGAACACCTCTGCTATGAGGACAGGCTACAAAAGTTGGAGCTCTTCAGCCTGGAGAAGAGAAGGCTTCGAGGAGACCTTATAGTGGCTTTCCAGTATCTGAAGGGGGCCTACAGGAAGGCTGGGGAGGGACTATTTACAAGGTTTTGTAATGACAGGATGAGGGGCAAAGGGTTTAAACTGGAAGAAGGGAGATTCAAACTAGGTGTTAGGAAAGGGTTCTTTACAGTGAGTGTGGTGAGACACTGGCACAGGTTGCTCAGGGAGGTTGTGGATGCTCCGTCCCTGGAGATGTTCAAGGCCAGGCTGGATGAGGCCTTGAGCAACCTGTTCTAGTGGGAGGTGTCCCTGCCTATGGCAGGGGGTTGGAACTACATGATCTTTGAGGTCCCTTTCAATATAAACCATTCTACGATTCTGTGATCTCATTCAGTGAGCAAGACAAAACTCCCTTCAGCTGCTATAGCTTCAGCTGCACAGGAGGATCTGTGTCAGGTCACGCAGAGGCTGGGCCTTGGCTAGCATATCTCAAAAGAGATGGTTAGGCAGGTGACTGGAAATTGATAACCTCCCCCACACCCCAGTTTTCCAAAAGGAGAAGATTGCAGAGATTTTGAGGCTGACATGAGGCAGTGATAGAGAATGCAGTCAGGACTAGCTGCCTTAGCTTTCACAGGCAAATGAAATGCTTCTGGAACGGAAATAGGAGGGCAGAGGTACAACTGCAGTGGCAAATCAGCCACCATATTACAGCCCACCGTGGTGCCAAAGGCTCTGCAGCACATTCTGCTACAGGATGTCCTATCCCTGGTGTTTCCCTAGACCTGAAACAGATGAGCCTGAGATCCATCATATATGACTCAGGCCAGACCATCAAAACTATGTGAACAGGGATGACAGCACTGAACACAGCAGTGCAAGGACACTGAAGGCCCTGTGGCCTCTGCCCAGAGTTCAATATAATGACTCAGTCTAGATCTCCTCTTCCTCTGAGGAAAATCAGAACGCTGGAAATAGAGTAAAGTGCCTGTAAAATGTGGCTGTTTTCAACCCTAGCGCTCAGGTCTTTGATACTTCACGTCAGTTAGGTAGATTTTACTTGCAAATGACTTGGACTTAATTTCCTGCTTTTCACAGGGCATGCCTGTGCTTGGCCCAGAGCTGGTAGCATGTCTCTGAAGGTGGATGCATGTGTTCTGTGCCCCTCTCCACTCTTCCCATTGCCTGAGTGCTGCAGGCTGGAGATGGGGAGGCAGCAGGCCCTAGGCTGGCACACAGGCTGCTGCCAGCTCGGTATCACCAATGTGTCCAGTGCACACGAAGAGCAGCCCTTTTGCTCTCGTTTTTCTGCAGCTCTCAGTTTTACCATGCTATTAAGTTATTGCCACCCCTTAGGGACAAGCCTGTGAGAAGGCAGAGGGCTCGCATAACTCTGGATCAGTAAAGGAAGCAGCTCAATTAGCATTTCACACGCCTTTTCTTCCCTCTCTTCTTACCTTCCCTGCAGTGGGCATGCTTTCCCCTTAAAGGATTGTCCTGTTTCTGCTCCTTGCCAGCGTTGGCAGGGTGACAGTAGTCGAGTGTGCAAACTTGTGCTATTGTTTCCAGGCCAGGGGGAGTCATGGAGACCCACTAATATGACACAGGAAAATGTTTGCTGATGGCAATTCTATGGGCTTTGTCTAACTCTTTCTCCATCATGACGACTCGATTTAAGTCTCTAACTGTTTGACTACAGATGCAAGAGTACTATCCAACTCCATCCTTTTGTCCGGGTAGTTTGAATGGGTAATTCAGCTTTTGTGTAACTCAATTGAGGGGGCAAACATAAAGACAAGATTCTTGAGCGCTCAAGCTCCCTTTCCATGGATATCTGCACATCTCTTTAGAGATTTGTTCCTTTCCTACCTTTTTCTGACATCATCCTTCCCTTAAAAAAAAAAAAAAAAAGGAAAGGAAAAAAAAAGGGCTCTGATGGGGAACAGTTAAAAGTAGGCTAGCCTAGTTCCCTGTATTACATTGTCCTGTGCCAATGAAGCATGGCTAGTGTCAGCCCCCAGACAGCTTCAGGGAGTGCAGAGAAAAGGTTGTCCAAATTTTACTAACTCATCCTCAGCATTTTCACTTTGGATCATGTCATTTTTTAAAAGAAGGGCCACGATAAGGTTGAAGAGGATATGGAGAATGGTAGAAATGGTGGGGAAATGATTGTATTTATTAGCTGTCTTTCTGTGGCTGTCCCCATGGTGATAATTTGTGATGGCAAAGAATGTGAGGAGGGGAGGCTGATGCCTGATTGGGATGCTTTGTATTTGGCAGAGTGGCTTCTGATTGGCCTGGGAGAGCCCCGAACTCGCTGGAGTCGATATTCATTCAGCTTGCTCAAGTGCTTGCTAAACTGCGTCCAAACACTGGCGGGCTCTGGCTGCCTCCACGGAAGCTGGCGGTGTGTAACCTGCCTAACAAGATTAGCAGGGAAGGGACTCTTCTCTGCAGCCACGCCGCAGCCACCGGCACCGGTGAGAAAAGCCATCAGGCGCTGGGTGAGTACCCGCACTTGCTTACGGGGAGGAGGGAGCAGCCGCCCCGAATGCTTTTCTCCTAGGCGCTAATAAGATTAGGCACCAGGCTAGCCGGCATTCGTGAGCCAGTCCTTGTGTTGGTGCGTGTTGGAGCAGCAGTACAGGGCAGTGAGCTGTAGACAGCGGTGTAGGGCAGTTCCACCGGGAGTTTGCCAGCACGGAGGCAAGCAGATGGAAAACTTGTTTGTGTGGTCGAGAAGTCTGACATGTCGTGTCCTCCTCGCCCTCCACTTGGCTTGGTGTTATTTGAACTGAGGTTTCTTGCTCTTAGGTCTTTCCATTGTGTTTTGCAGGTTTGCCAAGGTTTATCCAACGGTGGATTATAAACTTTTAATGGGAAATTCTGCACGGCATGTCCAGTGAGATGGCATCAGACAGCGAGGTAAAAACCCTACTGAACTTCGTCAACCTGGCCTCCAGTGATATCAAAGCAGCTCTGGATAAATCAGCTCCTTGTCGCCGGTCAGTTGACCACAGAAAATACCTGCAGAAGCAGCTCAAGCGGTTTTCTCAGAAGTACTCTCGAATTCCTCGGTGCCATCCCTGCAAACCCCCTGAGAGTGGCTGGCGCAGGGCGGCTGAGGACCGGGGCCGTGGCCCCCCGCCTGAGACACCTGACCTCAGTTCCCATGCAGGGGCTGCTGCTGAGAAGATGCTGCAGACATTCGAGGCAGAGGAGAGCCTCGCTGGGGAACAGGTTTTGCAGGAGCAAAATGCAGAGGCCACCAGGCCGGACCAGGTGCCCATGAGGAAGCGACAGCTCCCTGCCTCCTTCTGGGAAGAGCCAAGGCCAGCCCAGAGTCTGCCAGCCAGGGCCTTTCCCTCTGGCCCTGAGGGGCTCCCAGCCCCCAGAGACCCTCCTTCCTATGAGGGGAAGAAAAGCAAACAGAGCCCAGATGCTGCTGGCCCAGAGAGCTCCCCTGAGCCTGCCCCACATGCTGGGGAGAAGGACCCTGCTGGGGTCCTCTCAGGCCAGGTGGGTGCGTGGACCTGCTGCCCCTTCCCCTGCCCTGGGCCAGGGGTGTACCAGCCCCCAGGTGCACTTGCCCCCTCACCCTTCCAAGGGCTGGGTCTGTGGAGGAAGAGTGCAGCCACGCTGCCCATGGAAATGCCGCACTTCTGCAAGGAGGCTGACGGCATGGGGCAGAAACTACACCGACCTGTGGTTTTGAAACCCATCCCCACTAAGCCCACTGTTGCCCCACCAATCTTCAATGTTTTCAGCTATCTTTAGCCAGGGTGCTGTTGGAGGCACGCTGAACACAACAGCTCCTGAGAATAAATCGAAACGCCTGGTCAGGCACCAGTCGTGAGCTGCTGGCAGCGTGGAGTGGCAGGGGGAAGGAGGCCAACAATCTCACCCTCTTCCTCGTGGGCAGCGGGAGTGAATTAGTAATTGTTGTGAAGCAACTTAGACCTCCACTCTCCTCTCAGTACATGGGTGTAAACTGGGAATAAGTCTTACGAAGCCAGTGGCATGGAGCATGAGGCAAACCAGGGCTTTTTCATTGATGGGCATTGTCTGAGCCGCAGCGAGTGGGGCTGCGAGCCATTCATAGCTGCACTTGTAACACCTAGGAGATCTCCTCCATGTGGGAACATCTTTCCAGGGTTGCCCTGTGGCAGTGGCAGCGAAATGAATTTAACCCATTCAGAAGGGTTTTGTATTTTAAAGTAATTCCAGAGAAGTCAAGATATTCAGGTCACTTCCTTTTCTGCCCAAGAGACTGGAAGGACATTATTTAATGTAGAAGCTACACTTGTGAATAGATTTAAGGTCTTTTTGTATGTAAATATGGAGAGAATTAAAAGAAAAAAATAAGGGAAGGAAGGAGGTAATTTTATTTTGGTGACTTTGCAGATGCAATCTGTTTATATTTGCCCCACTGGGAAGACACAGGTTTGATTTTGCAACTGGTGGGAGTGACATAAAGCAAAAGTAATTCTCCTGGGTCTGGGAAATTACTTAATGTTAATATGATGCAGATGGAAGCAGAATAAATTTCCACATCAGGAACTGTTTTGTATCAGCAGAACAAATGAGAAATTGTATTAGTTGAATACAAAACCATAAAATTTGATAAATGAAAAAAGTGTATAGAGTAGCCTGCCTTGATTTGTGGCTCACAGACATCTTTATTTTGCCTGACTTCAAGATGCTAATACAAGACCTGGCTGCAAATAATTTTCCTGGTCTCTTCCCAATAATTTTTAACAAATTGATGTTAGAAAAGTTAATAGGGCATTTTTAAAAGTTATATTTGTCTTAATCCCATAAAGAAAGTGATTCTAAAGCACATAGCATGGGATCTGAAAGATTTAATACTGCAGGCCTATATCTCTATTCAGTTACACTGAAGTAAATGAAACCTGCTTCACTGAATCTAATGGGGACTTCTAGGATTCAATAAGAAGTGACCTTGATTTGCTTGGTTTCTGTCTAGTGTAGCTCCCTGTGACTTTGTGTATCTCCATAACAGGAAAGGTCATCAAAAAAATATTTTAAGCAATAGTAGGTTATCATTTTGCATCTCCTGACAGGACTTGGTGCTATATAACCAGGCTGCGACTTTCAGTAGCATATGAACTACTCTCAGGCTAAAAGTAGTTCAGTCTTTCCCCAAACCTCATAATACATCTGGTTGGAATGTGTTAGTCTAGCAGGCCAAAAATAGAAGCAGAGATGGCTTTTATTGCTTTCCCTTTGCTACCAGTACTTAATATTGTAGCAAGCCTGTATAGACTGCTCTGACATCAAAGAAAGAAGGAAGTGGCTCTGGTAGCACATACCTGCAATAATGTGCAGTGACAAAGAGGTGAACTAAGGCTTCAGGACATAAGGCTACCTCTTGATCCAGAAGTGCAAATATGCATATACTTCGATGTATTTCCCTTTCTCTCTTTAGAAAACAAAACAAAAAAACCCCACTCTTAACTGAAATCAGAGGCAGTAACCACATTTAAGAAAATGGGAGGAGAACTATGGCTTTTCACTTGCAGAGCTGTAGGCAAGGATTTTTTGAGGTGGGAATAGAGGTGCTTTGTCACACCAGTATCTTTGTAACACTGTTTTAATCCAGATGAAGCTAGATGCTGAACTTGGTCTCAGTCTCTGTTGCAAGTGCAAAGCAACCTTCTTAGCATTGGTTTGGATTTTGTCTGAGTGGCCAGAGGAGGTCAGGGAATGAACCATAGGCATTTCAGTGATTGCTCTGGACAAGAGTTCCTGCATGAGTTCAGAAAAGGCATTTCAAAGTGCCGTGTATTGCAGCAGAATATGTATTTCTATCAAAATTAAAATACTTGGCAAAGTGGATAGTCTCTGTAGGAATTTTATTTCTGAAGAAATCCAGAGAAAGAAGAGAGTTAAAATTAAGTTCCTACCTTTTGGATATTAAATTCTTTGTTCTATTTCCCTTCATTTAAACCACTTCTTATTTAAACATACGTTGCACATAATACAATAGCATTTTTCCATGTAATGCCATAACATTTTTTTAAAGTTACAATGAAGGATTGAACCAAATCATTCCAAATTATCTCTTGCACACAGATATTTATGCATTTACCCTCAGATTTAGGCTGAGGTAACTTAAAAAAAAAACCAAAAACAAAACAAAACAAAAAAAACAAACAAAAAAAAACAAACAAAAAAATCCTTAAAATCTTTTGTGACGTGGAACTACCGTCCCCAGCCCAGAGCAGGCGGTGCCCCGTGCTATAGCTCTGAACTAGAGCGGCCATAAAGTAAAACACAAATGAACAGAAGACAATTGTTCAGTATATTCAGAATCACTGAATGGGGATGTATGCGACTTTCCAAAAGGTTTTCAAAGAATAGCAACTCTGTGTCCTCTCCAGCAGTAGTTACTCTTCTCTCATCCCTGAGATTAACATAAAAAAATATTAATTGTTCAAGCTTGGATTAATTCAGACTTTTCCTGGCTGACTGTGCGTTTAGTTGTTCGGTGTTGCTATTCCAGAGATCTGATAGCCCATCGGCACCTACTTGTTTATTCATACTTTGTTTGAAAGATGGAAACGTGACATGCAGGAGTGCTATCTACTAGAACAACGCGAATTTAAACTGTCAAAAGCACTGTAGTTTTTATGAATAATGGGGAGGGAGAGGTAAGTGAAAAAGCTTTCATACAAAACAAAAATTCAAAAATCCAAAAAGTGCACAAGAACATCAAGTGAGCTGCACATGTTGCAGGAAAAAAAAAATGTACAGTAACCTGGTCATGAAACGTTCCTAGAACATTTCACATAAAGTCATCACGTCTGAAGGAGTCTGTCTAGCACACTTATTAAAAATGAGCCACCTCACCTTGCACCTGAACTACAGATCTGCTTACAAAGCCTCTTTTGTTTGGGTTTGCAGTATTTGTCTTTACACAGTAACTTCTAGACAAATGCATAAGTGCACATTGAATTGGTGCAGATTCAGTATTGGGCACAAAATACTGCAGCCATGAGTGGAGAGGTAGTGGGCTCCATTTTAGTGCAAATAAATGTAAACTGCATAAAGCTTACTGTAAAGATCAGGGAGAATGGACTTTAATAACAGCGTAATTACCAGATCTCCCCTCTAACAGACTCCTCTCCGTTTCTGGGCACAGTGTGCCCTTACAGCAGTTATATGATGTTCCCACCAGACTGGTGCTCTCCAGCTCAGTGACTCTCCTGCTCAGGACAGATAGTTGACAGTGAGCAGGACATGGGTTGCCCATGAGAGTCAGAGGTCACTTGGTTAAAAGAAGAAAGGGACTTTTCTTATCTGCTCCACTCAAACTCAGTTTTGAACTTCTCAGAGAAAATGAAAGTAAAGCTTGTGAGGCAAACACTGGTGGCTCAGGGGAAATTCCCAGCTTGGGATAGCTTAGGAAATCCCACCTCTGCGCTTATACATGCAGTTGGTGATTGTGACTCTCTATTAGCCAGTGCTGATAAAGAGCCTCTCCAAGGCTGTCACTGCACACCAAACATGCACTTCAGTAAATGGTCTCCACCAAGCTTTGCCTTTATCCACCACCCTCTGTGACTCTGCTCTGTTACACTCATTTAATTTCAATAAATTTTCTTCTAATTTATATCAAGTAAGACCCAGACCTTCACTGCTCGGTCCCATAAGGTATGAGAGGCACAGACTCCACAGGTCTGTCATACTGTTTCTTGTCAATACAGGGCCTTTATTAGTAAATCTGTCTAAAGACTTCTTGCTCCCCATTCCTTTCCTTCCACCCAGTGTTTTTCCAGTTGAAGCAATTCTCTGTTTGTGCTCTAAGAGACAAAGGGGTAGAGTATAAACTGGTACTAAAGGATGGCACTGGATGACATTTCAGCAGTGGAAGAATCTCACCTGACTTTTCAAAGCTTTGCAAGAAGATCACTGTTCAGTGTGAATTGGAACTTGGCTTTTCAATTTCTTTTGCATTTGGAAAAGGCACAGCTATGGATACAGTGCCTGTAGCTGCAACTAATTCTTCTTCTGATCATATCCTAAGTGTTGAAGGCATCTCACAAAAAATAAAAAAATCAAATAACAAAACCTGACCTTGTGTGCCCAGACAGAGTTGTATGTGTACAACATACTTCAGCCCTGTGATAAGATATAAAACTGTACACAAATAAAACTCCGTGCAATGCATTTTCCCTACTTGTATTTCTGTCTGATTCCATAGATGGTAATCCAGGCCAACAAACCAAATCAGATCTGTCAGGTCTCTGCTGGGGAGTCCAAACAAACCATAATGCACAGCTCTTTCATCACCTAAGGTAATGGTAAGTGTACTTCTAGCATAAGATCTGTAAAGATGTAGCTCCAAATTTAGGCTCTTCCATTCACACTTTAGGTGCCAACTCGGGAATGAGGCATTCATGAAATCAGTTCAACAAGTCACACCTGTCAACTGAGCTGTGGTCACTGTCAGTAACAGTTCCTGGGCTCCTTGGCCTCCCCAGCTGTGAGGGAATGTGACTTGTTAAAAACTTCAATGAAAGAATTTCACGGACAATTATAGTAGTTCAGCTGATAGATGGTAACTTGTTAAGCTGCCATCAATCAGTTGTGGATCCGAGCTGTAAATAGGTGACCTAATTTTTGAAAAAGATGAGATAACTTTCATCAGTGTCTAAGGGACCTAACAGATACTTCAAACTTCCAGAGTCAGGCAATTCAGGGCTAAATCCTAAGACTTTTATTCTGTCTCAGTAATATTTTATACCACATTTAGTCCCATTGGCTGAAGTGGAACTACACCTGGCACAAGCAACTTGGCATTGTTTGAACACCTGAATAAGGATGTAGAAGCCTAATTCTAGGTATTTGCCTGTTTGCATAAGTCTCTAAGTCTAACTTTCATAATTTTGAAATAGTGAGTTTTCTTCCAGTGATGGTATTGTTATAACCACAGAAATCCAAGGAAGTAGGAAAGGCTGGATTTTGAAGGAACAGGTGAAGTTTATCAGTGTTACTGCTCCCTACATAGTTTTTCTCTTTCCTTCATTTTCTGTTCCTGCTTCTCTAGGGCTTTGTTCTATTCTGACACTAGCTATGTGACAGAGTAACTTTACTGTTTACAGTGCAGCTACTTCTAATTTACACTGAAAAAAAAAAAAATAAGAGTTCAGAGTTGCTTTCAAATTCCCAGTCTAGGAAGTTCTCTCAATCAGAATTGCACCTACTTACTGCAATACAATGCAAATAGAACTGTATTCACTACATGCAAATACAATTCTTACATCCTTCTTTTCATTGACTTTTAAAGGAATTATAATTTCTGGACTTCAGTCTATAAAAATATTCAGAGATGTGAATGTTTAGAAATCAAGTACGCAGTAAGAAAGATCCCAAAAATGAAAGTGTAAGCAAGAGTGGTACCAAGTTATTGGAGAATTACCAACCAGCACGCTTAGAAATCCAAACACCACTATAGAAACTAAAACAAAAATATGAGTCAGTGAAGGAAATGTGATTATTTTCCTAAATATTTCAACTCTTGACAATTTCTGAATTGTGATCATAGCAAGGATGCTGAACTCCATCACACACCAGAATACCATTCACTTCCTCACTGATACTTGCTTTGATGCTACTCATTTTTCAGCATTGCCTTTAGTTTCTTGTTCTTTGCAGACCAAACTGAGGTGAATGTGTTTTCTCTTGGAAAACTGACAGAACAGACCAATGTATAGCTTTCTGTCTCCTCCTTTTTCTTCTCACTCGTGCTTCAGAAGCAGATTTCTTTTAGATTAGTCATTGGAGGACACCTGACCAGGCCAGCAGCAATTCCTCCCACCGTGCATGATGTGCACCCCTGCCATGCTGATGACACTGAGTGCCATGCTGGGCAGCTGCTGCATGTCCAGTGTGCCTAGGGTCACTGTGTGTAATCATGCTGTAAGTATCGAATCAGTCTGTCTGGGAGAGGCAAGGTGTCAAGAAGTTTAATGCGGTTCCTTCCAACCAGGCTTCGTACCTTGATGCGGCAAAGATGGGAAAGAGGTCGTGGGGGCTCTGAAAGACAGGCAGGTCAGAAACGTGAGCAAAACAGGTTTAAACTTGAAAGTGACAGCTTAGCTTGGCCACATTAGTGGCAAGAGGAAAATAGGAGAAGGAAGAATGAAAAAAAGGAGACTTTCTTGTAACAGAGGGATGATATGTTTGGCACTGGGTGCAGCTCACCTACTCTCAGGCATAGGGAAGGAATTGGAACTGGAGGATGGGGTGCTGAAAAGAAGTGTAATATGTACCAAATTGAACTCAGTGCCAGAAAACTAGTTCTGATAATGCCTGTGAAAAACTTTGCATCCTGGGGGAAAGTATATCTAGGAAAGCAGGATATTAGTAAAGGCTTTAAAGCCACTGGTGCCTGCTGGGCTGCTGTGGAGATGGTCGTGCTGCTACCTGCCCTGATCCAATTGCACTGCAAGTACAGGCCTTCCTGCACTGGCATTGCTCATTCCCAGTGGAGCAGATCCACAGCTGGTGTATGTTTAACACCAGTCAGTGACACCACAGCAATTTCTAGTGCTTCATACCTGGTCCAAAATACAATTCAGTCTCAGCAGGGAAACCCTATCCAGTATAAAGGATGAATATTCAAGAGGAGATGATGACTGAGGTCTTGAATCCCCCAGTGGGACTGTTTGTGCCAGATTCTCCCCTGAGTGATCGTACCTGCTTTTTCTTTAATGACAGCCCAGTCCTCATAGCTGTCTATATGCTCCTTGAGTCTGGAACAGAGCTGCACATTACCCACGTAATCCAGCAGAACATCGATGATCGGCCCAGCCCAGCGACTTATCTCTGGAGTAGACACCATTTCACAAAACTTCAATGAAAAAGAGATTGCCTACAGTCAGTGGGATGTGAATGCACCTGTAGAAACTGCAACAATTGCAATAGCCCTTATGGCTTTGGTTGCCCCATGCTTCTACCAGTTGCAATGGAAATTATGTTTCCCTTCAGAAGATGTCAGCTAAAGCCATTTCCCCTTTTGCAACAGAGAGTAGAATCTCCTCTTTAGAACCACATGAGGACACAAAACCCTGGAGAAGTCCTAACTTTGAAGTATGGACAGGATACTGAATTGTTTACAGGGTTCAAAGATCCAAAGTCCACAGAAACAGGAGGGAAGAGGAGCTTTGCCTCAAGGCAGTGACAGAGCTACAGAAACATCCATGGAGCCCAGGACACTGACCCAGCACACTGACTGGGAAGGGATTTGTGGGGCAACTGTGTTCAAAGAAGGTATTAAGCTTGACCTAGGGGGAGATGATGCAAGTGTCAAAAGAATCAAGGGACACGCACGCATGAATGACACTGTTGTGGGAGTTTACTGCAGGCCACCAAACCAAGAAGAGCACTGGAACAGGCTGCCTAGAGAGATTGTGGAGCCTCCTTCTCTGGAGAATTTCAAAACCTGCCTGGATGCATTCCTGTGCAAACTACCCTAGGGAGTCTTGCCTTGGCAAGGAGGTTGGACTTGATGATATCTGGAGGTCCCTTCCAACTTCTAAAGTTCTGTGAGACACAGACTGTATCTTCAGAATACCAAAGGACTGACCAAGAATGGGTAACAGTAGGGAAGGTATTTGAGTATGGTCTTTTATGACAACACAGTACTACTCCCCCATGAGCTTCCAGTTCAGCCAAGTATTTAAGCTCATCCTAAGCAAGCAGAAAGAAGTAGGTAAACAGAGAAGAGCATCAGAAGGCCCAACCAGCACCTGTGGGTGATGTTAGAGTGACTATCAAGCCTATTCCTGCCTAACTGGGGGGCCACCAGGCCCCCCAGCCTTTGTCCCAATCCCTTTCACCCACTGTGCACCATGGGGACTCACCAGTGGCAACAGCAGAGAGATCCCTCCACTCAGTTGGGCAGTCTAGGGTTTCTACCTTTCCTGGGGCTGATTAAAAAGGGGAGTGGGCAGGGAGGGCAAAGTGGTCCCACCTGGGGTGGGAGGAGACTCCAGCAGAATACAGGTGCTCTGGGTTTGGGGGGAAAAAGGGAGAAATGCAGTGTGAGATGGGAAGGGAGTGAAAAGGGGGGGGGGTGATGAAAGGGGGGAGATGGAGAGGAAAAGGAGGGAAATGAAAAGAGAAAGATGGGGAAAAGGAAGGAGATGGAGAGGAAAGGAGAAAGATGGGGAAAAGGAAGGAGATGGAGAGGAAAGGAGGAAGATGGGGGAAAAGAGGAAGATGAAGAGGAAAGAAAGGAGATGGAAAGAAAAGGAGGAAGATGGGGGAAAATAGATGGAGAGGAAAGGAGGGAGATGGGGGAGAAGTGGGATAAAATAATAAAAACGAAATGCTTAGGGGATAAGGGAGATTCTGGAGTGCACAGCACCTCCTGCATTTGGGGAACAAATGCCTTACTAGAAACAAATCTAGATACATTTCCGCAGTCAAATCCCAGGAAATTTTACCTCCTCATAAGAGAACTAACCTGGGCCTGATACAGAGGCATCTTCATTACTTAGTCTTGGATTGGGCAATTTTTCTGTTGCCTCCAGTGCAAGCTGCAGAGTACTCAGCCATTGTATGGAGAGCTGCTTATGGAGATACTGAAGAACAAACTTAAAGATCTGACTTGAAGCAGTTTCATTTGAATAAAGTAGTGACTTCCCTTCCCTCTTTAATCTAAATATGTACCAGACAGTCATCTATTTCTGTCAGGGTGCTGCATACGATGACGATATCTGTGGATTTATCTGCATGTGAGCAGTATGAAACGTTAGTGTGAATTAAATCATGCTGAGTGGATAGGAACTCAAGCACATAGCCCAGCCCTATTGAATAATGGTGTCTTAAGCATCATGTGTCAGCTTAGTCACTGAAACTGTCTGCAGCCTCCAAGACCACCACAAACAGGGAAAAGAATCAAAACATCATCTTAAAAAAAAAAAAAAAGCTTAAACTGAAAGAGCTTTAACTCCTTTTTAAATTGAGCATCTCTATGTAAAGTTTCCCAGGAAAATTAGATCCAGTAATGTCAGGAGTATCCCAGCAGACAACCCCCATTTTCCTAGCTGTACTACTTATAGAAAGCTCACTTTAGGATATCTGGCTTTAGTGTATATGCCACTGCTACATAGTTTCCACAGGACATGCAAAATGAGGATCTGCACTATCGCCTCGAAGCAGTAACTCCACTCTGACAGAGTTTAAATGAGGACATGTCTAGGGCAACAGAACGCTGGATATTACTGCTCTCCTCTTCTTGTCTCCACCAGAGACCTTGTCTTCTTTTTTCTCTCTTCCCCATTCACAATCTCAGTCTACAAAAAAACGCTTTCTGAAATAAAAAATGTTCCAAAACATGTGGCAGGAAACGAAGCACAGCAAAATGATACAAAATAAAGCAAACCTGCAACTCCAGGCAATGGGATTGACTCTGGACAAAGTGACTGTGAGCCTGCAGTGTCAGCAGGCCCCCGAATGCCCTCTGGCGGCAGCAGGGTACTTTACTCCCTACATCCTTATGTAATCTTATGTAAGAAAATAAAACATGCAGATCTTATTTGTGGACAAGGATATATAGTGATTTGCCATTGGAGTGGGCTGCCCGGGGAGGTGGTGGAGTCGCCGTCTGTGGAGGTGTTCACGAGAAGACTGGATGAGGCACTTAGTGCCATGGTCTAGTTGACTGGATAGGGCTGGGTGCTAGGTTGGACTGGATGATCTTGGAGGTCTCTTCCAACCTGATTGATTCTATTCTATTCTATTCTATTCTATTCTATTCTATTCTATTCTATTCTATTCTATTCTATTCGATTCAATTCGATTCGATTCGATTCTATGTACTTCAGAATGCAAACCGTATCATAACTACATCATGAAGCTACACCACATAAGCCTTACTTTTATTAGCTAAATTCCTAGCAACAAGAAGCAAATTTCAAATACTACTGGAGGGAAGGGATTGCTTTTTTTCCTGTATGCATTTTTTTTCTCTCTCACCAATGTCTCTTTAGGCATAGATGGCTAATTTTAGACAGCTTTTGCTACCTCTGCTTTATGTGATCTTGCCACTAAGGTGATGACTCTCTGAGTGAACTAATATTTTGTTAGAAGATAAAACTATTTCTAGGTGATGTCCAGACAGAAATAATGTGAGTAAGGAAAAAGAGGAGTATTTTTGAGTGCCTAGGACACCATAGAGGGCTAAAGACAAGCCCTCTCTTCTTGCCTTGAAATTCCATCCCTTTGTTCACTCTACATGCTAACAAATCAAGGTTCAAGAATGAGAGATGATACATTCTGTTAATTTTTCTTTGACAAAAATGTGTTAACTTGGAGCAATTCTGCTGAGACAAACACTCTCAATGAGGAAGCTCTGTTTGGGATAAGTGATTCCTCCGGTGGATTTGTACAGTCCTCTTTCTAAAATTTCTTTTTGCTTGTTTCCCAGACACATTACTGGAAAATAAAGTCTTTTGGAAGACAAGACCAACTCAAAGGTCACAATTTCTTGGGATCTTTTGGTGGTTTCCTTTATTCTTTCCATCACCAAGGATCGGTGACCATCTTTTTGGGCCAAATGACACTTTCTTCTGAAACCTTCAAAGGTACACTTAAACTAGATAGAAGCTGAATCATTTCTTCCCAAATTATTTGCAAAACTTCCCTGCTATGTTGCATGTTGAATCACAGAATCACAGAATGTTAGCAGTTGGAAGGGACCTTGAAAGATCATCTATCCCAGCCCTCCTGCCAGAGCAGGATCATCTATACCAGATCACACAGGAATGCATCTAGGTGAGGTTTGAATATCTCCGAAGAGGGTTGTGAGATTTTGTTTGAGATATATTAGAAGAAGTCAACATACAGAGATCAGGAAAAGATACAGTCTGAGATCCTTTAAAGTCCTATAAGGGGCTGAGAGTCCAATTCCATCACAATAGAAGCTAAGCCCAGCTGTGGTTTCGAAAGGACTACAAAGATACATATATAAAATGTGGATATCTAAAATCTGTAAGTGGCTTTGAAAATATGAAGTCATGGAACTAAATCTCCCAATCTTTTTGGACAATTTCAAATATGATGGACAGCCATGTACCTAATATAACTACCTACGCTCTCTCTCAAGGGCTGTTTATCCAGTAGACTCAGAAACAGCACATATTTACATTCACTGGTTTACTCTCTGAAAGCGAAGGACTAGACATTTTTAATTTAACCAGGAGATAACTTCTGTATCAGACAAATCCAAATATTACACAGCTAATAAAATAAGCAGATTTCTACTGTCCATATGGTACCTCCCATATTCTACCACCCACATAACACTGCCTTTCATGAATCCTGGCACCTCAGGTCCAGAGGAAAAGAATACTGTAGATCTGACTGCAAGGCTGTCAGGATGGCTGTAATTCACAGCAAATTCAAGCTAGGGCCATAGAAGCTGTTGACTATCATCATTCTGTCATTGAACATGGACTTGGAACATTCACAGACTCTTATTGAGCCTTTTTCTTTCTGTAAATAAAGTAGGACTAAAGTAATCTTTCACAGAAAGGCTGGGGAAAAATACATTTAAATTATTAAGATACATGGGTAGGAGATGCCCTCAGAAGTACTGTAGGTGGACTAGGCAGTGCTTACCTGCACTACGGTTGGCTCCTTGGAGAGCTGAGGTTCGTTAAGTCTGTCCCGTCTGTAATTTAATGCAGGATGTGGTCCATTTCCGTACTGACACTCAAAACAGGAACTTGCATCACAGCCCAGATCCAGGAGATATTTCAGCACAGAAAGGTACTTCATAGAAAACATGATGGTGGCTGGAAATGTGGTGGGATGGCTCGATATATAAGCATCAATATTTGCTCCATGGTCAAGAAGCAGCTTCATGGTCTTCAAGCAGCCGTGGCGGATGGATATGAGCAATGGGTTAATGAGATCGACGTTGGGGTTGGCTCCAGCCTGCAGCAGGAGCTCTGTGGCATAGATGTTGTTGTTAAAAACAGCGAAATAGAGAGGAGTGGTGCGCCGGTCCTCATAAAGGCAGGAGCGTTCATCGGAGAGGGTGGTGTTGACGTCGTAGCCAGCGTCAATCAGCTCTTCCAAGATGTCATCGTTGTTGCGTTCGGCTGCAAAGTGCAGTGGGCTGATGCCACTACGCTTGACACGGGTGCGGCTGGTCACAGGGATCAGCATGGAGACAATCCTGCCAGGTGGAGAGTCAGGGAATGGTGGTGAGCTCTAGGGCATCGAGAAGATCTACAACCATAGAGCAAAGCGTAGCTGTATGGTTGTAACTATAAGAAAGAGCCTGCTAACTTGGGTACAGGAATAGCTCTTTCACAGCCTAACTGGCAGACAGACAGGATCTCCTAGATGTTCTGCATCTTCACTGTGCTCTGCGCAGGACTGGAGGAACAGGGGTGCAGCCTCTGGGCTAAGGTACCAGCAGAGAGGCAGTATCTCCCCACATCCATTGGGATTATTCAGCACCAAACCTTTCTCTGCAGGACTTAGCTAGAATAAACTACACATTTTGTTCCCAGGCCTCCTTGACCAATTTTGCAATTCAGTTATTGCCCTGGATTGATCCACAACTCTCACTGTGTGGCTTTTGGCTGTGGCAAATCCATAGGGCTGTCAACATCCATCCCAGATCACAGGGAGCCAAAAATACAATTAGGAGAGGGCATAAAAAGAAATGAATACACTTTCCAGGCTTGTTTCCATGCTTTAGCCCAGGGAGAAAAAATGTACAGCCAAGTCTTTAACCCCAGTAGTCAAAGATTGCTATTGGAAAGTGTGATGTGACCTTAAACACGGCAACAGAAACCAAGGCGTTATTATGTAATAGAAAAATTCAAGTATATGACGTACAGGAGTTCTGCAGTCACAAATCCATGATCAGTTTAATGTCTCCATAGGTGTCATTGGACACACATGACCAGCCCCATGGGTTAAACCCTCATTTCCTGCTCATGGAGTTGGCTCCATTTAGCCGAAGGCATTATGTTGGTTCCATACATGCAGACAAGTCAGCTTAAACCATTTCCAGAAAGAGACTAGGGACTTCCAACCTGAGTCTGCCTCCTGTCTCAGGAAATCCCCTTGCTCACTACATAATGCTTGTGGAGAGAGGGATATCTAAAAAGGGGCTTGTGGGAGGCAGCAAGCTAAGCACACCTCTCACTCTGCCTTCTCCCATGCAGATTCCTCATCAGTAGCTTTCTTAACACAGAAGCATGCAAAGATCAGTTTCCTAGAATGTATCCTTTAAACTGCTGCATACCTTCAGCTTGACTACAGTGGCTGATCCCAGCACTGGGCCCTCAAGCATATATTTACATAGTGAATTAACCCAAATATAAGCTAGTCTCAGGAACACATTTGTCCATGATGCACTGAATGATCATGTGAAAGACTGAGCTTCAGCACTTCCAGGAGTTGAAATAAGAGCTGAAGATACGTAACACTTTACAGGGTCATGTTCCTATTTACAAGACGGACTGTTGATGTCTCCAGGTTACTTCTACATCTTATTTTAAAACAAAAAGACTTCTAAAATTATGTATACGTCTTGAGGAATTAAGCATGGAGTTGTTTTGATCCAGGCAACTTCGCTGATCTTCTAGCACTGTAAGGCTCGCCAGGGAGCAGGAGGTTTGGGTGCTGGTGAGCTGGCAACTTCTCATCATTAGCAAATGTTCTGTAAAAGCCATAATGACAAAAAGGGCACAGAGTACTGAGAGGACACCATGCCAAGTATCAGCATTAGTCATCCCACGATCAACTGCTTTGAAGATTTAAGGATCTGTTTTGTTCTTTCTTTCCAGCATACATGCTTCAGCCAGCTTTTCACATCTGACTTAAAGAGGCACTGCATCATTTCTGTCTGCAAGAGGAACCCAAACCTCATCACAGGGCTGCCACGCCAGGTTCTGTATCCAAATGCTGCCATGCCCTAGATCTCAGTACACTCCCTGTAGTGTTTGGGAGGAAAAGCAAGAAGCATGAAATTTGTATCAGGGTTCAGTTTTGTGGCTTGAATCTGTCTCTCTCATACTCCAAAGCAGGCTGGTTCAGTAATATGGTGCCTCCACCTCTTCATTTCCCTCCTGTCTAGAGGAAAAAGCATCTCAAGTTATGGCAGCCAAGGCCAGACAAACCAGGCCACATCCACGTCTGTCACAGGGCTGAGCTTCATGTACCATTTCAAAATGGTGCTGAGTTTCCACTTATCCCTGACACCTGCTTCTATGATTTCTATTTGTTAGAAATTACATGGAGGAGGAGGCAGAACGTCCTTTGTTTGAGTGTGCCAAGAGTTTACTGATGTCTGTTTGCTTAATAAATCTGCCCATCCTTCACAAAGTCTTCCCTTCAAGCATCTCAGTTCTGAGGGGGAAAGAGTTAAACCACTGCTTGTGATTGCCTGCAGCCAATGAGATGACCCTTATGAATTTCAGGTCAATATTGACAAGGTGTCATTTAAAATAAACAAACATCAAGCAACAAGAGTGGACAGTTGAGCCTTGGGACCACAGTCTTGGCTTTTTGATGGTAGGGAGCCTTCATGCTCTGGCAAAAAGTTGAAGCATGAAATTCCTGCAGAATTACGTGTTAAATCTGCAGGAATACAAAGAGGTCACCCTGAAGGGTGTTATTTTACTGAATACCAAAGGAATTAAGAGTGATCAGCCAGTTGGGCTAAAGCTTTGTCATTTAAATAAATATTTATAAAAGATTTTTTTTTTCTTTTTTCTTCACTTAGTTTACAGCAGTTTTGAACAAAATTTGTGCTCAGTCCTTTACAAGTGAAGGAACTCAGAGCTCGGGCTGGATTCTTGTCTCATATATGTGAGATCTGAATCAGGTCCTTTCTTTTATCACTTGAGCATGGACTTGGGTTGCAGATTTTTCCATATAAGTTTTGTTTCGGGTCAGGGGAGAAACAGATTCAGAGAGCTGGTCCAGTTGTGCTTTCAGGTGAACTTCTTTGAAAGTGAGCAACTGGAGATGGGTTCTGTCTCTGGCACACTTCTCATCAAAACTGTGTTTGTTTTCAAGAAAATGTCTTTGTAACTCAAACCCCAGAGAAAATGTTGAATGGTGCCTGTGTTAGTCTGTGCAGACCACTCATGTACGTGCTGTAAGCTGTTAGATAAATTCTCCTCCTGAGAGAATTTACAGCTTGCACAAAGAGGCAAATCTACCCCAGCTACAGAAAATTTTGACTTCCAAGTCTATTCAAGTGGCATAAGAAGCTTCGGGATTCCAAAGCAGTGGTAAACTCTAGAGTAAAAGATGCTATGGGACAGTGTAGTGAAGCAAAGATTTTAATTCCTCAGACAGTGAAATATATGACAGTTTGCTCTAGCAATTGTCTACAAAGTTAGTTTTATTATTCAGAAACAATCTTTGCAGCTGGATATACACTCTCTTGGCTACTGCTGGAAGGATTTTGATAGAAAATGCTAGAAGAGTTCACTACAGTTACCACCAGAATCTGTCAGTGCAAGATGTGACTGTCCTGCAAAAATAGGTATGGGCCACTCACCCTTCCAGTAGGGAGAAGTTAAAGGCAGGAGCTAAACCACGCCCTAGAATCAGAAATAAATGCTATGGAGGTCAGGTTCAGAAGCATGCTGAGTATGTCCCATGTCTTGGAAGAGCTAGGCAAACATTACACACATGACAGTGTAACAGTCCCATCCCTAGACAGCATATCCTTTATTATATGATATTGTGGAGTTTCTCCCCTTCTTATAAACACCTCCGCTTCAGAGGACTGGTAGATCTACCCAGTTCATGGTTATTTTCACAGGATCACAGGATGTCAGGGGTTGGAAGGGACCCAAAGAGATCATTGAGTCCAACTCCCCTACCAGAGCAGGACCAACTCAGGTCACAGAGGAATGCACCCAGATGGGCCTTGAAAGTCTCCAGAGAAGGAGACTGCACAACCTGTCCGGGGAGCCTGTGCCAGTGCTCTGTGACTTTGAGAGTAAAGAAGTTCCCCCTTGTGTTAAGGTGGAACCTCCTGTGCTGCAGCTTACATCCATTGCTCCTTGTCCTATCACAGGGAAAAAGTGAGCAGAGCCTGTCCCCCTGCTCTTGACCCCCAGCCCTCAGATATTTATAAACATTTATTCAATCCCATCTCATTCTTGTCCAGACTAAAAAGCCCCAGGTCTCTCATCCTCTCTTCATAAGGCAGTTTTCCAGTCCCCTAATCATCCTCGTAGCCCTCCGCTGGACCTTCTCCAGCAGATCCCTGTCCCTCTTAAACTGGGGAGCCCAAAACCAAATGCAGTACTCAAGATGAGGTCTCACCAGGGCAGAGTAGAGGGGGAGGAGAACCTTCCTTGATCTGCTGGACACACTCATCTTAATACACCCCAGGATCTCATTGGCCTTCTTGGGCACAAGGGCACATTGCTGTCCCATGGTTAACTTGTTATCCACCAGTACTCCCAGGTCCCTCTCCATGGGGCTACTCTCCAGCAAATCACCTCCCAATGTGCACTGGTGCAGGACCCTGCACTTGTCCTTGTTGGACCTTACTTGGTTTCTCTGTGCTCAGCTATTAATTACTTTTCTCACTGTCTAAAGAATGTGCTCAGCTCTATCTTAAACACAGTTCATTTCAGAAATAAACTATTGCATCTCTGTGTATTTGTCTGTTACATTTAAGAGTAATTTACTGACTAATAAAAGTATATTTTCCAGACCATGAGTAATTCTTGTTCTTCTTTCTGAAGGCTTTCCAATTTTCTGAAAGGTTTCTGAAAGGGAGGATACCAGCACTGGACACTGTATTCTAGCAACAATCTCACTGATGCCCCAGAGAGACATTTAACCACTTCCTCCTATCAGTATCTGAATTGTTGTTAATAAAACCTGCATAGACCAGAGATGAATGCAGCATTTCTGCTGCAGAAAAGTCACAGTGGGCTCATGTAGGAGAATTATTTCAAACTATGTAACAGTAGCTATTGAGGTCCAACACCACAACCCTTTCACACACAGATACTTTTTAATTCCATCTCAGTCATATTTTGTGGAGCTCAATTTAATCCACTTCCAAGACATCTGAAGTTATTCAGCTGTAATAGGTGATACGTTGGCAAAGGTAAAGGAATCTTGCTCCCCACATTCCTGCCCAGCCTATCCCAACTGTGCTAGTTTGAGCCTAGCTGGGATATTTTAGTGAGAGGAATTAGATTATAGGCTGTGAAAAGGTGTGCTAGTTTGGAGCTAGCTAGAATGTTTTGGTGAGAAGAACTAGATTACAGGCTGTGGAAGGAAAACAGTGATGATGTCTACTTCGCTCATAGGCTTACTGAGATGTATAAGAATAAAAGCATAACATAGATAAGGGAGTCCACTCACACATGGGCTGCTGGCTGAGCTGCATCTTACTCTCTAACCTCACCCTCCATTTTGGACTAATCCACTTTGCTTCCTAACCCCCCTGGCCGAACCCCTATTCTTTTTTGGGACTGGGGTAAGGTTGAGAGGGGTAGAGGGAAGGTGAAAGGGTGGTTGAGAGCCCCTCCTGGGGACTCAGGTTTCTGGGAGGGGAGTTGTGTTTCCGTATTACCCTTTACCTTGTATATTTCTGTATATATACAGTATATAACTGTATATACTGTAAATATCTGCTTGTATATTGTGCTAGCTGTAAATATAAAGCTTCATTCATATTTCCAGAGCCGACTGAGTCTAGTCTGGGTGATTTCTAATGGGGCGGGGAACACCCAAACCATCACAAAAGGAAACAGTGGTGAATGTCTACTTCACTCATAGGCTTGCTGAGATGTATAAAAACAAGAACATAAATATAGATAAGGGAGCTGCTCTTGGGATCTGGGCTGCATGCACTTCTCTCTCTCACTTGCTCCCTAACTAATATGTCTGCTTCCTAACCCCCCATGCCGATTCTCCAAACTCAGCTTTAACATAAGGCAAAGCCTGGGACAGGGTATAGGGGTGGAGAGGAGGTAGAACAGTGGATGAGAGCCCTGCCTGGGGACTCTGGTTTCTGGGAGGGCTGTTGTGTTTCTATATTAACTTGTATATTTCTGTATATAGCTGTAAATACGGTAAATATCTGCTTGTATATTGTGCTATATTGAAGCTGTAAATATAAAGCTTCATTCTTTAATTTCCAGATCAGCCGAGTCTAGTCTGGGTGATTTTCTTAAGTGAGGGGAGGTGGGTGACACCCACACCATCACACCAACCTGTAAACACACTCTTCAGTTTACAGTTTTCAACCCAAGCTCTGCAAGTGGAACATCCTGTTCTCAGATTGCAGGTCCTTTGCTCACAGTGCTCAGGATTAGATCTGGGATATTAAACCCTCTTTTTAAATAAAGATTCTGGATTGTTGTCTTAAAGATGAAACTATGAAATTAACTAAAACTTACTCGCAAATCCCTTTTTTTGCTGCTATGTGAAGAGGTAACAGGCCATCCTTATTGGCTTTGTTAGCATCTGCTCCTTGGGACAAAAGAAACTCCACGATATGTACGTGTCCATTTTTACAGGCTTCATAAAGAGCAGAGGCATTGTCACTGGCTTGAGTATTTACATCAGCACCTAGGAAGAAAGAAAACCTCGGTAGTGCCAAAAGGTTAAAATAAGACAGAAGGAATGTATTTAGAATGGACACATTCATCTCTGTGACACTGAACTACAAAACATGCTGGATGTCAACGAGGTAGTATCATGTGAACGAGGTAATATCAGGTGTGATCAAGTCATATCAGTTGTATCCAGTGATATCATAGTTTTCCACGGGTTTTTAATATGATGCAAACATAACAAATAATGAAGACTTAACTACTTTTTGGCCACAACTTGGAATGTAGCTTTTTCTGTGCTAGAAATATAAGGCCTGAAAGCCTAGGTTTCACCTGCTTTATACTGTACCATGGTGTCCTCAGGAAGGCTGTGCAATATGTACCCTAAGTGGCAATAACAGTTCACTGAGTTTTGCTTTTAAACTCCAATAAGGAAGCCAATCAGTCTCCCGTTTGATCATAAAAACTCCCTGCCAAACAGAACATTTTCCCTGTGCTCTCACCCTAAAGTAAAACATCTGTGTTGTGTTTGGCCCTTTGAAAATGTTATAGCTGGAAACATCAGGAGAATTGCAGTGACAAAACATAACACAGGCCTATGTTCCTAATGAAAAAGAAATGAAAAAGAAACTCTTTTTATGATGAACACTGCTTATTGGAATAATGCAGTGATATCATTGCTGGGATTCTCAGAGGAGCTTTTTAAGGCTTGAAACAATTGG
This sequence comes from Tricholaema leucomelas, assembly GCA_013400475.1. NCBI lineage: Eukaryota > Metazoa > Chordata > Aves > Piciformes > Lybiidae > Tricholaema lacrymosa > Tricholaema leucomelas. The sequence goes on along the minus strand of WAAF01009348.1, from coordinate 165,915 downwards.
ACAGTTTCATTGGATTTTCTCCTGTGTATTTTTCTCAAAATTGAACTCTAAGGAAATCTTAATATCTATCTAAGTTGAAACACAAATCGCATTCTGGCTTAGCTTCTAAAATTGTAGGCAGTATGATGGACTAACTGGTCAAATAAAACTGACTTGACAATGGTAGTTGGACAGGACACATTTTTTATTCCCCAATTCTCACATGTTTCTTAGCCATGCTATCTTAGAAGATTCTTTTACCTTCATCAGTGTTCCGTTTTTGTTTCACAAGTGCAGCAGCCATCTCTTACCTACACTGAAGCCATTAGCCCTCAGTGAAAATAAAATATGCTTCAGAATAGTAGTTAAGCAAGCTGTGCTTATTGTAAAGCTGTTTACATGACTGGAGCAGTAAATGGTAGGTTTAGTCTTAACTAGAATCAAATTTGCTGTTTATATGTTTAAGCATATACATATGGGGAGAGTGAGTCTGCTTCCCCTTGGTGTAAATCCATTAACTAGACAATAGTAGTTCTCTGTTTTCGTCAGGATTCATTAGTGGAACACAGTTAACCTTGCCCATCACAGCACCTGTTCATGAGCAGATGGGGTTGGCTAACATTCAACTATTGCTATATATGACAGCCTACAGTTTTCTTCTATGACTTACTGGATTTTAGGCTGTGTGTGTGCAGCAATATGAGTGTTGAAGCTGTCAGGCAATGCGGTTAGAGAGCACCATATTACTTCCCATAGTAGGTGACCTTGAATGAATGCTGAAGAAGTGCATGTGTCTAGACCATGCTCTCTGAAAGACCTTACATGATTCAGCCACCTGGAGCAACAGGATTTCAACACCTCTGCCAGCTAAGTTTTGTCTTCAGTGACAGAAAGCCTGAGACAGGAAGAATTAATGGGAACTTTGAAATAAGTAAAGGTATATAATAGCACAGCTGTACTCACCACATTTTGCGAGGTATCTCAAAGCCTCCAACTGCCCACTCTCAGCTGCCACAAATAAAGAAGTGATCCCATAGGCATTTGCAGACTCAATCTTGGCACCTCCTTTCACAAGGATATCAATAATTTCTAGGTCATTTCGAGAGACAGCCTCGTGGAGAGCAGTCCATCCTCGATTGCAACGATGGTTGGTATCAGCATTGTACTGTACCAGGAGTCTTGCAGCCTCTGCATTCTTGCGCTCACAAGCTGTTTTGGAAAAAAGACAAGTGATTAGCACCAGCTTTTGAAAAGATTCTGTGTGTTGTGGTGTCAATTTCATGTATCAAGGCAATATAGTACAACTAAGCCACAGTGAGTGAGACCAAAAGTCCAGCTATGTCAATATGGAGGCCAAGGCTGTTTCAAATTGACACTGTCTGGAGCTTGTAAAAGATATGGCAGTGAAGCCAGTCCTCAACCAGGACTTGGAGGAGGCTAAGTGTCATCTGCAGGACTAGTGCCAAGCCTGGTGCTGAGGGAAATCCAACCCATCACATTTGTACCAGCTGGACACCACAGTGACACAGGGAGTCGACAAGGTGTGAAAAAATAATTTATGAAGAACAAACATGTTGCAGAAATCACATGACATGAACACTTTCCAAATTCTGTTCAAAACCTTTATCTTGTTTCCTTGGATTGCAGATGAAGCTCTCTATAGACAAGTGTAGTAGCACACTACAAGAAAATACTTTTTCACTATGAGGAAGACAGTGAGGTTCTGGAGGGCATCTCAAAGATGGGCAACAAAAATGCCCAAAGAAGGGCAACAAACCTGGTGGCCTAGAGTACAAATCTTATGAGGAGCAGATGAAGAAACTGGGATTGATTAGTCTGGAGAAAAGGAGGCTGAAGGGAGACCTTATCACTCTCTACAACTACCTTAAAAGAGGTTGTAGTTAAGTGGCAGTTGGTCTCTTCTCTCAAGTAACCAGAGATAGGACAAAAATTGTACTAGGGGAGATTTAGATTGGATGCGAGGGAAAATTTCTTCATGGAAAGGTTGTCAAGCATTGGAACATGCTGCCCAGGGAAGTGACTTTTAGATGCCTGGAGGCATTTAAAAGATGTAGATGTGTAGCTGTGGTGCTTAGGGACATGGTTTAGTGGTGATCTAGCAATGTTAGGTTCACTGATGATCTTAAAGGTCTCTTCCAACTAAAACAATTCTGTGTTTCTATGGTAGGTCTGACATAGGAAAGAGAGGACTGATGGAAGGAGGTAGAAATTGGGAGATAATCACTGAGTTTCCACCCCACATTGTACAAGCAATCCTACATCTCTGCCTTCATGGTATCAAAACCCCCTTGTAAAGGCAGGCACTGACCTTTGTAAAGCGGCGTTTCTCTGGCCTTGTTGGAGATGTCAGGCTCAGCTCCAGCCTGCAGCAGGGTGAGCAGGCAGTCCAGGTTGCCCCGGCTGGTGGCCAGGTAGAGAGCCGTCTCCTCGTTGAGGGTGCGCTGGTCGATCGTCCCAGGGTACGCTGTGAAGAAATGTTGAGGCCAGAGACACTACAGCATGTAGTGCACAAGTATCTGCAGCATCATTGCCTTTCAAAATCCTTGGAGTTCCAGGGGAGTTTTTGTTATGTATTTCATTTTTCCATGAGCAAAGTTAAGAATATGCTATAAAGTTACTGTGACTTGGATTAAGTATCTAAATCAGCCACTGGTTTAGATTCAAAGGTTCAGCTATGGCCACTAGTGGTGCAGAAAGACGCTGAGTAACTTCTCTTCAGTAGCAGTTTGAAAACAAATTACAATAACTAATCACCTTCAGGCGCCAGCAAAGAGTTTTTGGCCAGGATCTCCAACTAATAGGAAGTGAGGTAATTGCGCCCTGTTGTGGTAGCCCAACAGATCACAACAGCTGAGAGCTGAGCTGGAAGGCTTCAGAAATTCAGAGCTTGCTAAGATCTATTCAGCTATCACTTTGTCCTGAACTTCCGAAATTTTAGAGATTTCGATCTGGAAGTCTATTCTCAAAAATAAGGTGAAATCACTACACACTGAGAGAGGTTGGAAAAAAGCTTCACATGCAGTCCCAGAACAGGACTGGACTGCTTCTAACTGTGTTTTTAAGCTTTATTCATATTCTTATTTTCCTTATTGTAATTATTTAGTTTTAACTTCACTGACCTTTTTGCAGCAGGCTCAGGCAACCCACTTGGCCATAGTAGGCAGCTTCATGGAGGGGTATCCAGCCATCCTTATTAGGTTCAGAAAGGTCTTTTCCTGATTTCATCATGTTGCATACTGCGTTTTCATCTCCATCCTTGATTGCTGCCACTACAGGGTCAAGTTCTCTTTAAAACAAGATTAAAACTTGATTATTGCTTTCTGTGTTACTGAGAATCTTTTTCTTTTTCTTCTTCTTCCCCCTTTTTTTTTTTTTTCTTTTCCCCAGCACCATCAGTGTATCAGTCTCTAAGGTATCTTGCTACAAGCCTATAGAGCTATGGCTTTAATTTGGCCAGTCATGAAAGATCAGTTGAATCACTGTCTGGAGGCCTTGTGTTCCAGCCCTCTCACCAGCTTTGTTGCCCTTCTCTGGACATGTTCCAGCACCTCAACGTTTCTCTTGAGATGAGGTGCTGGACACAGTACTCAAGGTGTGGCCTGACCAGTTCTGAGTACAGGGAATACTGTATATGTATTCTGAATAACCTCCCTTGTCCTCCTGGCCACACTGTTCCAGATAGAGAAGCGTAGGTGGAACTAACCTCTGGCACAAGCACTTATACTTTAGATATCTGGAGCTGGAGGAGACTTGCTCTACCCTTGCTCTGTGCACTGCCCTGAGTGTCCATGGTTGCGACACTTAAATCGCCCTGCCATTTGCTGTCTTATGTGGCAAGATGTTTCATATGTAATCTCTTAAATAAGACCAGGTTTGGAGAGAATTGCCCCTGTACATCCCTGGAAAAAAACTGTTAAATCGGATTTGCAGGTACCTTGGCCCTAGAGCAGAAATTCTCAATGAATTTTATTCTTGTATTTTAAAGACACTTCCTGTTTCTGTTACTCAAGCCTGTTCTCAGAAGTTAGCCAATTCAGTTTTGAAGAAAGGAGAGCTCTACTTAGACCACGTGAACATTCAGGGTGCTGGTCAGAAGTCTTTGAAGCCAAGGAGGCTTAAAAAAACTCCAATGAATCATAGAATCATAGAATGGTTTAGGTTGGAAGGGACCTCAAGGATCATCCAGCTCCAACCCCCTGCCATAGGCAGGGACACCTCCCACTAGAGCAGGCTGCTCAAGGCCTCATCCAGCCTGGCCTTGAACACCTCCAGGGAGGGAGCATCCACAACCTCCCTGGGCAACCTGTTCCAGTGTCTCACCACCCTCACTGTAAAGAACTTCCTCCTAACATCCAGTCTAAATCTCCCCTCCTCCAGTTTAAACCCATTCCCCCTCGTCCTGGCATTACTAGACCTTGTCAATAGTCCCTCCCCAGCTTTCCTGTAGGCTCCCTTCAGATACTGGAAAGCCACTATAAGGTCTCCTCGAAGCCTTCTCTTCTCCAGGCTGAAGAGCCCCAACTCTCTCAGCCTGTCCTCATAGCAGAGGTGCTCCAGCCCTCTGATCATCTTCGTGGCTCTCCTCTGGACCCGCTCCAGCAGTTCCATGTCCTTCTTGTGTTGGGGGCTCCAGAACTGCACACAGTACTCCAGGTGGGGTCTGAGGAGAGCAGAGTAAAGGGGGAGAATCACCTCCCTTGCCCTGCTGGCCACACTTCTCTTGATGCAGCCCAGCACATGGTTGCTGTCTGGGCTGCATGTGCACACTGCCGGCTCATGTTGAGCTTTTCGTCAACCCAGACCCCCAGGTCCTTTTCCTCAGGGCTGCTCTCCAGCCATTCACCACCCAGATTAAATTCTGAGCTGTCTTCCATGACCATGCCTCAAAGACCCCCAGCTGTTACTTCAGCACTGAGGACTTACATTTTCAGAAATTGTAACCACTTCTGACATTATAGACTTTCAAAAACGTGTCTTCAGTGTCCCAGTAAGGCACATTAGGTGTTAGATACCTGTGAAAATCTAGTCTTTAGAAGACTGCTTGGGAGCAGACCCATAGCTTTGTTGACAACTACGCTCTTGCAAACCTTTTAGCCATGTTAGCAGTTCCCCAAATAACTGCAGCAGCCAGGGGCCTCTGGAACCACAACTGGGACGTGGAGAAGTAGTTTGTGTTCCAGTTTGAACTCAGCGAACCACTGTCAGGTTCCGCAAGGTGGAGGAGTGCAAGGAGGTAAAAGAAGTGAAAAAAATACTAGGGAGGAAATATTTTAAAGTCTCTTCAGTGTATAATCACTGAAATGTGTTAAAATAGTATTTCAGTGAAACTCAGCTGGTTTTAGTGCTACTTCTGAACCTTTCAAGAAGCAGCTCAGTGTGAGAACCTGCAAAAAGCATGAAATGTGCCTCATGCCACTCTGCAGCGTACAAGAGATTTTAGTTCTGACAGACTTCTCCTTTTCCAAGCATGCATTCTGCGCAGTCTGGGCATCGGTCCATTTCTCCAAGCTCTGCAAAAGCAATTGCAGAGCAGGGCTGACCTGAGCATACCAGTCCTGCAGAGAAACAGCGAGAGCTGCTGTGGGAGTCCCCGCACAGCGGGAGTCACAACACTGCCTGACAGTCACTATACCACTGATCAGCAGTGCGTACAGCAGAGCCTCCCTCCTTCCACCATCTACCACTGCACACAGTGCAGCAGAGGCAGGAAGCTGCTAATCTGCAGCAGATGCAGGCAGCAGCCTTGCCTGTGGTGGAGCAGCTTTGTTCACGGTGGCTTCCTGTGCTTTCCAGTGCTAGCACCTGCTTGCTCTCCTGCTCAGCTAGAAGGCAACCACTGCTTCCTTGCTCTGAGGCACTAAATGGCTAAGCTCCAGCACAGAAAATACTACAAAGGAAGAAGTATTTTTCCAGTTCTAATGGGAAACTTGAAATAATAGGAAAATTTGTGGTTTGAACTAACTCAAAAAGATAAAATCTTGCAGCCTTGAAGGCAGATAGACTGGGGTGGGAGGTCTGAGTCTCAGCAGAGGAATAAAGCATGTGATGAAGGTCATGCAGGGCATTGACAATGGGAACAGCCAGAAACTCTGATTATGGGAGAAGGTCTAAAATGCCACAACAGAGTGAGATCAGAGACAGAAAAATATGGGCAGCTGAGCACAGGAGTCCTCATAAAGCAGATTATTGGTACAATCTCTGTATTTAGTACAATTACAGGAGCTGCACTGGATTGCATTACCTTGCAAGATCTGGACAACCAGCAGTCTGAAACTCACACATCCGTCACTGATTTCAGCTTGCCTAGAGATAGTCAATCTGTACCATAAACACTGATATTGGTACTGAAAGAAAATTCACCAAGCTGCTTCTCTGAGGTTAAACCGAGGGTTTGGAGCAGAACAGGTGAACAAAACACACGCCAAGGAATGGAAGAAAAAACACTATTTCCCAGGAGATAAAGTACTTAGTGACACTTCTATAGCTAGAAGCAGTGATCTCAGGACAGCAGTCACAAAAATAGCAACAGTGGAATGAAGGGAGATATGGGACACAAAGCAAGGCATTTTTCCTGAGGAGACAACAGCTAGAGCAGGCAGCTGCTTTTCTGTCCACAGCCCACCCACTAGGAATCCACTGACCTTCTGATAACTGTTGTGCTGAGGTCCCAAGGTCACTGCTGTATCTCCATATTATTTAGAGTACCCTGAACTAAACCTAAAATTGCTAGTTTTGTATAGATAAGAGATTTTCGTATAGGCGTTTGACATTGAGTATTGTGGTGAAGTCAGTTAACAGCAGCAATCAGCATGTTTGGCTGGGAGAAGAAGCGGAGGTGGGGGATCTTTGTCTTTAAAAACCTCTGGCACCAGGCTGATGAAACCATCTGTTCTGTGCACAGATTCATATTACACGAGCAGGGCTGCTTACTGCAACCTCGGGGTTTGGTCACACGATAGAGTTACTAGTGCTTGATGTGTTACTGCGTGCTGGGTGGGTTATGGCAAGAGTTTGTGCATGGGGCTGGCACACAGCAGATGCAAGGTGAATCACATTATCTGAGACCTCTGTGAAAGCAGAGGGTTCTTTGGATCTGTGACAGGGTTAAAAATGTGTGAAGAATCAGTTACTACTCTGATTAAGCCCTCAGATGTCGAATGAAGCAAACTTCTGTTGGGCTCCTTGACCTTAAATGATTCCTGAGTAAGATGAGGGGGTTTGCTGGACCAGACTGTGGATGCTTTATCCAAGCAGATTCCAGATCAGTACAGAAAGTTTAATGACTCTCTATTGTAATCTTTGTTTTCTGACTGGCTCATACTTGGCTGTTATAAAAATCTGACACTTCCTTCTGCTTGTGTTTCATCAGATACACAGAAAATTAGTATTAAAACTATGGAGGAAGTCTGAAGATCTGATTAAATCTTAAAGTTTTAAGAAGCTTAAGTTTTAGAATTAATGCATTTCAGTCCTCACTGCAGATGAGATATGGTGGGGTCAGTTCTGAGTGCTGCAGAAGAGGTTTAGTGGAGCACAGAAATGTTCAGGAAGCTCCTACTTTTCTCGGCAGCCTGGTGAGATGCAGACAGCGTGAAGGAACAACTTCTCTCTAGGCGAAGCTGACTATCATCCCTGCCTGGCTCTGAGACTGGGACTATAAAACAGTGATGCCATCATGCTCTGATGTGGCTTCCTAGCCACATTTTGGTTCTCACCTGGCCAGAGGAAAGACCTAATTTATCAGCCTTAACCAGCCTTCTTGTTGACCGGACTCTACTGAGCTATGTGATGGAGAAGCAAAGCCTGCCCTCCAGTCATTGAACCCAGAACAGCAGAGAGGCATCTAAGGTGTGCAGAGAACCTAATAGAAGGATGCAGTTTCTCTGCCTACAAGGAGGTGGCAGGTGACAGGGACGCGGGAAGCTTCACGTCTCAGCAGAAGAAGGTTTTCACCACAGCAGGGAGGGCAATGTCAGTAGAGAGCCAGGGACAGAGCCTTGATCAGCCAAGGTGCAGGGTGAGATGGGGAACATAGAGATGGATGAGGGACGGAACAAAGAAGAGCGGTGAAGGAGCTGTTACTGCAACCATGCATCCATGAAGGGACTTGCAATATTGATAAAAGAAAGTGAATTTGGACTGGGTAGTTAAAAAAAAAACCCTTCAAGGACATGTCTTCTGCAGGATATAGAGAGGTGCTGCCTGCAGCACTTCCCTGTCTTGTGGTAGTAAAGTCAGGTTCATGCATCTACTCTACTCCACAGAGAGCCATCATGATCCACACATTTCCACTACCTATCCCCTTGCCTATCTGTTTTCCACAATTGTGTTCACCTGAGCTTATTTATAGTCCCTGCCAACAGCAAAATGTGGCCAGGATGATCAAAGTCAGTCAAGCTGATTTCCTCTTTGGGCAGGCAAGGCAGGGTACAATTGCCCTGCAGCCCTCCTCAGCGTGGCAGGGCAATGCAGGTATTTCTGGGATCAGGCACAGCATCTTGGGAACATTTATGAAATAATACCAGTGCAGCTACTACCAGCAGCTGCCTGCCTCACAACTGTGTTGATACAGGAGCCAGTATATATAAATAACCTGCATCACAGACATCCCTTTCCTGCTGTCTGTATCACCTCAGAGCTACTGAATGACCCAGAGTCTCCAGGGTGTGCACTGGGACAGATGAAGAGGGAAAAGGGGGGAGAAAAGAGCAAGGGAGGTTCGAGGTGGATCACTCTGAAGAGCCTGTGCATGGTTTAAGGTGGCTGGAAGGATGGAAGGAAGGGTGGAAAGGCAGTGAGTGTGGTGCATGTGTCAGCAAGACCATCATCAGATGAACACCACTACTTCCCCCCATCAGACACCATTGCCACCCAGAAGAGCTGGCTCAGGGGAGGAGTGGATAGCAGGGCTTGTTTTGACTGCAGAGGAAAGCAGGAGAGGGAGAGAGAGGCACTTACATGGGCTGGGATGTGCTGAATGGGCTGCCGTCGTACCTTCGCCTGACCCCCCAGGCTGCCCCTGAGCTGGATGGCTGAGCACGGCCTCTCGGCTGGGCTGCCAATCTGGTGTGGCGATGACATGAATGAAATAAAGAGAAATACTCCGAGTAGGAGAAACAGGTCATGTTGAGGCAGAAACAAAGACACACATCCACAGAGACAGAGTGAGAAGCCCTGCCGGTCAGGGCTTTGAATAAAAGCAGATGGCCACGGCTTGCTCTGTGCTGGATTCAGCTGCTCGCTCGGCTCAAGATTATTTTTGGCCCTCTGAGGAAGCGTCAGGGGATTCAAATGACCATATAAGACAACAGTGAGGTTAACCCTACCACTACCACACAGGAAGCAGGCGTGAGGTGAGGTGGGGTGACATTCATCACCTCCAAAGTGCCACGCAAGCAGATCAGAGGCGAGGGCAGAGGAAGACTCAAGGTCTCCTAGATGCCAGCTCCATTTCTAGCTCATCTCTCTCAGGTGGCAGGACAGTTCAGCAATGATACAGATCTGGAGCTGCAAGCTGCAAAGGGTTTCCTTGTAGTAGGAGGTCAAAAGCTGCTGGGCTGAGGTAAAGGCAGAACAGGTTAATGCACAGAACTGCAGATGATGCCTTTTACCAAAGTAGCAGGTGTCAAAGCACCCTCAACTAGAACAGGGCTAAATGGCCAGGGAAGCCCTTAGTCTTCCCTGTATCAGGTCCCTGTGGCAGACTTGACAGTACAAGTCCACGATAATGACACAGAGAAGCCACAACCTTTGGTGGAAACCTGTTGTAGAGTATCCTGATTCTGCAGCTATGAAACATGTTCACTGCTCATCGAATTGTCCCAAATTTCCCACCCTTGGAAACCAAACAGTCACAAGCAGTAATGAGTGAAGCGTCAGAGGACAGTGGAATTATGAGAAAGCAGTAGGAAAAAATCTTGAGTTACTCCTAGTTTATTAAAATAAAATCAGTTTCAAAGGATATTTTTCCTTGCTTTTGGAGTGACTTTGTAACCTCTTCTCTCCCTCCTTGAGAAATCTGCCTTTCAAAAACTGAAAGGAGAACAATGGGTTTGAAACTGTCAGCAGGTCTCTGTTATCCACATCTCAGCGTTGCAGGGTGGGGGATGCCACCACCTTTTGGTATCTGGAGATGCTCTTGGCTGAAAGCAGTGTGCTTGAGGTCAGACTTCGATCTGCAATAACTGCATCCTTTAAAGACTGCAGTTTCTAAAGGTGCCAGCTCACACTGGTTTATATACCTATTTTAGGCCTCTCATGTTTTCTCCTAACAGAGGCTGTGCTCCTTCTCTGGTGAAACCTAAGCTTGGCGTACAGTGTTCCCCCATGGGGAAAAGGAGCCACTGGCTTCAACAGGGCTTTTGTCGTTCAGGAAAGCTTGTAGCAGCGACCCTTTTATTTTATCTGTTGTTTGAAACAGACAACATCAAGCAAATTCTCATTTTGCTGCAAGGGCAGAAATTGTTGACCTCATTGGATTTATAGCAGACTCCGGCTTTCAAACTAATGACAGACTCAAAGAGCAGCTACTCAGTAAAGCTAATTAGAAAGCATGTGATTTGACAGGGGAAGCCTTTGTTCTCTTCCCAGGCAGGGTGTTTGTCGAGATGGTGGAACTCGGGCAAGTGCTCACTCACCTTTGCCAAGGGTAGATGCGGTAGGGCGGGTGGTGATTGCTGCCACGGCTAGGGGTGGCCACCTCACTGGGACCAGCCACCATTGGCTTCTGGTGGCTCTGGGTGGCTGCCTGCCCCATGGGGTCCTCTTCTAAGCTCTGCTGGATGGCCATCTTTATAAGGTCATCTTCACTCAAGCTACTGTACAGACTGTATTCCTCACAGCCGATCATTTGTCTTTGAGTATTTGCTGCTTTTGTAGCCATGTTTAAATACTATTAGTATTACTTTTTTTTTTCCTCTTTCCTGTAAAAGAAAATTGTGATCATCAAAACCTGGAAATGAAAAAAAGAAAGTCGATTATCTTGTGCTTCTTCTTCAGCTCTGCCTCTTGATTACAGTGACCAGAACACTCTTCAGAAATCCTTCACCAGGGAGAGAAAAACCTACATGTAAACCTAATGAATTAACTCCTCCCTATCAGAGGGAAGTAGCTGGTTTATGCAGTATTTAAAAAATGGAAGTGAGCTGCTGCAAGCAAGGCAGATTTTGATCTACTTATTCTGGTTACCACAGCTTAAGAGAACAACAGCAACAACATCAAAAAAGACAAGTACAAATCCCCATAAGATAAAAGGATACAGTTTTGAAATTAGTTTCTTTAGGAGAACACAAATTGATCAATCTTTTGTCATTTAATTTTGGTTTATTTCTTGCTCTTATTACAGAAAACTGTAGGAAAATGTTTGTTTGTTGGTTTTCTCCAAAGGTAGATTTTCCATCATGAATTGTAAAGTGTCTTCATTGACTAATTTTTTCCACCTTATCTGGCAATCCCTTAAGCAACATGCAAAACTCTTCCCTGAAGTACTTTCTTTGTTTCACTCAGCTAGGAGAGCAACGTGACACAGTTTCACTTCTGATTTTTTCCTTTTCACAGAAAAAAGTTCAAGGTCATGAACTTGAAGTCTTCTAGAAACTGATGGTTGTGAGCTGAAAATTAAAGAAGGAGAAAACACCAGGGCATGGTCAGCAGTTACAGAATGACTCTGAACCATCACTGCTGTGTGAACTCAAAAATGGCAAAGACAGTCAAAACTACTTGGGTATTTCCAGCAGTGATGGGGAAATACTGGTGTGGTGAATGGTATGATGGTCTATCAGGATCTTCTTTGGATGCCAGAGAGCACTCTGGCCAACAGTGTCCAAGAGTCATGGGAGGAAATGGGAAAAGTTGTCTCTTTAAAAAGATTACAGCCAAGGAGTAATAGATTTGCTTTTTATAAGCACTGAGTAAGAACTATGTAAAATAGTGGAGAACATTGAGATGAGAATCAACAGGTACAAACTGCCTAGGAAGACATGGACCAGAGAGGGGAGCTCAGGGAGCCCGCAGAATGGGACTGGGGAGGCATGACCCCCGGGTGCAGAGAGGTGAGGGGCTGGCTGAGTTCACCACTGGAGTTAAGGACAAAGCTTCCTCCCCCCACCCTGAGTCCGTCAGTCCCTATGCCCATGGTGCCACAGCAGAGCTGACCTCCAGCTGCCCATCATCTGCACAGCCCTACCCTGCCCAGCCATGGGTCCTGTGGAACTGGGTCACTCATCTAACAGAGCCACCTGCATGAGGATGGCAGAGCCATGAAGCTTTCCATTGCTTAGGACCTGCCTCCTGCCACACTGGCACTGCTGACAGAGTGAAGCCTTCAGCTCCCCTTCTCCATGCAGCTGCTCTCCCCAGCCAGCTGGGGCTCTGCCTGGGCTCATCAAGTGCCCCCAGCGGCCTGGCTTCTCAAAGATTCAGACTCATGTTGATGGCAGTGGACTCCAGCACACCATGAGCTGCATTCCAGGAAACTCTCCTGCTCTAGTAATCCTTGCAACTGGCAAAGATTCATGGCCAAGAGACAGTCCTGACCTGGAGGGTCTCCAAATGGCAACAGAGGCATATCTGCATATCAAGGCATTTGTCTTTGTTTCTTTAATATTTTTTTTCCCTGTAAAAAGAATCTATTACAGTTTAAAGAAATAGCAATCCTTAAAAGGCTGGATTTAAGCTTTTCACTTCAGAAATGGTGATACCTCCCACATCAATGGCCACCTCCAAGCTAGAAGAAGGAGGAGTTCAGGGTAAAGGGAAGCCCAGCAGATTTCAGACTGACATGAATTTTAACAACAAAGAATGCATTTGAGAGCCATGAAAGCTGAAAAAAAAACCAAAACCAAACACCTTTCTGTTGCTGTAAATAATGCAACCCAACTTTGTTTGGGGGTTTTGGTTTGTTTTCGTATGGTTTTCTTACCTATTTTGGGTTTGTTTGTTTGTGAGTTTGGTTTTTTTTTTTTGTTTCTTTGTGGAGTTTTGGGTTTCTGTGTGTGTGCTGGGGGTTGCTTTTTTAATTCGCAGTGAAATCTCTCATGGCTGCAGTTGTTTACCTTCTCTGGGTGTCTCAGCTCTGTTATGAATCTTGCTGTCCCAGGGAACCAAGCCCAGGCATCAAACTACTGATAGATCATGTACTGAGCTGCTCTCTGCCTCATGCAGCAGCCACTCTGGTACCTGTCCTTGGCTGCACTCCAACCAGCAGCTAGCCAAGAACCATGACGCAGCTTTGTTTTCCCATCAGCTTCTACTGCTGCTTGACTTGCTCAGCTCCTGGCACTCTAGGCAGCACTTTCATAGTCTGTTATCCTAGGTACTCATTATAAGGTGTGTTGCAGGTGTGTGAAATCCATAGGCTATAGTAAGAGGGCTTGTCTGCAGCACCTAGCACTGCCGTGCCTGAATGTAGGATCCTGGCCCCACTGGGGACCAAACTAAGCAGGTAGTAGAGAGGGCAGAATCTGGTCCTAACTTCATAATGGAGGTGATACACAATGATTCCTTGGAGGAGCAAAGAAAGAAGAAAAGATGAAACTGTTCCTCTCTGAGAGCAACCTGCACCAGAGGTGCCTCTGACATAGATCTCTTTCCTTTATCCTGCTCAGCCTTATTCCTGATGTCCTGATGGCACAGGAGGCAGAGCAGGTAGCAGTAGCTGCAGCTTCACTGTGCTTCTGATCTGGGTGGGGCAGGGCTCACTGACCAGGCTCCATGGGCAGCCAGGGCTATGAGGAATGTAGTGAAGACGACTGTCAATGTGACTCCCCACTCTAGCGCAAAGGTGCAAACTGATTTAGGTGATTCACTAAATCCACAATAGATCTAGGTATAAAGACCATTTCTGGACATCTTCCCCTCCCTCTGCTTTTTTTCACAACTCATTAAAGCACAGGGAGGGAAAATGAAGATTTTGAATTTGGGGATCACTACTATTTCACCCTCTATTCTTTGTATGGGTTAACTCTGTCCCACCCACTTGCAAAGAAAGGGAGAATCTACCTAGCATGTTGGTGATCCTCACTAAATATTTTGATAGGAATCCCACAGAGTGCAGAAACAACAGTGTTGGCTGCAGCTCCCACCACTGACTCATCCAGAAGAAAGAAGCTTCACAGGGCCCAAAATAGAGTAAGTTTTCAGTTCTGCTCATCTAACTAGCTCAACCCTGGCAAAGGTGTGATCGTCACATCCTGGGGCTGCAGGAGCTTTTTGGCCCATCCCAACATCCAGGGACAGCCTTGACTGTCCTGAACCCTTGCAGAACTTGTTCTAGTTGGGCTTGAAGCCATTCTTGCATCTCATCACCTGTTTCCCCTTGCTCAAACTGAACGGTGTGGCATGACCAAATTTGGCTGGAGTCACGACAGGCCTGGGCAAAGCAGAGCAGAGCAGAGCCACCACTCTCCCTCTCCTTTCAACTGGTGGTGCTTTTACTTGAAGTTTGTCACAGGCTCAGGCACTGAGTTTGAGTTATCACTTGAACAAGTCATGGTGAACCAGCTTCGCTGAAGCACATGCCCTCAGCTAGAGGCTAATGCAACACAACCTGATTCAGTTTAGCTTTCTTTCACTGCAGCTCAGCTCAGCAGCAGCATCTGGTGCTGGTGCAGCAGCCTGGACCTATCCTGGCTCAGCTCACACAGCACGGCTAAGGTTATACCATCTGAGGCCAGTGGTGAGCTACCAGCGACAGCCTCATGAGCGTTTACAAGACTAATGCGCTATAAACTAAATACTTTCTAGTTTCTGTAATGAAGATGAGAAAAAAAACCCACAGTAAGAGCTGGCCCAAGTGGTCTTTCTAAATGCAGCTTGAATCTATTTGCTTGCTCTAAGCCTGTATGTTTAAATATTGCAATCAGATTCATGTTAAATGCTAGGTTTACTGTTCACCCTAACCAGGATTTTTGGGGAGTTTTAATAATTGTCTGTCCCTGCATTTCTCTGGCAGCCCAAGAGCCCACCCTCCTGCACAGGTAGCACAGAGCATTGCATCTGCTGTAATAGCAGAATCTGATTTTTAAAGATGTAGGCATAGGTCCCTTATTAATTCCTTAGAGATCATTTTGCCTTCAGGTCTGAATGGCCCCACTAGCGATCTCTCTTGCCAGAGACACATCTTAAATACTGACGCCTGC
The DNA here is from genome assembly GCA_013400475.1 of Tricholaema leucomelas. Classification (NCBI taxonomy): domain Eukaryota; kingdom Metazoa; phylum Chordata; class Aves; order Piciformes; family Lybiidae; genus Tricholaema lacrymosa; species Tricholaema leucomelas. The sequence continues at coordinate 150,778 of WAAF01009348.1, read as the reverse complement.
ACTGCCATTTAATAGCTCAAACTGACAGGATCTTCTGGCTCTAAGTTTGGTCTTGTGCAATATAGAAGATAACTGAGCTGCTTTCAGCGACCTGAAGGTAAAGTTAAAATTAAATGCTTGTTCCAGGGCCCGGCTGTAATGCCCTGCCCTGTTTTAGGGAGCAGCTGTACCTGGTAGATCTCTGAAACCAAAGGTGCTTCTCACCAGGGTGACTGATAGTTACCACTCACTTTATGGCAAAACCCACAGACAAACACAATTAGGTTCCTATTGTATTGGGACTACAAGCTCTGTCAACATGTGGTGTTTGGGAGAATGGCCTCTGATCTCTGATGCAACATAGATAAACGAGGATTACAGCTGGCTTTGAACATGCAGAACCACGCTGTTCAATACCATTAGCATCTGAAACAGCTGGTGCCCATTGATAGCACTTCCTTAAAGAAAAGCTTAGCAAGGCGGTCTGTCCTCAGCAGAATTAGCAGAGTTACTTCCTTTAGGCGGTGGAGAGTGGCAGGTGAGTGACAAGCTCGTTAAAGGAGCAGAACCAAGGACTTTGCCTGCTCTTACATTGAGTTTATCCCGACCATTTTGTAACTCAATAGAGGATCTCTGTATTTATGGCTCAGGGTGTGATAACCCACATTTCTAAAAAACCTCCATGTCTTTGGAGGCTGCAGAAGAGAAGCCGCTTGCTTGTTTTGCCTTTTGCACTGAAAGACTGAGCCCCGGCTTCTGCAGGTACACGTTCGCCTTTACTTCTTGAAACAGCAGCAGCGTGCACAGAGGGAAGGTAAACAGGGCTGCCTGTCTCCACAGTAAACCAAGCCTCCACTTTAGCTCTTACGCTGGCAACTTTCAGCTCAGATGGGCTGCTGGCAGTGGAAACTAGACCACTTTGCAGGACTTAAAGTACTCACACTTTTTTTTTGCTGTATTGTAAGTCAGTTTTCAGATAAATCTTTGCAGATCTCCAAGGGCATATGCTATTGGATAACTACGACGGGGAAGCACATGGTCTGCTCTAAACCAGAAAGATTTCAGTGCCTGGCAGATCTGCCAGAGCTGAGACATCAGAAGAATGAAACCTCACACTGTCTGACTGCGGCAACAGGCGCACGTACTTTGTAATAACAGCTTATGCAAACTTCAAGTTCTATTCCAGTGCTGAAGGAGCAAAGCCAAGCTTCCTAAAGCATTCCTCAAAACAAACGAGTCCCCTTGCTTAGCTCCAGCTGTCAAAACACGTCACCTATCAGTCTGGCATATGTTATGATGCCATCAAATTCTGTGCAAATTCTTTACTGGAAATACATACACCTGCAGGCTTTTATTTCTTCTCAGAAAGCATTAATTCATACAGCAACCAGTGCAATATTAGCTTCATCTTATACCAACTGCAAATTTATAAATGAAAAAAAAATAATTTGCTGCTGTATTTTCTTTCACACTGCCTTGTAGGCAACATTGTACCTTAGCACATTGTAATTACAACGACTATTTCTGCGTAAGCTATTCTAGGGACAAAGATATAAGCATCACCCACAAGTAAAAGAAAAATAAAGAAATGACAGAATTACATTTCTGCTTAACACCAGCGAGTGTTTTATGGCTTATTTCAACAACAACAACAAACATCCCAAACAAAAACCCTCCAACATACCCAACAGCAAACCACAACGACTCCCAAGACTAAGTTAGGGTATTAGGTTACAAACTGCTATAGGAATAAACAGTTGCATAGACAGAGCAAATTAACAGATTGAAAAATGCTAAGTTTAAAACATGCATTACCTTTGTGTTCTGAAATGAAAGGGTAATGGCACTGCTGAAATGTGTTTTTCCTTGATTAAGTCTTAATTCAGAAAATCCTTGCTGGTATTCATCTGCCTGCTTTGCCTGAATGTTTCGATCAACTGCAGGACAGCTTTGAAATGCTCTCACTTTGAAGCCTGGAGTTTATTTCTGGATCACCCCATGATCAGCGAATACAAGCCAAAATATAAGTTGTACTGAATCTCAGATTTCCTCTTTGAAGATGCACGGCAGAAACTTTTACCCATCCTAAAGTTCTTCTCTGTTGCACTATCTGAAGCACTTCACTTCATCAAGCATCCTGTAGCTAAATGGCACAAACACGACCTTTCTATTGCATCATTATTTATTTTCCCTGACAAGTAGACCATATATGGATGTGTTTCTTGAGCCTAAAGAAGAAAAAAAAGTTGCCATATAATTTTGCAGTAAAATATATTGTCCTGGAGAGTTTTATTTACCTTGAGGAAAATGGAGCTCCATTTACATTTCATTTAGCTGCCGCTTATTAAACAACTAAACATTACGTGGGCATTTATTGATGTAGAGTGATTAACATACTTTTAATGCTGCAAGTTTGAGACTTCAGAATTCCAAAATATGACAAAAGCAGCTATGAATCCACTCCAAGTAGTATTTTTAAGAGCTAACTAGTTGCAAATAACTGTCCTCATACCTAGTAAATGTGAACAGCAGACCCTCTCTCTGACTCCATGAGGTGAAATGATAGCCATATTCTGCACATCTGGCAGAGGGAAGCTATTCAAGGAAGAGACAGTACTGATGAACTAGAAGAGTCAGGCACACAGAGGAGAACTGACACTTGGATTAACTGGAACATGGGAATAATATTCAGTTTGGAAGGTTTCTATATGTTTGTCTAGCTAATACAATGAATTAAGGGAAACCATAATATATATCAAAATGATGCCTATGCACCTGCTTCACTGGTGGCTGTGGAAGAACATTATATATAAAGAAAATACAGCCTAGATTGCCATGGGTCTGATTTCCTTTCTGAGTACTTTGTTGAGCCTCAGGCTGTCTGTACTCACCTGGTCAGTGCGTAAACACCTCCTCATCTAAGCCTCAGCAAGAGGCTTAGATGCATTAGGCTTAGAGGCACTCTTGAAAGGAACCAATTTAGCAAGACTCTATATCAAATAATGACTGATCCCTTCAAACTCACCTTCTTCACTTGTAAGGTCTTTCAGGACCAGCATCATTCCCTCGCCATGCTTGCTCCTTGATCTGACTTGCTCCAGCATGACAGAATGCCCAGTACATCACACGTTCTCATTTCCTGCTGCCTGTAAAAACATTTGCCTCTTGTAGTTAGTGTAAGGGCTGTTCTTTTGTTCAAAGTTAATGGCATTCAGCAGTTAGTGTGGCAGGCAAAGCAGCCCTTGATGTCATCACCAGGAGTGTGTGAAAGTCTTACACCCATGACAACATGTCACCCAACCCTCCTGACTTCTAAACAACACCCAGTACTTTTTTCCCTGGTATTATCTTAAGACTGTGACCAGCCTTGGTTTAAAAACAGGAATGAATGTCTGCCGCATTTAACCCTTCTGCTTGCCTTTTGGCAGTCCCTCATTGGATTCACACTGTTTGCACTCATAGAGTCACCTTGATGTCCCACTGAACTGAAAGGAAAGCGACAATCCTGTGATGCAGATTGATGCCTGGTGAAGGCAAGAGTGCCTATGGCTTTCAGGATGGATTGTTTGCTTAGGGGGTCAAGGTCCTGTTGGCTATGAACATTGCAGGTAGTTTCCCACGCCATTCACACCGCACACACCACCAATTCCCTTCCTTCCCACCTTCCTAAATTTTTTGCAAAGAACTGTGCACCCCTTTGATGCATTTTGAGTTCCTGTGAATGCTGCTGCACCATTTTCCAATAAAAGCACAGTACACTGCTTCAGAAGGTCTATTTTCAGATACCACCAACTCTCCCTTTTGTCTTGAGTAAATCATTTAACTCCTCTGTGTCTTGTTTTCTACATTAGAAATGTGGAAACAATCGAATGCATTGACTTCAGAGAAGAATACAAAATTCCTTGTAGATGGGAAGCCACCAAGAGTACTTCCATGGATAGAGATTGCAGAATAAGACCGTATTTAATTAGTAACTCTGAAAAACTTTGGTATTCTCAGAGGAAGACCTCATAGAAGCTTGAAGTATTAATTACAAAAATAATGCTATACAAGAATGAAATCATACATTCATGGATTTCCCCCCCCCAATAAAACAATGTTATGGCTTCATTACAACATATCCAAAGACTAAGAACAACAATAATTATGATTTATTAGCATTGCATCAGACTTGCTAACATTTCCCCTGGGCCATGCACGGTTATATATCTGCATTTTCAGCTTAACCCCAAGACATTCCAAGAGATTACAAAACGTCACCTGCAAAAATAAATAGATAAATTTGCACTATTTTCCAAGGCAGATTTCAAACTCAGGCACAGCATATTACATCTGTTTGCTTTCTCTTTAAATAGAAAATGTTGGCAATAGGCAACTCATGCTGAGTCAGCTAGGGTCTCACAAGCAGGGCACAACAAAGGATGTTTGACTCTGAGAGAAGACAAAGAAGAATGACCACATGAAAAGAGCAAAAGGTTGAAGTGAACAGCAACATTTGCCTTATTCCTCGTATTTCCCAAAAATAGCCAGCAGAAGTCAGGATAAGAAATCACTCATAACACTGCCTGTATTCTTTAATTTGTCCATAGTCTACTTCCACAGTTGAATTAAGTAACCCTTCATCTCAGCTAAGCCCTTCAGCTTTACTCAGCTACACAAGTGAATCAGGCAACTGAGGTTGGTGAAAAAAACAAAGTGCATCCCAGGAGAAAGGTGAGCTTGTTACACACTCATTCTGTGTGTATAGCAGCCACATGAAGAAATGCAGGTGAGAATGGATATTACCATAAACCATGTTCTTGTCCATAGTCGGTTACTACCAATGATGACTAACTCTGCTGCATCCGAACATTGATGGTTGTTGTGAGAAGAAGAAGAGCCATTAGTTGTGACAGTAACAGTATCTGGGCAGAAAATCCCAGAATGCCAAAATCCCAGAACATTATGGGTCGGAGGAGACCTTGAAAGATCATCTAGTCCAATTCCCCTGCCAAAGCAGGATCGCCTAGTTCAGTGGTGCCTTGCTTTGCTTCTAAAAGACACTTCTGAAGATTAAATGCAAACAGCAGAGCCAAAAGCAACTCCTGTGCCTCCTGCTACACAACCCATGTTGAAATAACAAGATAGAAACTGCCACAGGGGAAATCCTTTGTGAGAACTAAAAATTGCTTTGGCCATAGCACCTTGAGAGAAGCAAAAAGCCAGAGGCATTTGTAAGGGAAAAGATGGAGGATGTCACATATGCTCAGTGTTGAGAAACACACTGTAGATTGTTTCTTGCTGATTCTGTTGCCTAAATATTTCAGTGCTGTAAAGATGTAGGTGCTTTGAGATCACTGTACAGAAAACATAATCTTTCAGGAGCAATTTATCCTATTCTAATGGCTACTGATTCACATCTCTGAGTCAGGACGGACTTTGGCTCAGTGTACAACTTATAATCAAAATGGAGTCCTCACTCCTCTGGAAATACGACATGAGGAACACCCAGTGTTCAGGGCCCTAAGCCCTGATGACTCAGCCCAGCCCTGCCCTGCCAGTGAGCTTTGGAAAAGCATACAGCTACTGCAGTCACTGCCTCTCTGCAAATGTCATCATAAGGTCACATCCACTGAATAAAACTGAAAGAGGAATCAGTCAAAGGGAACATGAAATGCTAATACGAAGTGAACACAATCCAAAGACTACATAAGCAAATACATGTTCCTTGGAGGAAGTGAGAAAGCATAAACATTATCTTTTAGTTACTTTTTGCTGTGCAAATATAATTTAACTTATGTTACAATGTATGTTCGTAAGAATCCTAATGGAAGATTTGTCTTTTTCTTGACCTTTACAACATTCGGAGATGTTCTTGCAACCACCTTTGCTCTGAGGCTCATGCAGCAGAGCAGAAGGTTGAGAATGGCAACAAGAGACACAAGCTGCTGTGAATAGCAAAGGCCTGAGGAAACACAGTGATTCCAGGATGGCATTGATTGGAAAGTGAAATCAATTTGGATGGGAATCACCCTTTCCACAGTTTTTTTTAATCAGTCTTTGGAAATACACAATGAGTATTTACCTCTTCAATCAAATGAGTATTTACCTCTTCAATCAATCCCTTAGGCTAGTTTATGAGCAATGTCTCTTTGGATGCATTTGTCTGGTAGTCTTTCATTCTTTTAAGACTGATTTGTTTCTAACTGCCTTGCCTGCTGTATACAATAAGAGTTATTGCATTGTTCTCTTTCCCTTCTCTCAATGATATGATGACAATGGGCTTTGTAGATACAGACCTGTCTTTTTGCTAATATTGCCACAAATAAGCAGCTCTCAAAAAAATCCCAAGGATACTCCTACCTAAAATCAGAAGCTTGCAGAAACATCTGTAACTTTGAGCACAACAAGGTTCAGGGAACTGCTACTTTCTATAGGGTTGCAGCTAAACTAAGGCTAGCAGGTGCTGCTGCAGGAAGACAAGACAGCACTGCCTCAGGGTGAAGTGAGTGGTTTTGGTTCCTATGAAACTGGCTCCAGTATGGCTTGGGATAAATGCTGAAGGTGGCTTCTGGCCACCCCAGCTGGAAGTGAGTTCACAGCCATGGGGCAGAAACTCAAAGGAAGGGAGCAAGATGTCATCCACATTTGTTCTTGCCATGCTACGCTGGCCTGCTCCCACCATGATATGGCCAGGCCTGGGACATCACCAGCTGCTGTGCAGATAAGAACAGACTGTGCTAAAGGACACTGTACCTTCATCTCTATTTACTTGGTGCTGGTTTTGCTGTACAGTCAAATTCATATGGACTAAATACAATATTTGAAGTCCTGATCAAATAAACTGTCCTTTGTACTGCCACTGAGAGAGCTTCATTGTTCTGCACTGACTGTTTTGAGCATGCAAGAAAGAGGACCAGAGGTTTGTGCCTCCGTTAATTTCAAATCACAATGCAACAGGTTTGTTTTACAGGGCTGACATTTGATTATTTGCCCTACATCTTTCAGGTTAAATTTAGAGCTAAACTTAGGACAAGTGTCTGGACAGAATGTCATATGACACCAGTGTATATCTGTCATACAACATGCCATGTGAACGGGTAATGTTCAACCCAGTTAAAAATAACTGTACACTTACCTAATTCAGCAGACTTCTGGATTCTGTCTTCTGAACTGGTATGCAGGCAGTGCAATAATAAGGGTCACAAGTATACTGAGGGAAGAGACAGCACTAAAAGCAAGCAGACAGGATTGTTTTTCCTTTATTTGTCCTTTCTTCTTTCTATCAAGTAGCAATTATCCCATAGTAGCCTATGCATAACAGCCTAGATTACCTTAAAAAGGAAGAGAATGGTTAAATTAGAGTGGAATTATGAGAAGAATTGTAGAGGTTTTTCCCACCAAAGTCAAGATCTCTGATTCCTCAAGAGCAGAGTTAAATGGCTGTTAGAATTCACACCCTAAGCTCAGAAGAGGACAGATTGTTCCACAGTTAAGAAGTAGCTTGCTACACATGTGTTTTTTTTTCAGCTATGACAGAGCTAGACGGACACCAGTTAGTATGGCTGAGGCAGACCCAGATCTTCCAGCTAAGCATCATTAGCTTTCTGAGCTGTATTTGGAGATCACAGCTCTGGGGAAAACCTGAGTACCATAAAGAAATCTGTTATACAAATGCCAAAACCACAAATGAGATGGAAAATTAGTTTAACACCTTTATGGATAAGATGAGAACAAGCACAACGGCATGGACTAAGGCTGGAGTAAAGAGGTGAACTTCAGCCAGGCTGCCTTGATATAGCAGAGAGCTGTAGCAATAAACCGGGTGCATTTTCTCCAGTGGAGCTGCTGCCATGCTTTTGTCCTTTGGCATTTTCCTAGGCCCACCTTGCTGATAAGGAAAGATTAGTCTGTTTTCACCAGGCCCTGGATGGCAGGGCTGTCAATGCTTCTGCCACTGTGGGTGATGACCATCAATGCTGAGTTCTCCTCCGGTGTGAGGGGCTGGCAGTCTCATAGCTTCTAGCTGCAGAAAAGTCCTCATAGATCCCCAGCTGGTGCACAGAATCCCTATCCACGAATGTTGCTGGAGCTACAGCCTGGCTAAGAGAAGGTGACCAAAGTGAGAGAAAACACTGAATGCTGCCAGCCATCAAATGAAGTTAACAGCTGAAGAGTGCAAATCAAGTCATCATCAGGGTGCACTGAGCGACAGGCAGTATGCAGGGCTGCTGAGTTAGGACTGGGGGAGTGCAGGGAGCTGATGATCCTGTGTCTGATGAGCAAGGAGAAGGTTTTGTTTCAAGGCATTAGTAAAGGGATACAAACAGCTCCCTAGATCACCAGGCTGAAGCTGGTGCAGCCCAAATGGAGGGGCTGATACCTGACAGCTGTTCACTGGCTGGTGGGAGCACAAGCAGGCTTGACATGAATGTGGGGGCAGGGTACTCAATCACATCATGGCTTGTAGCAGATACTGCCTGGTCTCCTCAGCCAAAAACCTCTCCCCTTCATGTTGGACAGACTTTTGGGACCAGCTCAAGGCATGCTACCATGTGAATGTAGGGAAATATATTACAGAATCACAGAATGGTAGGGCTGGAAGGGACCTCCAGAGGTCATGTAGTCCAGCGCCCCATCTATCCACTTGGGCCTTGCTCTCAAGACTCTTTGCTGTGAGAACATGCCAGCACAATGCTTTTCAAATCATGTTTACTGTGTTTTCTTCTAATGAGTGCTTTCCTTTTGACCTGAGATTGTGAACCAAGTTTAGATGTTTTAAGCCACTCACACTTTATACCAATGTAGGTGGGTGCGTGCAGTGTCAAAGACATTTTAACTGAAATGCTGCAAAAACTGAGTCATTTATTGTTTGGCACACTCTATTCTTATGAAAATGATTTTGCTTTGTCTGTTGTGATTTTACATCATGTCTGTCACATTGGTTGTGGTCACTAATATGTATCGAGCATTAACCTCTGATATAATCTTTTATCCTGTTGTTTGCTACATAAAAGTCAGAGTTCAGCTTAAGTAGATCCCATGGATTGACTCTGACTGTGGTGGTTTAGAAGCACTTGCAAGATATGTTTGACTTATAAAATATTCCCCTTAGAGACATTCTGCCAACTCACAAATGCTGGCTTAAATATTCAAAACTTGGCACTTTCAGAATATTTTCCCCATTATTTCTTTCTCACAGTCCTGTTTTCATGTAACGTTGAACTCAAGTATGAATCTTGCTCAGTTCTCTATGACAGTTTGCAGCAATGAGTCCCAGAGCTACACACTTCTGTGCTATTGTCAAAACTTCTGACCACTTCTTGCTGGGTGCCAGCACAGACCCACATGTGCCTTTGAACACCAAGAATTGAGATCTCCATCCCAGATGTATGTTGACACGGAGAGCCCAGCAAGTGGAAAGCAAGGCTGCATGCACCAGCCTAGCTTTTGACCTGAGTCATACGCAAATGATGCTGGGGCATGCTGTGAATGCTGAGTTCAGGCTGCACAGGAAACTGTGGCTGGCTTCAAAACAGAGTCACAGAAAAAAAAACCAAACCAAGTAAGCCCCATACTCAAGACTTCAGTCAATGTGCCAGCACACTCGTCAGGGCAGCCTGTACAGCACCTGTCACCAGCAGAGTTTCAGGCACATTCATGTCTGGAAAGAGTCAGAACACTCCTATTGCAAAAAAAAGTGATTGATAGTGTAAATTTTCACCAGTGTTATGGAATCTCCCTGGCTGTTGGTTCACTGCTCAGGTTGTGAATAAGAGTGGAATGTTTCTTTTTGTTTCTTTTTTTTTTTTAAAGAAAAAGATTTACCACTGGAGTAATTGGGCAGTTCTGCCTTCATCACCAATCTTTGTTGCCACAGTCCATACCACGTATTTGGCCCCAGGTTCTGTTTGTTACTGCTCTGCATCACGTCTGAATGACAAAGCATGTGAACCAATATTGGTTTTGTGGTATGCTCAGGTTTATTGGTCCAGCACCAGAAAAGCTGATGGAGTCACAGTGGAATACCTGAGGACAAAGCAATCAGTTAACTAAAGTCTTGTAACACACTGGAAATAACATAAACATGTGAAAAAGAATGTGCCAGCCAGGCACTATCAATAACATAAACATGTGAAAAAGAATGTACCAGCCAGGCACTATCAATATTTTTCCCTAGTGCAATTATATTTTATTATTTATGATAAACCATTATTGTCTCTCCTAACCCTCCTGTCATGAGAAACACACACACTCATTCTCTCTTTACAGGTATATGTACACATGTACATATGTACACCTTACTGGGAATCTGCTGTACTTGGATGAAGAGGGTGAAGTCTTTTTCCTGAGATATCCATTCCCAATACAAATTAGTTTGGCAAGAGAGTAGCTGGGGCAAACAGGACAACACCATGCATAATACAACACATACATGCACAGCCTTTTGACTCAGCCCCAGGAATGCTTGGGACAGATCTGGGCAACTGATTAACGTGCAGCTGCTGCTCACGCATGAGTCTAATCCATCCCTCAACTGTAATGTGCCTACTACTGTGGTGTCTATTTATGTCCTGCAGAGCTCTGAGACATATATGTATTGGCCTGCTTTACCTAAATTGCTGTCCATATCTACTCACCAGGCTGCCTACATTTAGCAGCCTTGCCCATCAGCCTTCTCTAAATTCTGCCAAAGAGCCAAGTGGCACAGTCCTTCTCATGTGTGATAGTGGCATTCCTTTCCAACAAAGTGTCTCTCCAAAAGAATTAGTGACACATCAGACATGTAAATTTCAAGACCATTCTCTGGCAGTTTGCCCTTGAGGACCTCCACCCCCACTAAGAAAGACTCAAGACTTACAAAAATTATAACTATAAATATATCAAATGCATAGGATCACTTAAGACATTTTGAATGGAATTAATCCTAGAACAGAAGCCTCATTTTTCATCCTCTACCTGCTAGACTTATTCTGGGCCCTGGTAAAGTTAGTAGCTGGGACCATGTAGATTTCCCATCTGCAAAACGTGAGATTGAGTACTTTCTCCAAGATTCCAACAGACATGTCCGCTGAATTGATCTCTGAAGAGGAAGCAGAACAAATATTTCATCTGAAGAAAATCCTCAGGACCCGTTTAGCATCCCTCACGCTCTGAATGACACTGATAAATATATGCCAATCTGGCCTGTCAGGATCTGGGCTCACAGACTTATAAAATCTCAAATCTTCAGAGTTCAACATCGATGCAAACTTAAAAAAGAGGTGTGAAATAAAGGCTGTTGCGTTGGTTCTGGGTTGAAACTCCCTGTTAGAAAACTTGCTTACCTGCTGAAATCCTTTCTCCATTGTGCAATATGATGCAACATTGTTTGCTGCCTGGCCCCTGAGTGCAGTACTAGAGTATAATCTTTACACCAACTTGTCAGAAAGCTGGACAGATCTGTTTTATATTCCCTCACTCTGTATTTAGTTAACTTTGTCCTCGTAAGGACCCCTGCTTTTCTCCCAGGCAACCAGCAACAGAACAAGGGGACACAGTCTCAAGTTGTGCCGGGGGAGCTATAGGCTGGATGTTAGGAGGAAGTTCTTCACAGAGAGAGTGATTTGCCATTGGAATGGGCTGCCCAGGGAGGTGGTGGAGTCACCGTCCCTGGGGGTGTTTAATAAAAAAGACTGGATGAGGCATTTAGTGCCATGGTCTAGTTGATTGGACAGGTCTGGGTGATAGGTTGGACTGGATGATCTAGGAGGTCTTTTCCAACCTGGTTGATTCTGTGATTCTCTTACACTTTGAGAGAAGAGATCAGCACTTCCAGACAGTGATTCAATTGATCTTTTGTGACTGGCCAAATTCGAGGCATAGCTCTATAGGCTTGTAGCAAGGCCTTGTAGCAAGACACCTTAGGGACACAAGTAGTTATACAGACTGTCAGTGTCTGGTCTCCAGGAAAGTAGAGAAGTAGAAAGTAGAGAAGTGCCTGACATCCTTTGAGAAATGAGGGATGGGTCTTGCTTTTCTTACTCTCATAGTGTGGGCATGAGGCCAGAAAGACTGGTAATCCTGCATGATACCCAGCTTCTTCTGCATGTCCTTGGATAACTTCTTTAACAGCTTTACACAGAGAAGGTCAGCTATGAACTCTCTTCTTAGCAGCTTTACACAGAGAAGGTCAGCTATGAACTCTTTTCTAAGAACAAAATGCCTGCTGAAGCCAGATGCCATTTCACCATGTACATTCAAGTGAACACCAAGTAAGAAATTAATGACTTGGGTGATGCTTTGGTTGATTTGATTGTTGTATATTTTCCCAGAGTTGAACAGGACAAAGGCGTTACTCACACTGCCATCATCCATGAGATCCAACAAATCCATGTGTCTGTGAGAGAATCTCAGAGAATGGGATTCTCTCCTTAAATAAAAGCAAGCCCTTAACAAAGTGATGCCTTTCAGTGTACCTTGTAGGTCTCAGTCAAGCTCCCTCCAGATGTTTCCAGTTATTTGTCTTGAAGGTCCTCGGAGATGGTCAGTACCTAAGGAGGAGTGCTAAGCATGTAGGCACCTCCGGCATTAGAGGGCCTTCAAGGGGTTGTAGCTTGCAAGCACAGTATGCAAAGGGTGGTTTCCGATGTAGCTGTAGCCCCTGCTCCCATTGCATCTCTCATGATACATTGTTCAAGACCTCTCTCCTCTTACTACACTTTCTTCTAACTGACTCTTGGCCCTTTATTGCTTTTGCTGCCAACTCTGTCCTTTAGTTTAACTGGCTTTTCATTCTCCCTGGTGTTAGGCCCTTATGTTATTTATGGACAGCACTGGTATCCACTCTGGGATACTTTCTTGCTGGCATTAATCCAGCCAAACGCCCCTTATACCAGATAGGCTCAGTTCCCCTGCTCTGATCAGTTCTCCCTGCCCACACCTGTCTAGGCTGCACCTGCCTTTTGTGACCGCTCCACACAATATTTGGGAGCAGATCTAATTTATGTGTAATACTGCAGAATGTTAACACTTGCTAGTGTTAGGATTATTAGCATTATTATTAATTCAGGAGGCCATTGGGAAGCTGAACTGTCAGAAGTGCTGGATTCTGCCTCAAAGGATGGCTGTTTTTATATCCTCCTCCAACATCTTGGAAATCCTCTCTGTGCAGCATAGCAGAATAAAAATCTCTTTTGACACCAAGGGAACCTTGTTAACAACATACTTAATTCTCAGAGTTCGAATTAGCTCTTCTAAAATAGTCTTGTGTATTTCTTAATTTTCTTTGCAGCAAAGCTAGAGAGGATAGTTGCTAAATATGATGTATATTAAGATTTCCTACTATAAAATACTTACAAACTCCTTGCTGTTAAATGTTCCTCTGAGGCACCTTCTGGCTCTTTTACTGTAGTAACAACAACAGTCATTGCCTCCCTTCGCTCCTGAGCTGTACATGTCCAGTAAATGCAGTCACCAGCAATCAGCTGTGCAGAGAGGTGTACTGGGGTGTAGCTGGCAGCTCAGACCCATTCTCCTGGGGCTGAGCCTGATACCCAGTTGTAACTGTCAAGCCTTAGGTAAAGGACAAGGGAGATAGATCCATTCTATGATAGCTGCAGCGCAGTTTGACTGTGGGATTTGCATAGCCTTATGGCTGGGAACTAAAAATGCATGCTTCTCCAACTGATGCCAACACAAGAAACAGAAATCTTCATCAATGGAGTTCTTGGGAATTAACTTAGCAGCATCACAGTAAATTAAGTAGTGATGTTGTCCACACAGGAATTAGGTTAGGCCAAGATGACATGAAGCTGCTGAAAGCATTCACCAAGTATGTGTTTAATTTCTGCATTGCTGTTGGGTCTAAAGCATGCCCCTTGCACAGGGAGCTCCTAGACTTGTGTTCTCTCACCAGGTACTGCAGTGAGCAGGGCTGCTGAGTCTAAAGAAGAGAGTAGTGATGCTTGGACTTCTCCATCATACTATCACTGCAAACACAGATGGAATTGGAAGTGACTCTAAGCACCCTCAGCCCCATGACTTCCTTACTTCCCATTTCTGTTGTTGGCTTTTATCTCTGTTGTGTGTCTGGCTCCCTGCAATACTCCAGTAGAGGCAACCTGAAGAAACCTTCCTGGACAACTTGCAGCCTATTGAGCTTGCTTAGCCCTTTTTTGCAGATTGGACAGGTACGTTCTCAGACACCAGGACTTCATTTTTGACCACAGTTAGATTGTGTCCCTCCAAGTGACTGCACCTTGCTCTGAAACAGATCCAGAGCACATGCTTGCATGTGAGTAGTGTGGATGTGGGATAGCTGTGAATTTCTGCTTCCACCCTTTTGTGAGTGATGCAGTCTGTTATTCTCCGCTTATTAGAACATTAGAGTTGCAGTTGGAAAGGCTCCAGACTCTTTTATAACTCAATGCCTTTTCAGCAAATTGGTTGTGACCCCTGCAGTCCCATGCAAGGCAACTAAGAGGATTGTGATATTTTGAAACATTTATTACACTATAAAATGAGTTATGTCCTGCTCCCTGACCCACTCTCCAATGTGTCTAAGGTCAGCTATGCTCTCTCAGTTTCTCCAAACAAGCAAACCACTCCAACGAGTTTTGATACTTTTCCCTCTTGCTTTTATTACAAATATATTTGGGTCAAGAAAATATTTGTTTTGTAATGCAGAGGGCCACCACCCACTGGAGGTCATTAAACATAGATCCAGCTTGCTGAAAGCTCCTTTGATGTAGATGGATCCACTTGTCTTTTAATGCTGTATTAAATACCTAAGTGATTTTTCTTCTAAGTAAATTCATTGATGTATTGTTTACATACAGGTAAAGGACCTGTGTATTACCACAATCTCTGTCCTTGCTGAGTTATATATACCTTACAGAAGATGCATTAAATGCATTTTCTTAAGTCCTACCTGAATTGTTTCAAGCATTCCAGGTCTTTGGGATTTCAGTCCAATCTCAGTGTGAAGCGAAAATTCTGCACCAAAAGGTTTATCAGCAAGAGCTATTTAACACACAGGCAGGTGTTAAGCCTATAAATAGTTTATCTCTTGGCAACATTTAGACCTTGAGCCATAAAAAAGTTCTGGCTTGCTTTAACTATAAGGTCAAGTCTGTTTGAAGGAACAGCCTGTTTAAAGGACACAAGTCCTCACGCAGACTTTTCAAAACAAACCACCAAACCCACAAAACCCAACTCAACCCCCAAAATAAACATGTTACCTTAAAAACCCATGTCACTTCTTTGTCTGAAATCTCACCTTGGATTAATTTCTTTCTTTGGTCACTACAGACTCTGTCTGTGTTCGTTCTCTATTTGTGAGCAACACCTTACATGGTGAAAAGCTTCCCTCCTTTCTATCCTTATCACCTTGTTTGCCAGAAATGAAATTCTCTGGGATCAGAAGTTTAAAACCCTCAGTAGTAGAGGTATGAAGTCCAATACAGTCCCCTGACAAAATGTTGAAATTCAATCCCTGCAGCTGCCTTGTTTTCTTACCTTTCCACATTTTCTATGTCAAATACGGGGTCTCCTTTTGTCTGACACTGACCAGCAGAAGCGCTTCATACAGTTTTCTCACACCTCAGATTATCTGCTCCTTTGGACTTAGCAGGTGAAGCAGCAGTGTCTGCTCTTCAGGCAGGGTTGGGGAAGGAGGCACAATGTGTCCTTTTCCTAAGGAGTCTGTTTGAAGCCTCTTCAAGGTTGCAGGGAGAGAACCTGAAAATGTGAAACTCTCACATTTAAAAACTGATAAGCAAAAAGAACTCCCAATTTCTGCTTCTGGAATTCATGATTGTCGAGATGACCTCCAGATGCAGTAGAGGTGAGCACGCTGAGTCCTGAGATACAAATGCTCCTGAGTAGTCATCTTGAATCAATTCCCACTGCTAGACACACTCCCTGGCAGTGAGATTAGGCCATTTTGCAGAGGTCCTGATCCTTCATGGATTTTGTAACATCCAGAAAAGTCCTCAGAAGTCCATGAGTAGTCCAATTAGCATAACCCACATGAAGAAACCTGTACATGACATGGATTTGACCCCTACAATGCAAAGAAGGTAAATTTGATAGATGGTAGGTGACACCTACCTACCATATCCCTTATACCATTCTACTGATAATTTGGAACATGGTGAGGACCTCACAGTGAGAGCTGTTATCAGGAAGCATGAGACTCAGCTACAATCTAGAACTTGTTAAATAATTTAGTCGTCCTATCGTATGACTACAGAAAATGCCAGCATGACCTTGAAGCCTTGCTAATAGAAACGTAATACCATAAAAAATGTAATGTTATTAAGGATGTTATTTATGGTTTACAGGGTGGTATTTAGGTCAGCAGAGTCACATCACCAAAAAAATCAAATTCTTTGGGGAGTTGAATGCTGTTTTCTTGAAAAAAATCCTTGGGCTACAGACTTATGTATAACAGATGGAGAGGGGAACATTTCTCCAGTTATTGCTGACTGAAGATGTGAAACATAGCCCTCTGATTTGAAAAGGCTAGAAAAAAAAGCCTGCTGTCAAATGAGTGGTGTCAGTGGCCACTGCATAGCCTGGATTCCCTCCCTGTTGGAAGTCTCTCGTGGATACCAAGTGGGCTCCTGGAGCGGGGGGCACATCCATATACAGATTTGGTGACTGAAGCCTAGTTTTGAGCCATGTTCACAGAATGTTGCTACTGAAGCTGGCTTCTCTTGTTAAAAGATTAGTTTTGATTTTGGTTTAATCAATCATCCTTATTCCTTTTAATTAGAGTAAATTAAGAAACCATGCCATTACTGGGAAAAGAAATCAGTCCTGCAAAACCTTGTCTCCTTGGATCATCACCCTAAATCAAATATTCCAGGCCAGGTTCCAAGAAGGCTCAAGTGGCTTGGACTGTGTCTAGGTGGCACTGACTTTTCTGCTTGGCAGTGGCTGGGTGTTGATACTAGAGCTGCTCGAAGTCTACCTCAGCATTGCTGGTAAGAGAAGAAAGTGGCCTTGTGGACCAGCTTAGCCTGCATTTGTCCCAGCCCAGCTCTAGAAGCAGGCTTAGTAAACTTGTGAAGATGTTGTAGTCACTTGGATAGTCATTTGGTAAGTGGAAGCCATCACAGCTGGCCAGCTTTCTGCAAGTGAGAATCACAGCAGTGGGTGAGCTTTTTGCTTTCTCTATGCAGATGCTGATAAGGGAGCTTTTGCCACTTCAGATGATAGGCAATTGCTCATGGAAAAAACAAACAGCTGGAGCCACACATCACCTGGGAGAATAGTAGATGACACCTTCCGATAGTAGATGAGCAGGTTCCACAGAGGCCAGTGGGAATCACAGAGAGGAAAATGGGTCAGGAACAAAAGTAGCAGTATCATTGGGAAGTTCCCCAAAGAAAAAGAGGATCTCCCAAAGGGATTTGTGCTGTGTTGGAGCCCTGCTCTGTCACCTCAGGAGGAACGGCCTTTTCTGGGAACTTGTCAACCAAAGTCTCACTGCAAGGGAGCAGAAATTCACGCAGGGCTTTTATGCGGGGCAGAGACAGGAACAAGCCAGGCTGCTGTCAGCCACCCCATTGTATGCAGCCCTGGCAGGAGGTGGGACTCCTATCAAACTTGGATATGAGACAGGTAGGTAACAAGCACAGTTTGAGAGCAGCACTTGTATGACACTCCTTCACAAGGAGGAGGGTACACATCTCGATGGTGAGCTAAACTCCCATGAACTCACCCTGCTCACCAAAGGACTTTGGCAAATGCACTACCACCCAGACTAGCAGCATTTATGATGAGATCAGGAGTATCAGGCAATATGGGCAGTAAAGAGCAGCGTCTTATACAAATAGTTGGGAACAAGGAGATCCAAACCATCCCTCAGCCCTACTGGTCAGTTATAAAGAGACTGGAAGTCATATAATGTCATCCTTCAGCTTACCCACAAAGAACAATTTTTTTCCACCTCTCACATTTTGTCTGGAAGAGAAAAGATACATTGAACTGAAATACATCAACAGAAGATGCTAACAAGGGCTGTATATCATCAGCAGGACATGCACCTATGCGTGTGTGGTATGCACATTGCACAAACCATGGCTAGTCTCATCTGGCTGCCAGTCTGTAGCAGCAACAGTGATCAATCCACTTGCACTTCTTGGTTGAGATATGTTGCAGCATATTCTTTAAAGCTGATCTTTTCAAGATTCAGCCTCTAGGAATGTAAACTTGAAGAGCAGAGTATCCCTGGAGAAAGCCACAGAGCACACAGTCTGCTAGGATAAATAAATCCACTTGGAAACTGCCTACATTTAGCTATATATAGACATTTCTAGAAAGTGAGAATTGCAATGTTTTTTCCATCAGTACTTGAAGGCTTTCTCCAGCCTCTCCCAAAGCCCTGTATTAAAGTGGTTTAGCAGAATAATCCTGTTTTAGCAGAGATAACAGAGACATAGAGAAGTGATTGGTCAGAGGAGGAGCCAGGTAAAGGGGCAAGATTAGCATCCAAAGACAGTTCCCATGGTGTTACAGCTTTGGGTCTAACTCTGAGCTGTGGTCTCTCACTCTTCCATTGAAATCCTGACCCTACTGAGATGAAACAAATTGCTTTACCCTTGTGAAAATAAAGAGGAAGGAAGAAATCAGCTCAGATTATGGCCTTGAAGCTATTGCCTCATATTATTTATCTCACTTTGCCCATGAAGTTTACACTAGTTGCTCAAAATTATCCCTGAAACTGGGGCCAAATAAGGCTGCATAGAGCACTCCAAATTCTTTCCTTCTCCCTGCCCCATCTCCGGGGGTTTGAATGGGGAGGAGAAGGTGCAAAAAAATGCTTCTCCCCCTAGCCCTGTGGGCTTGAAGGGTGAAGAGCAAAAGGCGCCTTTTCCCACATGTCTACTGACTCATGTGGAAGCCCATGCTGGGAACCGGGCTGGAGGTTGGCTGGGTTCTTCGCACCCGGTATGCATGGCAAGTGGACACTTTGTCTAGAAGAAGCATAAATAGAGTGACAGAGTGCCCACTTGGAGAGTTCCGTTTTGGACTGTCCCCGCTCATGGACGGCTCCTGCCTTTTGCACAGCTCTGGGTTTTTTCACCGCCCCTGCTTTTGGATGGCTCCCCCCCATTTCTGCACCGCTCTCTGCAAATTTGCAAGCTCAGCAAGTCCTTGGGTCCATTTGAGAGACAGCTGCCAGAAGCACCCAGACCTGGCTACTCTTGGACCCTGTCATAGCCGCCTTCCTGGTTGCTATTACTGCTGGGCAAGACCCTAGCAGTTTGGCTCTCCCCTGCCGCTGCTGAGGCAGAGTTGCTTCCACGAATCTCTGTCTGGTGGAAGCTGTGTCTTGAGACACTTCCAACTTTGGTGGCTTTTCCACCCACCTTGGACATTTGCTGTGTGGGTCCAGATGATTGCAGGAGGCTGCTTCTGCAGAGGAGTCCAGCAAGGCATCATCAACAATTTGCTATTTTACCTCCATGAGCAAAGCCTGCTGTTCCCTTAATTCTCTGCTTAGCCGAATTTGTAGTGGAGTAAAGCTGTGTTTGTGGCTTAGCCTTTTCTATTTTCTGACTTTCCTAAATCTCTAAATTTGCCCATAACATCCTGTGAAGATTTCCCTGACTTAACTGAGCCTGTGAAGAAACCTGAATTAGTTGTGTCTGTGATTTGGGGTGGGGTTTTCAGGAAAATATAATAATTCTGTTTTTATAATTCCTGCCTTGGCCAATTAATTCCCAGAAGCCTCCACAACAACTGGGCCTGGACCTCATCCTCTTACCTCAGTGCACACAGCTGCCTCCTCAGTCTATTACTCAAGAGCGCCAGCAGCTGAAAGAGGAGAATGGGCTGCAGTTCTCTTCCACTCACTCCCCTTCCTACAGTCTCTCCCCAGTGACAACCAAGCCCTGGGGGCTCCTCATCTCTGGGGCGGAAGAGGTAGAGGGGCACATCAGGCACAGAGCTTGTCCAGTTCCAGATGATATAAGCAGGAACAGAGGAACAAGAAAAGGCAGGATGCAAACCAGCATCACAAATTCTGTGGTACTATGAGAGTACTTTGGTGATGGTCAGTATTACACCAGCTACACTGTGTTATCACAAGTCTGTCACTCTGTATGAGAGGTGATTCATTACCTATAAAACACAGGGGCTCTACTAACACATGCCTAGTAAACATCTTGCCCAAGATTTCCAGTGTCATAACAGCATATTCCATTCACAGCTCTTCTGTAGCCTGCCAAATGTCTATACTAGGGCAAGGTTGCTGGAATAAAAAATGACAGGGAAGCTTCTGACACTGCTTTGCACCAGGCTGTAGTCAACCAAGCCCTTGATTTCTTTCTCACATCAGTCTAAACAGGAGACCTGGTTGCTAAACTTCTGTTTCCCAAGAGCCACCTAAGTTACTCACCAGCTCATGAAGCTATTAACTCACAGGCAGCATCAAATTCTTTCAGATCTAGTCTCAAAGTCCTTGTCTTTTGTCTCAGTTCAAAGGTAGCATCAGTTTTAACAGCTCTGGCATCAAACCACTTTTCAAGACCAGCCCTCTATGAGTCACCAAGAATTATCCAGCTGGTAAAAGCCCAGCTGAATATTGTTAACGCCTTGTGCATATTGCCAAACTCAACAAGGAGTGGTACTTACTGCTGCCAACACTGCTAGCCTTTAGGACAGGTAAGCAAGCAGAGGTAAGGACTAGCACCTGTTCCTTGGCTGGCAGGTGTGGAGCTGGGCCCAGAGCCCAAGGGTGCAGGTTCACCTATGGTCTCTGAAATTCCCCACCACTGTATTGCAGATCCTGCTCCCTTCTTGTCTTACGAATTCCGAGCTCTACTGTGGGCAGCTGCTGAAACAAGTAATCCACTTTGTTCTTGCCCAGGCACTGCTATGAGGTATAATTTGAACTTCTCAACCTAATGACAGAGAAAAAACCCTTAAATTAATTTATAATTTCCATGCCACAGAAAAAGACATGAACACTGCGTCCCTGTGCTGCAGTAATCTTGACTGCTTCTCTGTTCTGGGGCACGCTGCATATAGGGCTGGGTATTCATCGTCCTGGCTCCTCAATGGAAACACCACCACCCTTCAATCCCAGATCAGCTGCCCAAGCTACAGGGAAGGTAAAGGAGAAGACAAGAACCCTTTCCATGATGTCCCTAGCAACATTCTTTAGGTAATGTCTTACAGTGAGTGCAGGAGTTTTAAGCAAAAGGAAATGAAATATTTGGCAGTGGGATCAGGTTCCACCTCACATGCCTTTGTTTGTTTGCTTTGTTAAATGGTGCTAAATGAATGATCTGGGACCCTGGGCACTTGAACTGGCACTTCTCATTTCCCAACGATGCCTCTCATGGGAGGCGCTGTATTGCCACATGTGTTTGAAAACTCACAGTATCACCAAGGTTGGAAGAGACCTCACAGATCATCAAGTCCAACCCTTTACCACAGAGCTCAAGGCTAGACCATGGCACCAAGTGCCATGTCCAACCTTGCCTTGAACAACTCCCCCCAATATGAAAAGGTTCTAGCAGGGAGCATTGTAATGCCATTGCCCAAACCAGCATCATCTCACCTTCATAACATTGTGACTGTCCCAGCCTCTGGGTAGGAACTTACTGTTGAGAGATTTGCCTCTCATTCCTCCCCCCCATCTTCTCTAGTGAGGGTGCAGTAGTGATGGCTGTTCATCTGAGACATGGGGCAGTGGACTGTATAGGACTGGGCTGCTCACTGGACTGCCCTGGATGACATTTTGTATAAAAATTGCCTTCTGATCACACGAAGGGGGAGAAAAAAAAAAATTTATTTTTTCTAGCTGGTACCACAGCCCCATGTCCAGTCAGACCACCAGAAAACAAATAGCAAATGCTTCTGCTTTCAGCAAAGTATGGTGTAGCGGTTCAATGACTCAGTCACCTCAGGTTCTGCTAAGTTCCACACTTCAGATTTTTTAATGACCTTCTGATACCGTAATTACTACATACAATGCTGCTGCGTAGTTCACCCACAAGGCTCAAAAAGGAACACGTGCAGATACATAAACTCCAACAGCGACACCTCTCGAAGAGGCTAAGGAAGCAGAGTGTATTACTTCGATGGTTCATAATCACTCATAATTCCCTACTCAGGCGCCGAGACTCGGTTTTGGCCTCGGGAGAGCGGTGGGTGCCCAAGGTCCGGCTCAGCTCAGTGCAGCCCGGCGCGGCGCCGCACGGCGCAGCTCTGCTCAGCCCAGCCCAGCCTCCCGCCTGCTTTGCAAGTGCGTCGACGCCATCTAGCGTCTCTTCGCTTCGCACGGAAACCGCCCGCCTGGAGCAGCCCCTTCTTGTGACAGACATTCGGGGAAGTAATCAGTTGAACAAATGCCAGTACCTTTAGTTGGGTAAAGTTCTACCTCAGATGGAAGACACTCAAACTCTGTTGCCTTCATAGGCACACAATCGTCAAGTCATTAAACACCAAGGAGAGATGAACAGAGGAAAGTTACTCTTTCTGCCCACCTCTTCTCCTGTTACCTGCAAAAAAGAAAGTGCTGTAGTTCTGTCCTCTGGGATCTGTGCAATTAAATTAAACCCAGAAGGTGTTCAAAACTTCCTCGTCATCTTTTTAAGTGTTGAAGCAGTTGGATATTTCCCTCTGGAGAGAAAGCAGAGATACATTATAATGGAGTTGTTATTCCATGGAGTGCCTTAATATTGTATTTATCTTCTCCGTAATTAATAACTATAAAGAGCATAGTAGTTTCTCTGACACTGCATCTTTATGGCTCCAGAAGGTGAGAAAATATGTAAGGATTGCGTATCATTATCATAAAATTCTTTCCCTGGTGTTTGCAGAAGATCAGTGTAGTCTCAAATGTCTCCTGCCTAGACAGGCCTTCAAAGTGACTATACAAGCTGCCTTTGAGTTCTGTCTAACGAATACAGAAGAGCCACTTGCTAAATAAAACTCCTAAAACAGCACTGACATTTCAATGTGAACCTAAAAAGCATATCAAAGCATTATATACTACAGCCTGAAGCATCTTTAATGCCACATGATGCTTTTAGTATGGCTGAAAACCCCTCCAGATAGTACAGCCAGACTGCTGTGCTTAGGGACAGAGCAGCTGAATACTTTTGAGGTGGTGAGTACCGTGCAGCAGAGGTGAGGAAGATAGGCACTCCTGCATGATGCATCTCCGGCAATGCTGTAGCTGGTTTAGGTGCAGAAACCAGCAAGACTACAGGAAACTTTCCTACTTATACTAAAACTCTGGCCAGAGGAGGACGATACAGAGCTGAAACGAGCCAAACTGTGCCAGGAAACTCTCTCCTCTCTCTTCTTTGGTCGATGTTTTGGTCCGCTTCAAGTCTTCCTGCAGTTCTGCTTCTCTTCCGTATGAGGGAGGTGAAGGTGGGTGCTGGCAGAGGCCAGCAGCCCGGCTCGGACACAATGCTGTCACTAGTGAGAGGGTGATAGGAGCAGCCATTGGCATCTTGCTCCACTCAGAAGCAAGGTATGCCAGCTGTACCAAGGAGAAAAAGCAGCAGGTTTCAGGATATAAACAGCTGTCGTGTTAATGCTGAAGTAACAGGAAGAAAGGCCAGGCTTAGAGTCTTTATTAGCTCCCTTAACATGCTCCTACCTGCTTGATAAAAGGGATACGAAGGAGGCTCTTTCCAGAGACAAGCTGACAGGCAGGTACAGAGGATTTTGCTTGAAAATTTGCTTGCTTATTTGCTTGAATGAGGAAGACACGAAGGGACATGCATACTAGGACTAAGAATTCCTTAACTTTAGTGGATTACATTTACACAGCACTGTCCTGTTGTGAATCTTTTAAAAATTATCATACTAAAAAGACATATGTTAAAAACTTTGATATTTTCTCCAGTATTCACAAGCCGAACTACCTGAAATGTAGTTTCTATGAGTATTTATCATCTTTTGGGAGCTCTTCTTGTCCTCTTGATCACTGCAGTGAAGCTATGCATAGCACAAATTGGTTTTTTTTGTGCAGTAGCTGAATAAGTGAATATGGGGAAAGCTGCAAACAAAGAGTTTATATTCAGACATGGTAAGAACTAATAAGAGATAGAGTAGTAACTCAGGCTCTATTATTGTAATAATACATGCAGAAGTGGGACAGAAAGGTGGGGTGGTAACTACAGCAAGTGGTGAATGACTTTGAGGTGTAAGATGCTGAAGCACAACTAAAAGGAGAGGAAGACTCTTCTTTTTATCTTACCATAATTTCCCTCTTTCAAGGAGCAGGTAGGATTTCACAAGGAGAATCACCACTGCTTGTCCAGCAGCACCACTCTGATTAAATTTTATAAATGAGACAAAAGAGTATGTCCACGAGAGACTGCCAAGTGAAACTAATGCTGGAGTTAAGCACTGTGCCAGGTTATAACCTCAATGTATCCTTTGCTGCAATGTGCCATGCACTTTACAACCCAACAACAAAGTGAAAAGGTTTACTTAAAATTCAGTGCTGCCTAGGGAAAAATGCACTATCAGATTTGCCAGGATAGATAAAGCCAATGGCTAAAGCAGAAAAAAACACTTGTTTACTTTGTTTACTTCTCACAGGAAGAACCTGAGAAAAGCTTTTGAATGTTCATGGCATTTTTGTGCAGGGAACACACAAACACAATATCTGACCTTCACTATTCACCAGATAAAGCCAGAATATTTTAATGTTTTAATTGGGAAAGATGCCTGTCTATCCCCCAGACACAATGCAGCCAAGCCTACTGAACTCCCAGGGTTCTAAGATGACGAACTATTTAACACCCAAACAGGCTCAGACTTACACGACTTAGTCAATCTTTTGCTCATTTGTTAAGCAACCAGAACACAGGAGTCAGGTCTACACCTGGCAGTTTTGGCTGTATTAATAATATTGGATCAGTAACTAATGAGAGCTGTTAGGAATTGGCAAGCACTGCTTATAAGGCTGTCACTCAAGTCCAGTTCCCCCTTACCCCCATCTCAACACTCTGAAGTGTTTAATAAATCTTTTTAAATGAGTATTTAGTTTTCACATTAGCTAATCCAAAAAGTCTTGCTAGTAAGTTAAAAACAATGCAGAGAAGGGGAACATGTAGTTCTAGCAACTGCAAGGTCACAGAAAATGTTTTTTTTTTCTTGAATTCTCTCCTCCCTCAATAGTTCTTGAGTCACTCAGTGACTCTCAGTGTTTATTTTTGTGCTGTCATCTATCATATTTTAAATAGGAGAACTGAATGCTGTGTATTATGAGTATAATCAAATGGTGTGATCTGGGATAGGGGTCCTTCTCCAGAGGCACCCAGCTCCAACTATAAATGGAGAACTTAAAAGGTACTATTTGTCCACATAGTGCTTGTGGGATAACTGCTCAGCTTACTATGGGACAGGAATGCAGGTTAATTTAGTGCACTTCAGAAGGGAGGCTGAGGTGCTTAAAATCAAGAGATGTTTATGTTATCTCTGGGAATGAACATGTACAAAGCTGGACTGCCAAGCAACTGAAGGAAGCAGTCTTGTGAAGATAAGACAGCAGCGTTTCAGCTAAAACAAATGAACCAGGGCTAAAACAACAAATCGTGCAGCTTCAAAACAGATTTGGAAGGCTACAGTGCATAAGTGAAGACCTTTGACTAATCAACTGCAATTCTACTGTTAAAGTTGACACCCCTCAATATGATAATGAGCCAAATGGAGTACATACTAAACATATGTGACTATACTACTCAGTTCTTCACCCAAATCATGCTAAACATCACCCATACAGCAGAGACAGACAGGGTTAGGATATAAAAAAAAACACAAGAGGAATTCTTTTCTTGGGGAAAAAAAGACTGTGGATTTTTCTGAAATAACAATGAGTGATAAGCTATGCTCCTTTTCCAAGACACCTCCCTGGTATGAATTGCACATTTGATACACAGCTTAACTTTTGCCAGCATTACCATTTCTCTTATATATTAGCATTATTGCAAAGGTTTGCACCTCCAGCTTTGTTGGATGCTACTCAGGATTTAATAACGTGAGCTCAGTCTCTTGCAGTTAGTGCATTTATCATTGGGAACTGTGAATCTGTCTTATCTGTTGCTTTAATAAATTAAACCTATAAATTATTTTCTCCTCCTGAACATGACAGTTGGGGCTCTTCAGCCTGGAGAAGAGAAGGCTTCGAGGAGACCTTATAGTGGCTTTCCAGTACCTGAAGGGAGCCTACAGGAAGGCTGGGGAGGGACTATTTACAAGGTCTAGTAATGTCAGGACGAGGGGGAATGGGTTTAAGCTGGAAGAGGGGAGATTCCGACTGGATGTTAGGAGGAAGTTCTTTACAGTGAGGGTGGTAAGACACTGGAATGAGTTGCCCAGGGAGGTTGTGGATGCTTCCTCCCTGGAGGCGTTTAAAGCCAGGCTGGATGAGGCCTTGAGCAGCCTGCTCTAGTGGGAGGTGTCCCTGCCTATGGCAGGGGGTTGGAGCTGGATGATCCTTGAGGTCCCTTCCAACCTAAACCATTCTGTGATTCTATGATTCTATGTGTCAGCACAAGTCCTTACTGGGGGGACTGGAAATGTTGATTTTGTCAAACAGTAGTTTCTCTAAGAGTCCTGGAACTTTGGGAACTTACCCATAACATGACAGTGCTTTAGCCAAAAAGGTCACTGTGCACCTCTTCAGCCGTGTCAGTAGAAAGTAAAATATTTAGGATTCATATAAAAATGGCAAATATTAGTAGATCCAGAATGGGTCCCATCTATTGTATAAATACCTCAACTGGTAGGAATTAAACAACTGCAATGATTTTTAGGTAGAGTAGGATACTGCAGACCCTGGATAATGGGGCTAAGGAATGAAGCCACTGACAAAACCTACCAATGCAGAGGAAGTGAAGCCTGTACAGGCGGGATCCAGCAGCAGAAAAGACATTCCAAGCTACAAAAGGAACTTTAGTCTCTGCTCCAGCACTAGGACTGCAGCATTACTCCAAGCCCTTTGGACTATTTGTGCAAGGGAGCCAAGGATTAGCCAAGGATTAGCGAGAGCAACCCTTGCTTTAACGCTGGTTCCACAGCGCCGCCCTGTGGTTTATCACGCGGCTCACTGTGTCCCGTGACACAGTGACAGCAGCAGCAGTGACTACCACAGACAGCAGCAGACCTGAGTCAGCCAGCAACTGTGTACATCCTGCATGGAGTAGAACTGATTCTTAAACAACATGCTGCACAAGCCTTGTCCCCTGAAAGAGTGCATCGCTGTGAATTGATGGCTTTAAATGTGGGTAATAATACTTTTAAAAGATGTGATGTTTTGAATCCAGCATATTTACTGCCTGTTCCCTCTGATGGTGAGCTGCATCATTTTTTGCACTGAAGTAATGTTTTCACTACAGATGACTACAGATGTGTGAAGGCACAAACCAAAGGCTTTTCACCAGTACGAGTTGGGACTGTTTGAGCTTAAAAAGGTTGGAGGAAATGCCAAAACCACATCACTTTTGTTTACTTTCTAGAGCAACCCAAGATCAGGGAGTCATGCATTTCTTGACCAAATGGACCAAGAGAGAACATAAATCAAGGACAATGTCCTGTTTGGTCTATCTACCCTTACAGAGTATCAATCACTCTAAGCTGTTTTATCAGGAAAAGGTTTGACATGGCACCATCATGTCTAGCTTTAATTATCCTGCAATAATTTAGTCCATATCATCTTGGGTGCTATATTAACCATTGTAACAAAGCACATAGGGAAACTCACCAAGACTGCAGCTGGGGAAATAAAACCAGAAGAAGCACAGCTGGATACATAAGCTGGTGCTGTGTACACAGGGGGCACTAGCTACTCAGTGAAGAAAAGTTAGCCATGAGACTAAATATTTTAGTATTGGGTTATCTTCTGTACCTTAAGGTATCACAGAATCACAGAATGTCAGAGGGTGGAAGGGACCTCAAAAGATCATCCAGTCCAATCTCCTGCCAGAGCATGATCACCTACATCAGATCACACAGGAACAGGTCCAGGTTTTGAGTCTCTCCAGAGAGGGAGATTCCACACACCCCGTGAGCAGCCTGTTCCAATGTTCCATCACCATCATAGGGAAAAATTTCCTTCTCTTGTTTAAATGAAACTTCCCATGCCTCAGTTTCTACCCATTGCCCCTGTCCTGTCATCAGGCACCATTGAACAGAGCCTGGCTCCATCCTCCTGGCACTCACCCTTTATATGTTTTTAAAAACACTGATGAGGTCACCTCTTAGTCTCCTCTTCTCCAAGCTAAAGAGCCCCAGCTCTGTCTCTCCTCATAGGAGAAATGTTCCATTCCCTTAATCATCTTTGTGGCTCTGCACCGGACTCTCTCAAGCAGTTCTACGTCCCTCTTGAATTGAGAGGCCCAGAACTGATCACAGTACTCCAGATGAAGCCTCCCCCAGGGTAGAGCAGAGGGGCAGGAGTCCCTCTCTGGACCTACTAACCACACCCCTTGTAATACACCCCAGAATGGCATTGCCCCTCCTGGCCACAAGAGCACATTGCTGGCTCATGGTCAACCTCCTGTCAACTCCCAGATCCTTTTCCCCTTTGCTGCCTTCTAACACATCAGGCCCCAATCTATACTGATACCTGGGGTTGTTCTTTTCCAGGAGCAAGATTTTGCACTTGCCTTTGTTGAATTTCATTACATTTCTTCCTGCCCAGCCCTCCAGCCTGTCCAAGCCGTGCTGAATGCCAGCACAGCCTTCTGGTGTGGCAGCCACTTCACCCAGGCTGGTGTCATCAGCAAACTTGCTGACAGTGCACTCTGTGCCCTCATCTAGGTCATTGACAAATATATTGAACAGGTGTCACTACTGACCCCTAGTGGGGGACCCCCCTAGTCACACGCCTCTAACTGGGCTCCATCCCATTGAAGTAAGTAGTACCTACTTCTGGTAGGTAAGGTCTTAAGGTAGTATCATATCATAGCATCATAGTATCATCAGGGTTGGAAGAGACCTCACAGATCATCAAGTCCAACCCTTCACCACAGAGCTCAAGGCTAGCCCTTCTTTGTATAGATGTCTTGGTTCCTTTTCTTCTCTACAAAGGGGCCAAGGAAACAATTCAAAGAGAATGAGGTATTTTCAGAAGACAACTAGACCAAAACCAATGAAAACCAGTAAAAAATTAAAAGACCAATGACCAGAATTAAGCAATTGGACTCAGGGATCAAGTGCTAGGTGGTAAGGGTGTAATTGAGGGGTATAATCTGAGGTAGGTGTCTGTCTCCAGAGGCACCCAGCTTGAGCTGTAAGCTGAGGACTAACAAGAGAGAAATTGGAAAGCTTTGCTTAGACTTTACATAATCAGTGGGATCCTACCATCAGAGCCTGTTTTGGTGGCCAGCAAGCATAAATTACTAACATGTCAATACTGAAATTGTTCATAATGGTGTAGGTAATGCCACGGGGAAAGGAAAATAAACTCTACTCCTATAAAAACATCCACGCTATTGATTAGACTAATTACATCAATAATAAAAAGAACAGCAGATGTCTAATTAGCCCAGTAGTACCCAAGCCTGTGTGTACTTTGCAATGCCCCTTCTTTTCCAACTCAGGATATGGATCCTTGTTCTGTAACTGCATTCCTCACCTCCATAAATTGGCAATTTGTACCATCTAAAGTTGGTTGCTCTGGAAACAGGCTAGAATTCCTTCCAGCTTCACAGCAAGAGCTACTGAACTACAAGACAAATAAGTATAGCAACTCTGTCGCTTGTTTCCCCAGGCCAACAAACTTGCCTCAGGACTCGGATTGTTTTCCTCTTTTTTATCCACTCTGTGAAGCCAACCCTAGGAGGGTTTTTTGTAAAAAGAAGTTGGAATTGGAATTGTCACACAGGCCAGAAAAATAAAGACATCTGCCTGAGTAACAGAAAGGGGCATGGAAGGTATCTAGAGGCTTACAGTCAGGATCATTTCCTAAATGAGAGCCTTTCTGTCTGGAATCTCCCTTTTTCTTCCCAAGCCTATAGCCTCTGACAACATCCTACTTAGCTAGTATTTACGTATTGTTGCTCACTATGTCAGCAGTGTGTCACTCAACTCATGGTCTTCTCAGCTTCTTCCTTCACTAAGCTGTTCATCAATCTGGAATCGCTCAGGCACCAAAACCACACTATGCTAGCAGAGGAAAAAGCAATGGGTGGTTTGACATCTAAGAAAGCAGTGTTTCTTACCAGATTTTTGTCCTGCTGTCAAGCAGTAGGAGGTGAGATCATTGGAAAGGCCTTTTCCTATCTTCATTCCCCTCTTAGGGACTTGGATACACAGACTGGCTGCACTGTGTGCAGTACCTGGCCCCTGCTCAGTAAAGTGCAGATTACCAGCCATGCGCCTGGGCTACTGGCATATGGGAAGAAATCATTCCAGCTTTGCTACTGTGCTGTTTTATTAACATAGAGGGGAGGAAAAAATATTTCAGCAAACTGCTGTCCAAACTATGTCCTCAATAGATGTCTTAAAACTACAGAGAACCTTCCCTTTATAGGGATATACGACAGACAATGAACTCTGCAGCAAGGATGAAGTCAGCTGGCCCCACACATTCACAAAATGAAAATGCTCAAAAGCTATTAGGGTTTCAGTTTTCTGTTACGTGGCTCTGTATGAGCTTGGCCTCTACCAACACTGCTAAATCTCACTTTCTTAATCTACTTGGAACTTGTTCTGACAGCTCGAATAATTAGTCCTTTAATTAACGGCTGTTTTAGCTGACGTAAGTTGCCACAAAAGACAAGATTACTTGCTTGAAGCCTTAAGGTAACTGCAGTGCCAGTAGAGTGTTAGAGAAATAATTCAAAACTACATATCTCATTAAATACTAAAATGAAATTGCCCATATGTGCTTAATGTAGAACTCTTCACATCTGATTCAGACCAGTGATACACATGAAAATGATCAGAGATGAAGAAAACATTCTCCTTTGGCTTCCTCTCCTCCTGCATTAGCTTACTTCACTTTGGAGAAAGGCAGCTAAGTAGAAATACTTTTCAATATTGCTCAAATTAGCTAAAGCAAGTACAATATTTTTCTTCTAGGTGAAAGACTCAAGAACATGCTGGTAAGATAAGGACAAGGCAAAACAGGCATGCACAAGATAGCTTTCAGAGCATTAGACATGTATTCTTTTTAAGACACAGTTCTTAAGACCCAGGCTCAGTTTCAGCTCCTGTGGAGGTGCAGCATCAATAGGTTAAACATTGAGAGCTCATGCTGAGCACATCAGAGGCTGCAGAAAACCAGCAGCAAAGCATCCCTCAGGCAAGCATGAAGAACTTGAGGAGGAAGTCAAAAGTGGCAGGCTCCATCTTGGGGAGACTTAGTGCAAGATGGTGGAATGAGGACCAAAGGGGTGGGAGTGTCAGAACTAGGTTGTTAAACACAGTTAAAACAGACACTGTTGAAAAATTACAACAATGATGGTAAGGAAAGAGTAGTCTCACTGTTCCCCAATTCAGTTCTCCAAATGACCATATGGGATTAGAAATTACCCAAACCATCCTACCACATGCAGATTTTTCAGAGGAGATGCAGAGCTTGTGTCAGCATCCGGCCTTGATTTTGCTGATGAATTGTAAGCAGAACTGTATTGCTAGCTGTAAAAAAAGCCCACCTGGGCTTCAGTCCCTTGGGGGATGCAAAACCAGTGAGAAGTTTCCTTTCCACAATGTAAGAATGTGATTAAAATGGCACAGAAGAAGAATGAGGGTATGTCTGCCTTCATTCACTTTTTTCCAGATTTCCTAACCAAGGCACTTTCTTTCAATTCTTTCTAGTTTTTAGGTGTCATATTTACTTCAAAGACATGTTCTTTTCTCATATAGGTGAGGAAATAGCATCTCACCATCCTCCCTCTCCCCACAACCTTCCCTGTTCTGCTCCAAAGGGGAAGCAGAATGCATTGCAAAGAAAGGTACACACATAGTTGGTAAGGCTAATTAAGTTGTCATAGGTCTTCTTCAGTAATGCAAGAAAGCAAGATAAAGCCCCTCCAGAGGTGGAGGAGTACAGGGGCTATTATTTACATTGGTGAAAGAGTAGAGTTTACCATTCTCACAGAGTTGGCAAGTGGTTGTGGGGGACACTCAGTTCCACAGACAATTTTTTTTGTTGACTAGCTCAGTAAACTGATACTTCCTACCATGGCAGTGAAACTGGTTTTATACTGTATGAGACAAATCTCAGCTCAGTCTACAGGCAGCAGGTGATGGTTCCTTGTGCTCCCACCAACACAGATCCCAATGCTATATCTACCTCTTGTCTGCTTTTCCCCTCTCCTTGCCTGAAAAGTGTAAATGGCATTGGCTGTGAGGATTCAGAAATCTCAAGTGCCATTTCTCATCATTATCTTTTCCATTAGAGCAAAAGACGTAGTTCTAACATGTTTTTTGAATACAAACTTCAAATATTTATTAATGAAACAATGAGTACCAAGACTCATCCTTCAAAATTCTGCACATCTCCCAATGTCCTGGCTCACTGCTACCTTGACTTTTTTTTGGGTACATTCTAAAGCATATTAACATAAGGGAATTAGACACAGTGGGGAACAGGATTATCAGGGGAGAAAGACAATTGTGAGAATTCCATAAGCAGAATTGTAGACCTGGTGATAACATTACCTGTATGCCCTTCCCACTGAACTGACTGCAGTAAAAGCCAAACCTTCTCCCCTAACCACCAGCTCAGATTATACACAGACTGCATATAGCCTACCTCCCCCTTTCCTTTAAGGAGAGTAATATTCAAATCAAGTTTTTATCATTGTTATTATACCCACAGTGAATTTTACCCATCTCACAAAATGCAGTAATACACAGAACTCAAAACTAATTAACTTCAATTAATACAGAGCATAAGACAAAAAAAAGCCACACATAAGAAAACAAGATCCAAGGCAAGAGTCAACAGTAACTAACTGCATGTTAATAGAGTCCTTTAAATGAACATTTTGCTTTGTGTCTGCACAACCAAGACATAGGTGAGATTGTCTGACACTACATGTCTCCTTGCTGAGTTCTTCCTTTAAGTACTGACAGCCTTGATAAGGATTGTCCTTGTTTCCGTTGCACTGAGCAAACTTGCTCAGTTATCTACTTTTTGAATTTTTTCTTCTTGGCTTGGTGTTTGGACACAGTACCCAAAGCAGATTCTGAAATATCCACTGCTGTCTGAGGCAGAAGTAGTTTTCCAGATTGTGTTGGGTACTTGGTTTTCATGAGAACTTTAAACAGTGGCTGTGACAACATACATTTTAGCTGTTTTTTCATCCCCTTCAGCATCTTCTGCTTCTGGCTTTCTTCTTGCTCACTAGCTCTTTTTCCTTGGGGCAGAAATCAAACATACAGAATGTTACAACAGGAGAAGAACTTGCTTTGGCCTCTTTCACCAGGTTTTTGTAGTGCTAGGGAAAGATGCTAAAGTCATCTTTCTGTCTTAGTAAGGTTACTCGACTCCCATACAATCTCCCAGTCACCTGTGACAGATTGTCCATAAGAGAACAAGATCGAGAATCCTCACTACTGAGTAACTATATCCTAGGTATCATTCTGTTAAATCATTCAGTTGGCTCTCAACCCAGAAGAGAAACAAGAAAAAAAAAACAAACAGGGGCACAGAAGATAAGGCATTAATCCAAGGCTTCTTGCTCAGGCAAAAGCTGCTTCTCTGTGTTTCATTTTATGTATGCCTTATTTCAGCACCTGCAAAACAGGAACCCCCTTCCTCCTTATGCATAAAAAACAATGAAGTGCTCACAGGAGAAAGGGCATAGAAAATACTGAAGACAGTTAATATGGTCGGGCCTGCACCAGAGAGAATAAACTAAATCAAGGCTACTGTAATGTAGATTGAAAGGACATTCCTAAATCTTTTGTAACAGCTTAAGAGGCATCTAATTTAGAGAAGGAATGACTGAGATTTTTTGTCTCCAACAAGCTATGGAAGAATCAGAGACTGAAAACATTTTAAAGCATGAATCTGGCTAGTTCCTGGGTAGCAAAGTGCTTTACTCAAGAGCCACAACTCACTTGAACTGGATGTGCTGTTTTGAAACTCATTCCAAAGCACAGCATACTCAGATTATGTCAAAACAAGACAGCAAAATGCTAATTATCTGAGAGTGCTCCTGAACAGTTTGGACAGAG
This sequence comes from Tricholaema leucomelas, assembly GCA_013400475.1. NCBI lineage: Eukaryota > Metazoa > Chordata > Aves > Piciformes > Lybiidae > Tricholaema lacrymosa > Tricholaema leucomelas. Next base: position 116,659 of record WAAF01009348.1, on the reverse strand, counting down.
ATGAATAATGCCTGCTCGCAAAGTGGTCAAGAACAGGCTGGTGCAGCCATGAATAAAGGGAAGAAAAAAGTAATCTGAACATGCTTCAATGTTAAGGCATCTGCATACTTAGCAGCTAACAGGCTTAAGATGAAGTGATCAAAGCAGCACCCCTATTCAGCATGCCCTCAAATAACTAGTAGGAAATGATACTTTCAGCTCCTAAATTTTGAACACAATGTGGCATTTTTACAGTGCATCTAAACACCATGAAACTTTGCACTTATAGCTGCACAGGCCTACATGTTCTTCCAGACACAGCCTGCAGAGTATTTACTTTTTAAAACAGAAGAAATTATTTACTTAAAACATGCTACCAAAAAACCTCAGGAACTTGAAATGTAAATACTGGCCATTTAGCTCACGTAACTCAACCTGCATAGGGCACACATATCTTCCAGTGTCTGCTAGTGCTTGCTGTGTTCCCACATAGGGCTGTCAGGTCCGTGTCCTGCTGCCTGACCACAGGGCAGTGGGAGTAGCAAAGCAGAAGCGGACAAACAGCTTTTTCTTTCACACAAGGCGGGTAAGACTTAAGCAGGACTTACTGGACTATTAGATTACTCTAAAACGTTTGCCAAATGGTAAACAGTCTGTCTTATGACATGTGGACTTGCCTGCAACTTGCCAAAGTCGTCTCACCTTCTCACTCCCTAAGGTCCAGCACTCTTTACTGCACAAATATCCTAACAACACCAGCAATACCGAGTAGTAGTAATGAGGCTCATTTCCTTCCCTTTCTGCCCTAGAGGTTTTAAGAGTTTCTCTGCCATGGCAGGGCTTCTGGACACTTGTGTTATGGGACCAATTGAGCATACCCATAACCAAACATTTCTACTTGCCCATAAGCATGTTATCATCAAGGTCAATCTCAAGAGCATCTGCAGCTTGCTGGAGCCAGGAATTGTGTTGCTTTGCGCGACTGTTGAAGTATTCTACCTTCTCAATTTGCCGTGCCAAATTCACTCGCTCCTGCAACAAAATTACATTTAGACATTATGAACAGGTTTGAGTGTGGGACAAGTTTGCAGAATCAGTGTTTGAGAGCATGCATTACAATGTAACCGAGACATAGAGACACTTTTGTTCCCCACTGGTGTCCCAGCAGATACCCTAGGTAATAAAAACATGACATCAATCGCTGAAGTGTTTTTCTTCTTCAGATCCATGAAAGAATCAGCTACTCAACATGCCTGAATGTTAACTTCTCACTCTTTGAACAAATCATTACAAATACTTCAGAGACATCAGGGACCAAATCACGATTCAGATACCAGTATCTGAAAACAGTACAGCTGGGTCACAAGTAACAGCAATAAAAGTCAGCCCTTTGGTTCATCCCACTCTGAAGAAGCAAACTCCTGCAGGTCACATGGAAGGAGCTATTTATGTTTTCAGCAATGCACCTGCATTTTGTTTAGGCATAGGACAAAATGTCCTGTCCTTCTTCATAGCTTCACGCAGGTGGAACGAAAACCAAACCTAATCAGCAAACCTAACCTGACCTGCAGCTTTGCTGCTGGAAATAATTCATTAAGGAAAGAAAATCTGCACCTGCAATGATCAACCCACAGCAGCCAGTTCTGCTTTTTAGAAGTGTCTGTGGTGGCACCAGATAAAGCCTGTGCAGGACACTGACCAACCCAAACAAATAGTCTGGTGCTATATAGTAACAGCACCAGCCAGAGCTGCCAGGATAATTAAGACCCAGAGAGAGAGGAAATAAACATGCAGTTGGTTGATAGAACAAGTCAGTCACTTCTTTTCCATCTTTCTAAAATTCGAGTTCTTTTAGTCTTTCCTCTACTGTGGTTTGTCAATTCTGTTTTTCCTCAAGTGTGAAAATCCCTTCAGACTTTTCCTAAATTTGAATGAAGGCATGCAGAACCAGGGAAGGAGCATGCCAAAGAGACAGACAATGAACCAGCAGCACTATTAGCTCTGACTACAATGGCTTTGTAATCAAGCACAGGACAAAGTGCAAATATAAGACCTGACAATATGAAAGATCTAGGAGGCAGGAACCCTGTTATTAAAAACACATCTTTTCTGGGAAGAGAAGCACACTTATGAGTGTGAGAGAGAATACTGTTAGATTGCAGCAGATAAAATTAAGTGTGGAAACAACACTGATTTGCCCATTAATTGACAGTGCACCATAAGAGCCAAGAGCTGCTCATCAAGAAACCAAAAAGGACCTCTGAAGAAACACTCTAAAAACAACAGATTTCTTTCAGTAACCAGAAACATTTGGTGGGTAGAGCGGGTGGGAGGAGACATGTAAACAAACAAAACAACAAAAAAAACCAAATAACAAAGGCAATCTCTTTATTACTACCAAGGGGAGAAAAATAAGACCATGGAAGCATTTCTTTGACTTTCCTCCTCTTTCAGAAAGCTGCATCTCTTGAAAGCTTCAGACCAAATGCCTCATTAGCAGCAAGCCTGGGCTTTGAATCTCGCTGACATTATTCCCAAGGCGAGGATACCACTGCTGCCACTTAGGGTAGACCCTGGGCTCAGTCCAAGCCAGCTGGATAAGCATGTACCAGAATACTATAAGGAAAACATCTGTTGCGTTACACAGATGCATACATTTATATGTATATATACATATAAATGATATATAGCACTATATAGTATTTCTCCTTACTGCTAGAAATAAAGAACTAGTCAAGTGCAATATTTGCTTGTATTTTTCTCCTCTTCTCAATGACTCTGCAAAATTCAGATGTTCCAACCACAGATGGATTTGTTTCAAATGCAGTATTTAAATATATTGAGTTGTACATGGCTACTGTCATCCAAACTGTAAAGAGAATGCTGAGATGTAGAATGGCCTTATTCAAGAAACAGAAAATCTGTGGTGACTAGATGCTTTCTAAAATATGTGTTTTGGGAGAGTTAGTGAATGACTGAGATATCCTTAAAATGGACAATCATCTAGAAAAAGGAAACATATCTGGCTTGACAAGATCTGATGGCAGCTGTGGTCTCATATTGTAGGACCTCGTAGAAAAGCAAACAACTCACTACGCCAACTAAGGAGGCAGGTAACGACCTCTGATGATCCCTAGACCTGCTACTGCTTTCTAGTCTGCTTCTATCACAAAAGGCTCTACAACTAGCCATCTCAGCTTCCCAGCCACAAAACATACACACTTCCCTGTACTGCTTTTGGGAACCTAGTCAGGAGAAGCTCTACATCACACCACGAAAGAAAAACAGAAGCGGTATTTATGTTTAAACACCTGTCTTAGTGTCACAAATACTGTTTTAAAAAAGATGAAGCATGATTAACTTAATTACTTAATTTTCAAATCCAGATCCCAAAGAGTAAAATATCACCTGAAACCTGGAAAGAATGGGATGAGCAATGCAGTAATATGCGTAAGCGAGCAACTACTCAGGCTGCGAAGAAGCTGTTGTTTCTTTACCTTGATAGAAGTCATGCACTTGGTTTCAACTGGGAAAAATGGCAACTCTTCACTCTTCTCCAACGTTTTCTGGATTTTCTTGAAGTTGAGCAAATCATCAGGGCCAATCAGTAACAGGCTGAGGCCTTCACTGGCAGCTCGTGCTGTTCTGCCGCTTCTGTGTACATACAGCTCAGAAGTACGGGGGACCTGCAAGCATTCAAGAAAAAAAAAACATGAAGCTGGTCATGGGAAGTTAGCAGAAGCCTGCTGTGTCTTGTCCAAGAGGTTGCCAGAGAATGCTGGATTTGTATATACATGGTACATTGCATGGAATACAGTCGGAGGCAAAGTAAAAGATGATATCTGGAGATATTTTGTTCTCCAGGATTTTTCCTTGTATAATCTTTTGTGAGTCTCTCCTAACTTCTGACTGTAATTTCATTTTCAAAACAGAAAAAATTTGTGTGTCCTCAGAGAGGAGTTGCAGAGCTGAGTCATTTGACACCTCTGGATATCACAGTTAAATAAAAAGCAAGGAGAACCCCACCCATTATGTAATTCTCATGTAACACCACACATTCATTAACAGCTACCTACGACAGTCAGTCACTGCAGCAGTGAGATCCTTAAGCACAGAGCACTAGGGACAGTAAATTTTAAAATTACTGAATCTCTAGTTGGGATTATATCATACACAGGGCTGAGAAGAGAATGACAGATTTACAGTGGACAAGATTTGGATCAGCAAAAGCTTATTTCAAAAACAAAACAATAAAAAACATTAAAAATATTTAACCTGGTAATGGATAACGTGCTGCACATTGGGAATATCAAGACCACGAGCTGCAACATCTGTTGTCAGAAGGACACAGCTGAGAAAGTAAAAACATTTAATGAATATAAAATTGAAGAGTAAACCATCTGCCAAGGAACATAAAATACAGCAACCTAGGATTTCACCACAGCAACTTAAGAAACAGATTTGTACTATATCATCTACTGGAAATGTGCTGTTTGTTTGCCCTTACAGAAAACAATACCCAATATTACATCAGAGGCAGTCTTGAAAAAACAATTTTTAGAGGAAAAAAAAAAGGCAAATACTACCACCAGCAGGGATATTTTGTTTCCATTAAAGAAAATCCAGATTCACAGGAACACTAGTACAAACAGCTGTTCAGTGCCCTAATCTAACCACTTGGAAATGGGGTATCCTTCCTTTCATTACATTCTTCAGTTCTCTGCCCCAAGGTGTGTTAAGAAAATACCTTTAGCCTGATATGGCCATACCATTAACAGCACAGTTGATCTTTCGGCAGAACAGGAAGGTTGTTACAAGCTTTATCAGTAAAGAAAAATCACATTATTAACACTATAGATTTAATTAACAGCTTTTTGGGGCTGAAATATCTTCTACCAAGTTCTCAATAAATTAAAGCTAGAAATATAAAGTGAGGATTCCACTTGAATAATTAGTATTTATTCTTATACTTAGAAATTAAGAACTACTCAAAAAAAGGTAGTTATTTTATATAAACTGTCTATGACAGAGACTGAAGCCTCCCTAGGGTACAGAACAATTTGTCTTAAAAGGATTTTCCCAGCAACTGAAGAGTTACTTGTTCATAATGGAAATTTGTTAAGACTTTGTAGCATATGACTGCAAGTTCCATTGCTACAAGGTGCAAAGCAGGGATAAGCAGAGAAAATTCATGGCCTCCTGCAGATCGCAAGCCATAGATCAACTGCCTCATAGATTTCTTCTTACCTTGGAAATCTGCAGTCTCTGAAAATACCTCATCTGGCCTAGGCCAATGCTATCAATACTACATTTTGCCAAGAGATAACCACAGCTTCGTTATGGCAATTGAGCCTCTGTTCTCCCTGTTCGAGTTTATTACCAAGGTACAAGGCTCCCACTCAGTCTGACAGCACGCAGCACTCACGTCAGGACTAAGCTGGGATGCATCTGGATTATGGAAGTACTGAAACCACCAGAGAGGTGTGTAGGATAGTTATAGAAGTATCCATCTGAATAGAGAGCAAATGACAGCTTCTTCAGTAGCAATGAGCTGCCAGACCACAGGGCAATTCAGGCTCCAAGGGACCTCAGGAGGTCTTGTCCAATCTCCTCCTCAAAGCAAGATAAGCTAAAACGTTGGACCAGATTGCTCAGGCCAATTGCTAAGAAGCAGCCTGTTCCAATGCCTTACTATCCTCACATTGAAAAAAAACTTCCTTCTATCCAGCCTGAACCTTGTTTCAACTTGCACCTGTTAGCCCTAATCCTCCTACTACACACCGCTGTGAGGAGGCTGGCACCATCATCTTGGTAACATTCTTCTACCAGAAGGCTGCTGTTAGATCCCCACAAAGTCTTTTTCTCAGGTAATACAAGCCTTCAGCCTCTCCCCTTGCAGGCCAGCACTTCTTGACCATCCTGGTGGCCTTCCACTGAACTTGCTCCAATTCCTCACTGCAACCATCCTCTGAAACCTGATTCTTAATAACTTAGGCTCATGAAAGTGGGACTTGCATCCCCAGCTAACTCCTCCAACCTGCCCCTGCTCTGACAGAGCTGTTTTCTCTCCCTAATGATCTTTACACATTTTTTTTCCTTCTACTAGGAAGTAGAAAATCAAATCACCTCTCTCGCTCAGCAAACCTTTCCAGGTTTTTCAGCCTTTGCTTCTGGTGCATGTTGGCATGCAAAGGAAGAGGGTCACAATTTAGGATTGTGAGGAGAGAACTGAGACGTTTTACACAGTCTATGCTGTTTGCAAAGACCATGGTTCTTCCTGGATACTGGAGAAGAAAGTAGTAGAGGTAGTAGTCCTTCTCATTTGTATTACAATGGATTCTCGTTTCTGTAAGAGTCTCAACAGTAGCCTCTTTCCTTGTTAAGTCTATTACTTTGGGTTTGGCCTTTATTCCTACTTTTTCCATTAACAATTCCAGTTTGGTCTTCTTGTCAATCTTTTTAGCATTCTTCTTCTGCAGAAGTCTTGTGGGAGTCTGATGAACTAAAGTCAAAGTGGCAGAGAAAACAAAAGTCTGTCGTTGAGGGTTATATTGTGAATCATTTAAGATTTCCAGCAACTGAGACAGCTCTAAGAAGTGACCTTTCTCAACCATTCGGTCTGCTTCATCAATCACAAGGCATCTGTCAAATAGAAAACACACAGTAAAAATACACTTGTGCAGAAAAACACAAATAAGATACACTTAAAAACTTTTCCTGCTAAATACATAAGGGAAGTTCTGAATGTAAAACCCAAAGGAACACCAGGTATGCCAGTGAAGCTACAGCACCTTCCATATTTATATATTTTAAAATCAAGTTTCTAAACAAAATTCTGAGGTTCTTGTTACTGGCTTTAACCAGTATTTCTGTCCCTCATATAACCACAGTGCATTTCAATTTACTGAAATTTATTTTAACATTTTATCAAAGAAATAAGTAGTTTTATGTAATCTAAATTATTAAATCAGTTGGTAAGCAGGCAGCAGGCAGTAATGTCCAGCTCAGTATCTGGCAGCTAGACCAAATGGCAACTTTACCTGAGCTGCCGAAGATTTAAAAGATGTGGGTGTCTCTCTTTAACCAACTCCCACAGACGGCCTGGGGTTGCAATTACAATTTCTGGCTTTCGATTCAGCACACGTTCCTGCTTCTGTGCAGCCATGCCTCCTACTAGAATTGCAGTCTTAATGCCTAGAACATAAAAATAACAGGTTTTATCTCACTTTACATACATTCACTCAAGTCTATACTGCAACTTTCAGCAAGCATTTTGGCCAAGAAACTTCAGAACACACAGCAATGCTGTCAGTTTTACAATCTTCCAGTGCACCTCTCTTCCAACAGCAGAAGAAACACGTATGTCCTCCACAACCATCAGCTTTGCTTATGTATACATCAAAATCTAATGTTCTGTCAATTATATCTGCGTGAACAGGCATGTTCCCGTTATGAATTATCAAGAGGCCACTCCATGAACAAGGCTGAGAAATGCTTGTCTTGCTAATAACGATTAACAATGAACGCTTGTCTGGACTGCACAGTAGTGCAGACCACAAGCTAGGTTTATGTAATTTGCTCAGGTACTAAAAGGAGTTTAACTTTGGAAGCACAAGACTCCACACATAGCTTATTTCACTCTTCTTCTTCAAAAAATACACTGGCCCATGAAAAACTCAATTCTACTGTGCAAGATTCCTCTAGTATCCCAGCTACCACAGATCTCACCGCCCTGGTACTTGTGGAAGCCCACAATTCCAGGTGGAGATTTCTTTTCAAACTGAGATTGAGGCAATAAAGAAAACCCACATGAAAACGTTTTTCTCTCCTGGTGCAGCAAGTGTACATCACTTGAGCAGATTTTCACGCCCAAACAGCACTACTCCTATGTGCTGACCTCTGGTTTGGAAGAGAAAGAATAGGATGAAATTGCTTTTGTTAGGCACGTTACCCAGCAACATGCCGTGGCCTGACTGCTGTGGGAGGCAAGTCAGACAATCCAGCGATGTCTTCTACCTTTATAGTCTATGGCCATAATTTCTTTATTTGATAGATCAAAAGAATATATATGTAGATATATCTATTACCTGTATAGATTCATGTATCTCTGAAAAAAAAAGTAAATTATGGTATATATGTTATATATACATATATAATTTTAATATATTAACCTACATTATCCACAACCAGAACAAAGGTAACTGTGGTTAAGTATCTAGCACTAATTCTGTGCTGCTAAAGAAAACATCAATGAAGAGTTATTTGAAGGAAGAAAATGCTGTAAAGCAAAATACCCTACATTAACTGTTTACTTCCACATATGTCTCATGGCAGGATCTTAATAATACACTTCTCAAACACCAGTGACTATGAACCCTAGCCTTTCAAAAGCCACCCTAGTTTTATGATGCAGAAGAAACTGTGGTACACATTCTGGCTCAGCAACAGTATTGAAACCCAGCATAATTTTAGATATAGCCCTTGGGCATCTACATACCTGTAAACTTTGCAACCGCATCAATGTGGTGTTTTACTTGTACAGCTAATTCTCTTGTAGGGGTAAGAACCAGTCCTAAAAGAGGTCTTTTTTTATTGGAGGCAGCACGATGTGTCTTGTCACCAGAATCAAATTTGGAATTTTCCAGCACCTTCACACACCCTGTTGTGAAAGATGCATCATCTTCACCTCCAGAGTCTTCAACCTGCTGATAAGTTAAGTTTTCTGCTTCATCCTCATTTTCCCATCTTGTTTCATCATGCTGTTGATGGGACTCTTTAGAAACACTGTCATTTCTGGCTGTTGAGCTATTTGATTTTCGCCACTGCAGCACAGAGTGAATCATTGGAATTGCAAATGCAAGCGTTTTGCCACTTCCTACAAAAATAAAACAAACAAGAGTAATACAGATCGACAAGTCATTCACTTGAAAAGATGAGAAAAGAAACGTTCCATCACACTTTGTTCTTAAAGCATAACCTGTAACACACACACTTTTGATTTTTAGAAAAGCAGAAACAGCATCTTTTCTCCCGCTCCCTTTATACATCTCCTTGAAATCACCAATTGCATACTTTCTGGCAAACAGGTATTTTTCCAATCTCTGCCAGGTCAGGCAGATTCGTTTGTTCCGACAGTGTTTCTTTCAAAAGCTGCAGTTGCAGCCAAGATATTTTTACAGTACTGTATGCCCTTAAGGAGAATACCATGCCCTAATTGACAGTTCTGATCAATGTTCTCCAAATAAAGAAATAGCAAATGAGTCCAAGAACAAGCTGGAACGTACCAGAAGGATCCACACCACTGTGATTACACCTTTCCAAGAAACTGTGTTTTTTAATATTGCACTGTGTAATTTCCTGATGTATCACCAGCTCACATTTTATAATCATAACACATTTTTGAGAGAATGGGGATGTTAAATACAAAACTTCTCCCAACTTCAATTTCAGGGGTATTGCCTATTTAGCAAGAACTGTAATATTAGTTAATAAACAGCTAAGCCCAGGATCAGTATCCTGACCAATATCGCTGCAAAACCTCCTCATATCCACTTCCCCTCCTTTCTTCAAGCCTGGGTGGTCTCTTATGACTTCCTCACTTGAAGCAGAAAATGTTTATAATCTGCATTTCTAAGCCATTTAAACTGTTAGATTCTATGTTACCAGAACATCTATTTTAAAGTCAAGAATACTGCTGATCTGGAATTAAATGTAATGCAATTTGGCTAGTGCAAATGTCAGTACTGCACCCATCTAGACTACATCTGTAATTATCAGCACTACTCTGCAGGCACGAGATTAACCCACAAATTAATCACCTCAGAGAGCACATTACCTTCATGACACCAATCACATAGCAGCCAGGCTGAAAAACCATAAGGAAAGTATATTTTGGTACCCCTAGATACTACAGCTCAAGCTAATTCATGCTCCCTTAAATGGTTTATAGATTGTACGATAAAGTTTGGTTCTTAACCAAAATATTCACTACTTCTACATGGTAATGAACAGAACTGGTTACATCACTGCAAAAAAAACCCCAAACCCTTGCATCTGATCTTCACAGGGATCTACTGTTGTATCAAAACACTGTTATTCTCCCTATATGGCTGCCAAAAAGGGATCAGGAAGAGTTCTTTCACTTGTCAACTTCCTGCCTTAGGCCCAATTCTAGGAGATGCTGTAAGAAGATGTAGAAAAAAGAACCGGAGCGTTTCAGCCTCTCCAAACTACAGCACTTCCTACAATCGTCCACCTCTTCTCTCAGTTTTCTACAGGAAGATCGGTGAGTACCTGCCTTTCACTCAGGAAAGGAGAAAAAAAACATGGAACAAACCACAGTTACCACACGAGGCTTACACCAAATGAGACAGCGACAACACAACCTGCCACCAACCATGCTTTCCGTTCTGCAGCTAGGGAGGAATTTACTTTCCAGCATTGCCAAAACTGCACCTTTCTTTTTTTCCAGCACAAAAACACATTCAAATTTTCAGTTCCAATTTCAAAACCAGTCCCTTTGGGGGCTTTTTTATCTTATTAAAGACAGTAGTACCAGCCTAGCTTCTAATTAAAATATATACATATATATATATATATATATCGGCTACTGTATCTTCATGTTCGAAACAGCAAATAGCATCGCAAGAGTTACTGTTTCGATCCCAGCCGCACTACCGAGCAGCGGGAATACTACCACCGGTAAGAAGCAATACCTAAACTCGAATAACAGAAACTGCGACTCCGAGGGTTAAACAACCCACAGTGCCAGAGACCAGCCCCACTTTCACTTCGCACACTGGCTGGATCAGATGGCTGCCCTGGGTGTGCCCCCCCCAGGTTTTTGTGAAGAAAATTAACCCCATCCTAGCCAAACCCCGGAACAACAGAGAAAGCAGCGAGATACAGCAACTAGAACAGATGAAAAGAATGCATAGGAAACTTTTAAATCAAAGCGGCTTCCAATTGTGCTTCCTGGTTTTAGATTTTGGAGGTTTTCTGATAGATGTTTGCACTGCTAAAGACGACAACTTTAAAGGTACGAGAAGGAAAAAAGTTGGAAGGAACATAATACTCTGAGACTTCACAGCATGAGTTTAAAAGAGCTGTAACGAATTCCACAAAGGCTTGCAGAGCTTAAAGACAAAGGCACGACTAGCTGAACACAAGCTAGAAAGAGGTAGCAGCTCCCCAGCTACCTATGCAATACTCGAAGCACAAGCAGGGAAAAGGGCAGGCGACAATGTAGAGGCCAAACCCACAGAGAGCACAGGGTGAGCTTGTTTTGCCACAGTAAAGGTCTAGGCCATATTCATGCCCTGCACTGTGTTAGTATTTCTTTACTGTTCCTAGTTAGTACTGAATCATCTGCAGAGGAACCTAGTTCTTGGGTTTGCCTTTGCACAGCAACATACGCATGTTTGGCTGTTGGAAAACTGAGCGATCCTCAACTTCATCCTCGGAGTTCCCAAAACAGGAAACAATGTGAGAAACAATAAAAAAACTACTGTTTAAAGCATTTTAAAAAAAGAAAGATCTCAAAGCTTTGCACACTGTACTTCATAAAGATGGAAACCTCTGTTTGTAAGCTACAAAATTTTAGTACTTCCCAATGAATTGGTACCAAGAGATACACAGAAGCTACAAGCTCTTTTCCTACATACAGGGAGGTCATTCTGCCCCTGTATTCAGCAGTGGTTAGGCCACACCTTGAGTACTGTGTCCAGTTCTGGGCCACTCAATTTAAGAAAGATGTTGAGGTGCTTGAATGTGTCCAGAGAAGGGCAAGAAGGTTGGTGAGGGGCTGGAGCACAAGCCCTACAAGGAGTAGCTGGGGTTGTTCAGCCTGGAGAAAAGAAGGCTCAGGGGAGCCCTTATTGCTCTCTACAACTACCTGAAAGGACGTTGTAGCCAGAGAGGAGTGATCTCTTCTCCCAGACACCCAGTGACAGAACAAGAGGACACAGTCTCAAACTGTGCCAGGGCAGGTTTAGGCTTGACATTAGGAAAAAATTCTTCATGGAAAGAGTGACTGGCCATTGGAATGGCCTGCCCAGGGAGGTGGTGGAGTCACCATCCCTGGAGAAGTTTAAAAGGAGGCTGGATGAGGCACTTAGTGCCATGGTTTAATTAGAAGGGTTAGGTGATAGGTTGGACTCGATAATCCTAGGAGTCTCTTCCAACCGGGTTAATTCTGTGATATAAAAAATCATAACCACGAGTTGCACTTCAAGAGGGCAGATGGGAATTTCCCAGCATATACACTCAGTTAAACAGATCTGTACCTGTTTCTGCTGCGCCAAGGACATCCATGTTATCCCGGATGGCAGGAGGCAAGGCTAAGGCTTGAATAGGAGTTGGAGCGCTAAATCCCAAGTAGCTCAAGGCCTGCAATACTGGTTCCGGTACAAACAGGTCTTTCCATGCAGACACATCAGCCTTGTGATCAGTTGAGGCAGACAAAACTTCTGTTGTCCAGTTTTTAACCTTTTTAGAAGCAGATACCAATGGAAGAACTTCCTGAGCCTGAGAAACCTTATTTTTAGGTACCTTCTTTTTCTTTTGAGCATCTTTTACACTTGAATTACTCTCAGACACATGTCCACGGTCCTCACAACTTCCCACTTCGACTGTTTTCTTGCACTTTGCCTCTTCATCAACCAGCACATCAGTACCTGCTGCATTATGATTGCTGGTTTCATCCGTATTCCTTCTCAAATTTTTGTTTTTCTTTTTCTTTTTGGGAGGAACAATAGATGCTTCGCTCTCCTCATTGCTGCCTTCTGAAATACTGTTAGCCTTCCTCTTCTTCTCTTCTACATCTCCCACTTTAGAAGAGCTTACTAGTTTGTAATCTGTAAGTTCCTCCAAGCATACTATATCTTCAAACTCTTCATCAGCAAATAGACTGGGGTCTATTTGCACAGTTTTCCATTTTCCAATTACTTTAATGCCTTTCCGTCTCAATTTAAAGGACGAATTAAATCTCCCTCCTCTTTTGGTCTTCATTTTTACCTAAAAAGAAACTGGTGCGAAACAAAGCACAGCAGCAGGTCAAAAGGTACACTTATGAAACTCAAACAGATACAAATGCAAAGGAACATCCTTTTACTCTTTTAAAATCATAGACTAGTGTGATGGCTTGAGTGTTACCCAGCCCCCCCAACTTTGGAAAGTCACCCAGACTAGACTCAGTGGCTCCGGAAATTGAATGAAGCTTTATATTTACAGCTTAGCACAATACACAACCAGATATTTACTACATATATATAGAAACATACAAGTTAAAAAGTAATACAAAAACACCACACCCCTCCCAGAAACCTGATTCCCCAGGAGGGGCTCCCAACCACCCTTCCACCTTCCTCCCACCCCTCTACCTTACGCTTAAGGTAGTTTGGAGGGTCGGCCAGGGGAGTTAGGAAGCAGATGGATTAGTCGCACAGACGACAGGTTAGGGTAGAGAAGTTCAGCCCAAAGCCCAGAGAGAGACTCTGTTATCTGTGTTTGTGTTCTTGTTCTTATACATCTCAGCAAGTCTATGAATGAAGCAGACATCACCACTGTTTCCTCTTCACAGCCTGTAATCTAATTCTTCTCACCAAAACATTCTAGCTAGCTTCAAACCAGCACAACTAGTTTGGGTCAGAAGGGACCTCCAAAGGTCATCTAGTCCAACTCTGTCGCAGTAAAGGGACATCCTCCACTACACTCGTTTGTTCAGAGCCCTGTAGAGCCTGACCTTGAATATCTCCAGGGATAGGGCCTCAACTACTTCCCTGAACAACCCGTTCCGGTATTCCACCACTTCAATGGTAAAGAACTCGTTCCTAACGTTCAATCTAAATCCACTCTTCTCTAATTTAAAACCACTGCATTCTATCACAACACGCCTCTGTAACAGCTCCTCTCCAGCCTTCTCTTTAAGTGATTTAACTTCACTTTTTTGGTTAAGTATTATTAATATGAATTATGAATATTAACAGTACAATCGCAGCAAGCCAGGCACACAGCTCTGGAGACAAAACCAGAATCGCCGGATAAACCCCCGCAGGCCGCGAACCTCTCTTGTCCTGCCTGCCCCGAGTAGAGCTCACCAAACGTTCAGCACGGTCTCCGCTGCCGCACACGGGAGCTCCGAGAACGCTCCGATAACCGAGGGGGTCGCAGCCCCGGACAAACAACCTTCCTCCCTCAGCGGTCTGCAGCCACAAGACGGAGAAGAACGCATGACTCTGCCCACCCCAGCACCCGCCGCCTACGACCGCGTGCACTCGCGGGCACTGCCATTGCTGCGTGACGTCACTCCGCGGCGCCGGGGCGCATGTGGCATGCGCGTCCGTGGTGGGCGGGGCGCTGCCTGCGGGCGGGAGGGGGTGGCCCAGGCCCAGGCCCAGGCCCAGGCCCAGGCCCAGGCCTGACTGCAGGATTTCCCTGCCGACAATCTGCGTGTGCTGGTTCTGGTACCGGAACCTACCCTTTGCGTGTCCCAGCGTCCAGACTTGTGGAAGGGCTCAGGGCTGTCGTTCCTCTGCAGGCCGTGTGGGGTGGGCCGACGGCCCTTCGGAGCGAAGGACTGGAGGACAAGATCCTGCGGTAATGACCAGCCTTTACGTCACCCGTCAAGCGCGCCTCGCTTGTGAAAGCGGGACTGTGCCTCGGGATGGAGAGGGCGGAGTGTTCAAGCAGTCTAGTGGCTCGGCTTGTCCCGTCCTACACCGAGACAGCTCACGGCGGGGCGGTGCTAAGTGCCGTGTAGCCGCTGGTGTCTGCAGTTTCTCCAGAGGTAAAGCATGTGCTCTGGTCAGGGGTGAGAGTTCTCGGCTAGGCGTTAAATTAGGGGCTCAAACATGATCTCATAAGAGTGTTGTAGATACTCTCATGATTTGGCTGTGTGATCGATCCTAGGAATACAAGTTTCCTAATACATAAGCGAAGAAATGAGAATACTTCCTCTTCTTTTCAGTAGCTGGGTATCTGGAGAATAATACCTGCTTGCTAGGTTTAGCCTAACTTGTTACTGCACCCTATATTTTGAGCAAAGCAAACGGCTAGATACCTTTGGCTCGCAGTCCTCTTGGGCTGACAGTGCTGATCGTGACAGCTGCTTCACTAGCACAGAACAGGACACACCTTTTTGCTAATTATGTACTGCCGTTATCTTTCACAAGTACTTTAGTAGCTATGGTCTTATTTGCATAAATAATACTAAAGTATAGATTACATGTAATTGTGGCCTTGGCTGAACCAAAAGAACTGTGGCCACCAGGTAGGTAAGATTTTGTCTGCAGCACCACTTCCAGCTCATGTGCCTTCAACACAAGAAGGACATGGACCTGATGGAATGGGTGCAGAGGCAGGGCACTGCATCCACTGATCAAGGTGCTGATACAGCTCTTATACTGGGCTTGTTTAGTCTGAAGAAGAGAAGACTCTGGGGAGACTTAATAGCAGCGTTCTGGTACCTGAAGGGAGCCTCCAGGAAGGCTGGAAAGGGACTGTTCCAAATGCCTGTAGTGATAGGATGAGGGGTAATGGTTTTAAATTAGAGAAGCACGAATTTAGGTTGGACATTAGGAGGAAATTCTTTACCATGAAGCATAGTGGAACACTGGAATAGATTGCCCAGAGAGGCAGTTGAGGCCCTGTACTTGGAGGTACTCATCATCAGGCTTGACACGGCTATGGACACCTTGATCTACTGGAAGATGTCTCTGCTTAGTGCAGGGGCATTGGACTAGATGACCTTTGGAGGTCCCTTCTGACTCAAGCTATTCTATGATTCTATGACATACTGCTGACAAGGAATAGAAAAATGTACTTACCTTCCTGCAACTAAAAACTTGCAGAACGTAGTAAACATCTTTGTAGATAATTTGTGTAGAATTGTGTGCAAGAGATCTCATTCAAGAAAGTATGCCTACAGGGCCTCTTAAATTTCAACTCTAAAATTTACAGCTAAGGTTGCCTGACATCAACATTGCTCATTCAATAAAAAAAACCACTTGTTCTTTATTGCTTGCTTGTGTGTTAATGTCTTTGTTCTCTGTTTAGTAATGTGGATAAAGAAACTTGGAGAAAAGTTGCAGAAAGCTATAGAAGCATACCACTGAGGTCACAGCATGATTTTTTGTTTCCTTCTCCTGTTTATATGCTCTTTACAGCTTGATCTTGGTGTAGGAAGAGTACAACAGAAATTACATTCTGTGCTAATAGAAGATTTTTATTTCCGCTAAAAGATTGGCAGATACTCTTTAACACTTTCTTTTAGTGTGAGACACTGGGGAGACTTAAAAACAGGATATTTCTAGTTGATAAGAGACCAGGACAGTAGACTAAGGTGTAATTACAGCAACAATTACATTTCTTCTCTGTAGTATCTGCAGGTGTTTCTTGGTTCTGTGAGAAGATGGGAAAATGATGGGTTGTTTTGCTTACTCTTTTTGTTTGTTTGTTTGTTTGTTTTAAATGTGTTCAGGCCAAAGAGGGAAATAAGCATATTAAATGATTTCAAGGACAGGTAATCATTGTTAATGGTCTGCCAATGCACAACATGTGAAGTTTTTTCCAATTCCTATAATGTGAGCAAGGCTGAGGCACAACTGATGTATCATCCCTCATGTTCTGTAAGAAATGAGTGGAAATCAATTCAGAGTTCCAGGAACAGGATTTGATACAGTAGCTTTAACGCTTCATCCAGCAAACCTTATTTATGTAGTACTGAACTGGAGATAGTGGTGACTGATAATGCTGGTTCACTGATAAGAGCTGTGACTGCATCTTCACAGGTAAATTCGATGAGGGAGTTTCAGCAGTCTTTATTCATTCCTTCATTAAAAGTATCTTTCAGGCTGTGTAGATTCAAATTTATGAGACCATTTTGCTAGTTTACAATTTTTCCTCTTTATCTGTTTTTATTTTACTAGATATTATCAAAGTAAATTTACAGAAGCAGAAAGGAAATTGATTATTCTCAAATGCTTGCATGGCCGACTTAATGCTGATCATGAATAAAGAGCAGAAAAAAAACCCGTAGATAAGAGATTTCTTAGCCATTCATCTGTCTTACGTAGTTCCAGAGTTTGCAGCTCTATCCTGAAAGAAAGATTTAACATGGAAGTTACTTGCTAAATCATGTTGAATTACAGTTTCTAATGTAATGGATATATTTTTTATAGGGCATAGGAGTATTCTGACTTTTCCTCAAGAATCCATTTGTGGATGCAGCTGACATTTCCTTGATCAGTACTGAGCTGTCTATACTATTTATAGACTAAGGGACTGAATTAAGAGTCCAAAATTGTAATTTGAAAGCATATGCCTGGAGGTTCAGAAAGGCTTTGCCTACATAGTAGGGAGGAACTCTTCTTACTGCCATGGTGTGAACTGGTTGTACAATAGGCATTGATTTTCTGAGTCCCTTTGAAAAGGGATAACCAAGGGAACCAAACATTTGCTTAGCTTTAGACTAACATACATCTTCCTCAGCTTTTGTAACCTGTAAGTGACATTGAGATGTTGTGACAATACTTTGTAAACAAGAAGTGGACGTTTGTGTCCTACCAGAGAGTCAGCTGTTAAACTCTTGGTAAATACAATTCCATTATTGACAGTGCAAAGGGAGTTCCTGGTTAAAATGCCAATGATGAAACACAAGTCTGCTTCACCTCCCAGGAACATCTTTAGATCAATGGTTATTTATCTTCAATTCACTGCTTCCTGGTATTTCATACCAAGTAGTAATACTTTAATGAGTCACGCCATTTGTCTGCTTGTATACTTCATGTTAGTACATAAATGATTATTTTATCAATAATTTCCAAATAATTTAAGCCAATATATCCGAGGGCCCAAGAAAAATTGAGATGTTTGGTGTCTTTATTGCAGAACTTTTGCTGAAAACAGATACTTCTGTCCTCATCTGTGAATTTAACAGTCCTGCAGATCAGTAGACCAGAGATTGTATCTAGTGTAGTACCTCAGGGGTCTGTACTGGGACCAGTATTGTTCAGTATATTCATTTACAACCTGGATAAGGGAACAGTGCCCTGTCAGCAAATTTGATGATGCTACAAAACTGGGAGGAGTGGCTGATACGCCTGAAGGCTGTGCTGCCATTCGGTAAGACCAGAACAAGCTGGAGAGTTGGGCAGGGAGAAATTTAATGAAATACAGCAAGGGCAAGTGTAGTGTCTTGCATCAGGGAATGAACAACCCCATGTACCAGTATAGACTGGGGACTGNACCATCCCTCAGGTAGTTGTAGACAGTAATAAGGTCACCCCTGAGCCTCCTTTTCTCCAGGCTAAACAATCCCAGCTCCCCCAGCCTCTCCTCGTAGGGCTTGTGCTCAAGGCCTCTCACCAGCCTCGTTGCCCTTCTCTGGACACGCTCGAGCATCTCAATGTCCCTTCTAAACTGGGGGGGGTAAGTTTAGGGTAAAGGGCCTTGGTAGACAGAAGGATGACTATGAGCCAGCAACGAAGGCCAACGGCAATCTGAGGTGCATCAAGCAGTATGGCTAGTAGGTCAAGAGAGGTTCTCCTGCCCCTCTACTCTGCCCTGGTAAGGCTGCATATGAAATATTGTGTCAAGGTCTGGGCACCTCAGTTCAAGAAGGACAGGGAACTGCTTGGAAGAGTCCAGTGCAGAACCACAAAGATGCTAAGGGAGTGAATGTCTTATGAGAAAAGGCTGAGGGAGCTGGGCCTCTTTAACTTAGAGAAGAGACTGAGAGGTGACCTCATTAATGTTTATAAATGTGTGAGGGGCAAATGTCGGGAGAATGGAGCCAGGCTCATCTCAGTGATGTCCAGTGACAGGTCAAGGGGGCAACAGGTGTAACCTGGAGCATAGAAGGTTTCATGTGAACACCTCTTGAAGGTGACTGAGCACTGCAACAGGCTGCTCAGAGACACTGTGGGGTCTCCTTCTCTGGAGATGTTCAAAACCTGCCTGGATGCATTCCTATGTGATCTGCTCTAAGTGATCCTGCTCTGGCAGGGGTTTGGACTAGACAATCTTTCAAGATCTTTTCCAACCCCTAATATTCTGTAATTGATCCCCATTGTGCAGTATTATACACTAGATGTTACAGATTTTGTCAATTAATATTTTTGTATTTTATAAAATATCAAAGATTAATTCTAAGGTAAGTCAGGCCAGAGATTCTTTTGACCAATCCCTTTGATTCTGGGATTCAGGCAGCTGAATATGGTGCCAGAAGAGCTGACTCTGCGTGTGAGCAACTGATGTAGGCTTTCACTTAGTAATCAAATTCCTTTTTTTCTCTCTTGTTTTTTCTTTGTCTCTCGCAGGAAGACCAGTATCTACCTAACAACTGACTTCAATAGCTGTTACAGCTAACAAAAGATTGTCACCATACTGTGATTTACATTCATACTCATGGTGCATTTTGAACATGAAAAACTGCATGCAGCCACTGGGCTGTGGGGTACTTGATGCCTCCTGTGCTTTGCAGGTTGTAGCATTTGCTGTTCTGTATTTTCTGACATGCCAAATGAGGCCTATCATTCTGATCCTTAAGTGGGAAGATGAAATCTTGGTTGTCTCCAGGTTAAGACCTTTGTTGGCTTATTCAGAAATTCTGGAATATCATTCTAGGACTAACAAGATTTTAAGATAAAGCACCATAAAAATAATTCTGGGAGATGAGTTGTAAAAGTAATTCTCAAGGAGAGTTTTGGGTTGAACTTTTCATTCTGTCATCTTCATCATCTGGAACTGTACTCCATCATCTGGAACATCTTCCCTGTACTTCTCCAATTTTTTTTTTTCATTGTTAAACCTAATTTGAAAACATACTCCCCTTTGCTCGTACTGCCTGGGTTTCCCCCTGCCCTCCCTTTCTTTTTTCCTCTTTGTTCTTCTAACTTCACAGATGAGTTGCTTTATTGTCTCTGTGAAGCATTTTTGGTATATAGTAGGCTTTGTCAAAGTGCTGCCTTTTCAGCTAATGGCATTCATAAAGCTAGGAGAGCAAGATAATCTCCGGGCATGAGATTTGAGAGCACTGGTACATTTAAGGCTAGCTACAATAGCGAGCACAGCTATATAAAGGTGAAGAGTTTTCTGTGTGATTAAGGAATGGCAGACACCTTGATTTAAGACAAGAGAAACATTTGCAATGGTTGCAAATTAGTCAGATGCAACAGATACTTCAGAATGTATTTTGAAGGGAAGAATGACAAACCAATTTACGATGGGAATTAAATAAAAGCCCACATTGATTAATTAAGGGGAATCACGTAATTGGGCCATGTCATTTGATGGGGCAACTGTTTTTTTGAGCAGAAAAATAAAGTTCATGTAACCCATCTGGACTTCTTTGGAATATTTTTGTAAGAGAAATTATTAAAGCCAAAGAATAGAACTTTGAGGTGAAAGGAATTTGCTACAGAGGAAGGGAAATGCTGATTTCATTTGGGGGGACCACACTGATGTGTATTTTGAAAGGTTAACCTATCAGCTGTGTGAGTTTACTCAAGGAGTCTCAGTCTTCTGGACTAATATTAATTAATAACTGTGATACAGTATTACATTTGCTGATGACACAGTTCTTAATACAGAGGGTAATTATATCAGGCAAACTGAAAGGACCTCAAGGAGGTCCTCAGAATAATTGGATGAATTTACTTATAAAAAGTGTAGCACTGTTCAGCTGTACAGTTAGTTTCAGATGACTGTGGAGGAGAATGACCTCATGTATTAATTGATCAGAGGATAACTGTGAGCTGCCAATGTAGTATATTTGGTAAACTAATTCCTGCACGCAAATTTATTCTTAACAGGAGGCATTACTTCCCTGAAATTTTTATCTGCAACACTATATTCTGTTCACATGAGTTCAAGAGAGGTGAAGTCAAACTGCAGCTGATGCTGACAGAACTGTCAGGATGATTAGGAAAATGGAAGAGTCCGGTTTACAAGTGAAGCCTAAAGGCTGAGCTTAGCTTGTTTAACCCAGGATTATAGCAAATACGACTGCAGTCTTTAAATAACAGGAAAGAGAATTATTTGAAGAAAAACAGTTTAATGAGTGTGAAGAAACTCTGTAAACGGGCTAACAATTTTAGGCAGCAAATCTGAAGATTCTGTTGCAACCAATGAGCAAAGAATTCTTGAAGGCAAAAAGTCTTTAGTTTTAATATAAAGCTTGACATATGTATGACAGTGTTCATGGTGGTTGTAGGAAGGAACAGGACTTCATAGATTCCTTTGTTATGAATGTAACAGTACTGGCCTTTGGCTCTCAGGCAGACTGTTGTGGCTTGACTACATCCATACTGGTAGAGTCTCCTAACCTCCTGAGTTTCGGTGCTTGTGTCCTTACTGCCAGTGGGGAAGTGTCTGGGCTGGCACTAGCACCAGTCCTGAACCAGGAAACTATGTTGGGAGCAGGCAGGCTGGCCTTGGAGACTATTCTGGTGGTTCTACTTTTACAGTAGAAAACAATCCACTTAAACTTTGTAAAGTACTTTGCTATTAGTTCCCACTCTCAGGTGAAAAATCATACAAGTAGCTGGAAGGTATGAAGAAAAATGGCACTTTGTTTGCTCTGTTGTTACCGTTTGTCCATGTGCTATTAACTGCTTTTTGAGAGAAACAGGTACTGTAGAAGAACATGCATGAAGGATGCAGTGATTACAATCCTACAAATTTAACATATAAAAACAAAAACAAATGTAAGGATCTTTGCTTTGTTCATCTAAAATAATAATTTTTGGGTTTTCAGATCTTACTTGAGAATACTAAGTCACAGGAGAGAATATGGCAGACCAGTTTACAGGCAATAAAAGCATGAGTACGTTCCAGTGTTTTCTTGTACTGTTTTTAATTATATAGTTGTTAAAACAAGATGAATTGGCAATGAACAATCAGAAATGTTCTGCAAATGGCAATAGGAAAATGAAGCAACAGTTTCTTAGCAACAGCTTGGATAATATGCTAAATAATATTTTTTCCTTCTGAGGTTTGTGTATGCTGTGTTCCAAGAATTTTTCTGAAGTAAATGCATATTTTTGTGCATGTTTCTTTTAGATTAATGTTTTTACAGGTTTGACTTGACATGGAGTTGAAGTTTTTCTGAAGAACCACTGTTCATGGAGATGCTCTTACTTGGAGTACGAATAGAATGAAAAGATCTTGTTCTGTAAGGCTAAGAAGTCATTAGAAGGACCTTAATGGTCTTTTCCAATTTAAATGGTTCTATGATTAAAGCTGCAGTGGTGAGTGACAGTTGATATAGCTGTGGCCTTCTGGTGGTGGTGAACAGACTGAACTGAACTTCTGCATTTTAAATTCTGAGTCCTGAGCAAAACCACGATTAAACAGCAATCCACATGTACATTAGGAAAGGGCATTTATTTTTTGGTGGAATATTATGGAGAAATTAAGAATGAAATGTTTGATTTTTGACCTTTATGGAAACTCTTTAGTAGAATAGGATAGAATAGAGTAGAATCAACCAGGTTGGAAGAGACCTCCAAGATCATCCAGTCCAACCTATCACCCAGACCTATCCAGTCAACTAGACCATGGCACTAAGTCCCTCATCCAGTCTTTTCTTCAACACCTCCAGGGACAGTGACTCCACCACCTCCCTGGGCAGCCCATTCCAATGCCAATCACTCTCTCTGTGAAGAACTTCCTCCTAACATCCAGCCTATACTTCCCCCAGCACAACTGGGAAGTTTATTGTTATTTTTAATAAATAATAATAATAAATAATTAAAAAAAAAAAAACACAAAACCCCCAAAACAAAACAAAAAACCAAAACCAACCAAACAACAAAAAAAACCCCAAACCACCTCAGAAAGAAAGCATTACTTTCAATTGACCCAAAATGCCTATTTTTTTCTCTTTTTAAAAAATGTAAGAAAAAAATATTCTGGTGCATTTTTGGCCATTGCATAAGAAATTCTAGTTTGTAATCTCGAGTGTGCACATTTTGCCTTGAAAGCATTTTTTTCCCCCATGTCCTTTCTCTGTCCCCCAAACCTGTTCCTTCATGTTCTAGCTGATGCAGACATTGTAAAAAATTTCATTCCCAAGGTTAATTGCTTGGGAATATGTAACAGGTGAAGTAAGAATTGCAGCCTTTTCAGATCAATTTTCAGACAGCAAACATATAGCTGCTGGGTAGCAAAAAAGAACTGTGCAGCTGCACAACATGACAAGTCCTTAAGTTGAGTCAGTATACGCGAAAGTTTCTTCAGGTATAGAGCTCTCCCATTTATTTTCTCTGGTTTTGATCTTTGTATTGCATTTAGAGTTTATTGCTTTGAAAGGCATGAATAACACTTTTTTTCTGTTCTTTTCCCAGGTGCTCCCAAATTGTGTCACTCAGTGAAAGGCTGTGTTAAAATCAAAGTTCCAATTCACTCTGGATGTCATAAAAGCAGTATGAAATAGCTCTTCATTCTGTTACAATAGCTATGACAAAGTTAGAATGAAGCTGAAAGTAAGGATTTGGGAGAAGAGTAGTGGAAAAGGGAGGAACTGAAAGCAGCAGAAGTGGAAGGGCAGTGATGTATGACTCATAACAGATGAGAATGACAGACCACTTGGGGTGAAGATGCCCGTAGGTTTACTATCAGAGATTATTATTTTTTCTATATATGTAGTTGTGAAAAAAAAAAAGCAAGCTCCTGCTCCCCCCCCCCCCTTTCTATTTGGCAAATATGTGAGTGAAAAGGAGATACGTTTATATCAAATCTGGGCAAGCTAATTCCTCATGTGGTCTTTATTCTAGTCCAGTATTCAGTTTACAGGAGACAGGAGGGAAAAAAAAGAAGAAAAAAAAAAAAAGAGTTCTTATTTTTATTCTGTTTTTCACATTTCTAGCATATTTCTAGATCTCACTGATTTTAAAGTTTGTGGTGGTTGTGATTGCACAGTGTTTCTGGACTCAGTTAAAAGGACAGATTTGTAAAGGCATTAAGGGAGCTGTTTCAATGGCTTATAAAATTTATGTAAAACATAATACGATAAATCAGTCTAATCACATACCTTATCTCCACATTTTTCAGTCTTAAAAAGTGAGCTATGAAATACTTGTTTCAAAAACTGAAATGAGTTCTTATTCTGAGCACACAAAAGAAAATGTCTTTGGTCTCTTAAGATCATTAAGATTCTTGACAACTGTTTGCAAGGTGAAATAGCCACACATTGGCTGTGAAAGAACTTGCAAAGCCTGCGTGTCAGAATTCCAAATTTGGAGAAAAGAACATTTCACAAAACCTGTGTTTTCTCCTTGTGGATATAGGCTCTCAGAGTAGTTAACTATATTCAGTTGTATTAACTATCTGATGATGTTCCCTGATTAAAAGGATAATGCAAAGGAGATACTCAAAATAGTGTTTCTCATTTTAATTCATCATCAACTCAAAATGTTTTTTTAATTACATAATAGTTTCATTATTTATAGGTACTTTAGGATTTTCTACTAGTAATTCTGTTGTACATTTGAAATGACTGGAGATGCTTTAATTTTTTATTATTTTACTAGTTTAAATGAGTGCACTTGGTGAGCTACACAGAGAAGTAACACACAAAGGAACACATTTATTTTTTCCTAAATAAAGACTGCAGTACTTATCGACAGTAAACAAAATCAAATTCTGGGCAATATACTACATCATATTATACAATCCTGACAAATGTTGGAATTATTTGTACACTTAGTCAACAAAAGTTACTGGGCCAGGAGGGCATTTCACAGTAATACTGAAACGCAATGTAAGGTTAAAGATTAAAACAAAAAAACCCAGCATTCTACAAGACCAGGGAAGAGATAATATTGCACCCACTGAGAGAAAGCCTTGTATATTATTCACAGGCATATATTTTATCTCCTGGTGTGGGTGTGATTGTTTAGTCATGTTCCATGTAATCGTTGCAAAGAACCCTGTCTTGAGGCCTGACAAATTACTTAGCTGGGTAAATGCTAAGTGCAACTGCAAGTGTTGATTCTTTTTCTGCATCCATTTTGCTGCAGCAGAAGCTTGATAATTTTTTTTCTTTTTAAAGATAACATTTCCCATGTTTATTTGTCCACCAGTCAGGGGTACAAATGCTGTACCTTTATTTTGAAATAAATATTCACACTTGTACACCCAACGCGCTCTCTATTTGTGAAACAGGATAATAAATGCTACAGCAGCCAAGGCTTAACTGCATGTATCAGGAAGAATATCCGTATAGAATTCTGTCCTGCTGTTAAGTGTACATGAGTGATGAGACCTGAGTCAGGGAAAAAGACTGTAAAGGGTGGAAGTAATGCCTTTGATACACAGTCACAGTTCACTACCAAGGATTTAAAAGGTGGTGGGCTTTTGTTTGTGTGTTTCGGTGAGAGGTTTGCATTTCGTGTATTTTTTTAATATAATATAAAATCATCCATAGGGGGAGAAATATTTTTGGAATTGTCATTCACATATTTATTGGTTTATTTTGTGTGCTTCTGCTTTGCTATACGTGAGATAGTAGGTCAGCGCACTAGTGAGGCAGCTGGAACGGGACACTACCCGAAATAAAGGGACGGTAACGCTGGACGAGGAGCTCCACGGGGCAGACCGCAACAGTGGAAGAGGAGTTTCAGGGAGGCTGCAGCTGTGGAAAAGAGCCCCTGGGCAGCCACAGCAGTGCGGAGAGGGCTCGGCCGGGCAGGCCGGTTTGTGGGAGGCGGTGGGAAGCAGGCGAGGAGAGGGGCCCCGCGAGTGGGCTATGGCTGCTGAAGAGGCGGCGCCCTCCGGGCGCTCGCTGGGATGTTGCCGCGCTCGGGAGCCGTTTTGCCTCGTGGAGGCCGCTGTGGCGCCGCGTTGCCCGGGCGACCGGCACAGCGGTGCTGGGGCGGCCCCGCCGCGGGGCCAGCGCCTTACGGGCCGCGAGGCTGCCCCGGCCCGCGTGCCGCGCCGCTGGCCCCCGCTCTGCCGAGGAGGTAGCCTAGGGGGCTGTGCAGCGGCAGCGGGACGGGGGCGGGGACCGTCACTGCACCACAGCGACCGTGCCTCATCTCGGGGTGGGAGGGCAGAGGCGGCACCCGGGCACGGTGACTAGGGGTTGTTCCTCTCCGCACTCTGCCCCCTCGGTGAGGAGGAACTCCGCAGCCTAGGCACTGAGCAGAGGGGTTCAGCGGTCCCCTTTCTGCGCCCGGGAAGGTGCTCTACGTATCGCTCTGCATGCAGAGGTGGCCCGCAAAGAGGAGAAACTTGACTGGAAACTGGTCCCACGACGAGATACCAGCGCCGGGGTCTGCAAGCACCAGTTCGCTCCTTACCTGCCCGGGCCAACCGGAGAATTTCCCGCTCTAAGGCTCGGCGGGGGCCAGCGGCGGCCAGCGGCGGCGGGCGGCCCCTGCCGCAGTGTGTGCGCTGAGGCAAGTCTGCTGGCGGCGGGCGCGCTCGGAGCGGGTGCTGCGCGGTGCCGGTCCTGCCTCCTTCCGTGCCGGTCCTGCCTCCTTCCGTGCGATGTGAGACTTGGGGAAAGCATCGGTTGCCAAAGGCTGTAGTTCTTACATGCATCCAATAATCTTCTCCAAAATGGATTTTAGTCAGAGCAATTTATTTGGCTACATAGAAGACCTGCAGGAACTAACTATTATAGAAAGGCCAGTACGCAGGAGCCTGAAGGTATATACTGCAAAATAGAACGATGCTTTAAAATCCTTTTGGAATTGTGTCTGTTTTATTTCTGCACAGCTTACTGAATAAACAGCTTTGCTTTTTTTACAGCACCAGTATACTAAAAATTGGTTTCAGGCATTTTGAAATAAACTGGAGTTCTGTATAGCAAGGACTTGGCATTTTCCATAGAAAAATATTAAGATTAAAGAAAAAGGACTAATTTAGATTTTTAGATTAATCTATCCATGACTTGTTTATACTTTAAGTAATTAGTAACAATAATGCTTCACAAGGATCTCTACTGCTATGACATCTCAGCTTTTCCCAGTGAAAGATTTATTTGATTGGATTTGAAATGTTGACTAAAGATTTCAGGGATTAAATTCAAATTACTCATGAAACTATTCCTGGCTATGTGGGGAGGAAGGGGTTGCTTTAAGAAGATGAATATGATGAAATAGTAAGGCATTGTAAACTCATAATCTCTATTTTACGCTTGACAGACACCAGAAGAAATAGAAAGATTGACAGTTGATGAAGAGCTCAGTGATATTGAAAGGGCTGTTTATCTGCTCAGGTATTTCTTAAAATACTACTGTGAAACATTGCCTGACCACGATGCTTACATTCAGCTTTTGTAGTGCTTTACTCTTAACTCCATTTAATTTCTGTCTCTCAAGTAGTATTTTTTTCCCCTTTCTGCTATGTTAAAAGTATAGGGAAGATAAAAATAGGTACTGTGGTTTGGTTGTTTTTTGTTTTGTTTTGTTTTGTTGAATGCATGGAACAGGAAGCCTATGTACATGTAAAAATATTTATTTTTTGAGTTTCTGATACGGCCCTCACTGAGTTGTACTTTATTTTCTAGTTTTCTATAGTTGATCTTGCAAGATTCCCTCAGTGCTAACATTAATAACTTAATATTCAATCTAAGGCATGAACAGCACAGCATGATAAGAGAGATATTAGGAGCATACTGTATACATTTGGGCTTTCAGAAGAGAAAACCTGAGAGATTAGTTTTACAGCCCTTGGGAAATGCTGTAGAAGATTCTGTATTAATACTTTCCTGTGTTCTGTGTTTTCATTTTATCTCCTTCTTCAGAGTATTTATGTGCAGCGTGAATAACTTAAATTTTCATCATCTTCGAGAATACAAACGTCTTGAGAAATTTCAATTTGAATATGCATTTTTAGACAAGTCTAGTGATTGAAGAACCAGCTGCGTCTCCCTCTCAGTTTGCTTATTCTGCCGTTTTAAGTGCCCTTCTAGTCTGTGCTTGCCTTCAATGCTTAGAGTAGATCTTTTCAGTGCTTTAATTTTCCCTTTTTGGGGCACATGGCCTTATTTTTAGGTATTTCAGGCTACTGGTGTTACTTTTGATACTGAGCTATGTTCTCATTTATTTATTTATTTAGATGCAGAGCTTCAATAAATAGTCTTAATAGTTCTTGTAGTCAGAGCAGCCTGTTGGCTCTCAGGAAATTCAGATGAAACAGTTTGCATGTGTTGAATGTCATAGAGAAGGATGTGTACCAGTTTTGATTTTTACCTCACAGCAGTCAGCATAGCTGAATATGATTTTTTTTTCTTTCTCTGTGTGGCAGCACATTTCTTTTCCTCTTTTTCTCAAATAAAGATTATGTTTCCAGATGTATGTCTTTAGTGGATCATTGCCTTGTTAAAGGTTAAAAGAGTCCACTTAATATCTTTCACTAATTGCTTTTCAGCTTGGCCTTGAACTTCTCTTGACATCTTCATCTGCTTTCACTCTATTTGAAGAGCTGCTTTGAGAGCATATTTTCTTGTGATGGATGAAGTTTTCATTTTTGCCTCTTCATTGTCCTCGTTGCTACTTGATAAGCTTTTTGTGAGGCAGTCACTTGCTGGAATTGTCTATGTATGTTAATACAGTAATCTAGTGGAAGCTTTTGCTGTTCAGTAGTGCATTGCTTTTCCTGCACTGAGCAGGTTATAAGCAAACAATTGAGCTGCTTGTAACACAGGTAGTATTCTTTATGTAGTGTAGAAAGCTATGCATTATTTCTGTTCTTCAGGTTATCCTTCCTCTTTTTCCTCTTTCTTCTCTTTCCTCATTCTTCTCTTTCCTCGATCTTCTCTTTCCTCGTTCTTCTCTTTCCTCGTTCTTCTCCTTTCCCCCCGTACTCCCCGCCTTTCCCCTGTTTTCCCTTCTTTCTGCTTTCTTCTTTCCTGTGCTAATTTTAATTTTGATAATCCTAACAAGTTTATATATCTATATAATTGTTTTTAGTGGATGATCATGCTTTCATTCTCTCCATTTCTGCCAGTACTGTTATTCAGGTAACTCTGTAATGATGTAGATTGACAAGATGATCTAGCCAAAGCTGATTGTTTTAATCCAGATTAGTTTTCAGCTAAATCACCTTGATTTGTCTCATCATGTGGATGTAGAAACGGTTGTGTGAGCAAAAGGAAAGGACTCAGTAATTCTCCTGGTGGTCAGAGTCACTTTAATTAATGGTGGTTGCATGCAGAGGATGATGCTCAATGGCTTGAAGTCCAGATGGAGAGTAGTGACAAGTGGCGTCCCTCAGAGGTCCTTACTAGCACCTGTGCTGTTTAATATTTTTGTCAATGGTATAGACAATGGGATTGAGTGCAGCATCAGCGAGTTTCCAGATGACACCAAGCTGAGTGGTGCTGTTGATACACCAGAGAGATAGGATGTCATCCAGAAGGAATTGGACAAGATGGAGAGGTGGGCCCAGGTGAACCTTATGAGGTTCAACAAAAGCAAGTGCAGGGTTCTGCACCTGGGCCCAAACAATCCTCACTATCAATACAGACTGGGGGATGAGGTGATAAAAAGTAGCCCTATGGGAAGGGACTTGGGGGTGCCGATGGATGAGAAGCTGGACATGAGCAGTCAGTGTGTGTTTGCAGCCCAGAAGGCCAATGGCAGCCTGGGCTGCATTAAAAGATGCATTGCCAGCAGATCCAGAAAGGTGATTATACCAGTTTACTCTGGTGAGACCTCACCTGGAGTGTTGTGTCCAGGTCTGGAGTCCTCAGTATAGGAAGGACATGGACTTGATGGAGCATGTCCAGAGGAGGGCCACAGAAATGATCAAGGATTGAAGACAGACTGAGGGAGCTGGGGTTGTGGAGCCTGGAGAAGAGGAGGCTGCAGAGAGACCTAGTAGTAGCCTTCCAGTACCTGAAGGGGGCCTACAAGAAGGATAGAGACTTTTCACAGAGGCCTCTAGTGATAGGACAAGGGGCAGTGGCTTCAAATGAGGAAAGAGCAGATTTAGATTGGCTATTAGGAAGACGTTCTTTACCATAAGGGCAGTGGAGCATTGGAACAGGTTGCCCAGGGAGGTGGTTGGAGCCCCTTCCCTGGAGATATTCAGGTGATGCTTGACAGGGCTCAGGGCAGCCTGTTCTAGCTAAGGATGTCCCTACTGACCTGGGGGGGACACGTTGGACTAGATGACCCTTGGCGGTCTCTTCCAGCCTGTACCATTCTAGGATTCTGTAAACACTGGGTGAACTTCACCTTTAGATTGTTGTGGCCCAGAGTACTCAGTTTTGATTAGGTAACATTTTGCCTTTAGACTGAGCAAGTTCTAATTTAGTAAGAATGCAGTGGCCAATTGGACTGTCATTTGTTGTAATCTCATTCTAGTTGAGGAATTGGACTTCTTTAGACCATGTTGTCAGAATTGTTTATGAATGTGGCATAGAAGTCAAGTGGATTTAGGTACCTAAAGAGAGAGAGGCATCTGAGTGTCTAAGATCTATGTTTCAGAGCGCTTGGGGCTTTCTAACTGGAATTGCTGGAGTTGTATTCAGACTGTAGTTTGGATGTTGCTGGCCAAGCAGAAGAACAGGAAGAACAAAATAGCTGTGTGCATCTCAACTACGTGGGTTTCAGGATTGATAGTTTATCATAAAACCATCAGATGTCAAACGTTGTATGAAAGTGACTGAATAGTTTATATTCCACTTCAAAGCATTGTGACCTCTAGCAGGACTTCTGCAGTAAACAGATCAGTGATTTTTATTTCTGCTGTGGACTTTTTCCTATAGTCTTAATGTCTGTGTTTGCTGATGTTTGATGTTACTACATATATTTATTTGTCTCAGTGGAGCTCACTCTTTTATTGTGTGCAGCCAGGAGAAAAATATATATTCTTTGCTTGATGTGAATCTGATTTGGATACAAGAATGCTTGTTGGCATGCACACTAGTGCAGTTTGTTTTCTGAGAACTTTTCTGATGGATTTCCCTGGAGGTTTTTACAGTGTTGTGTGTACTATATTATTTTGTATTCAACTACTTTTTGTTTATTCATGCCTGTTTAGTGTTAAACCTTTCCGGCCTTGATGTTTCTGTCATACTCAAAAGAAGAGGGTAATAATGAGTTATCAAGGTGGAAGACTGAATTATTTACCCTTTTGGGAATATACTGTACTTGGGCTTTGGAGTGATCCTATCTCTCACAATGGAAAACCACATAATCCCCCTCCAAAACATCTAGCAAAGTTTTCATGGACACAAAAGATACTTAATCTGTATGGGAGATAATTCAGTGCTTATAAACTTAGTGTGTCTGAAACAAAAGTTGTACTTCATTGTAGCCATCTTTGATTAGCTAGAGTATTTGAAATTCTAAACAACTCTTTATACAGTATATGTTGTTAATGCAGGTGTCAAACTCACTACTAACATTTAAAAGATTGTTTAATTCCTCTTCTAGTTTTCAGTCTTAATCATGTTTGTTCTGGAGATTTTGTTTTCTCTTATAGGTGCAGGCAACCTGCCCTTGAATTGAAATGAAAACTTTTGTTTAAATGTAACTGATAGGGGTTAATCTTAGAATATAAACTTTATGTCATATGTTTGTTTATTTTTTGCTTTGTTTTGTATTGTTGTTACAGAGTCATAAGAATTAATTACTGTGTTCTGGTTATAGACCTTCTGAATTTATGGTCCTGATGCATAGACAGAACACTGAAAGGTACAGCTGTCATACTATGTACATAGGAAAATAATTCTTCTAACTATATTGGCAAGCTGTAAATACTAACATAAAAAGTTTTTCTTCTTTTCATCCCCTTCTTCTCTCCCTCTTTTATCTTTTAAGTTGAAGCTTAAATTCTGTAAAAGTTTTGTTCTTGTTTCACTTATTTTAGCCAGATAAATTAGTTACTTGAGCTTGACTCTGTTACGCAAATTAATTAATGTATATAAAATTTATTCTTTCACCTTAAACTGAAAAGTGTACCCATAACCTGGAATGGTGCTAATTCACATATTTTTGTTAAAATTTAGAATTTTGCAAATACTTCTGTTCATCCTATTGCTACAGCTTGGGAATTAGTTGTAAACATGCAGGTTAGAGTTAATATAGACCCCTGAGAAGGGGAAAGAGGAAAGAGAGAGAAATTAATTTTTCATTTCTTGGGCCTCAAACAGATGGCAATGACAGTCCTCTTCCTCTTCAAGCTTGTATTCTGTATTGGCCCTTGTCCCTACACAACCCATTGGGGAGTTTATCTGAAGCAAACCATAAAAATAATGTTTAGTTTTAAAACAGACCAACTGTAATCCAGGAGTTCATGCACCTGAAAAAAATCTCTGTGCCACTACAAGAGAACCAGGTAGCAGCATGGGAAGAGTGCACATGAGTGAGTGAAATGGTTTTGAGACTTAGCAATATGTTTAACTGGCTCATGATTTTTGTGAAGCAGAGGTCTCCTGGTGTATATTTTCAGAGGCAAGGTAAGAATAATGAAGTTCTTCCTGTATCAGAAAGAGTAGCTCTGAGATCATTTCCTTACATCACTGTGTTACAGATAAATTTTGTGTGCCAGCACTAATGCTGCCATGCTTCCAATGAAATGTACTTGTGTGACTGCTTGTGCTACTGTATATGGGAACGTGAACAGATAGGAAGTCAGCTAGCAGATCACTCTCCAGAGCATCGATAGCAGAATACATTTAGTTCAGGTTACATAATCACAGAATGGTTAAGGTTGGAAGGGACCTCTGAAGATCACTTAGTCTAAGGCCCTGCTAAAGCAGGTTTGTCTAGATAGAGTGCAACAGGAATGCATCCAGCTGGGTTTTGAAATTCACAGTATCACAGTATCACCAAGGTTGGAAGAGACCTCACAGATCATCAAGTCCAACCCTTTACCACAGAGCTCAAGGCTGGACCATGGCACCAAGTGCCACGTCCAACCTTGCCCTGAAGAGCCCCAGGGACGGCGACTCCACCACCTCCCTGGGCAGCCCATTCCAGTGTCCAATGACTCTCTCAGTGAAGAACTTTCTCTTCTTCATCAGAGAAGGAGACGACAACCTCTCTGTGCAGCCTGTTCCAGTGCTCTCTCATCCTCACAGTAAAGATTTTTTTTCCTTCTGTTTAGTGGAACTTCTGTGTTCTAGGTTGTGTGTGTTGCCCTGTGTCTCTTCGCTTGCACCACTGAAAAGAGTCTGGCCCTGTCCTCTTGACACCTGCCCTTTAGGAGCTAATAATGAATCTTATGTTGAATTAGTGAAGTCAAATGCTGGTTGAAATGATCAGAAGTACTGTATATAATTATCCCTTAGACAATAAATGGACTTGGGAAGTCTGTGTGAGAGCTGCAGTGTGTGATGTAGGTGACAGCTCTTCCTAATGCATTGATAGATTTTTGTCTGGAAGTGTCAGTGATGTTTCAGAGTACCTTTATGACATAGTAAGGAGAAATTAGGTAGCTCTATGGATACCTTTTTCAATAGTAAACACAGTTCAAAGGCCTGTGGGTTTTCTTAACTTGTGAAAGTTGCTCTGTTGCCCTGGGAAAAGCTTACCGTGCTGTCTCAGAAAAGATCTACGTAACAATGTCCTGCTAAATATTTACTGTGTTTCTTTCTTTATACGTGACAAATCCCATGCAGGAATAGCATGTTGCTCAGGAGGAAACCCAGGTTTTTTGGTCCAGATGAGCACTGTCATGGTTCATTTTGAGATGACACATAATCGATCTGTAAGAATAATAATTCTCCTTTATATCACCTTCCTTGGGAAGCTCCAAGTGTTTATAACAATTTTATTTTACTTTTAAAGTGCTTTTATCCTTATCCTTGCTCAGTATCACTAATGTTTCTATCCTTTGCCTGATTTGGCAAGAGTTCAAAGTGTACACTAGTTTGTATCAGGACCTGGAGATGCATCCAATGTAAACTACATGGGAATGTAGATGGGGAAAATGCATTGTTTTGTGCTAGAATATATCAGTAGTACAAACTCCTGAAAGAGTAGGTCAAGCTGTCCATTTATGGCAATCTGAGAACAATTTCCAAATGATGTTGCCTTGTGATATACTTACTATTTGGTGTTTGGAGGACTGTTTTGTTGTAGGCATAGGGGACCTCCAGATGTCATGGTGTGATGTTTCCAAGGCCCTCCCTACACTGACTCCATTTATTGCTGCCAGAGAGAAGCAGTAGTAGTTAATACTGGTTCAGCTACTCTTCCCCTAAAAGCAGTAGCAGGCGTTTCAGTATCATTTTTTCTGATACTAATTTAAGGACTTCAAGAACTAGGACTGCAGAACTGGGACTGCAGGCTCAGGCCTGTGTTTGTGCCTCAGTTGATATGCTAGGAGAGGAATAAATTGAAATGAGATAGGAATTAGCTACGTTGAGATGTAAAATTAATCCTGTTCTCTGGGGTATACTTTCTGAACTGTTTTATGTAGCTGTTTTTAGAGTTAACTTTAGTAATATTAAGGTGTTTGTCTTTTTTCCACCAGATGCTAGTCTAAATGCCAACACTGATAAAATTAGACCAGGTCTTTGTCAAGCCTCAGAGCCCAAAGCTTTATGTCATAGGAAAGAAGAATTATTTAATTACTTAAAAAAATTTTGCCCTGAGTGGCAGTGCAGACAGTTTTTGAGGCTAACTGCTTTTATAAGGGCATTTTATTTAATCTTTCTGGGACAGCTTTTTGTGTAAAAAAGTTCTCTTTAGGTCTTGAAGACAAATTGAAGAGGAAATTTGAAGCGGTTTCTGTAGTGAGCATTTCTATTGGCGTAGTTTGGAAACCCTTCTATTACAGATAAATAATAACTGTAATAGCTGATGATTCACAGTTACAGGACTTCACGCCTGAAAAAGGTCTCTTCAGATTCCAAACCAGATTGCCACAAGTGACATCTCTAGCCAAAGACAGAGTTATGTCCTCAGGGAAAGATTTTTAGAAGTAGGCTAGTGATGCAACAGTAGCAAGAATCTTTTCATTGGGATGATAGTGATGGCAATGCTATGTGACCGAGTTGTTCTTGAACTCACACTTAGAGAATTAAGATGCTACTGGCATTCTACATCTTCATTTCTTCCCTGCCCAAACGTATTATTTCCAGTCTGAACAGTAATAGTATCCTTAGCAGGCTTTGCAAGTAAGGGTTCTCTTAAGTCTTATGCCTCAATCTGTTAAAACTAGTTGTCCATGACTTATAGTCACTGCAGTTCTTGAAGTTGCTACTTTCTTGGTGAATAACCTTGCTGGAGACAAGTTTTAGACGAGATGGAATCTTTCAGACTGAATGTTAATTCCTAATAGCCTATCAGATGAATTCCTGTCTATGGAAGAAAAATGCCTTTTTGCTTTATGAGTCATAATAAAACAGAATGAAAAGAGACAAGCACTTGGAAACTTCTGCTATATCTTCTAGGTGTATCTGTCTGAGGCATGCTTTTATTGCCTCTGGCTGACATTTTTGCACAGGCAGGAAAATGTACCAGTTATTTCATATCTTATTATTATCTAAAGGAACTCTTGATGATGCAGGTATTCTTGTTTAAATCCTACCTTTTAGTTTCTTTTGCATTCAAATAAATATTTCTTCGCATTTCCTTTTGCAGGACTTTACCCTGTGAGGGATTAATGTTGAGGAATAAAAATACCAGACTTTGGATATATTCCACAGTATCTTGGTAGCTGTTGTTTCAGGAGCAATTTTCTTTATTCTGTGTTGTGTGTCTGCGAGTTCTGAGAACATGTAAAATTCTTTTGTTGATTAGCTGAGTCATTCATTGTCAGTTGTGTCAATTCACAGCAGAACCAAAGGTAATTGGAATGCTTTCTTGGCAGTAGTTAACATCCTGCCCATCTACCCCTTATATAGTAATGGATTTTCAATATCTACCCCTTTCCTAACAGACTCCAGAGATAGACAATAATTCTTAGTCTAAGTATATAATTTATATATTCCAGAATTGTATATAGTTCCAAATTTGTATGTACATTGTTTATATATATATAGTGTGTGTGTGTGATATATATATACACACATGTATATTATATCTATATATTACAGTATGATTTTAGTCCTAGTGTTTTTCTGTAATTCCTATTTTCCTGCTCTTGCAGTGTCCTTAAATTTACTAGAGCATAAGAAAGTCAGATTCAGATCATGTGTAAACAGGGATAGATGAACTGACATGAATGGAACTGAATCGTTTTAATTGTATGTGAATCCAGGTGAATATAGTTAACTATATAGTGGGTTTTTTGTGTTTGTTGTTTGTTATTTTTTTTTTTACTCTATCTACTTAAAGTGGCCTGGAGGGTATTTGTAGGTCTTCAGACATTTTTTTTTTTAAATTTACATTTTCTATAAGCTTTCATAAATAAAGGTGACCATCATGACCCAGTCAGGATAATGTATAAATGATGAAGAAAGACTAATGCCCCAAACAGCATAGTTTTATGTTCTTTTGTATTGTGACAGTTTAGGTGTTACCTGCCCCCTTACTCGTATGAAATCACCCAGACTAGACTCAGCCAGCTGGAGATTAAGGAATGAAGCTTTATTTTACAGCTTAGCATAATATACAAGCAGAGATTTACAATACATACAGCTGTATACAGGAATATACAAGTTAAAAGTAATACAGAAACACAATACCCCTCCCAGAAAACAGAGTCCCCAGGAGGGACTCCCAACCACCCTTCCACCTCCTTCCACCTCTCTACCTTATCCCAGAGTGTGCCTTACATGCAAGAAGAGATCAGAGGATCAGCAAGGGGCGTTAGAAAGCAGAAGGAGTAGTTACACAGAAGCAGGCCAGGGAGAAAAGTACAGACGTCATCTACAACAGAGACCCACACTGTCTTATCTATGTTTATATTCTTGTTTTTATACATCTCAGCAAGCCTATGAGTGAAGCAGACATCACCATTGTTTGCTTTTCACAGCCTGTAATCTAGTTTCTCACACTAAAATATTCCAGTTAGCCTCAAACTTGCACACGTATGGGGAAAAGTAAGTAATTTATCTGTTCTTTTATCCTTATGTATTGCAATAATCCTTCAGTTTCAAAAAATTCTTTTGGCTTTGCAAAGAAAAAGATTTTTTTCCTAAATATTTTTTTTTTCTCATAAGTTTTTAAAATTTAATATTCCAGATGATTGTGGAAAAAGTAACTACAGGAATTTTCTTTTTGCCTTCCTCAGTGCATCTTAAATCAGAGCGATACAATTTTTGTTTTAAATGGCAACACACTAACTTTGAATGAAATGGCAAAAGCTGCCATAGGGTGTTCTGTGGCCATCAGGGAAGATAAGGAGAAGTATAAGCAGAAAGTCTTGTAGCCCCTGTTTTTTTGCTTATGAAAATAGTTTTGTGTGCAAACTGTCAATCACTTGTAGTAAAAAGCTCTGAGTCCGCATTTCTTGAGGTAAAAACTGTGAATCAATTTAGGTTCTATTCAAGTGTGAATCAATTTAGATCTGCCCCCTCCCTGACTTACTGTTCAGCAACAAAGAACAACATTAAGAACTGGAGCTATCAGTTTTATGCAGAGATTAAATAGAAGTTGTTCAAAGCTGCCTGCATAACTCCAACACATTTCTGTTTATCAGTTGGAGAGGAATAAAAGTCGGGTTCAAACTCGGCATTGATAACTCAATTGACAGAGCTGCACATCAGGACAAGTGCTGTTACACTTGTAATACCAATACATTTTGCTTGCAGAGGATTGTGTCTGCAAAATTGGATGATTCACTGTTCGCCTGTGCTGCCTGGGAATTGCAGCTGACAAGTTTGTGGTCTGACTTTCCAAAGTAGTATATACTCTTTTTTCTTTTCTTTTTCTTTCTTCCCCCCACCACCTCTTTCCTTTTTTTTCTTCCCTCCACTCCCACCTTACAGTGAAATAGTTTGTTAATTTCTATTACCAAGAGTATGTTGAGAAAGCTAGACTAGGGACAGCAAAGACTCGCTTTTAAAATGTTGACTGTGTTGCTCTTTTTTAAGATATAAGTTGATCATATTGTCTCTGACAGGCTAAACATAAGTAGAAGATAAATGCTTTAACATACATATTTATATGGTAATTTTACTTAAATTGTTGTGTAGGTCTGGAGATAGAAATGCTGACTTTAAAGGGAGAAACAGAAAAGATGCCATTTTCACTGCTGAAATTGTAACTGAGTTTTTTGAGGAGGAGGATTTATGTCCATATTGAATAGCAAAACATGAGTCACTGCCTCATTGCTGCTTGCACCAAAATACTCTGTTATAAACAGCTAATCTCCTTTATGTAATTTCGTCTAAAAGCTCAGGATTAGGATACCTATTTATCTGTCATTTTGGAAGACAGAAGTATTTTAGGATATAGTCTTTGAGGCATTTTACAGCTTCAAGGAATTTTACAGCTGCATCAAATATTAACCACTGTATCAATGGAGGAAACAATGGTGATTACTTAAAATGAACCTGCTTCTTTAGTGCAGGTTTTAACCTAAGAGTATGTCTATTTCACCTTTTCCTCGCCACCATGTAAGGCCAAATGTAGCTGTATTTTAAGGCGTACTTCTAACTTCTTTTGAACCTTGCTTGCCTGTTGTGTTACACATGAAATAAATAAAGCATGAGTTTGTAATAAAAGATTTGGTGCATACTGGTATGGAAAACTCAGGTCTTAAGGGCAGATAAATACACTTGCACACTGATCACTTAAACCCTTCCATTTGTTTGAAAGTGATGTTAGAGAGTAGATTAGCTGAACGCTTATTTCATTTGTGCTAGTTTGAGCCTAGCTAGCATGTTTTGGTGAGAAGAATTAGATGATAGGCT
Organism: Tricholaema leucomelas; assembly: GCA_013400475.1. NCBI lineage: Eukaryota > Metazoa > Chordata > Aves > Piciformes > Lybiidae > Tricholaema lacrymosa > Tricholaema leucomelas. The sequence goes on along the minus strand of WAAF01009348.1, from coordinate 77,913 downwards.
GTAAAATGAAAACAGTGGTGAGGTCTACTTCCCTCACAGTCTTGCTGGGATGTATACAAAAGAAAGGCAAAACAAAGATTAGGGCACTTGCTTCTTCTCTTCGCTGGGGAGATTTGCCTGCTGGGGAGAAGCTGAAGCTGCTGGCTGGACTNCCCAAACCATCACATCTTTTATTTTGGCACACCAACGTGGGGCAAATTCATTTTAAGGATTGTTAATTAGCTCTGGGAATCAGAATGAAGCTGATGAGGAAGTTACTTTACTTAGTGGGGGCTCTTGTGTGGCCTGTGTTCTGTTTTCTTCTTTTTGGTTGGGTCAAAGCCCAGGTTGGCTATTTTCTGTTTAGTTTCCTTTTGAATAAGGTCAAAACCAAGCTTACATCCATTTTTTGGAACTGTGGAGATTTGCTTTTTGGCTACATTGGTTTCAATATCACTGAGTCTGTCACTGGTAACTTTACAGGGGTCTTCACCAGTAACATTTCAGGAAATGGAAAGGAGACTTCTACTGCTTTATCTACAGCCCTTATGTGAGTTCTCCTTCCTAAAACCCAGGCATCATTGCTACTGTCCTGCAGGATGTTGGTCAGGGTAACCAAGTTAGCCTCTGCCCCATTGTTATATGGGGTTCTTATCTATCATTTGGCTTCACCAACCACTCAGTAGTTTTCTCTCAAGTGAAATGAAGTCTTGGGATCTTTGTATCTTATTTATTGGCAAATATGAAGGTTTTAAGTATTTAAATTTTGAGTACCTCATCTTCCTCATAAATGAAGATGATGGTTTAAAAAAAAAAATTAGTAATTGAGAAGTGACAACTTTCAGATCCATAGTGTGTAACCCGTGAGTTGAAGAAGATTCTAAGATTTTAGTACTTGTTAGGTAATTTGAGGAGTTCAGTCTCACTTTATGTGCTCTTTGGTGAAGATGCAAGTACTAGGAGGAGGGATTTTGTTGTTTTGTTTTGATATTTTTTTTCTTCCGTCATCCTGAGGGTTTGCCTTAAACTTAACTTCAGGAGACTACACACTGAATACCAGTGGAGGTGATTTATGTGTCACCTGTAAAGATTTGTGTTGGCCCTGTGATGCTTGCAAAAAACTTCAGAGTTCTGGATGTTTAACATCTCCTTCCCTGGAGGTGTTCAAGGCCAGGTTGGACGATGCCTTGAGCAACCTGTTCTAGCGAGAGGTGTCCCTGCCTATGGTGGGGAGTTGAAACTGGATGATCTTTGAGGTTCTATCCAACCTAAACCATTCTATGATTCTATGTTCTGAAGTAATATTGTTATTATGAGCACTGTATGCCATTTATAAGTTAAATTCTACCTATAGAGGTCAATTTGCATGGATGCCATATCAAATACCTAATGAGTATTCATTAATATAATACATTAATATTTCATGATAAGTTTAGACTTAAAATTTACTGTCCTATACCTTTTAGTGATTGGTTAATTCTGGTCATTTTCAGTAACAAACAAACCAAAGGTGGTGGTGGTGAAGCACTGTGCAAATGGTATTGAATCAATGGTTGCCATTTACTGTACTTTTTATTTTTCAGTGTTATTTTTATTTTCCTGGGATACTGCTGTGAAGAATCTATGTAGTAGAGCATATTTGACATGCATTCAAAGGAAAGAGATACACTTTTCTTCCAGAGATGATTCTGAACTCATTTTAGTAAATGTAGGTGGAATTACTGTTAAATACTTTATGTATTCTTTCCGTTGCAGAATGTCAGGTCTTTTTGGGATAATTGTACTGTTAGAAATAACTTAAAGTATGAGTGTGTGAGGAAAAAAAAGGTTTAACAAAAGGGTGTTTGAGATCATTGTAGTGACTTTAAGGGTAGGGAACTTTATTTGAATGATAATTTCTTAAGTCTAGTTGTGTAGGCAGGAGGATTCTGATGGTGTGCTTATAGTAATTCTAATAGGAATGTACATACAGGTGAATTACCTGTACATTTTTATCTACTGTTTAAAATTATTTTGCCAAAGAGGTGGAAATTTGCAAGAGTTGTGTCATCACTTCAATTTGTTTATTGTGTTAATTGTATTATCTGATTTGATTGTCTCTCCACAGACAATTGATTTGCTAAAAAAAACCCAAACAGATAAGGAATTCTGGCTACTAAATTAATGGAAAAAGAAAAAAAGGAAAATTAATTAATAAACCACCTTGAAGTCTGCTACTGGAGTATGATACGAGAAATGTTTTTTGGTGTGTTCTTCCTAACTTATGCATGGATAAATTTGTCTGTTTCACTCTTTGAAAATTTAAAATACGGAGCTGGTTTAAGACAACCCTGGAGTAGATTTGTTTTCAGTAAAGTTACTCATGGTTCCAGAAAACCTACCACAGTATTAAAACATTCAGTGAGGGTGGTAAGACACTGGAACGGGTTGCCCAGGGAGGCTGTGGATGCTTCCTCCCTGGAGGCGTTTAAAGCCAGGCTGGATGAGGCCTTGAGCAGCCTGTTCTAGTGGGAGGTGTCCCTGCCTATGGCAGGGGGTTGGAGCTGGATGATCCTTGAGGGCCCTTCCAACCTAAACCATTCTATGATTCTATGATTCTATGATTCAGCGTTCAAGAAAAGACTGGATGAGGCACTTAGTGCCATGGTCTAGTTAGGAAGTTCTTCACAGAGAGAGTGATTTGCCATTGGAATGGCCTGCTCAGGGATAGGAAGTTCTTCACAGAGCGAGTGATTTGCCATTGGAATGGCCTGCTCAGGGAGGTGGTAGAATCACCGTCCCTGGAGGTGTTCAAGAAAGGACTGGATGAGGCACTTAGTGCCGTGGTCTAGTTGATTGGCTAGGGCTGGGTGATAGGTTGGACTGGATGATCTTGGAGGTCTCTTCCAACCTGATTGATTCTATGATTTGTATTGTCATACTTTGATATATGTGAAGGCTTGCATACATAAACATTAAAATGTATTGCAACATCTGGGCAAAAGGCCATTTGCTTCTAGGACAATTTAAATTAATTTTGAGGTTTTACAGTTTTGAGATTTACAGGTTTACAACAGAACAAGGGGACACAGCCTCAAGTTGTGCCGGGGGAGGTATAGGCTGGATGTTAGGAGGAAGTTCTTCACAGTGATTTGCCACTGGAATGGGCTGCCCAGGGAGGTGGTGGAGTTGCTGTCCCTGGAGGTGTTCAAGAAAAGACTGGATGAGGCACTTAGTGCCATGGTGTAGTTGACTGGATAGGGCTGGGTGCTAGGTTGGACTGGATGATCTTGGGAGGTCTCTTCCAACCTGGTTGATTCTATTCTACATCTGATGTCCAGGTATCTACAGTCTTCGTAAGGTGTTCTGACATTAAAGAACATGCAGTGTTGTATGTACAGCTTAGAAGTTCCAATATTTTATTTTGATAAGTAAGATTGGTTATAATGTATAAAATAGTTAATATGATAGACATCTGTAATATATATCTACGGTTTGTCTATATTAGTACTGTTATTTAAATTCTTGGTGTTAGCTTTTCTTGAGAAGGAAGCCTCTTTGTCTGTTACTGTACAGTGGCAAAAATGTAAGCAGTTTGATATATCAGATACCTAATTCTGAAATTGTGTCACAAATAGCTTGTGTATCTTTGCAGTGTCAAATCCTAGGGCAAGTTACCAGATAAAGCACCACTTTAATTCGAGATGCTTTTAATATGTTATTTGCAACATGGTAGAGGATAATGCACAAGCAAGTTTGTACAGCATTTAGGTCTATAAAATCTCCCTTGTGATATGTAGTTTGAAGACTGTGTTAATATTCATACAGTTCACACTTCTCAGTCTTTGTTCAACAGAGACTCTTAAATGAAAGTATATTAATGTGGTGACAGATCCTTCCACAGAACTGTGTCTGTTTATAACCTACTTACCAAAACAGATGTCAAATAGATGTTCAGCCACTCCTGATACATATTTTATGTTTACAGAAGTACACTTAAAATCTAAGAATTTATATCATGAAATAAAAGGATGTGATTGTTTGGGTGTTCCCCGCCCCCCCCAGGGTTTGGAAAATCACCCAGACTAGACTAAGCTGGCTCTGGAAATTTGAATGAAGCTTATATTTACAGCTTAGCTCAATATACAAGCAGATATCTACAGTATATAACGTTATATACAGAAATATACAAGGTAAAAGGTAATACAGAAACACAACACCCCTCCCAGAAACCTGAGTCCCCAGGAGGGGCTCCCAGCTGCCCTTCCACCTTCTCCCGTCCCTCTCAACCTTACCCCAGTCCCAAGGAAGAATGGAGGTTCAGCCAGGGGGGTTAGGAAGCAAAGGATTAACCAGAGAAATGTCAGAGAGGCTAGAGAGAGAAAAAAATGCAGCTCCGACCTCCCCAGCAGAAGAAGCAAAATGCCTTATCTGTGTTTGGATTCTTGTTCTTATACATTACAGCAAGCCTGTGAGTGAAGTAGACATCAGCACTGTTATCTAGTTCTTCTCACCAAAACATTCTAGCTAACTTCAAACTAGCACAAAGGAAAATGACTGCGTTTTACCAGTGTTAAGAAAAGATTGTGCTTTTACAGAAAATACCAGTTGGTATTGTATCAAAAGAGTGTTCACCTAGAAATAAAATGAAAACGAGTCTTCAAATCAGGCATGAATATTTGTGATTTTAAGGCTTCTTTTGCTTTCTAGATTTTTTTCCCTTTTTCTTAACAAAACCCAGAGATTATACAACCAAAGATAAATTAAAAAAGAAAATTTGTAATAGTGTTAGTTTTCCTCCAGCAACTTTAGTAAATTTGAAGTCTGTGTCTGCCTGTCTGCATAGGAAAGATTGCTATATAAAAAAAAAAATCACATTAAAAATAGAGAACACTCTAAGCAAGTTTTAGGGGTCAACACCTTTATGTTATTGGTAGAAGTATTTATCTGGATTTCTAGTTTTCCTTGGCAACCAGTTGATTGTATAGGAGAAGAGAAATCCTGAAAGGAGATTTGAAATTGAATTGTTCTGAATGGGCTAAATCCTGTCAGATACTAAGCTTTTATACAAATAGGAAATGAAGTTTAGGATTTATGAATCACAGAATAGTTTAGGTGGTTGAGATTCATTGGAGATCATTTGATCTAATGGCCTGCTCAAAGCAGTGAAGACTTCAATTCAAATAGAATAGAATAGAATAGAATAGAATCAACCAGGTTGGAAGAGACCTCCAAGATCATCCAGTCCAACCTAGCACCCAGCCCTGTCCAGTCAACTACACCATGGCACTAAGTGCCTCATCCAGTCTTTTCTTGAATACCTCCAGAGATGGTGACTCTACCACCTCCCTGGGCAGCCCATTCCAATGGCAAATCACTCTCTCTGTGAAGAACTTCCTCCTAACATCCAGCCTATACTTCCCCCGGTACAACTTGAGGCTGTGTCCCCTTGTTCTGTTGCTGGTTGTCTGGGAGAAGAGACCAGCTCCCGCCTGGCTACAACCTCCCTTCAGGTTGTTGTAGACAGCAGTGTAGTTTGGTGTTTGATCTGCACATTGTCCAGATGAGTTTTGAATGTTTCCAAGGATCACCCAATCTTTGGACACTCTTTTTTAAACATTTATCAAGTTTTTTTTTGTGATTTTTCCTTATATGTGATTATTTATTTAATAGTTTATTAATTTTTAATCATGTTTCTAATCCCTCACTCATTAAATTTAGTTAATTTTTAATTCTGTTTTCAACAAGTGCATGTTTACACCAACACAGAACATTTTTGAATCTTGCACAGAAAATAATGTCACTTACAGAGCGTTAAAACAGTAATCTCATGCATCTATCATTTCGAACCTCTAGGTTTGTAAATCTAAGTTACTCAAAGCATGGACTTCAGTGATTAAATCAGTAGTGGCTATTTAGCAAATCGGTTTGCTGACCTCATAAAACTAGCCACAATGTTAAAGAAAAGTCAGTTCATAAGCACAGTGCTTCAGTTAGAGCTTGGGCAAACATTGTGTCTTCTTGACAGTGCTGTATTCTTCTCCTGTCATGGTGTTTTGCAGGCTAGTGCAAATGAAGGAGAGGAATGTAAATCAGTCTCTGTTTCAGACTTCTTTGTGTTAATATTCTCTTGGGGAACATCCAGTGACTAATCTTTCTTCATGCTGTAGAAGGAGCTGTAGTCCTTCATTTCTTTTACAGACAGAAATGTTTCTAATTGAGTACCCCAGGGACTTTGTAGGCTTTTTTGTTCCTATTTTACAGAATCTGCTTTTAAAAATGCTTTTAAAATGAAACTGGAAATGATTTTTAAGCATCCATTTTAAGTAGGTATTTTAAATATAAGAAACCTTATTGTGTGACCTGAGCTTGCTTAAAACTCCTATTGAGAATAGTAAACACCTGTCCTGAATATAATCATTGAATCACAGTACAGTTAAGTTTGAAGGGACCACCCATTTCACCACACTGCTTAAAGTAGTGTCAATTAGAGCAGTATGTTCAGTGTCTTGACCTGAAGTCAGGTTTTGAACCCCAAGAATAGAGACTCTACCACTTGTCTGGGCAACTCACTCCAGTATTTGATCACCCTGACATAGAAGAATATCGTTTTAAGGTTTTAAGTGGAGTTTCTTGTGTATTGAATTGTCTCCATTGCCTCTCTTCCTGTCACTGGACACCACTGGGAAGAATTTGCCTCTGTCTTTCTACTGCCTCACATCAGATTTTATACATACTAAATAAGGCCTTATACCTCTTGAGACTGAAAAAAAAAACCCTGGTGTCTTACTTTCTGCTCAAATGTTAGATGCTGTAATCCCTTAGTCATTTTAGTGGTCCTTTGATAAACTTGCTGCTGTTGCCTCCTGTGAGCTGCTGGTGATCTTCCTAGTGCAGCCTAGAACATTGTCAGCTACTTTTGCCACAAGGATGCATTACTGGCTTCCAGTTTGGTGTTCACTGGGACTCCCAGGTCCTTTCCTACCAAGCTTTTTTCCATTTGGCTAGTCTTTAGTCTGTACTGGTACATGGGGCTTTTCCTCCACAGATGCATGACGTGCATTTTATGTCTGTGTTTGTTTGTTTCTCCATCTTGTTGATGCAGCACAGCCACCTGGTATATCAACCTCTCCTTGTAGTTTTGTGTTAACTGTATACTACTGAGAATGCATTCTGTCCCATCTTCCAGGTTCACAGAATCAGGCAGGTTGGAAGAGACCTCCAAGATCATCCAGTCCAACCTAGCACCCAGCCCTATCCAGTCAACTAGACCATGGCACTAAGTGCCTCATCCAGTCTTTTCTTGAACACCTCCAGGGATGACAACTCCACCACCTCCCTGGGCAGCCCATTCCAATGGCAAATCACTCTCTCTGTCAAGAACTTCCTCTCAACATCCAGCCTAGACCTCCCCTGGCACAACTTGTTGTTAATGAAAACGTTAAACAGTATTGCCCCTAGTGTACACCCCTGAGGTCTACTTCTGTCTGGCTTCCTGTTGGCTGCCTTGCCACTGATCACAACCCTTTAAGGTTAATAGTTCAGCCATTTTTCAGTCTGCATGAATGTCCATTTACCTAACTTGTACTTCATGAGTTTATCTGTAAGATAATATAAGTTAAAACAACTTTCACCATCCACACCAGTCATCTCATTGCAGAATGCTGTCAAGTTGTTTGCTCAGGGATGATTTCGCCTTGGTAAATCCAGTCTTGACTACTCTCAGTCACTTTCTTTATCCTTGTTTTGTTTGTGAAATAGTTTCTAGAAGGATTTGCTTCAGTCTTGAGGCAATCTTAAATATAACATAGACTTCATTTTGTGAAAGTAGAAAAAACAAGTAACACCGAGTGCAAGGAATAGAGGTAGAGGCTTAGTGCTACATTTGTGCATGAGAAGTATCAGGTCTTCAGTGAGCCTTATAGTTAGACCAGCTCTGGTACTGCCAGCTGTCAGCAAGCAGCTGATGCTTCAAAAGCAGAAAATGTTAGGACAGAAGTGTTCAGGCATGAGAGTTTTTCCCCGTGTTGAGTATTCCCAGCGTTGTAAAGTCACTGGGATCTCCTGTAGGATGAGCTTAGAAGATGAGTCCTGAAGCTTTATATTTAAATGTTACTATCAATGTGGATTTTGCTAGCACAAAAGAGGCTGAGCTAAATTGCTTCTAAATGTAGAGCTCCATTAAGTTCTATAGTTAGCACTATTGATAAAGGAATAGCACCTTCATTACATTGAGCTTGTTGTGACTCTGAAGAAGAGATTTAACATTTTAAAAAATATACTTATTAACACATAAATGTCTATATCTTAGCATTAAGCAATAATTTATTATAATCCTGAAGTCTTTAATGTTTTAAAAGAAAATCTATGGTGCAGCTCCTTTGGTAGACACAGAAGAAAAATCTTCTGCAGCTGGAAAATTACAGGCAGTGTAGGTGTTGAAACGCCTCCTGCTTCACATTCTTAATTGGCAGCAAGCCAGATACTAAGCATTGCTGGTTTAAAGGGAAATGCTCCCTTTTTCTTTACATTTCTGATGGATAAGGTTGTATTTTGGTTGCAGTTTTTAGCAGTTAGGATTTCTCCCATCTTGACACAAAAGGAACAGACAACATTTTGAATTAAATAGCTTATCCAAGTTACCACGGCCTGTGTTACTGTGTTATTGCTGGCTAATACTGTGCTAGTTTGAAGCAAGCTAGAATGTTTTGGTGAGAAGAACCAGATTACAGGCTGTGAAAGGAAAATGATGATGTCTACTTCCCTCATAGGCTTGCTGAGATGTATAAGAATAAGAAATAAAACCATAAATAATCGTTCTCATTTCTGCTCTGAGCAGTATCTTAATCTCTAACCTCACTCTCCATTTTTTGACTAATCCACTTTGCTTCCTAACCCCCTGGCTGAACCTCCATTCTTCCTTGGGACTGGGGTAAGGTTGAGAGGAGTAGGGGGAAGGTGAAGGGGTGGTTGAGAGCCCCTCCTGGGGACTCAGGTTTCTGGGAGGGCTGTTGTATTTCTGTATTACCTTTTTCCTTGTATATTTCTGCATATAACTGTATATACTGTAAATATCTGCTTGTATATTGTGCTAGCTGTACATATAAAGCTTCATTCATATTTCCAGAGCCGACTGAGTCTAGTCTGGGTGATTTCCAAAGTGAGGGGGGCGGGGAACACCCAAACCATCACAAATACAAAGGCATGCGTCTTTTCTTTAGAAGTTGTATCTTAAGAAGTTGTGGAACTCACCCATCTGTGACATTTTTCAGCTCTGGATTGCTCAGTTCTACTTTAAAGCTTAGTTGTAATTGGCATGTGATACTCAGAGACAACTGCCATAAGCATAAAAATCTTTTACTAGTTATAGCTTTAAATTAGATAAATCATTTTGAATAATGCAGAGGTATTGCAAACTGTAAAATAGATCAGTTACTAATCGTTATTTTAAGTCCATTTTCAGTAGCTGACAGAATACCACCCTTTCACTGAGTACAGGTATTACTGGGAGATGTGTTTCTATTGAGAGAGCTCATGTATGTTTATCAAATAAGATTGCAGAGATGTTAATATTGAAATCAGTCTGATTATTTGTGCTCTCATCCATTCCTGCTGCTTTTGAGTGGCATTAGAAAGGACTTTGCTGTAGCGCACTGTAAAAACTTGCCAACATTCTTGTGTTTACAGACAATGGTTGAAAATGCAGAGGGGTTTATATGGTAGCTATACAGAAAATTGGTTATTAATACTATTTTTTACAAGATCACATCAGCTTAATTTTTTTACGTAAGCACTAGCAGAGGATTTAAAAGCTGCAAATATATTGATACATTTTTCAGTTGGAATGCACATTATATTAAAAAAAAAATAGGTAGTATTGGATTAGCAGTTTTCTAAATTTCTAAAATAAGGTCTATAGCATGATGTGGTGGTTTGGGTGTGCCCTGCCCCCTCACACTTTAGAAATCACCCAGACTAGACTCAGCTGGCTCTGGAAGTGTGAACGAAGCTTGTATTTACAGCTAGCACAATATACAAGCAGATATTTACAGTATATACAGAAATATACAAGGTAAAAAGGTAATACAGACACACAACTCCCCTCCCAGAAACCTGAGTCCCCAGGAGGGGCTCTCAACCACCCCCTCACCTTCCCCCTACCCCACTCAACCTTACCCCAGTCCCCAGGAAGAATGGAGGTTCGGCCAAGAGGATTAAGAAGCGAGGTGATTCAGCCAAAAGCAAATAGAGGGTGAGGTTAGAAAGCAAGATGGAGTTCAGCCAGCAGCCCCAGCTCCCCAGCAGGTGAGGAGCCCAGAGCAAAGCCCAGAGCAAAGTGAGCCAGTGACCTAATCTATGTTTTGCTTTTAATTCTAATACATCTCAGCGAGACTGTGAGGGAAGTAGACCTCACCATTGTTTTCATTTCACAGCCTATGATCTGTCCTTCTCACCAAAACATTCTAGGTAGGCTCAAACTAGGACACATGAGAAAATGATAACAATAGAAAATGCAGGAAACTGTGGTTGTTTTTATGCTCTGCGAAGCCTTTTCCTTTTGACCACGAAATTATGTATCCTATATTTGACTTATTTTCATGATTGCTTTTAATTAATGCTTTTGTTACTACACTCTGACATTGTGAATTTCAGTGTTTTGGGTTTGGTGGTTTTTTTACATCTGTCTTGAGTTCCATCCCCCATTGTAATTTTTGTTCACTATATTGTTGTAAATATGTGGGCACAATAAAGGTGAAGTCTCTGCTTTGAGAATGATTCCCAGGTTTTGCTCAGCAGGTCAGAATGTTGCAGCCCTGATGACAATAATATGTGATAACCTCAGTACAGTCTTCACAGCTTTCTACTCACTTGTTACTCAACTTAGAATTTAAGATAGCTCTTCTGAGTTCTTACTTTTCCATTATTTAAGATGTCTGTGGTCGGTTAAAAGGAAAAAAACCAGAAGTATCCTCATTCCTGGCATTTGTAGTGTGTAGCAGCCATTTAGAACAGTAATTGCATGACTCAGTTTGTGTGGATCCTTCTTGATTGCTCTGGAACTCTGGCAAATGGGATATTTTATTTTTGTCCCAAATTAGTTTTCTTAGGTGCTGTAATCACACAGGCACTTCTAAAGATGTTAATCCATGTCCAGTTTGGACATTAGAGAAAGATTCTTTATTGACTGAGTGGTCACTGCAGTAGGCACCCCAGGGAAGTTGTCATGGCACCAAGCCTGTCAGAAGTCAAGGAGCGTCTGGAATATATGTTTAGTCATATGATTTAGTTTTAGGTTGCCATGCAAGGAGAAGGTAGCTGGACTCTGTGATCATTATTGGTTCCTTCCAACTTGAGATATGTATAAACATGAATCCCTGCCTGTAAGGCTTGTAATGTGTTTCTGTGAGCAGGAGCTGTCATTTACTTGCAGTGCAGGAACATTCAGGAGATTAGTCTGTCCATCTGCCTTTATGGGTGGTAGAGAGAATCAGCACTTAGGGAGACTGTGCATCTCATTTATTTAGGCTGAGATAAATTGCTCTTTATTGGATCTTCTTTCTCTAACTTGATTTTAAAGGAAAATAACTTCAGTGGCAGGCAAAGACAGTCTAAGATTAGGTTAATGCTGTCATATATGCAAATTACAAACACTTTGTGTTACTCTGTACAAAACAGGAGATTTAAATCCCTTAGCAAAATTTACTCTTTGTGGAAGAGGAAGGTTTGATTGGAGTAGAGATTTTCCTGTGTTAAGACCCTTATGCTAAGTGATAATAGTAGTTGCCAAGTTATTACATCTCTGCAGAGTAGAAACCTAACACAAAAATGAATCGAGGTATGCGAGAAGTAGAAACCTAACACAAAAATGAATCGAGGTATGTGAGACTGTCCTCAGCAGCCTGTAATTAATCTTCCCCAATGTATTGCCTTATTACATGCGAAATTATCTTTGTGAATATAGGAAGGAATTCCTTCTTTCAAAAAAACCACTGAGATTGCAGTTTGCTAGACATGATTGAGTTGATGTTGATGTTACCTAATTGTCATTTGAATATTTTTACTGGGAAATTATAGAGGTCAAAATACAGAAAAATCTTTCTGGTAGAATATTGCAGTATATTACAGTATTTCTGAAGGAGTATTTAAATTAATTTTAATGAAAGTTTTACTTTTGCTTCTTGCTTGTTATACAAATGTATCATCATTTTAAAAGACACATATGCATGCATTTAACAAAAAATATCTAAATTGGCTTGCTTTGACTGTACCTATAATTTTATTTCATCTTCTGAAACACATGAATTTGAGGAATATGTAGGATATTAATGGAATGTGTATAGATCCTTTCAGCTCTAAATGCTGCAGAAAGGCTTTGCATCTTATCTGTGAGTTCCTTAATGTACTTCAGAAGCAGAATAAAACTGGAAGGCAGTTGTCCCCTTCTGGAGCTCAAATGTTTCACTGTGAAAATTTAGAATGATGGTGGGATGAAGAATGATGTATGAAAGTATTTATAAGTAGTTAGACTATGAATTTCTTTTGAAATGATATGTATAATCATATATTTAATTGTAATATATTAAGAAAAATGCTTGCATGTGTGTAGTTGAGCTTCGCATGCTTACATAAAAATCGTTTGCTTAGCTGTTGGAACAAATCTGAATTTGTTCAGCAAAATGAATTCTATGCATTTACACAGGGAAAAAAGATGTGGTGTTGTTTACCCCTAGTCTTCTCTTGCTGTCCGAGAAGTTTATCCTCTTGGGAAGTTTTTGTTTTCATCTGGTGGCTTTTCTCCACTTCTGCCATTTCCCTCCCATCCTGCTTTTTTCTTTTTCCTTTCTCTGTGGTGAGATACCTCTGAGAAAGACAGGATGAGGAGAAATATACAAAATCTGTAATCTAACTCAGTTTTTGCATCCTTCTTTAATTATGTTTGTCAATACACATCTGATTATGCATCTGTCTGTTTTCCCTACAAAAGGAAGAAGTGGTAGATTTATGTTAAAATGTTGTACATGAAATGTAGTTTTTGTTTGTATCTTCTATTTGTCCCCTTTCTGTAATTTATCACTTGTATTGTTAGAATGTGAAAGTTTCCACAAAACTACTGCCTTAACATCTTTCAGATATTTTACATATTTTTTCCAAAGCTACACTAAAATTAGAACATGCCATAGTAGAAATTATATGTAAGAGCTTTTGTTGTTAATGTTGTTTTCTACTACAGGCTATATATAGGAAGTAACACCTCTCTTGACTTCTTATATGAATTACCTGGGTAATGTTGTTAGTTTGTCATTTGCAGTTTATTTTTTAAATAGAAACTATGAGTTTCTAACCATCATAGAGAGTAATGTATTCTGTGTTTATATTTTTGTAAGTTCTGGCCAGGATATCCAAGGAACAAGTGTGGTGGCAAATCTTCCAGTCCTGGTGCGACAGAATCCTGCAGAAACACTTCGTCGGGTTTTACCAAAAATCAAAGTAAGTTGAGTGTAATGAGGTTTGAATATATCTTTTTCTGCCAGTGTAAGTATTTTAATAAAGGCAAAAACATCACACATTTAATGTAAATTCAGCTGCAGAGGAGGTGTGTCCAGTAGATCTTGCACATTAATTCACTCAATTTCAAAATATTGCAGGTATTACATAAAAATAAAAAAGATCTTGCAACAGGAAGAGGAATCAGAATTAATACTATTTGCATATTATAAAGGTCTATGAAAGTTTTGACAGCTTGTTAAGAACTCTTTTTGAGGACTAGCCAGTCATAATGTCACATTTTACATTTTCAGTCTCCCTCCATCCGTACATTATGATTTCATGCTGCTATCAAGAGAAGTATACTTTGCTTTTAGCTGTCTGAAGTTTCATGTGCTGTCCTTCACATATTTAGTAAGTCACTGCTAGCTGTGGTAGCTGCATGCTGGCCATGTAATGTTATACAGTAATTTTATATATAGATATGTTTGTATAAAGGATGTTTTGGTTGCTTAACTTGGATAATGGTCCAGGGAGACCTTAGTGTAACCTTTCAGTACTTAAAGAAGGCTTATAAGAGAGATGGGAACAAGACATTTTTAGTAGGAGCTGTAGCAGTTGAGGTGTAATGGTTTTAAACTCTAGGAAGCTATATTCAGACTAGATATTTTTTATAATGAGGGTGGGGAAACACTGGAACATGTTACTCAGAGAGGTGGGAGAAGCCTGATCCCTTGAAACTGTAAAGGTCAGGATGGACAGGACTTTGAGCAACTTGATCTAGTCTCTGCTCACTCCCAGGGTATTAGACTAGATGACCTTTAAAGATCACTTCCAACATAGAATTTAAAGAAAGGGAAGATAAATCTCTATTTCCCCTCTGTCCTGGGTATGAACTCTTCTTGCCAAGAAGAAAATGCTCATTTAAGGTGTGTTGTAAGGAGCAGTTTTGGGCAAATAAGAACAAACTACATCACAAATGCCAATGCAAAGTCAAATAACAATAAAGCTAAATACTACAGATAACTCTAAAACTAAATAACTACAAATAACTCAAATAATTCCATGTAAGGCTGCAAAAGGACTTTAGGCTTTATGTTAGTCTGCCTGTTAGAGTGGTTTTCAGTGATTTTTTTTTTAAAGGCTACCTGGTGAGTAGAAACACGTTGGTTTTGGCTGTCAAGATGTCTGGAAGTTTATTTTGTTAACAGCAAATTTCTGAGACTTTTTTTTTTTTCATTGTGTGGGTGTACCACCAGTCTTCTGCTGATACCAATGGCAATTTTTATGTTATTAAATCAAAGTTTTGGTTTAAGTAGTCTATGGCCTGGTCTTATGCCATCGATCACTTTGTTATACACCCATTTCTAGTTTATACAAATTGCCAGCTAAAGGAGCATTGTGTTTGCTAGTAGCTGTTTGAAAGTATGTGTTCATGTGGGAAAAGAGGTAAAAAAACACAAGGGTTTCATGTAGAAATTTTGTATTTGAATTGTTGTCCTGGTTTCACTGGGCTATCCTGGGCCAGCTATAGTCTGCAGGCCATTAGCAGTCTGAAGTCAGCCAAGGCAGCTGATCTGAGCTGTCTCACAGGTGTACCCCATAACATAAACAGCATACCTAGTAAAAGGGGGAAGTTTGCTAAGAATGGTGTATCTCCTGCTCCTCCTTTTCCTCTGGTTTTGCTCCATTCCTGCAGAGGCAGCTTTCCTGTTTATTGTGAAGATTGTACATTCAGTGGCCTGAATGTCAGTCTGTATGATTTATAATGGCATTGCTATTAGTTTAGCTGTTCCACTAAATACATTTTCATTTCAACGCACGGGTCTTTTCCCAGTCCTCCTTTGTTGAGGAGGGGTCTCTGGGTGATAGAACAACTGCTGTAGTTTAGCCTGTGTAGGTTAAACATAGTTGTGTTCATCATTTTCTGGACAGAGTCAGTTTCCCTATACATTTTCAGAGATACATTTGACATTTTCAGTAGTGTGACTGAGTCATAAATGGACATGAAGGGCAGAAAAAGCTTAAATAGTTACTGACTTGAGCTAAGTATGACTTAGGTCATCTAAAATGCATTGAACTGAAGGTTTGAGTTCCATTAAGAATCTCCATGGCTACATTGTCCTTTCTATCGCAGGCACTTTAGACTGAGACAGAAAAAATCTTCTGTAGTAGCTGGTGTGAATTTTCTTCCTATGTATGTATCAGATTCTCATTACTAATTGTAAGGAAGTTTGTAATTATATTAGTAACAAAGATGAGATGGTCAAGTCACATACATTATAGAGTTTTCTATCTTGCAAGGAGGTGATAACTAAACAGCAAAGTGAGCCCATGCAAAAGTGATACTTGTTTGTTCCAGTTAATTCTCATTTCTTTGTTGAAGTTTTGAAAAAAAAATGAATTACTTCTGTTATTGAAATGCTGTGTGGATATATCTCTCTCAAGTTGGTTTTGTTTGTTTTTTTTCTTATAAGTCATTATATTAATTCAGAAAAAAAAAAGATTTATGTTATGAAAAAATATTTGGTTTATTTCTTACTGCAGAAATTAAGGCTTGGAGAGGGTCTTATCAATATAGAGAGGGTGTAAAGAGGACGGAACCATTTTTTTTTTCATTGGTACCCAGTGACAGGACCAGAATTGAATAGGCACAAACTAAATGTAGGTTTGTGATGGTTTGGGTGTTACTTGCCCCCTCACACTTTGGAAAATCACCCAGGCTAGACTCACCGGCTCTGGAAGTTGAATGAAGCTTTATATTTACAGCTTAGCACAATATACAAGCAGATATTTACAGTATATACAGTTACATGCAGAAATATACAAGGAAAAAGGTAATACAGAAACACAACAGCCCTCTCAGAAACCTGATTCCCCAGGAGGGGCTCTCAACCACCCTTCCCCCTTCTTCCCACCCCTCTACCTTACCCAAGATGTTGCCTTACACTTAAGGTAAGTTTGGAGGGTTGGCCAGGAGTGTTAGGAAGCAGATAGTCACACAGATGACAGGTTAGGTTAGAGAGAGAGAAGTGCAGCCCACAAAGCCCAGAGAGTGACTCTTATCCATATGTATGTTCTTGTTCTTACACATCTCAGCAAGCCTATGAGTGAAGTACACATTACCATAGTTTCCTTTTCACAGCCTGTAATCTAGTTTTGCTCACTGAAGCATTCTAGCTAGGCTCAAACTAGCACAAGGTTTAGTCTGAACATCAAGAAAACCTTTTACACTGTGAAGGCACAGGTTACCCAGAGAGATTGTTGTCTCCCTTCTTGGAGGTATTCAAAAGCTGTGTGGACATGGTATGACTCTAGGTGGCCTTTATGAGCCTGGGGAATGGACAAAATGACCTCCAGAAGAACCTTTCTGCCTCAAAATTCTGTGCCATTGTGAATATCAGACATCACCTTTCAACTTCCTGTTATCTCCTGAAACTTTTGTGACTTCAGTAGACTGCTGTTTCTTAAAAGGAGCTCTTCTAGTTTCGTTCTGATTATTTAAATTCAGCAAATGGCCAAGAAATAGCTATCTTCAGAACCGAGGAGTTGTATTGGCCAACAGATGGTTAAGAAGACACTCAAATAATTCTAGTTATATTGTGTACTCTAAGGTGCAGATTACTTTATTTAAATATAAAAATGTGTGTGTGTGTGTGTGTTAAAGAAAAAAAGCTTTGAGGAAAAGAATGACTTGAATTTGGGGAGTAATTGAAACCCTTTTAAGTTACACCAATTTTCCACATTACTACTGCATGATACTCTGACATTAATAATGCATTCTTTCTTACTGGCTTCAACAACTTTTTTTTTTTTTCTTAAACACACTGAATCCATTTTTATCTCTGGTGTTTCTGCTTTGAGAGGAGAATTCTGCCTGAAATGGAGTAATAAAAAACAGTGGGGTTTTTATCTTTATTTGTCAAGAGTGTGGAGAGCTTGTAGTCGTTGCCTTTCTGTCTTTGGTTAAAAAAAATCTAATAGGGGAATACAGTTTTTGATTCTAGTCTTAGGTTTTTATATAGGGATGGAGAAAAAAAATAAAAAAGTTGGTCATTAGCAGGATCAAGACCTGGGCCCTGGAAAATATTTGTACATGGGGAATTGGAGCTGTGTGTGTTTAGATCAGGTGATAATGACTTTGTAAAAGTTTCTTCCTACATAATGTTAGAGGATGTTCAACTGAAAATAGTATATGAAGAAAGAAAAGTCACGAAGACAGAAATACTAGACATGAAGCTGACAATTTTAATAATAAATCTGATTAATCTTTGAGCAAATCACTGAGAAAAGTAGTGGTTTTGCATCTTGCAGTGTCATTTAAATCCAGACTAAATGCCTTTCTAAATGATAAATTAAGCTGAAGTTAATGGACTCAAGACAGAGCTAAAGGAATGAAATATAATGAGGTCAGTCGAAGTGTTCCTTTCAGGTTTAAGCTTTATAAATTGAAACCTTCTGGAAGTTAGATTTCTTTCTGTGACTATGCTTGTATAAAGTAGGTTCTTCAGTGGTCTGCTAATGTGTAATAGAAGAACTGTTCTGTTGTACCCATGTTCACTCCAACTTCTAAGTGCAAAACAGTGTTTGACATTGCTAACTATGCGACCTATATTTTTTCCTTAGCCTTGTTTTTATTGGGAGAATCATCTGACCACTAAATGGGAACTGTTACACTCTAGAGAGGCACAGCTGAACTCAACTGAGATTAGAATCTTCCAGATGTAGTCTGGCACTGTAGAGAAATAAGGTGACTGAAATTGGTGTGCTTGGTTATACTTCTGTAGATGGGGAAAACAAGTTCAGTATGAGTGAACAATGTGCTGCAGTAGCAATGGAAGCCAACAAGATGCTGGCTTGCTTCTCTAGCAAAGATTAAGTCATTATCTGACTTTACTCAGCACTCCTCAGATTACACATGGAGTACTGTGTTCAGTTTTGGGCCTCACCTAACGAAAAGGGCGTGGGCAGGCTGAAGACTATCTAAGAAAGGGCCAGAAAGATGATTGAAGGACTGGGAAGCCTTCCATATGAGGAAAGGCTGAGAGAAGTGGGTTTGTTCAGCTGTAGGAAAAGAAGGTCTAGGAGCAGACATTATAACGGTGTTTTTTGGTATTTAAAGGGCAAGGACATGGAAAAGATGAGGGAAAATAAGTAGAAGTTACTCCTGGAGAGATTCTGATTGGACACAAGAGTAAATTATTTTGCAGTGAGAGCAATCAACCATTGAAATAAGCTCCCCAGGGAAGTGGTGGAATCCCTAACACTGGACACATCTGAGATTCAGCTATCTTGTCTAGACCACGCTTTTGCCAAGAAAGGTTGGATCAGATGAATCTTGAGGTCCCTTCCAACCTGGTACTCTTATGATTTGTGAATTCAAATTTTCACATGAAAAATGAGCTGTATAGTAGTTTCAGGGTGTTACTCATCTTTGCCATTGAAGTGGGTACATGTCTCAGCCATCAGAGATAGGTGTCCTCCCAGAACACCAATTCAAACTCGCTCAGAAATAGACAGAACAGTCACATGGGTCTCTTTAGGTAATCTTACGTGACCAATTTGGTGAAAACATGGCTAAGTGGGATGGGAAACCTTCCTCACTTCTCCTGAAAAGAGTGAGAGAGTTGCAGAATGAGAAGACTAAAATTGTAGCTGCCTCAGTTTCCCCAAATGATTCAAACAGTTCTGGCAATGATTCAGCTAATACCATTAAACACTGTGCCAATTGTACTTGTAATGGTCAATTTTAGAGGGACCCTGCCTCTGACCAGGTGTAGGCCAGGGACCAGAAAGATAATAGGATATACTGGAATGTATATATTAGATGGCCTGGTACCTTGGAGATTCAGAAGTATAGGGCCCTAGTGGACACAGGTGCTCAATGTACGTTGATGCGTTCAAACTGTAAAGGAATGGAGTCTATTACTATTTCTGGAATTACAGGAGAAGCTCAAGAATTGACAAGGTTGGAGGCAGAAATAAGTTTGACTGGGAGTGATTGGGGAAGGCATGCCATGGTAACGAGTCCAAATGCACCTTGCATTTTGGGAATTGACTTGTCACCATATTGTCACCATATAACTTGTCACCGTATGTTGTCACCATATAGCTGGGCATGGAAACCAGTGTACTTAGCATATCAAAGCAAAAGCAAAGCCAATGTATTTAGTTAGCATACCAAAGCCAAAGCAAAACCAAATACTATTTCTATTAGAGCTGAGAATAAAACAGGTACAGGAAGAAATAAATGTAAGGAGTGTCCTTGCTGGATACATTACAGTTTTTTATGTGATAAACCTGGTCACTTTTGTAAAGTAGTGAGAAATAGACCTGTACAAATTGATTATAATTCTTTAAATCCTAAGTAAAATAAAGTTATATCAAGGAACCTTTATATATTTGACATAAGTGTTTTAGGTCTGAGATGAGCAAAATCAAACAAGAAACACATCAATAAATATACCATATCTAAGTAATTATTAAATTAGGTGAAATTAAATTAGGTAGTTTTGGTTATGCTAACAAAACTAAGACATTTAGATGCTAATATAGGTTTGAGATTCTTAAATAATTTTTAAAATTCTACACTTAAAGTGTGTGTCCTTATATGGGTTCTTTTGTATAGAGATCCCCACGCTCTGGATTTCTGCTTGCACCTCCTCATGAACCTTGGAAGTCATTGAAATGCAGATTTAGAAAAAGCTTAGTCATTTTTCTCAGCATTTCTTGTGCACCAAATTGCTCCTTTCAAATGATGGTAGTAGTATTTTCCCTATTTTCCACCCTTGGGCAGAGGGAAATTACAGGTGTCTGTCCAATTAAGAAGCTTGCAGAAAACTATGGCTACTCATGTTGAAGTAGCCTTATTCAATGCTATCTGGTTAGTTTGAAACTCGTTTTCTGTTTCTTATTTTCCTAATATACCAGTCTCCACTTGAAAGCTTTTCTTCTTCTTTAGTTGATTTTTATAGTTTGTCAAGAAGAGGTGGGGTGATTTTTCACCCTGTTTTTTGCCTAGCCTTGATTTTAAGGTCCATCCTCATTGTATCTTCAAGCTTCTGTAATGTCCATTATTTCTGTGTCTTTCTAGTCCTAAATGCAGATTTCTGTCGTACCAATGCAGTTACTAAAATGATTGATAATATTTCTACTTGCAGCATTTTTCAAGAGAGTTCTGTTGCTGCAGAACATAAAGTGAATTAAACTACAGGTGATATTTTTCTGTTTTCCAATCAATGGAATGAGCCATGCTTTCTAAATTTTGCAAGTCTTAATGCTTGAGAGTTGACTTGTAGACATTAGGAGAGCTAATGATAAATTCCATTAAATATGTTTGTCTGAATAAGGTAGACAGGAAAAGTCTTTTTTCCTTTGGAGTGACAATCTGTGGAGGATCAGTGTATACAAAAATATGTTAACTTTCTAATAAAATAAATTTATAATAGGTAAAATTTATGTCCCTCAACCTAAATTCAGTGAAATTTGAATGAGGAGACCCATACCTTTTCTTGCATGGAACTGTAAAGTTCTGAGTGCAAGCATCAATGCAGGCAGATGTGTAAGCAATCTAGACATTTACATTTCAATGTCTCCCGAGGTCCATGAGGAGGCACATCCAGACAATGTGTTCTCACACATGATTATCCAGAGTTGTGTGGATCTATGGAGGAGACTATTTGGAAACTTTATTTGATGGTAAGTAACCCTGTTTACATTGCGTGCGAAGTGACTATGTACATAAACTGGAATTCAGCTTCATTATATTCTGCAGTGGTGTCTCCACATCTACAGTATCTAAATAGTTCTTTTGATTATTTTGGGGATTTTTTTTTTTTAAAACAGATGTTAGCTAAAATCCCAGAACATTATGTGCAGATACTTTGATCTCAGAAATATTCAAAATATAAAATTGGTAGATGTCTTATTCTTGGCTGTGGGTGTTGTAATAACAGGGGAGGAAAAAGAACAGAGATGGACTGTGGATGTAAGAAAGAGGGCAGTTTCCATGGCTATCATATGCAAATATTGTATCACACTTAGATTGATAAGCTGTGCAGTGCAGTTTCTTTTTTCATTTGGGAGAGCAGGGACACAGAACGCTTTTACAAATACATATGATTGTAAACTGAGACAGCTATTGAGAGAGAAGTATTGGTTCTCTTTGAAATCCAGTGAACTAAATAGACATTTACACGCAGAAACTGGTTGACATTTGTAGAATGAAAATGTCTTGGTTTACTTTGAGGTAAGCAAAGCCTACTAAATAATTGCTGAAGATGTTCCCTGTTTTTTCTAAGCAAAATTCATCTGCTAGATAATGCTTGGGGGCATAACAGATATTAATCTTGTCTAGGCTGATTTTAAAAAGGAATCAAAGTATTGGCATACAAAATGTTTAAAAGGAAGTACGAAACTCTTGCTGAGTTTGGGGTCACACGTAAATTGGATGTCATTCTTTGGTAGTACAATAATGCATTCTATTTTCTTAGGAGAAAGATACATTTAGAGATGTAAACAAAAAGAATGCTCACCTGGCTGATAGATTTGTACCTACTTAAAATGAACGATGTGTCATAGATTGCATCCTGCGAGCTCTTAGGCATGTGTATCAATCTGAAAATTAAATGGCTGGTTTGTTGCATTAAAAAAGAAAAAAGTAATATTTAATCTTTGAATTAACTTCAACTTTTGAATTGGTACTTCTAAAAGCAGCCTATTGAATTGTTTTATGTTAAAGCTAAGTAGTAGTAAATGCTGAGTTACCTCACCAAGTTCCATTTCGACGTGCTTTATCCTTAAAACTATATAAATGCACACATTTTCATTTGTGTTCCAAGTCAGTTGGCAAGAGATGAATTTTAACTTGTGTTCTGCTATTTTAGTATATCTCACTGGATGTACAAAATACTTCTTATCAATTCATGCGCGTAAACAACAAGTGCTGTTGTCGGCTGGTCGGGTTTTACCTCTTACTTTGTAAAGTAGAAAAATGGATTTTGTAGTTTACTCAGGTTGTTGCATATTTACTCTTAAAAGTGAATGTAAAAATGTGACTGTTATTCAGTGAATTTCTGCTTCGTTGTCTAAATTGGTATAATCTGTAATTATACAGGAAGTGCTGCATGTCGCAGGAGTGGAAATGCAGTTAACAGCTGCTGTTTCATTTCTGACTGTTTTGCAAGAGGAATCAGTGTCCACTCATACGTACTCCCACTCCTTCCTACACATCATCCTGCAGAACCTGGAGCACAGAGATGCAGGTCAGGGTAGTACAACTGTACTAATGACTCGTTAATTCTCTATCTTTTGTTTCCTTAGTCACTGTACAATACTGTGTAGAGCAGTGCATGCAATCACTCTTACTTGGAGTGAGGGGAAAGATTTTTGCATGCAGAGCACTTACATTCTGATAATTAAATGTAATTCTCTTTGAAGCAAACAAGCCAACTTTGTCTGGAGGACTCAATCCTCAAATTGTTAGTGAGCCCATGCTCCTACTGAAAGGCTAAGAAAATGGAGGGGTGATGGTTAACATTTCTTCTGTGTGATGATTATTTTTTCTTAACTTCTTTGATGCTATTTTTAGGATACAAAGGGAAAAAATGGCCTCTTGTAAAACTAGAAAGTTTCAGTGAGCGTAAGAAAAGAATATGCTTCTAAATGAGAGGAATTTTAGTTTCAAAATAACCCAAGATTGATATTATTTTTGTACAGGTGTTGAAAAGGTGAAAGAAATAGGGACAGTATCTGCTTCTCACCTGTCCTGCTTATTAGTTTGAAGTCTTGAATGCTAATTTAGAAGCTTTCAGATACATAGCTCCTTGAGGGGGGTCATGTGAAAAATGAGAACTGTTTGTGAAACTGAGGTGTGGTTTACTTGTTATATATACAACATAACATATGACTCGGTTCTTTCTAACAGGTGTCAGCAATGCATGGCTAGAAACTCTTCTTGCTGTAATAGAAGCTTTACCAAAAGAGACTGTCCGACAAGAGGTAATAAACATTCTCCTACACATGCTGACAAAAAAGACTATTTTAAGCAAGTCTCATTTACTTAGTAAGATTTCTGGCATTTCTATAGCTGTGAAAACAGTAATGCTTGTGGAACATGCTATAAGAGAGTAACGTGTTAAAAGAGGATGACCTTAAAAAATGTTAGTGTTTTTAAGCAAATAAAGACTTCCACTGCACTTTGTATTCTCAGTAACATTTTTTCATGTATCCTGTTTTGGTTTACAAGATGATATTTCATTCTGTGCTGTCTCAAAGAAACTACATTTTGTTTGACACTGGACTAAAATTCTGATTTCTGTTAAAAGCAACTGAATGCTGTAGATCCATTTCATGGTGTACTTCAGTTGTTCTGTTGTACCAAAACTCCAGTATCCTGCTAGCAGTCTTTCTCTATGTAGCTCAAGAAAAACAAAGAAAGTATTACTAAGTCATGATGTCACTTCCCTTTACTGAATTGTCTTCTTTTTTTTTTTTTTTAATAATTCATATTTTCATTGTTAAATTTAAAGCTTTGAAACGTGCATATTTTACCATGTTTATAATTTAAAACAACATGGAGATCTAAATACCCAATTGTTCATGTAGTGTAAAAACACTAGTTAAAAGTAGTGGTTAATTGAAACCCAGCACAGTTTAAAAAATAAACTGATAAAAAGTTTAGGATGAAAAGTTAGATTGGAAAAGTCAAAAAAAAAAGAGAGAAATTACTCTGGTCACCTTCAAAATCTAATTGTAATGCAATTCTCAACCTGCCATTTAAACAAGGTAGGATTTCTCCTGATTTGTCTCTAAGAACAACACATTTGTAAGTTTCCACAAAAAATTTGCTTTGAGAAGGTGACAGCTGATAAAGTAGTGTTGATTCAGCAGTTATAAAAAAACCTGAACCTGAAAAGGTGCCTTTTGTGTTTTGTTGGAGGATCTTTTTATCTGTAAAGTTGGAATATTCTAGTTGTTATAGTTAAAAGCAAGCCTTATGTACTGATTCTAGTCTGGATGGTGTATTTGTTTTTACAGAGTATGATTCTTTCAGCTCAAAATTTCAGCTGGTAAGAGGAAGAGAAAAATGCTATTACAATATTGTGGTACTTTCGTGCCCTGTATATTACCCTTTTGTGGAGCTCTGCAAGGGAGATGAGTGAGGAACTGTGGCATGTTACAGGAGATTCTTCTTTGTAATGTTCCTTTTTGCCTGGCACCTGGATTTCTCTGTTTACTTCTGGGAACAACCTAAGTATGGTGTTCTGCAGGCCTTTCTTAGTTTGTTTCTGGCACCATGGAGGTAATACAACAAATGGCAGCAGAGATCCAGTGTGATGCAGGTCTGATGGAAATTAAATCTTTTCCCTGCAGATCCCAAAGTAAGCAGAACTCTTAAAACTTGTTGTCAAAAGTGATGTTCCATGGGATAACTTATGAGAAAGAACCTCAGAGAGAATTCCTAATTTCTCTGGGTTTTGTTTGCTTGGGGATTTTTGGGTGGTTTTTTTGTTTGTTTGTTTGTTTGTTTTTGGGGTTTTTTTTTATGCAGGAATGGACTTTGGTGAAAATTGCCAACTAAAGGCTATAAATGTCCATATACAACTTAGTCCTAAAATAAAGACACGAGTAGACAGATGTAAAACTGTGTCTGTGATGCGAATCAGAAAGTGGTGTTTTGGCCAAGCTACTGGTTTAATATGCTGCAGTTAGCACTGAATATTAAATATGGGATTCCAATAGACTGTTAATGTACATAGACAGTATTATCTTTAGTACTGATAAATTCCATAAAGGAGGTAAAAGACATTTGGGATGTCTAGATTATTTCTTCTAAGAAGGAGACTACATTATTTACCACTAACATTTTTGCTTTTGTTCTTATCTGTAGATCCTGAATCCACTTGTTTCCAAAGCACAACTTTCTCAAACACTTCAATCACGCTTAGTTAGTTGTAAAATCATGGGAAAATTAGCTAACAAATTTGAAGCTCACATGTAAGTAGACAGTACATATATTTTCATTCTACAGTATCTATCAATCAGTATTTCTTTACTAATGGGCAAAAACTGCAAGAAAAGTGGACTTTATTGCAAAAATCAAATGCTTTCTTTTTACATTTCCTTTTATATGGATAATAATAATGGAAAAAATGCTCATTATATAATGACCATATTCAGACTTTCTGGTGTTCACCAGTTTATAATTCAGTTTGTCTGTTCTTCCAAAGGTTCAGATGGGTACCATTTTCATGCCATTCTTTCATGTTGTTTTTCTCGCTAAAAAGTAAGCCAAACAGTGGATTTATCTGCAGTTTACAGAGACAAAATACAAATTCATTCCCTTAAATCTTGCCATAAAGACAAGAATCCTTTCCAGTTGTTTTTTATGTCTATAATCAAATCTAACATGTACATATACTTTTTGTCCTCCCTGATTATATGCAGGAGCTGCTGTTGCCTGATTGTTGTTCGAGGTCTTAGATTCCGTGTTTGTGGGTTTGGACAGTGATGCAAAACAGGGAAGCAATGATGAGAGCAAATCTGAAAAACTGATCTGCCCAAAGCAATTGGTGTAATCTATTGTTTGAACTGTTTTCCATTCTTTATGATAGCAGGACCGTTCTACCAAATGTGCTACCTATCCAGGCAGTTGGCCACATGTGATTTTGCATTACAATCGACTGAGGGCAACTAAATGCAAAGAAACTCTGTCTAGATGAGAAAGTCTGCTCTAATAATGATTTTAATTTGCCCTAGAATGCAAAAATTCAGTGTAACAGAAAAGATGAGCAACAAGACTGTATAATAAGATATTTAGGAATAAGTGTATTTTAAGTTATTATTTCCATATTCCATTTTAAAAATCAAGCATATAGAAGCTACCAAAATGAAGCTGTCCACACCTTCATTTACAACATAGATCACACTGGTCAGTAATGGAAAAGTTAAGTAGCATGGTAAAGTAGTGTTTTTTGAGAATGTTGACCAAAGCCTTGAAATCTGTATCTTCAAAATTTACAAAATTCCAGCATGATCAATATTGCTTTTATTTACTTGATATGACATTCTGATGATAGTGAGTTTCCAGATCACTTGGAATCTTAGGAGAAATTATCATAATGTTAGACATAAGAAGTTCAAATCACTGTACCTGCTTTTGTTTGGTTTCTTGATGTTCAGAAACAAGAACACTCTAATTCCACTGGTAGTAGCACTATTTCTATGCAGAAGCTATGTATTAAAAAGGTGACTGAAAGTTTTCTGAGTCATACAGATCTTCTCATAGAAGGCTTTTGAGTGCAATTTAGAGGCCTGGAAGGAGACCTGGATCCACATGTTTAGAAAGTGGCAGGCTGAATAAGGTTCACAACACCCTTTCATTCCACTTGCAGAAGGGATCTTGATCTAGGCTCAGGGGACATGTCTGGCCTCAGAACCTGGCAGTGTGTAGGCTTATCTTTACATTTGTAAGTAAAATTTTGCTGCAAGAAGCAAATTAGTTTTCACTAGAATGAGTGAAGGCTGTTCAAGCTGACTTGAGTATTTGCTTGTCTGTGGCTTCATATGCTTTCTCTTGAGTTTTGCAATAAAATAAGGATTTGGATAGACATATTTTATGAATATTCATGACAGCAGGCTGGGCAGTGGCTGATTCTCCCAAGTTGTAGTATGTGTTTTTACGTAAGCAATATTCAAAGTATTTATTTTCTATCTGCCTTTGATTTGATATGAAAAATTGTGTCTACTTGTATAAAGACAATTGCAATACTGAAGCTTGTAATTATAGTTTTTTATTCTGCTTTCTTCCCAAATATTTCTTGGTGCTAAATGAAAACCAAAGATGTGGCAATAGAGGCAATGACTTGAGAATTGCACTCCCATTTACATTATTCTTTTTATTCTTATGGTGGCTGTTCAGAAATTGTACTGAAGATGATTATTAAGTGAGGACAGCTTCTCTAAGCCTGCCTACTATTTTTATGGTTAAAAAAAAAATAGATTAAATACAAACAAATTATAATGACTTTAATAATAGTCCTTTTTCTGTTTCTTTATAAGATATGTATGTCTGATGTACAGATTTCTTGAAGTAATATGCATGTTTGATTTCAGTACTAAGTAGTGGGGTTTATGAATTCTTGTTTTGTATAAGAATAAAAATATTCACATTTTTAGTATTAAGAGAGAGATTCTGCCATTGGTAAAATCACTGTGCTATGACGTGGAGTATGAAGTGAGAGCTTGTATATGTCGGCAACTGGAACACATAGCACAAGGAATAGGGTGAGTACAGTTTGTGTAACTGCTTCTAAATGCAAAGTCTTCAAAAATATTTAATGGTAACCTAAAACCTCCTTAGATGTCTAAGTTAATTCATGTATACTCAGTAATGATTCTGGAGTGTACAGGTGTGTGATTAGGAGTTGGCCATTGGCAGCTAAGTCTTTTACTATTTTTGGGGGTTTGTTTCTTTCTGATAGTAAAATTGCTGAACCATACAAATAACAGTGTTTTTGAAGTTAGGAGGTTTTTTAGTAGTATCATAGAATCAACCAGGTTGGAAGAGACCTCCAAGATCAGCCAGTCCAACCTATCACCCAGCCCTATCCAGTCATCTAGACCATGGCACTAAATGCCTCATCCAGTCTTCTCTTGAACACCTTCAGGGACGGTGACTCCACCACCTCCCTGGGCAGCCCATTCCAATGGCAACTCTAATTTCAGTTATCCGTTGATGTTTTTAGGCTTATTGAAAAATGGGAGAGAATTATGGCAAGTATTAGCAGTTTCTAACAGTGATCCTGGAGGTTTTTGCAAAAAGACTTGAAGGAATTACCAAGTAAGATTCCCTGCTCTGTGTTACACAGCGAGATCAGATCTTAAGAGTCCTTGTGGTCTTTCAAATTGTGAATGAGCAAATTCAAGGATGAGGCTAAAACTGAAATGTAATTTGAAAGAATACTCAAGCTTCATAGAATAATTTAGGTTGGAAGAGACCTTAAAATCATGTAGTTCTAGCTGCGCTTCCATGGACAGGGGTAGGTCACTCAAGGCCTCATAGAACCTGGCCTTGAACATCTACAGAGAGTGGACATTCACAGCCTCCCTAGGCAGCCTGTTCCAGTGTCTCACCACCCTCACTATAAATAATTTCTTCCTAATACTGAGTCTAAATCTGTCCTCCTCAAGCTTAAACACATTCTCTCTTGTCCTATCCCAATGGGATTTACCTCACAGCCATGAAATACTGGAAAAGTGTATGTCCAGGTGGTGTTTCAGCTTACTCAGATACAGGGAGTGCATATTCACATCAAGAATGGAGTGTTAACCACCATGTCTTTAATTTAACTTCTATGTTTTGGTAAGGCTGTACAGGATAGTAGCTTCTAAATTCCTAGATAAACTTATCTCTTTATTCCGTTGCTCCTCTGCAAGTTCAGAGGATGTGACTAATGCAAAAACAGAGTGTTACTTATCTTAGTAAAGTTGTAAACTTGTCTTTGTACTTTATAACACAATGTAAGTTAGCACAGGAAATAATTTTACATTTTCCATATCAAATGGCTTTGGATTTTAAAGAACTTGTGATAACAGAAAAGAAAGGAGTATTGGTTGATATCTGCAAAAGTGGAAACTTAACACAAATTTAACTCCTCTTTAGCCACCTCATCGATTTCAAAGTCAGTCCCTAATAGAGCAGTCTGCTGCCAATGCATAGTTTCAAGTTGCCAGGACCATCACACACAAAGACAGTGCTATTAATTACCAACACAAAAAGAGACAATCAGAACCCTTTATTTACTAAAAGCTGATATTTGGACTAATTGGCAAACAGTGTTTTCTGTAAGCAGTTCTTGCTTACCCTTTAGAGAAAGGTACTTGCTTGCCCTGTAGAGAAGGCTTATCTTTGAAGCATAAGATTTCCAGACACTTCATTCCAATGTGTCTCATGTTTAATCATTTTGGCTTTGGTCCATTGCATTGAGCAGTTTCTGTATATTTTATCAGAAGAGTTTTCTTGGGGAAGTAAGTAGACCATTTTGAGCTTTTTCAAACTGCATGTTCTGCAATTTATTACAAGCTAAAGTGAATGCTTTTTTTGGTGATGAACTTTTACATTTTAAACTTGGGTATTTCTTTGGCTGGCAAGTTAAAAAGTCCTGAGAGTGACTGGAGGCTTTTATTTAATTTTCATTTTCTTACAGCTTTGTCAGTTTTTCGTTCTTGGCTACCCAAAGGATGTCTAAATGAGTATTTCAAGGAAGAATTCTATTTTGTTGTAGCAATATACTTTTGTTATGTGTTTTTGTTATATATTTTCTTCTGACTGTTTGCCTCACTTTGCAGGACAGAACTAACAAAAACTGTGGTGCTTCCTGAATTAGTAGAACTGGCAAGAGATGAGGGCAGCAGTGTACGTCTTGCAGCTTTTGAGACATTAGTAAATCTGCTTCATATGTTTGATGCAGGTAAGTATTTAATTTAGGTTTGCTAGACCAGCTCTTAATGCTTTAATGCATTTTATAAACATACTTAGATGCTTTTTGTTGTGGTCTGCATTCTTCAGACATTGCTGATTTTATTTTGTTTGAATGATTTTATCCTTTATGTATTTCATGACTTGCAGTGCTTTATACATAGTGATTTTTAAGGATAGTGAACCAGCTGTCCATGAAATAGTTATCTTATTCCAAGTTTCTAATATAATGAGGCCTAATAAAATGTGGAAAATTATTGTATAAGTGATGGAAGTATTGGGTTGTTTGTATTTATTTAGTGCTATCAGGACACAGAATATAAAATGTTAGTTGAACAGTTTCAGTTGCTTGTGCTTTTTTTGCTGTTAACCAGGTTTTGCCTCTTAACTGAAGTAAAGCCAGCCCTAACTGTTGATTGCAGCCTGCTTCTGAGCTGAAGAACCCAGACTGGGGCAATGATACCATATTTATGTGTGTGTCAGCAAACCTTGCACATCTTAACATGCAGTGTTATATGTCAGTTGCATTTCTAAATTTTGGAGCAGAAAATACTTCTTCAAGTCCTACAAACTGCAGTGGGCACAACTGAGCAATTAGAGGTACTATATCTTAGCTATTGCTGGATACACGGCACTGCAGCTTTCTTTGCAATTAGAAAGTGTGTTTTAAGAGCTTTTCACTATTTAAACCAGAAAATGTAAATGTTTGTATTTTTCTCAGTGGTCTCTATCTTTGCTCTTTTATTGTCTGGGGTTCTAATTAAATTTCCCAGAGACTCTAATAATTTTGATAGAACCGATGACAATTTATATTAATTGCCCTTCCCTCTCCCCTCCCTCCTTCCCCAAAGAAAGGAATTGGAAGTGAGAGGAAAAGGTAAGCCCACCCAAATAAATCAGTCTCACTCGATTTGCAAGTTAAAAGGGAAAAGTTTAACAATAACTTAAAAAGGGTATCAAAGGTAGGGAGGTTACAAAAGGTGTAGGGAAGGAAGAATAACAAATGCAAAAAGGTATGAATACGACCCGAGTTTGTGATGGTGATGACCACCTGTGTGGAGAGATGCAGGGAGAGCTGGAGTGTGGTTCTGAGAGCTGCGAAGTGGTCGAGAGAGAGTCCGAGAGGGGAAGAGAGCAGGAAGTCCCCCTGCTTTTAAGGGACAGGAAGGGGAGAGTGGGCTAACCATCACCTGGGGGTGTCCAGACCCACCCCTGGGGAGGGGTCAGGACCACCTGAGGTCAGGTTTTGAGTTCATGGACACTCCTCCTGGAGTGTTAACCGTATACACCTCTAATCAGCATGAATGCTTCATGCATTTTCAAGTGTAGGGGTGAGTGTGACTTCATGTAAGGAAGGAGAAGTTCTCTGTCCTTTAGCTGATTCTTTTGGCATAGTGGTAGTGGATTACCTATGTGCGTGACTCTTGGATTGTCATCACAGTTACAGTTCAACATTGAGTGGGGCAAACTTTAATGAGAGCTAATACAACTGTTCCAGTATAGGGCAACATTTTGAGTAACTGGTGTGCCTTGCCCTCCAATCAATTGCTCTGTATAAATATTTTATGTTGTTGATGACCGCTCATTATTTGCCACTCTGCTTTTTATACCGTCTTTTCCCAAACTCTTCAGTTGTTTATCTTTATTAGCAACTCTGTACTTTGAACCACATTTCCCACTCCATCTTACTGATGCTAGTACTCCTTCCTGATACATAAGTGAGGAGCAAACACTTAATGTAGAGAGATTTGGCGGTGAATTACTAAAATGGCATAATTGCATATAAGCCATTTGGAGTTCATAAGGAAAGAAGAAAGTTCTGAGGAGAATACCCAAAATAGACTTTTTAGCAGTTAATGCTTGTATCAGTAAGAATGATAGTAGGTTAACTTTCAAATTATTAAGCCTTTGCATTGATGACATCAAGTTTATACTTCTCTCTAAGTCTCCCAGTCTTCACTCTTTTTCCCCCTTTCCCCCTGTCTCTCTCTTTCCCTCCTTCATTTTGTAACTACTGCTTTTAGCTGTTGAAGAATCTTAGACAAAGCATTCAAAAATCATTTACAGATTTCTGCAAATTCAGTTTGTGTAGTTCTTTTGTTTCATGACTGAACTAGAAAATAAATGTTTTGAAGGTTGATGACTCAAAATTATGTCCAATGGTTTCTTTTTCACAATGTAAAAATATTTCCTCAGATCAAACTAAATATTTTGTTTGACTATAATTTACCTGATTCTTGGTGTTGATCTACAATTAGAAGATCCTAATGCCTTTAAAACTGAACATACTAAAATCCAATGTTTTCATTTAAAACAAGTCAACACACATACATTTATCTGAACTTGTACTCTTTTATGTTATAAGAAGGCAGAGTGCTTGGATTTGACTTTCATTTCTAAATTACTTCATTTCTTTCTCTGCCTGTAATTATTTTGTTTCTTTGTGAATTTATTGTTTACCAGAAGATTTTCAACTTCCTCTCAGTAAACTGAAAAAGTTCACTTCCTGCATATCAGGGTTTTTGTTTTTACTTGTCACGGTCATGTTCAGTCTTGGTCTCTGTGTATTCCTGCTAACATAGGAAATCCATTGTAGAATTATGGAAGTATTCTTTCCTTTTCTGTATTCTGGATGAAGGGAGAAGTTAGTGACTGTTCACTTATTCTCAGTCTCATCTTTTATTGGAGGATGCCTTTTCCCTAAAAACAAACAAAACAGGTAAGATATTAACATTTAGGACCAGTTTTATAGTACTATGCTTGACATTCTCTATATCTGTTGTTTTCTACCTCCAGTGAGTGCCTGCCAAAAGTATTCCTGAACATGTTAAATGGAACTTTTTGTAGCTTACTATGGAAATCCTCTCTGCTTTTTTTTTTTAGATGGAGATGAATGGCTAACTTTAAAAATGTCTTTTGTTTTTCAGATGATAGAAGTCAAACTGTGCTCCCCTTAGTGAAATCATTCTGTGAAAAATCCTTCAAGGCAGATGAATCTATCCTGGTTTCTTTATCTTTCCATTTAGGGAAACTGTGCAATGGATTATATGGTATGATTTTATGTTCCTTTTTAAAAAACTCTTTAAAATGAGGGAAAATTGGAGAATTTGCATCTCATGTGTGGTGGTTTGGGTGTGTTTCTGACCTTGTGCATTTTGGAAACTTCTCATGTTTAAGCATTTCTCTGATATGTTCCTTCTCTGCTTGAAACTCTGTCATAGATGTTGGTTGTAGTAAGCCTGGTGATACTAGTGAAATTTAAGAAAGGAAATAAAAGCATTAGGTTGCCCAGAGAGGTGATGGAGTCACCGTCCCTGGAGGTGTTCAAGAAATACATGTATGTGGTACTTAGGGACGTGGCTTAATGGCCATGGTGATGTTATGTTGACAATTGGACTCGATGATCTTAGAGCTGTTTTCCAGCTGAAATAATTCTATGTCTCAATGATTAAGCATTTCATTGATCTTGGCATCTTAACACTAACAGCATTTCTCTCCTGAGAATAGGAAAAGGAGCCTTTTCCTTGATTGTTCTGGTATTACTAATGTATATATTACATGCCAGTTAGTTCTGAGTTTTCTGATTTTATTCTTATACCTCTTCATTATCTGTAGCAGCATGGCCTCATTTTTCAACTTTGTAGATTCTTCATGTGATTGAGTTCCAAAAATACCTAAAAATGTAATGCAAGAATAAACCAAAATTAGTGGAACATACAAATGTATTCACAATTGTGCAGTAAAGTCCTGTGTATTTCAAGAATTATGTAAACAGAAATTAAAATTCCATTATATTTAGCTGTAATATTTCTTTTTTACTGTATAATAGAATCATAGAATGGTTTAGGTTGGAAGGGACCTCAAGGATCCAGCTCCAACCCCCTGCCATAGGCAGGGACACCTCCCACTAGAGCAGGCTGTGTACTGATGATATTCTTCTAGACTCAAGACTGAGGGGAGAAGACGTAAGAATGGATAGATTTGATAGATTTGTAAATGAGATTTGTTTTGAGATATTATTAACAGAATTTGTAATGAGGCAAGAAAATGGGTTTGGTTTTTTTAGGCATTTTTACTCCTGAACAGCATTTACGGTTTTTGGAATTTTATAAGAAGCTTTCCACACTGGGTTTACAGCAGGAAAATGGACACAATGATAATCAACTACAACTTCAAACTCTGGAACAGGAAAAGAAGTATATTTCAGTGAGGAAGAACTGTGCTTACAATTTTCCAGTAAGTAACATTATTTTAAGGTTGAATAATTTGTCATGCATATAGTTCACTAATTAGGAGTGCATGAGTGATTGAGAGGTTATCCTCAAATTGTACATTGTTAGCTAGATTCTAGATCTCTTCTAGAATGTTCAGTTAATGGCTAAAAGTAGAGGTTATCCAAAAAGGTTTCCAGGAAAGATTTATCTTTGCATGTCCTTAAAAAATTATTGACAAATTTTGACTGAGTAATTGCTGTTCTGAGAGGTTACTGGTCTCATGCATTCCTACACATTTTCTTCAAACCCTTAGCACTAAGACACTGAGGAGACAACTGTAAAACAGCATCCTTGGTTTCATGCTACTCAGATCTAGGTTTCTGTGTATGGTGTGTGTCATAGCATTTTAGGAAGCTGAAGACTGACTCTGAATGGTTAGATGTATGTTTTAATCTTCCTGTCTGAATAGAGAAAGTCTTTTAAATTCATACAAAGTCTTTAAACTTACCAAGCATGTTTCTGTAAATTTACATTCTATTTTGACATCCTGCATTTGTATTTAAAGAAAATATGTTTGTACCAAGAGACAGTTACTCTACCTTTTAAAGACATGCAGTCTGTATGTAGGTAGACATCTGTTGGTTTATTTAAGCAAAACCAAGGTATATGCACACAGCGTTATGTTGAAGGTCAGATCCTTGCTGCTTGCTAAAATCTTTGTGTCAAAGTCTCCAGTTGCAGCTTTAGCTATTGTATGCAAATGTTAACAACATTTCTAAAACTAAGCCTTTATAGCTTGTGTTTTTTAATCTCTGTATTCAGAAAAAAACCCAAACCCAAACCCACAACCCATATCTGGAAGATACGTAAATCCAGTTTAGTTCTCAACTCCAGAATTTGTCAGATGCCTGCATTTTCACATGGGCATTAAAAATGCTACACTCCTTTAAAATCACAACCTATTCTCTTCCAAGTGTTTTGCTGGTTTTAGCTTAGTATTTTTATCTGACAGCCTCAGATATTGTAGTCTTTTAGCTATACAGTTAAAAGAAAACCTTTATCTTACCACAGGCCATGATTGTTTTTGTGGATCCAAAGAACTTCCATTTAGAACTGTATTCTATATTCTTCTGTCTTTGTCATGACCCTGAAGTTCCTGTCAGATACACTATGGCCATAAGCTTCTATGAAGTAAGTCTTCAGTGGTTCAGTAGTGATTGCATGTGTAAATTTTATGCCGTTTTCTTCTTTAAGCTCACATTAGTCACTCTTCAATTGAAATAAAGAGATAACTTGTTGAAATGATTCTGTTTGTCAAAAATGTACAGTGTCTTCTAACCTCTCTATATAGGATCATAGAATCATACAGTTCACTGGGTTAGAAGGACCTGTAAGGGACCACTTCTTCCAGTTACTAGGGAACGTCACCTGAGTGCTATGACTTCTCAAATATCATAGGCTAAGGCAATTTTTGTACTTTATCTTTTGTAAATTGTAATAGACTGAATGTTAACTCTTCTAAGGAACATGAAATAAAACTTTTTGGATGTTCCAGAAGGAATTCTTCTAGGCTTGCAGTTCAGTCTTAAAGGTTTTTGAGAAATGTGAAATTGAGGTAACATTTCATGACTAGATGATAGAGCTGTTTCTTGAGTCATTCTTTATATAAGCGTATTTTTAATGTGATTAATGGGAAAGTACACAACTTTAGAAGGTTGGTACTAAACAATTGCTCTGCATCCCTTCTCTGTATACTCATAGAATAATTCCAGATGTAAAAAAAATGTTTACTGTAAAGTAAGTGCATATAATATGGTTGCTGTAGTGCCATGGAACTAAAGAATGTTTTACTTTGCTATCTAATTGTCATTTTTTAGGTTGCTAAGCTTTTAAATTCTGGTGTCTACACAATACATAAAGAACTGGTTACACTTCTAAAGGATGAGTCACTGGAGGTAATATATTATGATTGGAGCTTTCTTTTGCTTGTTACATTGAGGCAGATGATATTTAATAACTCTGCAATAAGACAGTAGAGTAATTGTTTGAAATGATCAACAACTTTTTATTTCTGTTGCGCAGGTGTTTCATAAAGATGCTAGTCTCCTGTGAATAAAGAGGAGGAAAATAAGAAAGATGTTTGAATTTATTAAACCCACATTGAATTTATCAGCTTTTGAAAATTCTCATTCTAAGTTGTTTTAATTGCTATATGATTTATTACCTTAACAAATTCTGTCGAGGATTTTGGTTCTGATACCGTATTAAAATAGTCATTAATAACGTGCAGGGCTTTTGCTTTGTCTTATTTGCCATTGGAATGGGCTGCCCAGGGAGGTGGTGGAATCATCATCCCTGGGAGTGTTCAAGAAAAGACTGGATGAGGCACTTAGTGCCATGGTCTAGTTGACTGGATAGGGCTGGGTGATAGGTTGGACTGGCTGATCTTGGAGGTCTCTTCCAACCTGGTTGATTCTCTTCTATTCTGTGAAGTTGTGTACAGTCCAAAAGATAAAGATTTCTAGAAAGGGTTTCAGTTAGAGATGTGATACAGAATCTGTGATGTTTATGAGACAGTGTAGTTCAGCGTACCTTGGTTCCAACCTATGAAAAACATGAATCACTTACCTGTGTTACAGAATTTTTATGTTTGAGACAAAATCACCAGTTATTTCAGTAGTTGATCTTTTTTGTTTTCTGTGTAGTATCTTTGGACATGGCATGGAAAAAAGAGTTTTGCTTTTGGGTGTTCCTTTTTTTTTTTTTTTTGAGAGCATTTGACAGACATTTTAAAGGGAGTTTTAAATGTTCATAGAACATTTACTGAGAGTTTATGAAAATTGGACTCATCTGAAAATTCTCAAGTTGCACACTTGAAAACTGACACTCAGAAGCCACTGGTGATTTTGAAAAATGCCTTGATTGGATCCCTATGCAATTGCCTAAATCATAAGAAAATATTTGATGCTTTATCTTTTGTACACCTCAGTCAGCACTGGTGCACGTAATATTTAATTACGTACTTTTCTTGTCCTATTTCAAGTATTACAAGATTTGAAAAGAATTTCTATTAATAGAGGCTATATATCCTCTTTTATCAACTGCATTTTTTTCTAAAGCATGGAAAACTGCTTTTAAGAGAAAAAGAAATTTCTTTGTTGAGGCTCTTAAGTGTCTACTAAATACAGATCTTAAGATTCATAGAATGATTTAGGTTGGAAAGGACCTCAAAGATCATCTAGTTCCAACCCCCTGCCATAAGCAGGGACATCTCCCACTAGAACAGGTCACTCCAGGCCTCATATAACCTAGCCTTCAACACCTCTAGGGAGGGACCATCCACAACCTCCCTGGGCAACCTGTTCCAGTGTTTCACCACCATTGAGAATGAATGCTGAAATTGTAGTTTGTTTTCCTAAACTGAAGCCAGTAATACTTTTACTACTTAATGCATTGAATGTTAGTTTTGAATTCCAGTC
This sequence comes from Tricholaema leucomelas, assembly GCA_013400475.1. Classification (NCBI taxonomy): domain Eukaryota; kingdom Metazoa; phylum Chordata; class Aves; order Piciformes; family Lybiidae; genus Tricholaema lacrymosa; species Tricholaema leucomelas. Next base: position 40,297 of record WAAF01009348.1, on the reverse strand, counting down.
CTCATCAGCCCAAATGTGATTGTGAGAGAACAGTATCATAAAAGATGTCCACAGGGACATCTTGGTTAGAGATGAAATTGAGTGAAGTTAATTTACAGATCTCATGCATTCTGCCTTTCTTTAAACAGGTGTTAGATGCTTTGGTAGGTCACCTTCCTGAAATCCTTGAACTAATGGCTAATGGAGGGGAAAACAGTGGCTCAGAAAGCAAGGTGAGTGCCTTCCTGGTTTTTTAATTTGCTTTGAAAGTGAAGGTAGTAGCAAAGTTGTTTGGTCATATATTGTATGAAAAAGGGATTGTGATTAGTTTCTACTTCAGAGACACAGAACGTTCCCATTGGTTTTTTTTTATTTTTAAAGATTAGACTTAATATTAAAAAAAAAAAAAATCCATGTTATTATCAGTAATTTACCACAAATTTGCTGAAATAGGTAAAATTTTGAAATGCAGTTACTAAGTTAAAACACCCCTTAATGTCATACTGAAGGAATGATAGCTAATACCTACATTTTTTAAAAGCTTTTGAATATTGATGTGGCAGCTGCTTCTGGTTGACATTTTCAGATGCAATTTCTGCTAGAAAGAAGCTTATTTCCTGAAGTACAGGTGCTGAATTAGGATTTAGGAGATCTGTAGTCAGCTCTCAGATTTGCTAATTTAATTGTATATGGCTGTGGATGATGTTTCTTTCAGTGACTCACCACATGTAAAATGGAACATAAGAGATCATCTGCTTCAAGATACTGTTTCGAGCACACTTCTTAAATGTATAGAGAAATTGAGATATTCCAACAATATAGGAGCTGAATAAATTTGTTTTCTTGTATGCACAGGAGTTAAGAGTTTAGTTTAAAATGTGAATTTCAGGTGTTTACAGCTGTAAATTTGTATAACATATAGCAATTGCAATATCAAACGTGACAATCTTTGCCTCCTACTGAGAAAATGTGTATCGTTCCTACTAAAATAAATTAGGGAGCTGAGAGGAATAGCTGCAAAGATTGGATCTCAAAGGAAAATGGAATTTATTTAGTTTGAGAAAGAAGACTGGGGAAGGTTGTAACAGTCTTCATATCTGTAAAAGGATATTACAAAGAGAATAGTGATTAATTTTTGTTTGTTGGGAAGAGAAGCTGGAAATACAAGTGTGCTTGCCTAGATACTGGGATAGCTTTCTGGCTAGTTAAGTGGCATTTACTGCAGAAGGGAGAGTATTTAAACCCAATCATTATTTATTTTTTTTAAGAACAACTTAGACTGATATCTGCTGGAAACACTCAGACTATAGCTGATCCTGTCTGGGAAGAGAAATTAACTGTCCTCTTAAAATTTCTTCCTCTTTTACATTGTTATGATGTGCTTTTTAAGCAGAGTAACATGACATGCGGCTAGCCAATGTAAAATTATTTAAATATTTATATTTTTATTTCTAGTTATTGTCTATTCCTGACCTGATTCCTGCATTAACAGCAGCAGAACAAAGAGCAGCAACTTCTTTAAAATGGAGAACTCACGAGAAGTTACTACAAAAATACGCTTGTCTCCCGCATATTATACCAAGTGACCAGATTTATTACCGCTTTCTGCACAGAATGTTGACAATCATTTTGACAAATGTGAGTCTGCCTGCTTCTTTCCCATTGCTTTTTGTTTACACACCATTGTTTTTGTTTATGACCACCAAATGTTTGCTTCATATAGTACTTTATATGTTATATTAATCTTAAAGTACTATTTTCCTTTGTATGTGGTGTATCAAGCTGTGGGTTTTTTCATATAAGACAGAATAGAATAGAACAGAATCAAACAGGTTGAAAGAGACCTCCAAGATCATCCAGTCCAACTTATCAGCCAAACCTACCCAGTCAACTAGACCGTGGCACTAAGTGCCTCATCCAGTCTTTTCTTAACACCTCCGGAGACGGTGACTCCACCACCTCCCTGGGCAGCCCATTCCAATGGCAAATCACTCTATCTGTGAGGAACTTCCTCCTAATATCCAGTGTATACCACCTCTGGCACAACTTGTGGCTGTGTCCCCTTGTTCTGTTGCTGGTTGTCTGGGAGAAGAGACCAACCCCCACCTGGCTACAACCTCCCTTCAGGGATCTGTAGACAGCAATGAGGTCTGCCCTGAGCCTCCTCTTCTCCAGGCTAAACAACTCCAGCTCCCTCAGCCTCTCCTCATAGGGTTTGTGTTCCAGGCCCTTCACCAGCCTTGTTGCCCTTCTCTGGACAGGTTCCAGCACCTTAGCGTCTCTCTTGAATTGTAAGAATGCAGGTGCAGAAAGGCTATGGGAAAGGATGTGAGGAGGATAAACAGCGGGCAGATCCTTATAATAACAGCCCTCGGTTCTCACAAGCAGCTGGCCAACTTATCTCAGAAGGGAGAGATAATGGACACTTTGCTAACGAGAATAACAAGGCGTGTCTTTATGCAGATGTGGTGGGTTGTCCTTGACTAATTATACTAATGTGTAGGCATGTGCTCTACAGGCTGAGTGTATATGTTCGGGCTGTTACATAAATAAAGTGGCTTTAGCATAATTCACGTTGAATTGTCTGGAGTCCTTTGTAGTTGGGCCTAGACCACGGTAGTCTGTGAGGCCTACTACAGCTCCCGCAGCAAGCAGAGATTTACGAGCAGCACCAACACTGCAACAAAAAATTGCTGTGAGAACTCCTCCGTTTGAGTGGCAAAATTGGGACTGACAGGTTGTTGTGTTTTTCCTCCCACTCTTTCCTTGTGCTCATTATCTGAGATCTGTCTTCATTTTCCTGATTTCCCCCCATACATTCTTTTGCACTGTGTTCCATTCTTTATGAAAGAGCACTTTATTGTGAAAATGATTGACCTTTGAGCACTAGTAGTCTGAAATGTTACTGAATTAAATCAAGAGCAAAACCCTCTGTCGAAAAGATGTTATTTTCTAAGACCTCTGATTTAGAAAGTGCCTTCCACACATGGAATATTTGAAGGCATTTATGAAATAGTTGAATTAAAAAGTTAGGCAGAATAAAGAAGTAGATGTATTGGTCAGAATTCCTTATTCTCTCTTACATTATGCTAATTATTTCAAAATATATAAAGTTAGGCTAGTTCTTAGCTATATTTTCTCTTCGTAGATTACTGGTGTTGTGCATTTTCAGTCACATTCCTTTAGATATGATTAATTGTGTTCCCTTTATTTCTTCCAAGAATGTTCTGCCAGTCCAAAAAGCAGCTGCTCGGACTCTTTGTGTCTATTTGCGTTACAATCGCAAACAAGAACAGAGGCATGAGGTTATTCAGAAACTGATCGAACGTAAGATAATTTTTCCTTGATTACTTAGAGATGCAAGTTAGTTTTGACAGAAGATCTGTTGTTTGTGGCTATACTTATTCAGTGTAACTTCTTGCCGTCATTGGAGGGATTAAACTTAGAAGGCATTCGGTTGCTCATATTATCACCTGGCAAAACACATTATATATGTATGAGGATTATATCTGAAGCATATGCCAAGGAACTGGGAAACAAGCAATGTGATGAAAAATTGATGATATGACAAGACTCCTCCAACTTTCAATACAAAATTGCTTAGCTGGAAGTGCTGCGTTATACAAAGTGGAGTTCTCCTGTAGAAGTAAAATTCTACAGGGCCTTCGGCATAAGAAAAGCTGAGTAAATCTTCTCAGAAATGAATGAATGAGTTAGTCACCTAAATTAACTTTTTGGCTTGTGCTATTTGTTTTAAAGATGGGTTAGGAATTTGAATAGGTCCCGTTAGTAATCCCTAATGTTTACACTGTAATTTGATATAGCTGTGATGTGCTTTGAAAGGCATACGGTTCAACACAGTAGCTGGATCATTTGTTGGTTTTGCTTTTTTCAGATGGTTAAACAGACAAATTATGTTTCTGAAAAAAAAATTGCATGCTGACAAAAGTGGTCATTGAATTCAGAAGGTTAGGTTTTCACAGAGAGAAAGAATTTACATAGGCTGAGGTGTGCCTTGTGATGAGTGTGATTACTATCTTTCAGTCAAAGGTTTACCTTTGAAATGTTTTCTGTCTGATGTTGAAAACTTAATGGATATTATCTGTGGATTGTTGTTTTTCAGAACTGGGTCAAGGAAAAAGTTATTGGAACAGACTTCGTTTTTTAGATACTTGTGAATTCATTATGGAGCTGTTTTCAAAATCATTCTTCTGTAAATACTTCTTTCTACCTGTGCTTGAACTTACACATGATCCAGTGGCAAATGTGAGGTACTGTATGAAGACTGTGTAGCAGTGTACGAGGAAAAAAAGCTTTAAATAACATATTAAGAAATATTACCACAGGTTTTTTGATTTGTTTATATAGTACAACTTGAGTAAAATGATCTACAAACCCTTCGGGATGACCTGTGTTAAACGTGTAGAGGATTATGGGAATGATGTTAGCAAACTATAAAAGCAAGTCAGTCTGAGTGTTTGGAGAACTGATTGAAAAAATCAGGTTTTGGGAGTGAGGCACTGAGGCAAAGGAGCCAGCGATAGATGAAGGTAGTCATAGAGTCATAGAATCAGCCAGGTTGGAAGAGACCTCCAAGATCATCCAGTCCAACCTATCAGCCAAACCTACCCAGTCAACTAGACCGTGGCACTAAGTGCCTCATCCAGTCTTTTCTTAACACCTCCGGAGACAGTGACTCCACCACCTCCCTGGACAGCCCATTCCAATGGCAAATCACTCTCTCTGTGAGGAACTTCCTCCTAATATCCAGTGTATACCACCCCTGGCACAACTTGAGACTGTCCCATCTCTTTTCTCTTGCTAGTTGCCTGTTCAGAGAGACCAACCCCCACGTGGCTACAGCCTCCTGTCAGGGATTTGTAGACAGCAATGAGGTCACTCCTGAGCCTCCTCTTTGGGCTAAACAACCCCAGCTCCCTCAGCCTCTCCTCATAGGGCTCTGTTCCAGGCCTCTCACCAGCTTTTCTTGAGTGTAGAGAGAGAACTGTTAACTTCAGTTTCTATTAATTTCCATCTGTTTAAATGTCACTGTATGTAAATTAAAACACAAAAGCAATTTTCTGTGATCTAAGCTTAAAAAGTCAGCATAGGTTTTACTTTTTGTAAAAGCTTCTACTTTGTTGTTTAAGTAAATTGAAAAAGAACAGAAAAATGTAAAGAAATTTCATGTTAGCCATTTTTAAATAGTGTTTTTTCTGTTATTTCTATATACTTTCTTTTCTTCACTAAACAGGAAACAAGCAATTACTGCTAAAAAGAAAATAATTCCTTTTTTGCCTGATGTGTGTAACTCATCATTAACATGTCTGAACAGCTAATGCTGCATTTAGATAAGCACCATTGATGGCTATATGTGTGCATTCAGTGAGCTACACTAAATATGTTTTTTTACCAATTGAAACTGTTTAAATAGACCTTGTGTTTAGTATGAAGTCTTAACATCTCAAAGCAACAGGATCCCAAACATGAAAACTGAGCCATTTTGTGCATCTAGGTTAAAAATCATATTAATGTCCTTAAGAGGGGCATGTTGAAACAATAANCCTGCCATAGGCAGGGACACCTCCCACTAGAGCAGCTTGCTCAAGGCCTCATCCAGCCTGGCCTTAAACACCTCCAGGGAGGAAGCATCCACAGTCTCCCTGGGCAACCCGTTCCAGTGCCTTACCACCCTCACTGTAAAGAACTTCCTCCTAACATCCAGTCTAAATCTCCCCTCTTCCAGATAAACCCATTCCCCCTCGTCCTAACATTACTAGACCGTGTAAATAGTCCCTCCCCAGCTTTCCTGTAGGCTCCCTTCAAATACTGGAAGGCCACTATAAGGTCTCCTCGAAGCCTTCTCCTCTCCAGGCTGAAGAGCCCCAACTCTCTCAGCCTGTCCTCATAGCAGAGGTGCTGCAGCCCTCTGATCATCTTCGTGGCTCTCCTTTGGACCCGAGCTACAGCACTGCAAAAAGCTAGAATAATATTCTCCCTAAGTCTGTTTTACAATCATGAGCAAATACCCATGTCTGACTTCTAAAATTGAGTCCACTAGAGACAGCGCATTCTTTCTGTAAAAAGCGTTAAGAGAACAATCCAGAAAATAAGGATGACAAAATTAATGTTAATATCAGTTATGGGACTGCAAGTTATTTCATGTATCCATTAAATTTTAGTATTATATCAACAGAGTTTTGAATTAAACTATTTGATTAAAAAGAACAAGCTAATCAGATTTGTGATGGTTTGGGGTTATACAAATTTAGGGTTATATACAAATTTAGTTTATTGTTTCAACATGCCCCTCTTAAGGACATTAATATGATTTTTAACATAGATGCACAAAATGGCTCAGTTTTTATGTTTGGGATCCTGTTGCTTTGAGATGTTAAGACTTCATACTAAACACAAGGTCTATTTGAACAGTTTCAATTGGTAAAAAAACGTATTTAGTGTAGCTCACTGAATGCACACATATAGCCATCAATGGTGCTTATCTAAATGCAATATTAGCTGTTCAGACATGTTAATGATGAGATGAGTTACACACATCAGGCAAAAAAGGAATTATTTTCTTTTTAGCAGTAATTGCTTGTTTCCTGTTTAGTGAAGAAAAGAAAGTATATAGAAATAACAGAAAAATCCTGGCATAGGATTGTCTCTGATCACAAGCCAGTGAAATCTGATGACAGAGAGTATCGCTGTGCATTGGTTTTGAGGTTTTAAAATCTATTCCTAGAGATTAAAACTATTATTTGCTATTACAATCTGATCAAATGCAATTATTTTAATGTTCTTAAATGTATGAAGTATTTTTATTTAATCTGCAGAGCATTTTAGTGTTTAAGAAACAAACAGCAATGAACACATTTTTTTATATAACTGTTTTAGAAACAATGTCTAGGAATCAAGGCAAGTAAATTATTACAGAATAATTTAGGTTGGAAAAGACCTTTAAGGTTGTCAAGTCCAACTGTGAACCGAACACTGCTAGATCACTGCTAAACCATGTCTCTAAGCAGCACATCTACACACCTTTTAAATACCTTCAGGGGTGGTGTCTCCATCAGTTTCCCTGGGCATTCTGTTCCAGTGTTTTACAACCCTTTGCATAGAGAATTTTTTCCTCCCTGTCACATGTTGCTTGGGAGAAGAGACCAACACCCATCGTGTTATAGACTCCTTGTAGGTAGTTGTAGAGTGTGATAAGGTCTCATTTGACCTTCCTTTCCTCCAGACTAAAAAAAATGGAGTTGCCTGAGCTACTTCTCATAAGACTGGTGCTCTAGATTCTTCATCAGTTTACTTGCTTTTGTCTGGACATGGTTCATCATCTCAATCTCTTTCTTGCAGCAAGGGGCCCAAAACTGAACACAGTATATGAGGTATAGCCTCAAAGGTGTCCAATACAGGGGGCAATCACTTTCCTAGTCCTGCTAGCCACACTATTTCTGATGCAAGCCAGGATGCTATAGACCTTCTTGGCCACCTGGGCACACTGCTGGCTCATATTTAGCCAGCTGTTTCACTTTTTCTAACCTCCAGTCAACCGGGACCTTCCTGGTTAGTCAGGACTGCTGGTAAATGATGGAAAGTTCTTTGGTGAGGACTTTATTGGCTTCTTCAGTCCCCTTGGATAGATCCCATCTGGCCCCACAGACTTCACTAAGCATCTCCATTAGACTGTAAAATGTTCGTTCTGCTCCTTGTCTCTGCCTTTCAGCTTGTTGAACTGGGTACCCTGAGAACAATTTCAGTCCTCTGTATGTGAAAGATGTGGTTAAGCTCACTTTGTGTCATTCAGTTTAAAAGCAGGCAAAGTTGGGCTTCATAGAGGCACTCCAGTAACAAATAGAAGTGTATTCACATAGTGTCTGAGCAGAAGGGTTTTAAGGTTGATCTTATTTACTTTATATGAATAATTTTTCTTGCTGAATTTACTGCATTTAAAATTGTGTCTTCATTCAATAGAGCAGCTCCCAGCTTCTGAAAGTGTCATAGCCTGTTACTTAAAAAAAAAAACAACAAACCCAAAGAAATCTTTATGACTTTCAGATGCAGCACTGTAGTCCCACTCTGTGGAGACATTTTTGATCATGTTACAGTATGTCTGGAAGCAACAATTTCTGAAAAATGAGAGCTACTAGCTTAATTATTTTATGTCACATGCTAGCAAATACAAAAAGTAATACTATTAGACATCTGCATCAAAAAGTGATTTTTTTTCCTTTGTAGAATGAAGCTATGCTACTTGTTACCAAAAGTTAAATCTACTCTCAAGATTCCCACTGATAAACACTTACTTCAACAGCTGGAATTATGTATAAGGAAACTTCTATGTCAAGAGAAAGACAAAGATGTCCTGAGTATTGTAAAAAGAGTAAGCAGTTTTCTTTCTTAGCAGCGTTTTGTCTTGCAGTTAACATTAAAATTTAAGGTGATCAAAGCTGTGCTTTCAATTATTGTTTCAAGACAGGAGACTAAAAAATTCTGTTGCCTATAATGTCATTTTAAACAATTAAAAGAAGATGCAATGCTTATATTGCATTTATTTTCTAGTGAGTAGGATTCAGGATTTTGACCAGGCTGTTGACCATTTGTGAAAAAAATGGTGACTAAAATTAAGATAAATGGTTGACCCTAGAGAACTGTTTTGTTGATCTATATGCTTTAAAGTGTACAGATAAAGGGTTTGGAGAATTTTGAAATGTTACAAACATCTTTGTGATGTGAGTATTCACCAAAAAGTACACCACTGAGGCATATTCATGCCTAGTCTCAAAGAAGCTGTGAAGTAACTCAGGGAAGCGGCTTCCTTATAGGGCCAGTGTGCAAGATGGATTGGTTGAACATCTGTGTGGAATATCCTGGTTTACTCAGATTCTTGAGTAGTTGTTTTGGGTTTTTTGAGTCTCAATTCCTAGATCTGCTCTCCAGCCATTCAATCTTCTGTGCTTTCCTTTGAGTGTATTTTGAATTCCAAAGAGACAGTCTGTTAGTTCTTTATTGCGAGTCTCAGCAGGGCTCTGAGAAAACTCTGCCAATGTTAAACTGCATTTGTGACACAAAAGTACAAGTATAGGCTTCAAACGCTTTGGAAGAAAAGACATGTTTAATTTTGAGTTACTACTATTCTAAGCTTCTTATATGGACAGGTTTTTAGCATACTGATATGTAGTATTTTGATTTTCTTTTTAGACAGTGTTAGAATTGGACAGGATGGAGATCTCTGTAGATGCTGTGAGTACTTACTAACTTTAATACTTACCAAGCACTTCTCATTTTCACCAGTATTCTATGCTGTAGCCCATTTATATGGACCTACTGTCTGTATCACAGACCTCTTGGTAAGCATTGTGAGAGAGGCATGCTTTTGAGGATCTGGAGATGTACACAGTGAATGCCAACATGTCACAGTCTCAAACAGTTGAGGAGCTATTGAAACCAGTTAAATGTATCCAACAGCTACAGACTTTAATACTGAATATATTAATAAGTTTCCTTAATTTTAGTAATTGACTTAATTGAAGCTATATTTCAGCAACCTTGACCTGAATTAATTATCTCTTTTCTTTAAAAAACAAATGGACAAAAACCCCAAACCCTTGTTTAGTAATTAGAGTGAAATGAACAAAATAGTAAACCAATTATGGTTCACTTGCCAATTCTCATTATGAATGTAGTGCAGAAAATAATAGTGATGTGATGGTTTGGGTGTCACCTGCCCCCCCCAACTTTAGAAATCACCCAGACTAGACTCAGCCAGCTCTGGAAATTGAATGAAGCTTTGCACAATATACAAGCAGATATTTACAATATATACAATTATGTACAGAAATATACAATGTAAAAGGTAATACAGAAACACAACAACCCTCCCAGAAAGCTGAATCCCCAGGTGGACCCTTCCACCTTCTCCCACCGTGCTCTACCTTACCCCAGACGTTGCCTTGTGCCCAAGGAAGAATAGAGGGTCGGCCAGGGGGGTTAGGAAGCAAGTGGATTAATCAGAGACACAGAGGGTGAGGTTAGAGAGATGGCAGCCCAGAGCCCAGACAGAGAGCGACTCCCTTATCTGTGTTTGGATTCTTGCTCTTATATCTCTCAGCAAGCCTATGAGTGAAGTAGACATCACCATTGTTTCCCTTTCACAGCCTGTAATCTAGTTCTTCTCACCAAAACATTCTAGCTAGCTTCAAACTAGCACAAGTATATAGCTTTCTGAAGTTGGAGTGATACCTATTCACCAAGAATCCTGAAGGGGAAGCATTGGCATTTGAAGTTATTGACGTAGTTGTCTTAACAGTGTCTTCTCTCTACAACTGTGTTCTCAAAAGGTATTCTAAAGCTAGCTAATATTTCAGAAAGGCAGGTAAATTCCTTGGTTTTGTTTTGTGTAACAGCTTATCAGTTGTAGATACTCATTTTAGACCTTTAAAAAGTTTGAGTATGTGTGGGAGAAGACTCTCCCTAGGCAGGGCGTGAGCTGTAAACATCAGAGCTCATGCTGCAAACTGTCCTTGGGCTGTCTGGGGCCCAGGACACGAAGCTGTAAACAATGAGCACCTCACGCACACCTGCAGAGGCCTGAGCTTGCCATCCTGCAGGGGTGGGCACGAAGGGTTGTTTTGATACAGAGTGACCAATCGGTACTTTGCATATAACTCTGAACCAATCTTTACCTTCCGCTTGTGTCAACCTCAGCTAGTTGTGCACACCTCTTCCAAAGGGGTATATAAGCTGTTGCACTTCCGGAACAAAGCTGTACTGTACTGCGCATTGCACTGCTAGCAGCTAACTGAGTCGACTCGTCAGTACCCCGATCGATTCTTGGCCTCTCCTGGCGGCCTGACTCCTGCAAGTATGTGTGGCAGACTGTACCATTTGAGAAGAACACTTTCCTTGATTTGGATATTGGAATTAAAAATATTGGCAGCTCTATTACCAGCGTATCTGTGTAGCACAAAAAAAAAATCACGTTGTCAGCTGCCAGTGTTCTTTATAATTAAAATAAAAAGGCATAATTTTAATAAGGATATTCAGATGCAAACTTCAACTCCGAGGTTCCCTCATCATTAAATTCAACAGATTTTGGTGTGATTTTTATTTACTTGATTGGAGGAGTTGCACTAATAGTGGGAGAGAATAGAAATCGACTCTTATTTTGGTCATTTGGAAGCAATGTCTAGTTGAAATACAATTTTTTTTTTTTTTAGAGTAATACCTAAGAAAATTATTATTTTTTTAAGGAACAACTAGAAAAGGAGAAGCAGCAAAATGAAGGAAGACCTGCAAACATTAATGATAAAATGTTTGAAAAGAAGCGTAAGTTTGGGGGTTGTTTACATGTTGTTTGTGCATGCGTTATTCTTCTACAAAGGTAGAAGTGAAAGGAGCAGAAAAAAGATGCTTTATACAGTAAAGAGAGTTTTAGAAAGTAGCAATAAAACTCTTTTCTATAGATTTCTAAAGATCTTTATATAAAATAGCCTCATTTTGTTAGATAGTTTTAGTTCTCTAGTATTTTTCTTTTGGGGATGTAATGTTAGTACTCATCTGTAGCATTTCTGAAGTGTTAGTAGCACTGGATTAGTTACTTCTGTTTACCCCATGACTGTGATATGTTGTATACTCTTTATTTATTTAAAGTTAAGCTTTGAGAGAAATATTTATGCTGGCTTTTTTTTTTTTTTTTTTATCAGGTAGAGACAGTAAAACGTCATCCCTGTTAACAAAAAGTATCACTCTCTCTGTTCCAGGAAGCTCTTCTGGTACATCAGCGGGTAAGAACTCTTTAAAAACTTTGGAATGCTTTGCTTTCCCATCAGCAGGTTAAAACTCAGCAAAGCTACCATTGGTTTTTTTTAGGGCCAAGTTTCACCTACTTCACCTGGGGAAAGATTCCACTCCTAGCACTGAATGTGTTTTCTGTAATTCTTATTTTTATTTTATTCTTTACTGCAGAAATAGGTGGCATAAGGTTTATTTTTTGTTACTGAAGTATTTAAGTTGGTTCCTTCAGTTAGCACAGGGTGGCAGAAAATGATCTTTAGAAGTGTTCTTAATTACTGAAGAAATACAATGCTATCTGTGTTAAAATTTTCTGCTACTTTTAATTTTAGGCAAAGAAGACAAAAAATCCAAGTTGGTTCGAAGCCAATCTTTCAGTACTCAAGCACTGCATCCAAAATACAGCAACATAGACAAGTGTCCTAAGTATTTTTATCTTCATTGCTTACCTCATAGGCATCTGTTTACCTAATAGGCATATGTTTTGAAACTATATACACATGAATCTGTAAATTCCCTTTAAGTTAATTTAGGTCACCTTTTATCATATCAAGAAAACATTTTTCAGTATGAGCTGCTAGTTGTAAATGAGTGTATTTCTTAAAGTTCAGCATAACTTCCTCATTTTTTTTTCATATAAGCTTAGAAATTTATCTCTAACACTGTTAAACAGCAGCATGGTACAACTGATATGCAATTTTGTTTTGTTTTGTTTGTTTAAGTAAAAGCTCTAATACAGGATATACATCCTCAGTATCAGGAATGGGAAAGAGTTGTATGTTATCCTTTAGTGGTAAGTAGCTTATCATATTCTATTTTACATGATATTTGTGTGGGGGTGTGATGGTTTGGGTGTCCCCCGGCCCCCACACTTTTAGAAATTACCCAGACTAGACTCAGTCGGCTCTGGAAATTTGAATGAAGCTTATATTTACAGCTGGCACAATTTACAAGCAGATATTTACAGTATATACAGTTATATACAGAAATATATAAGGTAAAAAAGGTAATACAGACACAATTCCCCTCCCAGAAACCTGAGTCCCCAGGAGGGGCTCTCAACCACCCCTCACCTTCCCCCTACCCCTCTCAACCTTACCCCAGTCCCAAGGAAGAATGGAGGTTCGGCCAAAAGGGTTAAAAGCAAGGTGAAGCAGCCAAGCAAAGGAGGGTGAGGTTAGAAAGCAAGATGGAGTCCAGCCAGCAGCCACGAGCTCCCCAGCAGGCAAAGTTCCCCAGCGAGGAGAAGAAGCAAATGCCCTAATCTTTGTTTTGCCTTTCTTCTTTTGTATACATCTCAGCAAGACTGTGAGCGAAGTAGACCTCACCATTGTTTTCATTTTACAGCCTATCATCTAGTTCTTCTCACCAAAACATGCTAGCTAGGCTCAAACTAGCACAGGGGGTGCTGAATATATGGGGCCTATTAGACAGACATACTGCAAAATACTGTTTTCCTTAACACAGAAGGATAGCTATCCAATAGGATTGAGCACTTCTGTGCTAATCTAGTCTTTTTTTTTTTCAGAGCCCTTTTTTGATTTTGTTACAATGTTGTTTTAAGTTACATTTAGTAGTGAAAGTAAAATGAGTTTAAAATTTCTTGATTGGCGTTTTGGATATCATAAAAAGATTGCTTTTTGCAATGTGCTTCTGCTCAGTTTGCTTGTGGAAATGGATATTATATGTAACTTCTACTGAATTATGGGAGAGAAACTGCTGTCTGGAAATGCCTCTCTCTCTATTTGCTGTTGAGGAGTTTGAGTAATTAAAAATTGGGAGGAGATGAATTGCTTTCTAATAAAATCTGTCCTTTTGTATTCATTGCCACTAGACATTGGACAATTAGCTGCTAAATTTTAAGCAGCTAAAGGCTGGACAATTAAATCCTACTGTTTTCATATCTTTAACGTATTAACCTTCTCTTCTAAAATGTGTCTTCTGTTTATTTTTATTTAATATTTTCATAAAAATACTTAAAGAATCCTGAAGTCAAAACTGTTCCATTACAGAAGGTTAAACTTCTGTCAAAGGAAACACACCACTACTGCCACAGGAAAAAAAAAAGGGCTCACTCTCTTTGCTTTCCATGTATTTTTCTCAGACAAAAGTATTTGTCTAAACTGCAAATCTTTATTTCAGATGATTCATTCCGGACTCATTCTAATGGTCATAGTGGGAATGGTACCTTAACTTCCAGTTCTTCTCGCAGCTTATTTAACTCATCTGACCAAAAGAACAGTGGAAACAAGGAGAGTCAGTCCAGAAGAATGAGCATGTAAGTGATTGATGAGTTTAAGTCAAGCTTATTGGTAACATTTACAAAGGACACTGAAGCCACATAAAAGTAAACCTATATGTGTAATACTTCTGCACCCAGGTTTTGAAATAGGAAAATAGCAGGGTAAAAATGTAAGGAGTGCAATTATAAGTGTTTTTAAGGTGAAGTTCCCTTTTAATTAACCTTTGACGTGGTTTCTCCTGCGCATTTGCATTCAGCTAGTACGTTATAGGGAGGGTGGAGTGGGACAAAGTGAAGATTAGTGCATTTGATACATAGTAACTACAACTATAATGATTTAGCTACCTGTAGTTACATAAATAGAATGTATGTATTGTCATATGATTTAGTTTTTCCTTTTTCTTCGTTTTATGTGCTCATATATGTTTGTGTATTGTTGTATCATGATGAATTTTGAGAATTATGATGAACTGGTACTGCTACTTGTTATTCAGGCTGCCTTCTTTGGCTTACTGTAACCATTTAGACAAAATGAAATGCTAGGCATCTCCCTCAGACTGGTTTTCTTCAAGCATCAGCCTAAACTGTCCAGTATTTTGCAATCAAAGATGAATTTATGTGCTCCTGTGAGGAAAGTGTAACAGTCTTAGAAAACTGTTGTGAAGTGTACTTAGATCTCTGTAGCAGCCAGTTCTCTGCATATTCCTTTTGTGCTATAACTTGGTCTAATTTCCTATCATTGCACTAGCTGTAATCTTAGGTGCTCAAATTGAGATTTTTCTTTGCTGTCAGATTGGGTAGCTCAGTCAAGGCAGAGCAGATGTGGTGGTTTGGGTGTCCCCCGCCCCCCCACTTTAAAAATCACCCAGACTAGACTCAGCCAGCTCTGGAAATAATGAATGAAGCTTATATTTACAGCTAGCACAATGTACAGCAGATATTTACAGTATATACAGTTATAGACAGAAATATACAAGGTTGAAGGTAATACAGAAACACAACAGCCCTCCCAGAAACTTGAGTCCCCAGGAGGGGCTCTCAACCACCCCCTCACCTTCCCCCTACCCCTCTCAACCTTACCCCAGTCCCAAGGAAGAAATGGAGGTTTGGCCAGGGGGATTAAGAAGCAAGGTGAATCAGCAAAGCAAATGGAGGGTGAGGTTAGAGAGTAAGATGGAGTTCAGCCAGCAGCCCCGAGCTCCCCAGCAGCCGAAGAGCCCAAAGCCAAAGCCCAGAGCGAAGTGAAGTGACTTTATGTTTTGCTTTTCCTTTTTACACATCTCAGCAAGACCATGAGGGAAGTAGACATCACCATTGTTTTCATTTCACAGCCTATGATCTAGTCCTCACCAAAACATTCTAGCTAGGCTCAAACTCGCACAACAGAGAAAGGAAAGGAGTCAAATATATCAAGAAAGGAAGGTTGTTTGGGAAAGTAGACTTTAAGTATAGTCTAAACTAGAACTATAAGCTGAAAAGTACAGAGAAATTAAAACTGGGCCTTGGAAGTCTGAATAGGTATTAGAGACCAATAGGTATTAGAGACCAGGGATAAAATGAGTCTGGAGAATGTGAAGCTTTGACTTCCTGGTCAGAGATAATGGACTTAAGATTTGAAATTCGCACCAGATAGGAATGAGGGAATACCTTACACTGCTTTGCCAGGTATGAAGAGGAAGCAATAGTGATAGTGATCTCTTGAGAGGTCCTTTCAGGTCAATAAATATGTGTATGAACTCATATTTTCCACTTCACTGTTTTTAGGTTCCTTTAACAAAAGGAGCCAAACCCTCATTACTCACAGATGCAAGTTAAGACAATTCCTAAAATGTAAAATAAAGTACTCAAAAGTTTAAGAAATTAAGTTCTCTGAACAGTTTATATTCAGCTACTTGCATGGATTATATTATGATACAGTCTCTTGCTGTGTGACCACATAGCAGTTTTCCTACTGGAATTTTACCGCCTTCACTCTACAAGATAAATTTGCTCTGGAATTAAATCAAGGTTGCATAATGGTCCCTCGTTCCTAAAACAGATTGTCTTTGTGGAAAAGGTTGGAAGGTAAATACAGAATGAGGGTGGACTGTTTGTCACAGCAGAAGTATCTTAAGATGCCAAGTCAAATTACACTCTACTCCCTGTTTTTTCAGGCTGCTAATGCTTTCTTGTAAATATTACCAACAGTTCTTAATTCAGATGTTGCATAGATAATCATTTACTTCAAAGTGCATGATTTCAAGCCCAGCAGTTAGATTATTAGACATGCTGGTATTTTCAGCAATCATGAAGTAAATAGGACATGTACCTTGAGTACATCAAATAACACACAGTGTTACATACTTTCAGAAGTTAAGTGTGCTCAAATCCCCATGTGCTTTCATCCTAGTCACTTTATACCTCTATTCTCTGTCTTTGAAACCAGCAAATCTATTGAAATGTTGTAATTTTTTTCTTTTAGTAACCATTGTATAAATCCCACTTACTTATCAGTCTCACACGGATTTGAAGAAAATAAATGTATTAATATTCACAAAGCAGCTAGATACAAAGATTAAATGGACATATTTTTTATATCACATAAAAAATTTCCACATTTCAAAGGTTTTTCTGGCTGTCATCTCAAATAAAGCTGATATCTTTAGTTTGAATACAAAGGAGCAGAAAAAGACTCGCACAGATCAGTTTGTATCTTTGTCTTCAGACAGGAAAGCAGAATGTAAGAGACTCAGCCTACGATCTCAGTGTACCATTCCCAAGTGAATAGGTTAGCAGCAGACTATTTGAAAGTGGGTATCTGATCAAACACAATGATCTAGATATTCTCATTGGTTCACAAAGTCCCTGAACTGCATAATGTCAGAAGACAGGAGGATATACTAGGGCAAGAAAAGACATCTTTTTGGGGGATGAAGAGCAGGCTTAAAAGATGACCTACATTTAGCTTTGAATGTGAGTTTTAATCTTCTGTGTTCTTGTGGGAAAACACATCTCTCAAGCTGGTATAATGCCTGCTGCATTGTAGATTCAATTTCTCTTTTGTAAACTGAACCCAAACTTAATTGTTTTCAAAATGGAGCAGCTCCTTAAGGAAATATTAAGTACAGGAATGGTTGGTGGTAAATGCATTCATCCTTTTAACCTTCTTGACCACAGAGGTTTAGATATACCTCTTTTATCGTTCTTTAGTTCGGTAAGTCAGTCTTGGTGCTAAATAGACACATACTTAAAATACAAAAGAAGTTGGTTTCAGGGAAACTTTATTTTCTAGATTGAATAAAAAGAAAAAAAGTACACCCAAATATATATAAGCAGTTGATGGAAACTACTCATATTGAGAAAATAACTTGAAAATTGTACATTGAGTGGTACATAGATGCTCATGAATGAGTGTCCCTCTCTGATCTCACTAAGGCAGAATATTTGTGAGAAGAGAATAACTAAGTATATATTTTGACTATATCATTGTGTAAATTAACATATGTGCTGCTTTGATACTGCACTGACATCTTAATTCTGGCAAGTCCTAACTTTAGTTTATTGTCTCTGCAACAGGAGTAAGAGGACTTCTACTATGTTTCTTTTTCTAAGTCATTATGTGTGTTTTTTCAGGAATGGAAAATTGAACAGTAATATGTTGATTAATGATTAAAATACCAACAGATATAATTAATGATTCTTAGTTCAAAGTGATGCATATTTTGATTAAAAAAATATTTATTTACTTAAGTGTAATCTTTACCCTAAAAGTAATCTACTGAATATTGGCAAACGTTCACTTTTGACAGTGTAGTTTGCAGGGATGAAGAATTTCTGATTTCATACAATCCTGTTCTTTTAGGAATTTTTCAAAACCCAAAGTAACTTTGATGGAAAACTGAGTTTTTTATTCATGAGTTCAAGCATTTTTTAGGCCTGTTTCAGAGTTATGTATGCCAATTAAAATATTCTCACTTTCTGAAGATGATGTAGAAGCACGGAAAAAAACCCAGCAACTCAGTAAATACTGATCTGGTGGTCACAAGCAGATGCCAAGATAATGATAATTAACTTCAGTGTCATTTTCAGGATTTTAGGTAATATTGAGGCATAGAAAATGCAGGAATTATGCTAAAGATGCACCCCTATAATTTCATGGTGCAATAACCAGAGATGAATACCTGCTTTAAGCACCTCCTATAGGAACAGAAAAAAATCACAGAGAGCACTGGTTGACTATTTTATCCCACAAGAGGCCTTAAGTCAATTTACATAGCAAGTGTGCTTTCCTGATTTTCTGCTGAAGAGTTGTAACTGTGACTGCTTGTACTACCTTAACCATCTCATTGAGAGGAATCTCTGCATGACCTGTAGGAGACCTAATGGAGAAGTACACTCTTATTGTGAAGAATGCCCTCAGAATGTGTATATTTGGCTTTTTCAGTGGGTGCAGTAAAGCAGCTAGTAATTTTTAAAGCACAGCAACAAAGAATGACATGAAAATGTTGCACATAACAGTAGTGTATTATGTTTTGTTATTTAATGATACTGCAACAACATATTATGTGTTTCTTCTTTTGTATGAAGAAAAAACAGAAAATCGAACTCTTAGATCTTCTGGGAGAAAAAAAAAAGAACCAGAGACTGGAGAAGCAACCTTCTGGTGTGAAAAAGTGGGAGCAGCAGGTGGGACTTTATGATGCCTGGAGTGAATAAAACACATCTTGTAATGTTAAAACTTTGTAACTTTCAAATAAAACCCTGTAAAATATTTTCCCATAAGTAATGTAAACGGTTGCAGAATTTTAACATTGTAGTGAAATGTTATGAAATACAACTTCAGCTCTGTGCTCTTAACTGCTGCAGCTAAAGAGAGGATTTTCTTTTCTTCAATTATGCCTTCATAGTATAAATTCTTGGATTTAGAATGCACATATCCATTACTTAATTGGCTTATTTACAATTGTTAGCAATTCTTAGCACCCATGTTTAATGCAAGGAGTAGAAGGAGTTGTTACAAATAATGAAAAAAGTAATGCCACATTTTAAAGAACCTTCAAACCTGATTTAAGACCAAAAGTCCAGAACCACTGATTAGTCTACATAAAGACATAGCCTTCAATAGCATTGTGCTGTGAGTTTGGAAGTAATGTTTCTACAGGTATTAAGTAAAGTTCATAAAAATCCTGTGTAAGTTCAAAGCAGTCTACAAGCAATGTCTCTAGATGATACAAAAAAGAATTTCACTTCCTAAGTTTTGTTGTATAAATACTTGTTTTAATTTTTAGTATTTCAGATTGTATTTTCACTTGGATAATTTATAATGATGAATCTAGTTTTTGATCAGCTGCTATTTCAAGCTATCACGCTTCAGTGATGTCGTCTGCATTTGTTTGTATTAATGCCAATGTTTCTATCAAAGTTCATCTGTGGAAAACATGCAATTCTGTTTAAAACATATATATATATTCATGCCAATACTTGAGATAGAGCCTATGAAGCTATTATCAGCTTCTCTATTTCAAAATAGAAGCAGCATAAATATATTGATACAAGAAAGAGGTGGTTTTTTAGACTTTATTGGTATATGATAAAGATGATCTGATATATGAACGCATATGCGTGTGTGGTTCCTTTTTATAATGTAAAAATGCAAATGATGATTTACTCAAAATAAAGCCTAGGACAATGCAATGTATGCATGTTCTTGAAAAAAAACCAAAAACAACTCAGAGCATCTTTTATAATTGAAATAAATAAAAGCATTTACCTACAGAAGGTATTTATTTTACATAGCAACAATGTTAGATGTATTCCACCATGTGTGAAATATAGAATGTGTCTTTGGATTTAGCAATGTTTAACTATCTGAATTCTTAAATTACACTACAGCTGGTTTTAGGTATGTTCTCTGTCTTTAGTCACAGACATTGTTTGAATTCTGTGGAAACACTCAAAAGTTTACAAGGTCTAGTAATGTCAGGACGAGGGGGAATGGGTTTAAACTGGAAGAGGGGAGATTTGGGCTGGATATTAGGAGGAAGTTCTTTACAGTGAGGGTGGTGAGACACTGGAACAGGTTGCCCAGGGAGGTTGTGGATGCTTCCTCCCTGAAGGCGTTTAAGGCCAGGCTGGATGAGGCCTTGAGCAGCCTGCTCTAGTGGGAGGTGTCCCTGCCTATGGCAGGGGGTTGGAGCTGGATGATCCTTGAGGTCCCTTCCAACCTTAACCATTCTATGATTCTGTGATTCAGTGCTGCAGCCTGGTGTAGGATCTTTTAAATCAGGCATTTCTTTAAAACCTTTTTCAAGTATTACGACATCTAGCATGCAGTATTGGTGCAGATACATGGATGACCTATGCTTGACTCCTCCCAAGTTCTGCTTTTGTCTTATTTGTGAGAGCATATACCACAAGTTCCCCAAGGAACAAGTAACTCAGCATAACAGCTATGCTGCTGACCCATGGGCCAGAGGAGACTGCTCGGTCTGCTCTCAGTCTGAGTTCTGGCAGGGACCAAACTCAGCTCAGCAATACCTAGCTTGCAGAAGAGACTCAAAACGGTATTTGATCCTCAGATGCCTTTACTAGAACAACACAGAACAATCAGTAAGCTAGGAAACTTGAATCCAAGCTTTTTCTCCCCATAGTAAGCATGGAGCGAGTTCTGGGTACAGTCTGTCGTTTTTTTCTTATTGGCTACATTTGTCTGTCATTTTTATCTGATTAATTTATTTAATGCTGATAACACATGCTCCACTCAATAACACTGCTATGTGTTAAACTCCTGCTACATAATCTTTGAATGCTCTATTTAGATGTTTTTTTCATCTGCACATCTTCCTTGTACAAACTTCTGCTGCCTTGTGCATACTTTCATCAGTTCTTCACACTACAGATCTCCATCCCAGCAGTCTCTTGTGGGCTGCTTTCTTCTGGGTTACTTTTGTTGGACAACAGCGACACTTTTGAACCCATTGTAGCAATTGTTCTTACCTGAAATTCAGAATAGCATCTGAAGGTCAACTGTATAGTGATAATTGTGTGATTTTCTATAGCAACATTCATCTTGTTAATCATTTAGGAGTAAGAAGGATGTTTACTCTTTGTAGGTGCATTCGTACTGCAGTGTGGAGTTTAGGTTCGATGCACCTTCACAGTATAGTCAGATACCAGAGTCTGCCTGCTAAATCCTTTGGTGAGTGGCTTACACAAGTGTCTGGGTACTGGAGGCAACTGAAGGGATTTTTGAGAGATGTTTTACCAGCTTTATCCTGTAATGTACCTTTTGTATATTGTCTCATAGAAGTATCTGTCTATATGCATTTGCCGATAGAAGAGTTAAAAGATTCTATGATTTTGAAAACACATAGATCTGTAAGTTACATATAGCTAGAAGTAGCTTTTTGTGTTGTTTCATACTGTATACTTAGGACTCCAATGCTAACAAAACTTGCTGTATGTTAAGGAACTTGCTGTTCACCTGAAAGGTGCTGCACTGCTTCAATAGAGGGAATTGTATTTAGATGCTGGAAATATTTTTCTGAAACATTTTAGCAACACCTTTTGGATTTCAGGATCAAGTCTGAATCTGAATAGAATTATTCCTCTTCTATGGAGGCGTGTTTTTGCCTGTCAAGGTCTGTCTTCATTCAGGCATAGAGTTGTATTACATAGTTCACCCTACGTGCAGAAATTTGGGGTTTAGGAGAAGCCTAGCTTGATGTTGCAAAGTAGTACAAATTCAGATTTTCCAAGTTCTGCATTTTTAAGAATTATTTTGTGTTTGATAGAAAAAATATTTTAAAAGCAGCACATCATGTACCCTTAGAAAATGAGGGCATTTGAGATTTTGAATAAATGCTTTCAAAGAGGTCACACTCCAGGCAATGCAGACTTCATTGCAGATTCAGTTTAATTTCTACAGTAACAAAGATCTCTAGCCAGAGGCTGTAAATTGTCTTCTAGAGCCTGTTTCTGTTTCTTGTAGGTGGCAAAATTCTGCTAATATTGAGATCAGTAGGCTTGTTGCAGAAGTAGCTAACATTGAGGAATATCAAGCTACAGCATTTTAGAATGCATTTCCTGAATATTTTGGCATGTGAATCCCTGATTTCCATTCACACTTATCACTAGAATTTTGGGGCTTGAAAGTTCAGTTCTGTGGGTTTATTTTTTTCATTTGCATGGTAGATTTTACAAGACATGTTCTTGTCATGCTCTAGGATAGACAGTGTTACCTTTGTTCACATTTCTGTTGGATCAACCACCCTGCCAATGAAAAGTAATGTTTTGAAAGTTTCTTCAAAGATCATAAAAAGGAATGGTCGGTCCACTTTGATGGTGGGGGGCACTGTGAATGCAGTTATTTCTGACCCACTGGCTGCTGTAGCCTCAGTTCCTTCTTCGTCCACTTCAATTACTGCCTTTTGGACAACCTGAAATGCAATATAGGAGTTAAATAGTGACAGACATAAATACTAAAATGAAGAATGGTTTTCAAAGTGCAAGGCATTTAGTTGAAGTAGGCGTCTATTAAGGGTGAAAATGAGTATGTCTGTACAGTCTAGCTCAGTGTTAAACTGGTGTACCCATAAGCTGTCTGCTGCAGCAGCAGAGGAGTTAGTATAGCCACCATGACAACAATACTAAAGAGTGAGGAAGCTGGTTCTGGTGTCATTGTGCTTTTCCACATTTCTGAGCACAGGTCTCAGTTAGAGATTTTGTTCTTGCAGCTGGTAGCATGAAGCAACCATTACATTTGTACAGTGCTCATTGTTGATACTCAACTGTAACAGGGAGAGTTTCTCAAAAGTGGGAGATGTTCTCATCAGTCACAAACACTGACTGGCTGGATGCACCATTTGCAGCTGATTTTGTGAGTGCTTAGATGGATACACCAATTTGGGCCTTTTTCCTATCTATTTTTAATTAAGTATGTATAGCAATGAGGTACAGTCCTGGACTGGTCGAAGGCCTTTCCTCCCCACTGAAATTGCAGCCTGACACAATCTGATTTCTTTCCCATTTTGTTATTTGAGCCTGCGTAATCTTAATACTTCCCCTCTGTTTGGTCTGTATTGGTGAACTGCCTAGTCAGCTAGTAGCATTCCCAGCTCCCAAACTCCTGGGAATGATTTGTGTGGAGACAGTTGAAGGACTTCAGCAGTGTTGAGCACTCTGCTAACTGTTCTTAAATAATAAGACTGTCATGATTCACAGGCACAGAATGCTCCTCTGGCACATCATAGCTGATGCACATATTGCTTCTAGTATCAATTAGCTGTTACTATTGAAGTATGAGGGTTTTTTTCCTCTTTTTTTTTCATGATAACAGACTAAACTGCTGAGAATCATCATGGAATATTTGTATCATCAAAGGGAAGGGAGAAAAGTGCTGCAGATCTGCATTGCACTTCCCAACTAAAAATCACTGCAATTTTATCCAAGAAATGTTTATTTTTAGGATGTTATATTTTGCCAGAAAAGTTAAGTCAGATCTGTAACAGCAGCACCAGTAGTTTAAAAGGTTCTTTTTGATAGGGTACAAATTCATGAGGTGAAGGTGCAAACAAGACAAAGCCAGGCTCATTTCAGTGGTGCCCAGTGACCGGACCAGAGTTGAATAGGCACAGACTGAGGCACAGACTGAAGCACAGGAGGTTCCTTATCAGGGAACACTTCTTCACTGTGAGGGTGACAGCACTACCACAGATTGCTGAGAGAAGTTGTGGATTCTCCTGCCTTAGACATACTGAAAACCTGTCCGGGCATGGTCCTCAGCAGCTGCCTTGAAGTGATCATGCTTGAGCAGGGTGATTACAGAATCACAGGATGGTAGAGGTTGGGAGGTGCCTCTGGAGATCGTCTAGTTCAATCCCATAGGTATACCTAGATCAGGTTGCACAGGAATGTATCTAAATAGGTTTTGGAATTCTCCAGAGAAAAAGACTCCACAAACTTTCTGGGCAACCTGTTCCATCGGGCTGGACCAGATGACCTCCAAACATGCGCAGATTGCATGTACTTGGCAAATTAGTTTCTTTCCTATTGGTGTTGTCAGAAGTGCATATAACAGAGTATCTTGGCTAGGCTATTTACATACTATTGTAATTCAAATAGCAAATAATTTTAGAAGGCTTACCTGTGAAACTGCTACATATCCTTCATCTGTGAGGTGACCAAGATCTGCATTACGTGTAAAGAGATTTTTCATTCCAAGAGTGTGAAGCAATTTCTTCATTTTGTATTTCTGCTGTAGTTTGAACTTTGGAAATGAAATATCCACTTTTCTGCGTGGAGAAAAGAAAAGAAATCCAATGCAAAATTAACTGTGTAGATCACTTGACTGCTGAAATGCACCCTAGTCAGGAATGAAGCTTTACACAGAAAAAGAAGGGGCAAAACCTAAATACTGTACATTTGCAGAGTACCATCTCTGGAGCTCTTGACTGCCAAAGATGCTAGGAATTGTTTCCTTCTCTGTATAAAATTCTTCTACCACTACTTACAGTGCCTGGATACCAGAGTGACACACTAATTTACTGACCAGAGAAAATGTGTCTGATTTTGTCCATTACTTCAGATTTGCACTGATGGTAGAAGTTTCATACTCTGTGTATCTAGGTGTATTGTGCACTGTGCCTGGCAGTGCACAATTTAAGGAGAGAGAAGGCCTAAGGAAGAATTTGGAATGACTAGATTGACTATACCTGCAGAGAGATAGACGTTTCTAACTGAACCAGCCAACCCATCACCTCCGATGAGGTGACGAATGGCACCCCCTGCCATTAAAAGGTATTTAGAGTGGGCTGTTGTTAGGCCAGTAAAGGATCCCTACTCCGGAGATACTAATGTCACAGAGATGCCAGGATGTGAAAAAGGTTAGGAAACCCAGCTAAACTTTGTTGTGTTATCTTGCTTTGTATCAATAGACAAGGAAGACATTAAGGCCAGTAGGTGTCAAAGAAATACCTGGTTTTCATGTTTCCAAGCCAGGATTCCACAAGCTCCATAGTCAAATAGTCTTCAAGTGAAATGTAATCTGCCTCCTTTTCTGGGATGACAACCAGCATGTGGGCTTTCCCTTTGTAGGGTAGCTTTATCACAGTGCATCTTAGGTGCTCATCAAAAGTTGAATTAACTTTATCTGACTTGAACATCATGGGTACCTGTACGCTTCTGTATTTGTTTATGTGGAAAGTCTCAATTTCTGTGAATTTGGGATTAAAAGGATAAACCCATTTGCCTGAAGAAAGAAAGAAAATCATTACGTGCATTCAAGCGTGTTCAGAAAAATATTCAGAAGCCCTCTTAAAAAAGTATGTTTTCTCTGTCTGGTTGATGTCAGTCGCCTCTGGGATAAGCGGATGACAATTGCAGTGCATGTACTGGATGTGCTTTACATTTTTTATGTCAGGAAAAGCATGTAAGTCACAAAATAAACTCCTCTATTTGTAATTAAAGGAAGGGAGATATTTTTCTGAGGTTGAGTAGTTGCCAGTGAAGTTCAGAATTGATATTATTGTTAATTGAATGCCATGTGAGTGCTAATAACATGACACCTTCTCCAGAGTCCTCCACCAGCTGTTCAACATCCTGTTTCTATATTAATTATACAGTCTTTTAGATAGGGCTTTGGCAGAGCACTGATTTCTAAAATGCACCAAAATATAACCTCTTCTATACTAATTATTCTGTTCTTTCAAACACACCCACAGCCATTTATCTGTTTTCTCTGATTTTCTACCAGGGAAAATAATCTTGGCAATGGACTTCTGTGAAAATGAATTTAGTCCATAGAGAGGCTGTATGGCTGAGGGGTTATTTTCTGTTCTCATGTGTGCATTTATTTCAGTGGGGTTTCCATGTATGACATCTGCTGAGTGCTTTGGACTGGAGTAGTGACTGTGACTATGGGTTCTCCACACAGCATTCCTCTTGTTACCCTTATCACACTAGCTCTTTATCTTTGCTTTTCACCTGACTGGGTGTCTCTGGCTTCTGTGTGGCTTTCAGAGTAAAGGGTGGGCTGTGGCTGCCTGTCACTGCCAGAACTTTTCTTTAGGAGTCCCTTATCTATCTTCTAAACCAGTAGTCAAAAAGACCCTAACAACAGAAAAAGGAGCATAATATATTTGTCAGTAGCAGGCTTCTCCACAGAACAATCTCTGCCCATCACGGTCTTGTAAGGTGATATAATGACATACTTTGTTTGCTCTGAGGAGAAAGAGTCTTGGCTGAAATAGAGAATATTCTTTTGTTTTTATGATTTGATGCAAAATCAGACAATGATTTTATGCCTAGTACCCAGTTCCAGTACCCCAAAAACTGTTCACGGTTAAGGCTATTTTAATTAGTGAATGAAAATTAAACATCCTTTTAATAATAAAAAGGGCTCGTTTGGAGATGGATTGACATAGGTTGAGGCAGAGCTTTTTGTTCTCTTTGAGGCTCTGTTGTATGGAAGAAAGTAAATAATTGTGGTTCCCTATTATGAGAAATAATGCCCTATGAAATACTAATAAAGTGAATAGAATAAAGTGCATCTAGATAGGGACATGGGGAAAACAGGGCTTCTTGAATTCATTTAAACTTCCTCTAATGCAAGCAAAGTGCTGATTCTTCTAATAAATAGTACTTTTGCAAAATAAACCCAATAGTTACCTTTAAAGACAATGTAGTCCACAAGAAGCAGTTTGTTATGGCGGTCAAGCTCTTCAAAAAGCTCTGGGATTTTTCCATTAGTCCTTCTGTTAATGTTTTGATTTATGACAGACATTGCCTGTGTAGAGTTTTGAAAGTCCACTCTCAGAAATTCCATATCAAAGTACTGTTTTGATAAATTGAGGAAAGACTCCTTGAGTCTGAAGTCTTTTTGAATGAAAGAAAGAGTACCTTCCACAAGAAGTTCCTCACTCATTGTGATGTTATCTTTCAGTTGTTTAAACAAAGCTGGTAGGTGATGGTGATCTATTCTGTCCTTCAAGGCATGGAGGTTTAGACCTTTTACTATTTGTCTGTGTGTTTCCCCTTTAGCTGCCAGCATATATGTGATCATGAGAGCTGATACAGACAGAGGAGAGAAGATTACATTGTTATCATGTGTCATAGCAATTTTTCTGTAGAGGTTAAATCCAAAATTTGCAGTCCTTTCAGTGAGGTTGTAAAGAGTGAAGTCTTCAAGACCTTGGTCTTCCAAAGGCTTAGAGACATTTTTATGATGATACCACTCTTCAGAAATACTGATGGTTTTGTTTATTTGCAAGGAATTGCTCTCTTTGTCCGTCCTTGGAATTTTAGGTTTGATGCTAGCCTTGATGGTTTCCACACACATTTCACTTAAGAGAAGCAGGTAAATTCCTGTTTTCATGTTGACATCCAGTAATGAGCTCTTTTTTTTTTCTTCCTAGTTAAAAAAATGGAGAAAGATGAAAAAAAGGCCATCCCAGTGACTTTTTAGTTTGTTCTTCTGTTCACAATGCAAAAAGGTTCATATACGTAGAGATGTGATCTTTCTGTGTCGTCAGAGTATATACTCTAAACCTGAGATCTGTTTCCTATCTGAAAGATCAGATTTAAGTCAGTGAAAGATAGAAGTTTCCAACATCATTGAGTGAATCCAGAAGAAATACCATGATCTTCAGTTATTGGTAGTTCACATCAGAAGTATTTCACTGATTTTTCCCGTGCTAACTTGTAATTCTGTTACAGAATGAAACCCGAATATCAAGTACAGACTTGTTGGGCCTGTGTCTCATCTTCTACTCCTGTGAAACAGATGTCAGCTCTCTAAAAGCAAGAGTTCTAGGCAAGCAGTTTTTATCCTCTTGCTATAGGTTGTTTAATGCTACCATTCTCCTGACTACATGCCACAGGATTCCCTGTTCTTTTATGGTTCACTGTCAAACAAATGCTGAAGCAGATTGGTTGTTTTTGATTCCTGCCTGAACATACGACGTTTCAATACCAAACAGCACAAGGATGAAATACTTGTTCTGTGCTTCAAATTGCAGTATTTGTCCCAAGTTGTGATTTCTGAGCTATGTTGCTACAGTGTCTCTCATCTGCCCAACAAAATACTTGGAGAACTGGACACATATACATAAGATACAGAGGATGGTGATCAATGGTGCAACGTTTAGTTAGGCCTGTGTCTGTTGGTGTTCCCCAGGGGTCAGTACTGAGTCCAGTCTTGTTCAACATACTCATCAACCACCCATATGAAGGAACAAATTGTACTCTCAGTATGTTTGCTGGATAAAAAACTGGGAGGAGTGGCGGACACACCTGAAAGCTGTACTGCAATTCAGCAAGACCTGGAGAGGCTGGCCAGCTGGGCAGAAGTGAACCTCATGAAGTTCAACAAGGGCAACTGTAGAGTCCTGCAGCTGGGGAGGAATAATTCCATGCATCAGTAGAGGTTAGGGATGGATCTACTGGGAAGCAGCTCTGTGGAGAAAGATCTGGGAGTGCTGGTGGACAAGAAGTTCACCATGAACAGTCAATGTGCCCTTGTGGCCAAGAAGGCCAAGGGTATTTCTGGGGTGCATTAAGAAGATTGTGGCCAGTGGGTTGAGAGAAGTTCTCCCATGCTGCGCTGGTTAGGCCGCACCTGGAGTATTGTGTCCAGTTCTAGGCTCACGTGTTCAAGGAGGACAGGAAACTACTGGATAGAATCCAATGGAAGGCCACCAGGATGGTTAGGGGACTGGAGCACCTCTCTTACAAGGAGAGGCTGAGAGACTTGGGGCTCTATTGCCTGGAAAAGAGGAGACTGAGAGGGGATCTTAGAAATGCATGCGAATATCTAAAAGATGAAAATCATGAGGATGGGGGTGGGCCCTTCTCAGCAGTGCCCAGCGGTAGGACTAGGGGCAACAGGTACAAACAAGAGCACAGGTCATTTCACTTGGACTTACAGATAAATTTCTTTGAGGGTGATGGAGTACTGAAGAAAGGTTGTGGAATCTCCTTCTCTGGAGACTTTCAGGATCCATCTGGATACGTTCCTGTGCAGTCTGCACTAGGGGGGGCATTCAGACTAGATGGTCTTCAGAGATCCCTTCCAACCCCTACCGTTCTGTGATTCTAAGGCCTCAGGCAAATTTTAGCATCGTGCATTTCTTGTGTAAATTTGCACATGCAAATTCACTTTTCAAGTGTAAAATGCAAATGTGCTTATTGTTCATCTTTCCATCCAATTTCTCTCCCACACAGCAGTGTTGGAATTGTACCCATTGCTCATTGTGGAAAAAATGTGAATGGCCCCATCTTTGGTAACACATTTTCCCACTGTAAATTAAACAGGATGTTCAAGACCAGCAAGGCTGCACAGAATCCTTTCATATAGCAGTGGCATGCAAGTGAATAAATGAGATAAAAATACAGATTGTGTGGCACATCGTTCCAGTAGCAAGTAACTCAGCAAACACGCTATGAACCTACTACTTTTAAGTTGAGGATCTGTAACAGCAAATTAATAAATTGTGTCATTTGTGATTTGACATATGGGAAAGCTGTTTTTTTAATTTGATTGCTGTTTCTTCAGAGTTCTGCTGAATTTCACACTTGCCTGATTCAGGCTGTGGGAGTTAGTCCTGAAAAGGTATGTTTATGTGAGTACAGAGACATTTGGGTGCCAAGTCACAGGGTGCTTTTGGCAGTCAGGTGCTGTGCTATTTTCTTTGAATATAATAGGTCACGTTCTGTACTTAGTGCAGCACAGATGGGCTGTAATGACTTAATCGGGAGGCAGTGAAATCCCTGAATGTTAAGCCTTCTCTTAAGTGCATGTCAGCCAGGGAACAGAGTAAAATATCTCCTGTACTGTGCTTGTGAATATTCTCTCTTTCTCACTAGCTCTTGCTTTATTTTTAATGAGATTTCCAGTGTTTGGATTCCACAGGAATGAAATAGGGAAGGGGATGACTTGATTTCAGTTGCTGCCTGCCTTGTCAAATGGTGCATATGACTTGGGCAGGGTAGTGGAACTTGCTCTCCCCTGATGGACTGCAAGCTGTGCTGTTAGGACCTATTACAGTAAATGTTAGCCAGTTCTGTTCTTTATGAAGTGACCTACTTCTGTGGGGAATAACACAGGCATCGAGGTACTGTTCTTGCCATAATGCTACGCCTGCCCTGGCAGCAAAGGAAGAGGTTGTTCCCCCTGGGAGTGTCATCCCTACTTCAAAGAGGTACCCTTGGACATTGCAGAGTCAGCTCTAGCAAAGAGGCAGGGATTGGAAAATTTTGCTTTTGATCATATTCAGTCACAGAGAAAGGGTTTTCTGCAACAGCAGCAGTCCCTCTAAAAGCCTCAAACCTAACTGCTCATTAGGCATTGCAGAACAGCAGATTTCCTCTGTCTTTTCTGGGGATACTGCAGTTCCTCTGCAACACCTGTCA
Organism: Tricholaema leucomelas; assembly: GCA_013400475.1. Taxonomy (NCBI): domain Eukaryota; kingdom Metazoa; phylum Chordata; class Aves; order Piciformes; family Lybiidae; genus Tricholaema lacrymosa; species Tricholaema leucomelas. Next base: position 9,894 of record WAAF01009348.1, on the reverse strand, counting down.
GTGCTGCATTTAGCAGACTTCACTGTTGCGTCTCTGAGAAGTCTGGGACAGTACGTGGCTAAGGTGAGCCACCATATCTCCCACAGGAGGTGTGAAGGGACTTATTGGGTGAAGTGGTGAGCTGCCTTCCAGAGGGCTCTGCCTTTCTAATACAAATACAAATCAGATTGAAAGGATGGGGCAAGTGCAGAAGCCCTTGTTTACAGGCATGTGCCAGATCATACAATGCTCAAGAGAAGAGTCCTGCATCCTCGACACACACAAATGCTACTGATCTGGGTGTTACAGACATTGGGAGTAAGAACCTCACAACTGCACTAAGCATTCACTGCAAATCTGAGACTGCAAAAATGTCTGGTTAATGTTACAGCAGCTTTGTCATTCACCTTTAGGAACAGTTAGAAATAAATGCATGTCTTCTAGGACTAGGGAAAACAGTCCTTCAAACAAATACTTTTGCAAGTTATAAACTTGTATTTTTAGACCCTAGTTAAGCTTATTGCTGATTTTAAAGAACTCATTTTATGAATAGACAGTTTATTAATAAACATACAAGTGCTAATAGACATAAAAGTGTTGCTAGTATTCTCAGACAGCAAAACAAGAAGTTGCTTGCTCAAATACAACTTACTTCCAAAGTCATTAGAGTAAGAGAAAAATGAATATTAGAATGCTGATTAAATCCTAGAACCATCTAGAAAATAGCAGATAAATGCATAGAATTATGTATATATCATTTAGAATATGGTAATCCTTTACAATCTGAATGCTTTGTATAAATCTTGACTTACCTGCTGGATAGCTCCTCTTAATCACCTACGTTTAAAAACGCGATGACGATCTGACCCATATATAAATTTTTCAACAAATATTTGCTCTTCCAAAGAGTGATAATCTAGTTTGGCCAGTTATAAATTAACTGCTTTGTAAACAGTGTATGCTGTGTTTCCTATAAATGGCATAACGAAGGAGGGTCTATTCCAGTAAATATGATATGTCTTTAATGAGAAACGAGAACAGTAAATTCTTTATGTCTAGCCCTTCAGCACCCAGCAGGATTTGCCCCATCACACATCCAACTGACCATGGGAATTATTTTACAGACAGGTTCTAAGCAACTCGGTGGTGGAAGCGGTACCCAATCCTGCTTAAAATACTCTATTTCAAAAAAGGATAGGTCAGTATTTACTAAGGCACCTCACAAAGGAGGGAAGGAAAAGATACAGGACATTTCTCGGGGTGTTGTCAGCTCCCTTGCTATGCAAGTTGGCAGTTCTTTTTTAGAGGAGAGTCGGGGCTCCACTCCCTCCTTGAAGAGTGTGTCAGATATTCAGTAACACCAATATGTCAAAATTAACTGACTGAGAAGCTCTGAGTAATATTTCTCCTCTAGAAGACAGAACAGGGGAAGCTGATATTCCTGCAAAAGCTGTACAGAACTATGGGAAGTAAGAATAAACTTTCTGAATTTTCCCTTGGTCTTGCTTGGACAGATTTGAGAGTCTGGTTTTGCGTCCTGAGCATTACTTGTTGTGCAAGGCACATTAGAATCATAGAATCACAGAATAGAATCATAGAATGGTTTAGGTTGGAAGGGACCTCAAGGATCATCCAGCTCCAACCCCCTGCCATAGGCAGGGACACCTCCCACTAGAGCAGGTTGCTCAAGGCCTCATCCAGCCTGGCTTTAAATGCCTTCAGGGAGGAAGCATCCACAACCTCCCTGGGCAACCCATTCCAGTGTCTTACCACCTTCACTGTAAAGACAGACATTCTTTAAGACAGATCATTTACTCAGCAATATCTGTAGTGTGAGCATGATCTAAACTCTTCACTATTTTGATTGTTGGCCTAATTCCAAATAAAATGTAAACTTGGGACTCACAGTCTTTGCCTTATGATTCTAAATTACTTTAATAGATATTCCCAAATGAATCTGGACATTTTAGACTAGAGGAGACTGAGAGATGACCTCATTAATGTTTTTACATATATAAAGGGTGAGTGTCCAGAGGCTGGAGCCAAGCTCTTCTCAGTGATGGCCAATGACAGTTCAAGGGGCAGTGGGTTGAAGTTGAGGCATAGGAAGTTCCATGGAAACATGATGAAAAAAAAATTCACTGTGAGGGTGATGGATTACTGCAGCAGGCTGCTCAGGAGGGTTGTGGAGTCTCCCTCTCTGGAGATACTCAAGACCTGCCTAGATGCATTACTGTGTGATCTGGTATAGGAGATCCCGCTCCACAGGGGTGTTAGATTAAATGATCTTAACACTCTGTGATTTAGATTGTAAAAGAAAAAGAATTTGACCTTGAAACTTGAGATAAGAAGACTAGTTTCTATTTTTCAAGTGAAAGGAAAAAAAAATACGTGGAGTTAAAGTGGAATCATTGCTGGAGAAAAGGATGAAATTTTGACCAGAAAAGACTCAGAACATTCAAGACTCAATGCAAAAAGGCTTTTGTTTGCTGGTAGTAAGTATTACTCCGATAAAAGTGATAACAGTGTTTGCATACAAAGTGCAGGATTTGACTAGGAAGTGCTTGAGAAATGAACATAGCCCCTTCATAATCTGGTCAGGTGTTTATCCATATTGGAAGGACACATTACTGGAGTGCATTTATGGGTTTTATTCTCTTAAGAGGTTTAACAGAAAGGTCATGAAGTATTGCAGGCTCTAGGTACTTAAATTCTTCTTTGGTTTAATTCTTTTTAGAAACAATCCTGGTCATAGTAGGCCCCAAGCATGGGCATTGTACTAAAGAACACAGACAGACACGTAAGACAAGGTTACTGAGTGAAGGCCCTGCCCTAACATCATGTTGTCTATTCCCTAAATATACAAAGCTCCACTGTGAACACCTCAGTGACTCCAGAAGTTAAGTTCTCTCTCTAGATGACTCCTCCTTTGTTTTCTTTTTTCCTTATTTGTAGTTAGAGAATCACAGTATCATTGGAAAAGACCTCTGAGATCATCAGGTCCAGCCTATGACCTAACACCATGGCATCAGCTAGACCATGCCTCCAAGTGCCATACCCAATCTTTTCTTAAAGATTTCCAGGGATGGTGACTCCACCACCTCCCTGGGCAGTCCATTCCAGTGCCTAATCACCCTTTCCATGAGGAAGTGCTTCCTAATACCCTAAACCTAAACCTCCCCTGGTGCAGCTTCGGCCCATGCCCTCTTGTCCTGTCACAAGTTGCCTGGGAGAAGAGCCTGACACCCATCTGACTACAGCTTCCCTTTAGGTAGCTGTAGAGAGTGATAAGGTCCCCTCTAATTCTGCTCTTTCCCAGGCTGAACAACCCCAGCTCCCTCAGCCTCTCCTCACACAACTTTCCCTCCAGCCCCCTCACCAGTCTGGTCACTCTCCTCTGGACCAGCTCCAACACCTCAATATGCTCCTTGCAGTGAGGGACCCAGAGCTGCACTCGGTGCTCAAGGTGAGGCCTCACCAGTGCCAAATCCAGGGGCAGAATGAGACATCCCCAGTCCTGCTGGCCACACTAATTGCTGATAGAGGCCAAGATGCCAGTGGCCTTCCGTGCCACCTGGGCACATTGCTGGCTCATGTTCATCTGCCACCCAGCACTCCCAGGTCCCTCTCAGCTGCGCTGCTCTCCAGCTACTCATCTCCCAGCCTGCAGTTCTGCATGGGGTGATTGTGGCCAAAGTGTAGGACTCTGCACTTGGTCCTGCTGAATCTCATACCACTGCCCTCAGCCCAGTCTAGGCCCCTCTGCAGGACCTTCCTACCCTCCAGGAGGTAGACTCTCTCTCCCAGCTTGGTGTCATCTGCAAATTTCCTGTCAGGAGACTCGATTCTCTCATCCAGGTCATGTATAAAGATGTTGAATAGAACTGGGCCCAGCACTGATCCCTGGGGGACACCACTGGCCACCAGAGGCCAACTGGATGTGGCACCGTTCACAACCACCCTCTGTACCCAGTCATCCAGCCAGTTTTTAACCCAGAGAGGGGTGCAGCTGTGCAAGCCATGGGCTGCCAGCTTTTCTAGGAGGATGCTGTGGGAGACTATGTTAATCAGTTCTGTTTGAAAATCAAATGTCTTCTCATTACATGAAAGAAATTTGCATCTGATACGGTCAAACAAGGCTGCATTACGGCAGTGTGCTTCTGAATCTGTTCATCTTGTGAAGACCGTGGAAGTGTAGTTGTGGCTCAAGAAGACAATACAAAGAAAACCTGATGCACCCAGCTTTTGTGCTCAACAACATTAGCAATATTCTTTGCAATGACAGGAGAAAATTAAGCCCATTCTTAACCCTCAGACTAGAATTCTGGTAGACATAGTCACCGCTGAAAGCCTTGCCTAAGGTAAGATGCAACAATACTGATATGTAATATTCAAAAGCTGAAGTTGTGTTTTGTTGGTTTTTTTGTTTGTTTGTTTGTTTGGTTTTTTTTGTTTGGGATTTTTTGTTTTGTTTTTTATTGTTTTTTTTGGTAGATGGTAGGATTTGAAGAAATCATAAGGTTTTTTAATCTCTCAGTTAAGTCTCTTCTGGAACACAAAACCCCACACTGCTCTTATTTTGTCTGGAAGAAAAGGGAGGCTGCTATCAGATGTATTGGCTATGTACAGAGATCTGAGGGAATTGTCTTCCTCTCTAGTTACTCATGAAACCCTTGCTAGTTTTTCACACTGGGTTACACCTTGCTGAGAGTGTCCTCCACACACTACTGGGAGTAACATATTCTTCCCACTACTATTTATATTGTCAGTTGCTCCATGGATTCAACAGAGCTTTCTGAGCAGTAAAACACCACACGGCATATGGATAACAGAGTGATTCTGAGAGAGGATTGCTGATTTGTTACATTGACAAAATTGCTCTTTCCTACAGTTTAAGACAAAACCAACCCCAAGACCAGAACAAGCAAGGGCAATACATGTGTATTGCTGCCCAGTTGCATCTCTGCTAGGAGCTTGTGCCAGCACAATGCAGCAATTAGGCAACGGATATGTCAGCAGCTGAGTTAAAAGATGTCTGTTCTTTAACAAGTGGTTTTGGATGCATATATAACTCTGTAAAACTTGGCAGTGATTATTTAGTCCAGGTTCTCATCAATATGTTTGTTAAAACCCCTGTGACTCCTAGTACCTGAGGGTAGATACTGCAGAGGCAGGCTCAGCTGCTAGTTTCAAATACTCAGACGATTTCTGTTAAAAGTCCCTTTTGATCTTTTGCAGTTCTTCTTGTGGGAATGGAAATTGCTCTGCATCAACGGCTGCTTTTTGTCTTGCTATCTCCAGTCTGGTTTAGGTAGCCTTCAGTGACTCTGGAGTCATCCTAATATTTAGATTGTTTTGAGCTTGAGTTCTCTAATTCCAGTTACAAGCTCCTTGGTACAGAAACAGTACTTACCTAGGTAAGGCCTCTGCTTCACATGCCATGCCCCATTTTAGCAATGTTTGTAATTCAACCACAACCAAGCTTCAGTTACGAAACACAATGGGCATGATTGCAGCACCAAGAGATCAGGTTCTGAGAAGGAAACTGATGATTTATTTAAGTGTATGTGTACCAGGTTCTCAGAAAGGTTTTTTGGAACTGAGTTTCTTACCTTGCTCAAAAAAGACAGTGACTAAGTAGATATGTTTTGCTCAAGGTGCTGCAGATTTCTGTCCCCAGCCAGTGGCTACCTGTTTGGTTTCTCAAGGGCAGACACGAGATATTTACATTTGTGTTGATGAGGCTAGTTGACATCAGTCAGAAAGACTGTCCACCTTGGAGTCTGATGAGAAAAATTAAGATCAAAAGTGTTAATTTAGGAAAATGTTTAGGCTGAATGCAGCCTAACATCTGCCATATTGCATAGACTAAACAAAACACTGCTGTAGCAGGAGCAGTGCAGGACATACGCAGAGATGATTTTCAAGGATTTATATTTATTCTGAAGTCTCATTGTGAAGTTACTCATAACACATAAACTAACATGCTTTAACAGTTATGAAACAGCTCTTTGTACAGTTACTTGAACACAGTTTGTCAGTGAGATGATTCATCAGGATGGCTGCTGCTTCCCCCACACTGAATGCACATTGGAATTGAAATCATATGGATGCAAACACTCTGATGGCTCCATACCTACATTGTTTGTAAGCTTGGCCCTTTTTCCCAGGGAACTAGGACTATGCAATTGTTCATATGGGAGGATTCCTGTAGTGAAAGCATCTTTGAAACACATGTATTCCTGCACCTCACCTGGAGTGGAATGAATGCATTGCTGTACAAGATGGACAAGGCAGTAAAGCTGTAGTATTTCATGACATAGGTTTGAAGTATAGAATCATAGAATCATAGAATGGTTTAGGTTGGAAAGTATCTCCTTTATGTTTTCAACTTCACAGTCAAATGCTGTCTAATTCTCTTTGAAAACACAAAAATACATTTCTGATAAGATGCTGTGGTAGTGTGTCTAGAGAAATATTACAGGTTTTCAGCAACAGGTGAAATAGTGATCCATGAGGAGGTAGCATGAGCCCTGCTTTATTCCGGGGAACAGAGTAAACAACCTGTTGAAGTCACTCCCAGCCTTGTTTCCTGCGATTCTCACAGCAAAAGAATGCTTTCATTCTCAATGATTTATTTGTCCTGTGTTTTTATGTACAAGAGTTCAAGAGAGTGGTGGCGGGAGAGGCTGGTGTTTGCTTAGTCTCTGTGGAGCCAGCAGGTGTCATCAGAACCTTTACTTTTCTGATAGGAAGAAGGATAATTTTGTGCGTTTGGACATCTGTCCTCTGTGCCCTGCTAAGTCTGCGTTGTGTGGCAGGACTTCAGCAGGCAGGAGAGACAAACTTAGAAACGTGACACTGGAAGATGTTTCTGTTGTACAGGGAGGGCATGTCAAGGTTTATCCAGTAGATGTGAAATGCAAATGTATTTTGCTTTTAAATATTGCAAAACCCAAAACCAGCACCAAAGCCAACCCGTCTTTAAAGGCAGGAATTACAAAGTGTCTAAGAGATTGGTATGTCTTGGGGGCAAACACAATGGATTACCACCTCTTAAAAATGGCAGGAAATACTTACATCAGTGTCTTCTGAATAACTGGATTTGGAGTTCAATGTATTTTCCCACTATGCCTTATCCAAATCTCATGTTTACATACACTGTGCATGCATCTCCTTACTGCTGTAATAATTGAGTTGCTGTGACTTGCAGTCTTTGTCTGGCCTGAAGCAATTACTTCATATAATGAAGAAATCTCTGCACTTTGGCTTCTGTAAAAGACAAGCAAAAGACGGCCTCTTGCACTTGTGAAATGTGCTGAAGTTTACAAAGTACCAAATGAGTGCAAGTTAGCGTTATCTGCACTGCCCAAAGTGCCTAACAAAGATCTCCGTGTGGTGGGGTGGGGATAGGGTTGCAGAGAGGAGGTGGGGATGGGTGCTGGAGGGTGTTTTGAATTTTTTTTCCTTTTAAACATGCTACAGTTCCTACAGGTCTGACACTAGCGCTTATGGCCTGTGGGTGAGCTTCCTGTAGGATGCATGTGGGGAATACTCAAAAGCAGCCCTTCTTCCTAGAGAATGGATCTACCTGGTTGTGCTTTCACAAAGTATTTAAGTGGGGATTATAGAATCATAGAATCATAGAATGAACCAGGTTGGAAGAGACCTCCAAGATCACGAAGATGATCAGAGGCTGGAGCACCTCTGCTATGAGGACAGGCTGAGTGAGTTGGGGGTCTTTAGCCTGAAGAAGAGAAGGCTTCCAGGAGACCTNTATGATTATCCGGTCCAACCTATCAGTTTAAGAAGTTCTTACAAGTCAAAGGAATCTCCCTTCCTTTTGCATCATTCCTGTGTGCACACTAGTATGTAAGAAGAAAGTACTTTAAGCTGTTAAATGCACTGGTAAACTTCCAGTCTCCTTAAAAATACAAAAAGCTGTATCCACTCAGGGTGAACCACTGCATTTTTCAAAGACCCTTACAAAACCAAGGACATTACTCGAGTAGTCAGTAATGGGGAGTAAAGTGAATATATCAGCCTTTCATCAGCAGGAAACCAGAAAAGAGCTGTGCTGTTAAGTAAGAACTTGCTTCCCAAAATAGGGAAATACTTGCAGGATAAACAAAACTCAATTGCACATTTGTGTCAACCAACAACAAAAGCAGTTCATGTGGAACCTACAAACTTACCCTCCAAGTACCTGGATCTTATTCCTGGGCATGAATTGTCAGTTTTCAAATCAACACAGATGCTCCAAAATGCATTTTTCTCCCCACTAAAGTTGCTGTCACTCACTTTCTACAAGCAGCATCCCACAGTCATATTTTTCATGGCTAACATATATCGAGCCCCTTCCCCAGTGTGGAAGCACACTGCAGTAACTGCGATGGAAATATACTTGAAGAGTCTCTAACCAGGATTCAGTGCAAAACTTGACCAGCTCCTTCTCACTGCTGCTTCTTTGGCGGCACACAAGACTTGGCAATCACAGTTGGCACAACAGAGACACAAGCGATGAGTACAGCCCAGAGAGGGCGGTAGAAGAGCCAGCCGATGGAGATGGTCAGGAGAGACAGTGAACAGGCTAGGCAGAAGGCAAATGCTTTTAACCCAAGGTTAACCAGATCTCTCACAACAGGAAACCAACCCACTAAAGTGTAAAAGATTCATCTCTTTAGGCTGATGCCTACAAACATTGCCTGCCAGCCAGCCTGCTCCACGGAGGGCCCCGGTCTTCATGGTGTTACTCTCACGCTCTTTTGGAAACACTGTTTCAGCACTGTATTACCCTTCTTGGCTTTCAGTGAGACAGGTCTGTATCTGTGCCTTTCTGCGTGCTGGTCATGGCACCAGTCCATTCTTAAGATTTGTAAGTATCTGAGTTGAGTGGAAAACAATAAAACTGAAGTGGGGAAGTGAGGGCAGATAAATGAATCTTTGAGAACACATGAATATTTTCTTCAAATATCATATGGATCTGTCATATGGAAACAACGTAGTTCTTGTCAGTTCGAATTAAAAGAGTAATAAATGACAAGCTGATACATACAAGAGACATCTATAATCACAGAATCACAGAAAACATCCATGTTGGAAAAGACTCTCAGGATCACCAAGTCCAACCTATAACCATACTCTACAAGATTCACCTTCAATCAGATCCTTAAGCACCACATCCAAATGACTTTTAAACACATCCAGGATTAGTGACTCAACCACCTCCCTGGGTAGCTCATTCCAGTGCCTGACCACTCTCTCTGTGAAAAACTTTATCTTAATTGTCTAACCTAAACCTACCCAGTCTCAGCTTGAGGCCTTTCTCCCTTGTTCCATCTCCAGTTAGCTGTGAGAACAGCCCAGCAGCAGCCTCTCCACAGCTTCCCTTCAGGTAGTTGTAGACAGCAATGGGGTCTCCCCTCAGCCTCTTCTTTTTCACACCAAACAGCCCCAGCTCCCTCAGTCACTCCTCGTAAGGTTTATTCTCTAGGCCCTTCCTCACCTTTGTTGCCCTCCTCTGGACCTGCTCCAGCACCTCCACATCTCTGTTGTATCGCAGTGCCCAAACCTGAACACAATACTCGAGGTGTGGCCTCACCAAAGCCAAGTACAAGGGGACAATCACCTCCCTACTCCTGCTGGCCACAGCATTTTTAATAGAAGCCAGGATGCCATTGGCCTTCTTGGCCACCTGGGCACACTGCTGGCTCATATTCAGCTGCCTGTCTATTACAACCCCCAGGTCCAGTCCAGGGACATTGAGTACTTATGTCTCAAGTTGGGGAAATTAATAAGCTAATATAAATTATGATTATTAATTCTTCTATGAATATTAATGTTATTATTAATATTCAAAAATTTGGGGAAATTCCCCAAGATTCTTTTAGATTTTCAGTCAACAGGAAGTAGTTG